>OY757316.1:77685432-78925853 GCA_963583905.1 Stenurella melanura | reverse complement strand
GGAAGTGGTCAAGGAGGCATGTGAGCAAACCGTAAGTAGCCGGAAATGAAACCGGAAGTAAAAATACGTCCGATGAGAAACCTGAAGTGGTCTAAAACTGACCGGAAGTACAAAAAATTGGACCGGAAGTGGTCAAGGAGGGATGGAATCAAACCGGAAGTGTCCGAAATCGAACCGGAAGTGGTTTGTGAATCCGGAAGTGAACAGGAAACATCCGAATCTAGTGATAAACAGGAAGCACATATGGCACACATCTGGTATATCGTGGGAAGCCATCGTAACCGTCGTTCCCACGGTGCACGTGTTGACCATCTGGAGACCAGACCTTCTCTAGATCGCATATTTTTATCGAGAACATCTGGTAGAGCGTGGGAAGCTATCGTAACCGTCGTTCCCACAGTGCACGTGTTGACCATCTGGAGACCAGACTTGTCTAGACAAGTTAGATCGCTTATTTTTATCGAGAACATCTGGTCGATCGTGGGAGAGCATCGTAACCGTCGTTCTCATGATCTGGCGACTCCCCTCTCCAAGCCACGGATTATATATAATGCAGGGAAAATAATATTCATCAGTACCGTGTAGTTTATTGCACAACAATGAAGTGTGAGCACTGCAACAAAGTTCTTTCAAACAAAAGCAATTTAGTTCGACATATTCGTCAATATTGTTCCGCTCTAAAAGATGAAAGTCTAGCTTGTGAACCCCCAAGCAAGAAGCAAAAGTCTGATGTTGTACCTTCTACAAGCGGCATTAACAGAAAGCAAAATTCTTCGAGTGGTTCAAAAACTTGTGAATATTGTGGAAGTAACTTTTCAACATCTTTCAACTTACAAAGACATATTAATAATAGATGCCCTGTCCTGAACGAGTTGTTTGTTCTAAGTGATGGAAGTGTAGCTGATGAGCCACCAAGCAAGAAACAAAAGTCTGATGATGTACCTTCTATAAGTGTGCCTTCTACAAGTGTGCCTTCCACAAGTGTACCTTCTACAAGTGCACCTTCTACAAGCGGCGTTAACAGAAAACAAAATACATCGAGTGGCTCAAAAACTTGCGAATATTGTGGAAAGAACTTTTCAAGATCGTTCAATTTACAACGGCATATTAATAATGGATGCCCTGCCCTGAATGACTTGATTATAAATGACAGAAAAAAAATAAATCGACCTATTGAGAGCAGCTTGGGAGATGGTGTTGACAAACTACATTGTGCATTTAAAAACAGGATTGCTAGTTACCGTTTTAGCAGCCCTAGAAGTCACATCGCATATTCCGATTTTCTGAAAGAAGTTAAACAAAAAGTATTGGACAAAATTGGTGAATATTTGGAGAAATACCACACCATCAAGATTAATTTTGAAGTATTTGGGCTTTATGAAATACCCGAAAAAGAATTGAGTGATATTAAGTCATTCAACACAAAAAATAAAATAATCACTATATCAACCGACTTGCATAAGATTTTCGAAGAATTTAGTGAGGAGATGAGTGTACAAGCATCTGAATTTCAAGAGAAAGACTCGGGTTGGACATTAAAACATATAATGTTCCTTGACGTAAACATAAATAAGTATACACCAATGGGGGCTTCATCATATATTAAGCTGCCCAAAGCCATATCATTAAAACATGCTGTTTTGAACATACAAAACAAGGATAATGCGTGCTTTGCATGGTCTATCAATGCAGCTATTTTCCCCGCAGAAGGGGATCCAACAAAAACGAGTTCGTATCCGCATTATGATACTTTGCTGAACTTTAGAGGCTTAGAATTCCCGATGAAACTAAAGGATATAGCCAAGTTCGAAAAACTGAATAATATCTCCATTAATGTGTTTGGTCTTGAATCAGAGTTCAAGGATGGGAAAACTATTACTGAAGTGGTTGGACCGCTACATTTTACTTCATGTCGGCAAGCCACGCACGTCAATTTACTGCTTATATCGGATATTGCAGGTAACACTCATTACTGCCTTATACAAAATTTGTCAAGACTGGTTTCTAAACAAAAATCAAACCATCACGATCGATTATATATTTGTGATGGGTGTCTACAATCGTTTCGGAAAGTAGAGCACCTGAGAAGACATGAAGAAAATGACTGTAACCATACATATACGAAACTCCCATCTACAGAGCTGAAAATTAATAAGTATGGTGAATCTGCGCCTGAAAACAACCTTAAATTCATCAACTTTGAGAGGCAATTACCTGTCCCGTTCGTAATTTATGCTGATTTCGAGAGTTTGCTGAAACCAATCGACCATAATGAACCATGTGAAGATAAATCTTTCACGGTAAAAGTATGTGAACACCAGCCTTATTCTTTCGCCTTTTATGTTAAATGTAATTTCGATGACAAGTATTCAAAATTCATAACATATCGAGGACATGATGCTGCTGAAGTATTTGCTGAGAAGTTGGATGAGACAGCTCTACACTTGTATAATGCCCACCTCAAACATGTTAAACTGATGCTGCCCCTTACTGATCAAGAGAAAGTCGAATATGAAAACGCAACATGTTGTCATATTTGCAAGAAACCCTTCAAGCCTAGTGACATAAAAGTTCGCGATCACTGTCACTTGACAGGACACTTTCGTGCCGCCGCCCATTCCGTTTGTAATTTGAACTATAAAGTGCCGAAATCCATACCAGTGTTCTTCCATAATTTAACAAATTACGACAGTCACCTATTTATCAAGAAGCTGGCATGTAAGAAGGAAAGCATTTCAGTGATTGCACAAACCAAAGAAAAATATATATCTTTCTCTAAGTCAATCCTCGTTGAAAAATCTGCTAATCCCAAGGAACCTCACACATTCCTGCGATTAAAATTTGTGGACTCTTTTAGATTTTTATCCAAATCTCTCGATAAATTGAGTCAAAGTTTAGAATCTAATCAGTGTACTGAGATTAGAAAGTATTTTCAAGATGAGGAAGAATTCAGATTAATCAGACAGAAAGGTGTTTTCCCTTATAATTATGTAGACTCGTTTGAAAAATTGGACGAAAGACAATTACCCTCAAAAGACAAGTTTTACAATGAATTAACAAATGAGGCCATTTCTGATGAGGACTATGAACGAGCTATCAAAGTGTGGAATACCTTCAAGTGTGAAACGTTGGGAACATACGCAGATTTGTACCTGAAATCAGACATTTTACTATTAACCGATGTGTTTGAAAACTTTAGGAAAGTGTGTTTAGAACAATATAAATTAGATCCGGCCCATTATTTGACCGCACCTTCCCTGAGCTGGGATGCCATGTTACGTCACACAGAAGTTAAATTGGAGCTCTTGACTGATGTGGATACAGTACATTTCTTTAGAAAAGGTATTCGAGGAGGAGTGGCTCAATGCAGCAAAAGAAAAGCTGCGGCAAACAACACATTTTTATCGAACTATGATCCCAGTAAACCAACATCATATATCATGTACCTAGACGCCACAAATTTATATGGAGCCGCAATGGAGGAATACCTGCCCACAGGTGATTTTAGGTGGCTTGAGCAAGAAGAAATTGAAACATTTGATTGTTCCCTAGTTGAAAAAAATTCACAAAAAGGATATGTTCTAGAAGTGGACTTGGAATATCCAACAGAGCTACATGACGACCATAATGATTTGCCGTTCTGTCCCGAGAGTATGACTCCCCCCAAAAGTAAATATTCCAAGTTAATCCCAAACTTACGAAATAAATCTAAATATATCATTCACTACAAGAATTTGAAGCAGTGCTTGAAATATGGCATCAAATTGAAGAAAATCCATAGGATAATAGAATTTTCCCAATCACCCTGGTTGGGGTCATATATTAATTTAAATACAAAACTAAGAAATTCAGCCAGAAATGCTTTTGAAAAGGACTTATTTAAGTTAATGGTTAACTCAATATTCGGTAAAACCATGGAAAACGTCGACAAAAGGCAAAATATAAAACTGTGCTCATGCTGGGAAAATAAGAAAGGCATATTGGGTGCCAGAGCGTTAATAGCCTTACCACATTTTAAATCCTGTTCTGTCTTCGATGAAAATTTAGTAGCAGTTCAGTTGGACAAATTGAAAGTTGTATATGACAAACCGCTCTATGTAGGGTTTTCCATTTTGGATATTTCCAAGACAATCATCTACGAGTTTTTGTATGGTTACATAAAATCAATGTATGGAGATGATGCAACAGTCCTATACACAGACACCGACAGCCTAATTTTAGAAATTTTCACAGACAATGTTTATGATGACATCAAGAAAAACATTAATTTTTTCGATACATCAAACTATAATGTCGATAACATCCATAACATACCCAAAACAAAGTCCGTGGTAGGGAAAATGAAGGATGAATACGCTGGGAGACCAATAGAGAGTTTTTATGGTACTGGTGCAAAAGCATATTGCGTTAAAGCCGGTGATGTAATGAAGAAGGCAAAAGGTGTTTCCAGAAGCGTTGTTAAACATCAAATAGACTTTTCTGACTATGTTCAGGTTGTCGAAAACGGTGGTTTAATATTCCGTAAAATGTCCATATTTAAATCCACTTTACACACCATTCACACAGAACTAAAAAATAAAGTAGCTCTGTCAGCTGCCGATGACAAAAGATATATTGTGCCTGGAGATGTAAGAACCTTGGCTTGGGGGCACCATTTAATTACTGATAGTAATAAAAATTTAGATACTTTACTAAAATACGCTAGGCGTTTGGACATGGAAGAACCTGCAGCAGGATGGGACAGTGTTAATTTGGATGATTCTGAATCAGAAGATAATTTGAATTTAGATAATTTTGATTTATTAGATTTGTAATTTATTAGGTTTATATTTAAAAACACACCGTTTACATATAAATAAAAAACTTATACATTATTCATTGTTTTTATTTTTCCACCACATAAAAGGTATTTACAATTATTATATCAACCGCATTTTTGAAGACCCCATGTACATACATGGCATCTGGACTGTGAGTCTGGTGGACCATCCACGTGACTATACCACTCTGGTCTGTTGTGATGTACAAAACAAGGTAGTTGAATCCTAAGTTCAAAATTTTGTGTATACTTGGTAATTTGGGCCATGTGTAAAGAAGTTCAATGGAATCAGCATTTTCAATCAGATACGTTAATGGGAAATATTGTAGCTCATCCTCAGTAAAATCATATAAATTTTTGCCATGCTTGTGTTCTTTTATTAATTCGCTTGCTAGACAGAGTGAACAGCTCAGTTCTGGATCCATTGATAAGCACCTTCTCCATGCGCTTTTACATATAATATCAGCTATTTTACGGTGTTTCGATTGACTTAATATCAAAACCTTTTAATAGGTTCATAGAATATTAGCGCAGCAGGCAGATAAAAGGTATAATACAGTAATCTAACAAATATATTCTCCATAATCTAACAAATTTTACTTGAGAAATAATCTCCATGTACAGATAAGTCAGAGATTAACACCTTGTATGCTTTTATACGTTGCTTGTCCACGCTCATTCAGAACTTTAAACGAGCCATTCAACCCCTGTTTGAATAAATTCAATCAATAATACCCATGTCATGCAATATATTTATACGAGATCAGATTTTCAAGCAGAAAACCATGAAGTCCGCGACTTAAATCTAAATACATGTTATGTGTGCGAGATAAACTAAAGCACGCGTAAAAACCATTAACATGATTCAAAACGCTGACATCACATAAAAATTAGAGCCAACATGTTTTCAACGGATTAGAACAGACACATATCGCCGGCAGGTACTTTAAGAAACGATTCACATCATAATTTCAGACCACTAAAGAAAATAACAGCATAGGATAAGTGTGGTGCATGGTTACAAGTTTCTTATTTCATTAAAGCTCACACCTAACTTTTCCATTGTAACTATCCAGTATTTTTCTACATTTAATGTGGATAATGGTACTAATTTACAAAATATTCATTCTTGTCTGGGCTATTTAATAAATGACATACAGGATACTCAATAAATAACACATTTCTTAAACAGGTGCTTACATTTATATACACTACTTAGTAAAATGTCTACTTAGGAACTTGAGATTCCCTTCTGCATAGTCTCTTTCAATTATTCTTTTTAAACACCGCTATAGTTGTTTACTCAATAATTTCAAATAAATACTAATTTACCATACATCCCGTCGTTTTACGAAATTGATGTATAATATAAAGTATATAATTCAAAATTAAAGAAGAAAATATGTTGAAACCAGGAATTGAATCTGGGACCTCTAGAGCTTCAGTCTAATGTTCTCCCACTGAGCTATTCCAACTCACATAAAAAAATTTATGAAAAAGATCTTATGTATGGATTAGGATTAAAACAGTATATTTTAACTACTAATATTTATTCATATTTTACATTTACATATCAGATGAAATACAACACAATTTTCGCTGTTCACAAAACTTAAAAGTGATTACACAACAAACAAAAACGCGTTAAGCAGTACGTAAAAAGAGGAGTTTCACAAGCATAGCAAATCAAGGCGCTGTTTCCTAATTCCAAGCCATAATCTGTTATATGTTGGGATACCTGAGAACTTTCAATGTTCAGTGTTAAAGTTTGTGGACACATCAAAAAAACAACTCGTACAAAATGTTTTTGCTTCATCTTCAAGTAAAGCAATATTGAAGTAATGTTGAATTAGACACACATAACCGCGGGCCCAGTTTTGCACAAATTGCAAACTATTAACTTCATACAGCTTTTCCATTTTGGATTCACTGTCTAGTTCTAGCTCGTCAGAAAGAATGTCAACCACATCTGCATCAGCCATTCTCTATTCTCTGAACTCAAGCAGAAATACCAATGCTTTATACTGAATTCAAGGATATTTTTTATTAATCTTAAATGGGGGGTGAATGGATATTTCAGATAACACCGGATGCAATCGACGCATCAGTTCTTAATTTGTTTGAGATAAATATCTTGCTTTAACCACCGCCAGTATGTTCCGATTACCCCTTTCTCTTTGCTCTTCTTCGGCGGTCTTGGTGTGGCGTTTGTTGTTTTTCGAGGCTGTCTCACATCCTTCGGAGAACTTCTCGTGCATTCTTTGTATATGAGCTTTCAGGTTGTCTTGTCTTCTAAACGTCTTATTACACAAACCACAGTCAAAAAGGAGATTCTTGTGAATATTGGCATGGCGACTTAGACCACTATACCATGAGAATGCTTTGCCACAATCGCCGCAAGTACACATGTCCTTATATCCCCATATCCTTTTACCCTTATATCCCTGTATGTATCCTCTCGCCCTTATGTCCCGGTATATACCCCCATTTTATCCCTATACATCCTTTTATACCCTGTATATATCCCGCTCCCATGTTCGTTAGGTTAGACAGGATGATAACACGTTCGTTAGGTTACGTAGGACTGTCATATATTCGTTAGGTTAGGTAGGATGGCCGCGCGCGACTATCGTACCTAACCTAACGAATATATGAAAATCCGACGTAACCTAACGAACGTGTTATCATCCTGTCTAACCTAACGAACATGGGAGCGGGATATATACAGGGTATATCCTTTTACCCTTATATCCCTGTATGTATCCTCTCGCCCTTATGTCCCGGTATATACCCCCATTTTATCCCTATACATCCTTTTATACCCTGTATATATCCCGCTCCCATGTTCGTTAGGTTAGACAGGATGATAACACGTTCGTTAGGTTACGTAGGACTGTCATATATTCGTTAGGTTAGGTAGGATGGCCGCGCGCGACTATCGTACCTAACCTAACGAATATATGAAAATCCGACGTAACCTAACGAACGTGTTATCATCCTGTCTAACCTAACGAACATGGGAGCGGGATATATACAGGGTATAAAAGGATGTATAGGGATAAAATGGGGGTATATACCGGGACATAAGGGCGAGAGGATACATACAGGGATATAAGGGTAAAAGGATATGGGGATATAAGGACATGTGTACTTGCGGCGATTGTGGCAAAGCATTCTCATGGTATAGTGGTCTAAGTCGCCATGCCAATATTCACAAGAATCTCCTTTTTGACTGTGGTTTGTGTAATAAGACGTTTAGAAGACAAGACAACCTGAAAGCTCATATACAAAGAATGCACGAGAAGTTCTCCGAAGGATGTGAGACAGCCTCGAAAAACAACAAACGCCACACCAAGACCGCCGAAGAAGAGCAAAGAGAAAGGGGTAATCGGAACATACTGGCGGTGGTTAAAGCAAGATATTTATCTCAAACAAATTAAGAACTGATGCGTCGATTGCATCCGGTGTTATCTGAAATATCCATTCACCCCCCATTTAAGATTAATAAAAAATATCCTTGAATTCAGTATAAAGCATTGGTATTTCTGCTTGAGTTCAGAGAATAGAGAATGGCTGATGCAGATGTGGTTGACATTCTTTCTGACGAGCTAGAACTAGACAGTGAATCCAAAATGGAAAAGCTGTATGAAGTTAATAGTTTGCAATTTGTGCAAAACTGGGCCCGCGGTTATGTGTGTCTAATTCAACATTACTTCAATATTGCTTTACTTGAAGATGAAGCAAAAACATTTTGTACGAGTTGTTTTTTTGATGTGTCCACAAACTTTAACACTGAACATTGAAAGTTCTCAGGTATCCCAACATATAACAGATTATGGCTTGGAATTAGGAAACAGCGCCTTGATTTGCTATGCTTGTGAAACTCCTCTTTTTACGTACTGCTTAACGCGTTTTTGTTTGTTGTGTAATCACTTTTAAGTTTTGTGAACAGCGAAAATTGTGTTGTATTTCATCTGATATGTAAATGTAAAATATGAATAAATATTAGTAGTTAAAATATACTGTTTTAATCCTAATCCATACATAAGATCTTTTTCATAAATTTTTTTATGTGAGTTGGAATAGCTCAGTGGGAGAACATTAGACTGAAGCTCTAGAGGTCCCAGATTCAATTCCTGGTTTCAACATATTTTCTTCTTTAATTTTGAATTATATACTTTATATTATACATCAATTTCGTAAAACGACGGGATGTATGGTAAATTAGTATTTATTTGAAATTATTGAGTAAACAACTATAGCGGTGTTTAAAAAGAATAATTGAAAGAGACTATGCAGAAGGGAATCTCAAGTTCCTAAGTAGACATTTTACTAAGTAGTGTATATAAATGTAAGCACCTGTTTAAGAAATGTGTTATTTATTGAGTATCCTGTATGTCATTTATTAAATAGCCCAGACAAGAATGAATATTTTGTAAATTAGTACCATTATCCACATTAAATGTAGAAAAATACTGGATAGTTACAATGGAAAAGTTAGGTGTGAGCTTTAATGAAATAAGAAACTTGTAACCATGCACCACACTTATCCTATGCTGTTATTTTCTTTAGTGGTCTGAAATTATGATGTGAATCGTTTCTTAAAGTACCTGCCGGCGATATGTGTCTGTTCTAATCCGTTGAAAACATGTTGGCTCTAATTTTTATGTGATGTCAGCGTTTTGAATCATGTTAATGGTTTTTACGCGTGCTTTAGTTTATCTCGCACACATAACATGTATTTAGATTTAAGTCGCGGACTTCATGGTTTTCTGCTTGAAAATCTGATCTCGTATAAATATATTGCATGACATGGGTATTATTGATTGAATTTATTCAAACAGGGGTTGAATGGCTCGTTTAAAGTTCTGAATGAGCGTGGACAAGCAACGTATAAAAGCATACAAGGTGTTAATCTCTGACTTATCTGTACATGGAGATTATTTCTCAAGTAAAATTTGTTAGATTATGGAGAATATATTTGTTAGATTACTGTATTATACCTTTTATCTGCCTGCTGCGCTAATATTCTATGAACCTATTAAAAGGTTTTGATATTAAGTCAATCGAAACACCGTAAAATAGCTGATATTATATGTAAAAGCGCATGGAGAAGGTGCTTATCAATGGATCCAGAACTGAGCTGTTCACTCTGTCTAGCAAGCGAATTAATAAAAGAACACAAGCATGGCAAAAATTTATATGATTTTACTGAGGATGAGCTACAATATTTCCCATTAACGTATCTGATTGAAAATGCTGATTCCATTGAACTTCTTTACACATGGCCCAAATTACCAAGTATACACAAAATTTTGAACTTAGGATTCAACTACCTTGTTTTGTACATCACAACAGACCAGAGTGGTATAGTCACGTGGATGGTCCACCAGACTCACAGTCCAGATGCCATGTATGTACATGGGGTCTTCAAAAATGCGGTTGATATAATAATTGTAAATACCTTTTATGTGGTGGAAAAATAAAAACAATGAATAATGTATAAGTTTTTTATTTATATGTAAACGGTGTGTTTTTAAATATAAACCTAATAAATTACAAATCTAATAAATCAAAATTATCTAAATTCAAATTATCTTCTGATTCAGAATCATCCAAATTAACACTGTCCCATCCTGCTGCAGGTTCTTCCATGTCCAAACGCCTAGCGTATTTTAGTAAAGTATCTAAATTTTTATTACTATCAGTAATTAAATGGTGCCCCCAAGCCAAGGTTCTTACATCTCCAGGCACAATATATCTTTTGTCATCGGCAGCTGACAGAGCTACTTTATTTTTTAGTTCTGTGTGAATGGTGTGTAAAGTGGATTTAAATATGGACATTTTACGGAATATTAAACCACCGTTTTCGACAACCTGAACATAGTCAGAAAAGTCTATTTGATGTTTAACAACGCTTCTGGAAACACCTTTTGCCTTCTTCATTACATCACCGGCTTTAACGCAATATGCTTTTGCACCAGTACCATAAAAACTCTCTATTGGTCTCCCAGCGTATTCATCCTTCATTTTCCCTACCACGGACTTTGTTTTGGGTATGTTATGGATGTTATCGACATTATAGTTTGATGTATCGAAAAAATTAATGTTTTTCTTGATGTCATCATAAACATTGTCTGTGAAAATTTCTAAAATTAGGCTGTCGGTGTCTGTGTATAGGACTGTTGCATCATCTCCATACATTGATTTTATGTAACCATACAAAAACTCGTAGATGATTGTCTTGGAAATATCCAAAATGGAAAACCCTACATAGAGCGGTTTGTCATATACAACTTTCAATTTGTCCAACTGAACTGCTACTAAATTTTCATCGAAGACAGAACAGGATTTAAAATGTGGTAAGGCTATTAACGCTCTGGCACCCAATATGCCTTTCTTATTTTCCCAGCATGAGCACAGTTTTATATTTTGCCTTTTGTCGACGTTTTCCATGGTTTTACCGAATATTGAGTTAACCATTAACTTAAATAAGTCCTTTTCAAAAGCATTTCTGGCTGAATTTCTTAGTTTTGTATTTAAATTAATATATGACCCCAACCAGGGTGATTGGGAAAATTCTATTATCCTATGGATTTTCTTCAATTTGATGCCATATTTCAAGCACTGCTTCAAATTCTTGTAGTGAATGATATATTTAGATTTATTTCGTAAGTTTGGGATTAACTTGGAATATTTACTTTTGGGGGGAGTCATACTCTCGGGACAGAACGGCAAATCATTATGGTCGTCATGTAGCTCTGTTGGATATTCCAAGTCCACTTCTAGAACATATCCTTTTTGTGAATTTTTTTCAACTAGGGAACAATCAAATGTTTCAATTTCTTCTTGCTCAAGCCACCTAAAATCACCTGTGGGCAGGTATTCCTCCATTGCGGCTCCATATAAATTTGTGGCGTCTAGGTACATGATATATGATGTTGGTTTACTGGGATCATAGTTCGATAAAAATGTGTTGTTTGCCGCAGCTTTTCTTTTGCTGCATTGAGCCACTCCTCCTCGAATACCTTTTCTAAAGAAATGTACTGTATCCACATCAGTCAAGAGCTCCAATTTAACTTCTGTGTGACGTAACATGGCATCCCAGCTCAGGGAAGGTGCGGTCAAATAATGGGCCGGATCTAATTTATATTGTTCTAAACACACTTTCCTAAAGTTTTCAAACACATCGGTTAATAGTAAAATGTCTGATTTCAGGTACAAATCTGCGTATGTTCCCAACGTTTCACACTTGAAGGTATTCCACACTTTGATAGCTCGTTCATAGTCCTCATCAGAAATGGCCTCATTTGTTAATTCATTGTAAAACTTGTCTTTTGAGGGTAATTGTCTTTCGTCCAATTTTTCAAACGAGTCTACATAATTATAAGGGAAAACACCTTTCTGTCTGATTAATCTGAATTCTTCCTCATCTTGAAAATACTTTCTAATCTCAGTACACTGATTAGATTCTAAACTTTGACTCAATTTATCGAGAGATTTGGATAAAAATCTAAAAGAGTCCACAAATTTTAATCGCAGGAATGTGTGAGGTTCCTTGGGATTAGCAGATTTTTCAACGAGGATTGACTTAGAGAAAGATATATATTTTTCTTTGGTTTGTGCAATCACTGAAATGCTTTCCTTCTTACATGCCAGCTTCTTGATAAATAGGTGACTGTCGTAATTTGTTAAATTATGGAAGAACACTGGTATGGATTTCGGCACTTTATAGTTCAAATTACAAACGGAATGGGCGGCGGCACGAAAGTGTCCTGTCAAGTGACAGTGATCGCGAACTTTTATGTCACTAGGCTTGAAGGGTTTCTTGCAAATATGACAACATGTTGCGTTTTCATATTCGACTTTCTCTTGATCAGTAAGGGGCAGCATCAGTTTAACATGTTTGAGGTGGGCATTATACAAGTGTAGAGCTGTCTCATCCAACTTCTCAGCAAATACTTCAGCAGCATCATGTCCTCGATATGTTATGAATTTTGAATACTTGTCATCGAAATTACATTTAACATAAAAGGCGAAAGAATAAGGCTGGTGTTCACATACTTTTACCGTGAAAGATTTATCTTCACATGGTTCATTATGGTCGATTGGTTTCAGCAAACTCTCGAAATCAGCATAAATTACGAACGGGACAGGTAATTGCCTCTCAAAGTTGATGAATTTAAGGTTGTTTTCAGGCGCAGATTCACCATACTTATTAATTTTCAGCTCTGTAGATGGGAGTTTCGTATATGTATGGTTACAGTCATTTTCTTCATGTCTTCTCAGGTGCTCTACTTTCCGAAACGATTGTAGACACCCATCACAAATATATAATCGATCGTGATGGTTTGATTTTTGTTTAGAAACCAGTCTTGACAAATTTTGTATAAGGCAGTAATGAGTGTTACCTGCAATATCCGATATAAGCAGTAAATTGACGTGCGTGGCTTGCCGACATGAAGTAAAATGTAGCGGTCCAACCACTTCAGTAATAGTTTTCCCATCCTTGAACTCTGATTCAAGACCAAACACATTAATGGAGATATTATTCAGTTTTTCGAACTTGGCTATATCCTTTAGTTTCATCGGGAATTCTAAGCCTCTAAAGTTCAGCAAAGTATCATAATGCGGATACGAACTCGTTTTTGTTGGATCCCCTTCTGCGGGGAAAATAGCTGCATTGATAGACCATGCAAAGCACGCATTATCCTTGTTTTGTATGTTCAAAACAGCATGTTTTAATGATATGGCTTTGGGCAGCTTAATATATGATGAAGCCCCCATTGGTGTATACTTATTTATGTTTACGTCAAGGAACATTATATGTTTTAATGTCCAACCCGAGTCTTTCTCTTGAAATTCAGATGCTTGTACACTCATCTCCTCACTAAATTCTTCGAAAATCTTATGCAAGTCGGTTGATATAGTGATTATTTTATTTTTTGTGTTGAATGACTTAATATCACTCAATTCTTTTTCGGGTATTTCATAAAGCCCAAATACTTCAAAATTAATCTTGATGGTGTGGTATTTCTCCAAATATTCACCAATTTTGTCCAATACTTTTTGTTTAACTTCTTTCAGAAAATCGGAATATGCGATGTGACTTCTAGGGCTGCTAAAACGGTAACTAGCAATCCTGTTTTTAAATGCACAATGTAGTTTGTCAACACCATCTCCCAAGCTGCTCTCAATAGGTCGATTTATTTTTTTTCTGTCATTTATAATCAAGTCATTCAGGGCAGGGCATCCATTATTAATATGCCGTTGTAAATTGAACGATCTTGAAAAGTTCTTTCCACAATATTCGCAAGTTTTTGAGCCACTCGATGTATTTTGTTTTCTGTTAACGCCGCTTGTAGAAGGTGCACTTGTAGAAGGTACACTTGTGGAAGGCACACTTGTAGAAGGCACACTTATAGAAGGTACATCATCAGACTTTTGTTTCTTGCTTGGTGGCTCATCAGCTACACTTCCATCACTTAGAACAAACAACTCGTTCAGGACAGGGCATCTATTATTAATATGTCTTTGTAAGTTGAAAGATGTTGAAAAGTTACTTCCACAATATTCACAAGTTTTTGAACCACTCGAAGAATTTTGCTTTCTGTTAATGCCGCTTGTAGAAGGTACAACATCAGACTTTTGCTTCTTGCTTGGGGGTTCACAAGCTAGACTTTCATCTTTTAGAGCGGAACAATATTGACGAATATGTCGAACTAAATTGCTTTTGTTTGAAAGAACTTTGTTGCAGTGCTCACACTTCATTGTTGTGCAATAAACTACACGGTACTGATGAATATTATTTTCCCTGCATTATATATAATCCGTGGCTTGGAGAGGGGAGTCGCCAGATCATGAGAACGACGGTTACGATGCTCTCCCACGATCGACCAGATGTTCTCGATAAAAATAAGCGATCTAACTTGTCTAGACAAGTCTGGTCTCCAGATGGTCAACACGTGCACTGTGGGAACGACGGTTACGATAGCTTCCCACGCTCTACCAGATGTTCTCGATAAAAATATGCGATCTAGAGAAGGTCTGGTCTCCAGATGGTCAACACGTGCACCGTGGGAACGACGGTTACGATGGCTTCCCACGATATACCAGATGTGTGCCATATGTGCTTCCTGTTTATCACTAGATTCGGATGTTTCCTGTTCACTTCCGGATTCACAAACCACTTCCGGTTCGATTTCGGACACTTCCGGTTTGATTCCATCCCTCCTTGACCACTTCCGGTCCAATTTTTTGTACTTCCGGTCAGTTTTAGACCACTTCAGGTTTCTCATCGGACGTATTTTTACTTCCGGTTTCATTTCCGGCTACTTACGGTTTGCTCACATGCCTCCTTGACCACTTCCGGTCCAATTTTTTGTACTTCCGGTCAGTTTTAGACCACTTCCGGTTTCCCATCGGACGCATTTTGACTTCCTGTTTCATTTCCGGCCACTTCCGGTTTGCTCACATGCCTCCTTGACCACTTCCGGTCCAATTTTTCGCACTTCCGGGCATATTTCGACCACTTCCGGTACCTCATCAGATGCATTTTTACTTCCGGTTTCATTTCCGGTCACTTCCGGTTTGATTCCATGCTTCCTTGACCACTTCCAGTCCAATTTCTAGCACTTCCGGTTAGATTTTGACCACTTCCGGTATCACATCAGATGTATTTTCACTTCCGGTTTCATTTCCGGCCACTTCCGGTTTGCTCACATGCCTCCTTGACCACTTCCGGTCCAATTTTTGGCACTTCCGGGTATATTTTGGCCATTTCCGGTATCACATCCGATGTATTTTCACTTCCGGTTTCTTTTCCGATCACTTCCGGTTTCACTTCCGGTTTACCTGGTTCATTTCCGGTCACTTCCGGTTTCACTTCCTGTTTACCTGGTTCATTTCCGGTCACTTCCGGCTTACCTGGTTCATATCCGGTCACTTCCTGCATACCTAAATTATGAATCACCTCCACAGACAAGTTTAGACATGTTCATGAAATAACGGTTAAGCCAGATGCTCGCCCACGTGCATGCCAGATGTTCAAACACGTGTGCCCATTGTGAGAACGGCCGTTACGATACTTTCCCACGATCGATGCTCACCCACGTGCACGCCATAAATCACCTTCGGCCAGATGGTAGCCCACGTGCACGCCAGATGTTGAACACGTGTACCCCACATTGTGAGAACGGCCGTTACGATACTTTCCCACGATCGATGCTCGCCCACGTGTATGCCATAAATCACCTTCGGCCAGATGGTCGCCCACGTGCACGCCAGATGTTCCCGGTCATTGACCTTCGTCCAGATGGTCACCCACGTGTACGCCAGATGTTCAACACGTGGTGATCACTGATCACTGCTCCGCTCCTGCTCATGCTCATTATTTTTCCCATTCCTACCCTACTATTGACGCTTGCGATAACTTTTGTTTTCATGGGTTACTTAGGTTTTTATTGAAGATTCCTCGTTAGAAAAATGGCAGGTATGTATGAATTAGAATGTTTGCCTTATTAAATAAATAATTATTTTACTGTAAAATCAATTCAAACTAACATAGTAGGTTCCATATGTAATCCAGCGATACAAAAAAGCTCGCAAAAAAGCTCGCAAAAACGCCTAAAGGAGACCAACTGCTTCTGATTAGTATACCATGCAGTACACACTTTTATGACAAAGAAACAGTTACTCCACCTCTGGAAGGTCACGTTGACTAGATCGCTTATTTAAACGAAATCATCTGTTTGGTAGGACAAATTTCAACCAATTATATTCAGTTAAATTGATCCATGTTCTTAACTCGTCAGAAAATATTTATGACATTTTTTTTTTATGATAATGAAAAAAGCCGAACACCTCCTTTATAACCTTTTTTGTACATAAATTAAAAACTAATTGCGGCCGATCTCCTTTAAACTTTTTTGCAAGTTTTTCATCTGGCTGAATTATTTACAGAACCTACTATACAACACATCACTCTGAACAAAAAATAAAGAATACATTCTTTTGATTTGAAAATCCGCATTACAGATAAAAATTAGTTTTGGTTCAAAAAATTATATTTTTGACGGCCACTATCTCAAACATCTTTGAAGCCACTACGGTACAATCTTGTACAAAAGGTTTCTAAAGGTGCTGATTAAGAATACCTTTTTTCTAAGAAAATCGCTAATCCTTTTTTTGAAAAATCTACATTTCAAACCCCCTTAAAATCGCACGTTACTGACATTTATTACATATTACTGAGTTCAAAGATTCACCTATCCGATCTTTGCTGACCACCAAAGTTTGAAGTTAATCAAGCATGAATTAATGGGTATACAGGGATGTTGCGATTTTAAGTGGGTCACACTGTATATGCGAAATTTGTAAGTAATTTTTTTTATTGAATTTTGTGTTTTTTAATTTTTGTCTCTACGATATAGTGGGGGAGTCATCGACCAGGACTTTAGACGGCATCCCGGCGTGAAGATTTCGATTATTTTTCAATAGTTTATCGCTCCCTGAAAAAATGTTCCACTGTCACTGACATTTTTGGCGTTGCTAATGGGATAAATTCGTTTATCGAACATGTAAAAATAAATTGTCCATAATTTTCTATCGCGGCACATCAGTTTCCTTGTTTATCTATTAAAGGTAATGTTAGACAATATAAGGAATATAATCACTGACATTTCCCGCCTAGCCTGCGTCTCTAGCGGGGTGAACATTTCCAATTTTCTGACGCTTGGAAAATCTTGTCATCACGGCACGTCAGTTTCCCACATAATAACATGTTTTTGATGTCATAGAACGTAGGAAAAATAGTAACTGACAATTTTTCCATTGCCTGCGAATGGGTTGAACTTTTTTTATTGCAAAATTTTTAAGCACATTCGAGTTATAGCGGCACGTCTGCTTCCTACTTCAGATGATCAATAATACTCGGAAAAGGGTGGAAAAAATGATAACTGACATTTTCAGCGTTGCAGGTGGCATAAATGTTGCTTTTCTTAAAAAAAAACTGAAAATTTACAAGCATGACTCTGCTTCTGTATGATAAATATAAATATATTAAGGTGAAATTATTCGGTCATTACATATACATACATTATATCTACTTATACAGGGTGGACCATTAATAATAGGCCGTAGTGCAGGGGTAGATTCTTTGGGTCAAAATATGACGATATAACCAAATATGCTTCAGTAAAATGTTGCTGTGGAAAAAGATACGGGGTGTCGAAATTCAAATTATTTTTTTCATTTTTTTGCAATGACTCATCTTCGCCAAATTTTTTTTATTCTAAGAAACAATAATTTATGCATTATATCACATTAGATCATAGAGGGTGCCGCAGGACATGTATCTGATGATGAATTTTTTACATACATAAAACATTGTTTCTTAGAATAAAAAAAGTTCCTCTAGCTAATTTGGCAAAGATCAGTCAAGAAGCTGTTATTGCAAAAAAACGAAAACGTTATATGAATTTTGACACCCTCTATCTTTTCCCACAGCAACATTTTACTAAAGCATATTGGGTTATATCCTCATATTTTGGTGAGAAGAATCTATTATTAATGGTCCACCCTGTATATTAAACGTATATGTTTAAGTTTACACATCAGCGTCATCCGTTTCGTCATTAGAATCGTCTTCACTATCCGTATCACCTCGATATCCTTATCTAAAAAGGATACCAAAAATTCAAGTAATTATTTATTAAAATTAATTATATATAACTTCAGCATTGTGATGTTTACATTGGGAACGTTCAGGTTCTGTATCAGTGATGATAACGTCTGTCCAGCGAAAAAATTGGCCAGTTTACACATCATCGTCATCTATATCGTCATTGGAATCGTCTTCATTATCCGTATCGCTTCGTACCTCGATTTCGTCTATCTCCTCATCTTCCTCGATATCTTGACCTGAAATGAACACCATAAATCCAATTAATTATTAATAAAAATTAATTATATATAATTTCAGTCTTGTGGTTTTTAGCTTGGGTACGTTCAGGTTCTGTATCACGGATGAGAACATCTGTACAGGGAGGAAATTGGTCACCCTTCGAATCATTTAAAAGTAAATCTACCATCTCCTTCAAACCAGCCGAAATTTGTTGATACGAAATCATTGAGGCTCTGAAGATGAAGTCCACGCCAGAATTTCGCGATGTATGAGGAGCAGATGCGTTACGTCTTGATTCGGTTTCATATAGTTGTGCAACGCGGGAAACGTCAGTGTTTATGTTTAATGGAATTTTGAGAGCCTAAGGAATCATTTGATGGAGGTTTCATCCATGCCGCTGTAACTTTACCCAACCCTTTTTTTAACAGCTTATAAGGGTGTTATCAATATTCTGCAACACCCTAAATGTCAGGTTTTGATAAATTCGTGGTCTGCTTTAGTTGTTTAACAAGATTATATCAAAAACTGACGGGGTGCTGTAACTAATTGATAACGTGTTTTTCATCTACGGAAAAAGAGTTACATCTCTTTCGCATCACTTTGGGATTTGTAGTAAGGAAAAAAGTTGGTTATTTCAATTAATGCTATACATTCTTTATGGGCTCATCCATGCCGTGATGACAGAACATTTTGGTCGAGGACACCCCTACATAGTTCTTGTATTTTTCTCATTTTAAAACTGATTTTAAAAAAATTATAATTTTAACACTATTTTGTACATTCCGTCCACAGTGGTCTTGAAAACTTTTTAACATACTTTTCTACTACTAAAAATCTACAAAAAAATAAAAAATTCTCCTAGGAATTATTTAGTCCTAGCTCATATCCCTGAGGATTGGGCTATTTAGAGACATAAAAAAGGCATTTTGTTTATTGGTTTAAAATTTATAAATATTTGTCAAATTTTAAAATATAACAAATAATTTAGATATGACATCATCATTTTTGATATTTTCATTTGTCAAATAAATTCTTACATCCTTCGCTTGCCGAAGGGAGTATTATAGTCATGATAAAAGCATTCTCTGAAATTTCTTCCGATTTCCATGTTTCACATAATATAGATTGTAGAAATTTTAAGGTTTTTCAATTTTTGTTCCGCGCGTTGGTACACGAACTAAGGAACTATATAATCGCAAAAAATGGTGTTTGGCTGGTAGCTGACGCTAATGCCTTGGAAGAAATCGGTTTTTAATTTATATAAACGATTTACCTCTTTCGCTAGGTGCTTCGACTTCTACCATCCTATTTACTGGCGATACAAACCTTACTGAACATAACATTAACTTAGACACTTTATTAGAAGGAATGTTGGAAACCGAATCTAAGATATAAAATTGGTTTCTTTCAAATCGGCTGTCTTAATACCGCAAAGACGGAGACAATGGTTTTTTGCCTTAGAAATATGAACCAAATAGAAAATCCGGATCCAGCACTTTTTCTCGGTGTTTACATAGACAACAAGCCGTCATGGGAAAATCACACAAACTATATTTGCAAGAAAATTTCAAAAAGTATATACCTACTTCGCAATTTAGCTCATCGGGTATCAACAGAAACCCTTGTCTATCACAGCCTCATTCACTCGGTAATATCTTATGGTATCCGTATGGGACATGCAAGCTCTGCCTCTAGTGTGTTTCCCATACAAAGACGACTCAAATTTAGAGATGACTGTAAAACCAAACTGATAGAATTGAAAATATTAACCATCACATAAAAGACTCATGGCGAAATTCACTCATACCAAATGCCACACTGAAATAATGTTATGAATTACACCCCCTTGGAACTGGAGATGATACGCCTATGCCTACTGATAGTGACTGGAAAGACTCTAGAAAGAGCCAAGGACTTTTCTAGAGTGGTGGAAGAAGATTCTGGTTCAATCTAGAGGTAATTTCAGAGTATATAAGGCGCGATTACCAGCGCGGAAGAAGAAGTTTATTTTAGAAGTGACACGTTTGGTAAAAAGTGAGGTTATATAAGAGTGTAAAGGTTATTTTGAATGTTTGAAGTATTGTATAGTCAGTAAATTATTGAATAAACTGTTAGTGGTGCTTATCTCTTGTTGAAATTATTTAGAACCCACGGATTCATACAGGGTGTTTCCTAAAAAGGTGAAAAATTCGCAACATTGGTGCCAGACGCGGAATTTTAACAAGAGAATTTTCCGGAAGTGTTGAGAAGACTGGGACAGTATTCTCGGAGTTTGTGCTAACACAGGGAGGACTAATTTACTGGACATTGTTCGAGAATTAATTTCGAACAGGAAAATAGTGTCAAGTGCGTTTTTAGACATTGTAGAACATTTTTGTTGGACATTAGTGGTTAAGTGACAAAGACTCTAGATAAGACTTTTGTGCCGTTTTGAGGTTTTTCTGAACAGTCCCATTACCGATAGTGACGTAATTATTAAATTTTGTTGATAATTATATGCCGATAACAACCAGAAGCATGGTATCCGAAAAACAAATGCAGGACTTTATAGCCCAAATGCAAAAGATGATGATGGATCAGGAAAGGAAGCTCCAGGAAGAGAAAGAAGAACGGGAAAAAAACGACAAGAAAAAGAACAAAAACGTCAACAGGAAAAAAAAGAGCAAGAGAAACGACGTCAAGAGGAAAAACAAGAAGAGGAGAAACGCCGTCAAAAGGAATTCGACCAGAGTGGAAGGATGTTTCGGACAAAGCAGTTGGATTGAAGGCTTTGTGGGCACAGTGGGACTCACTTAGAGTTATGAACGGGCTGTTAAAAAGAGCATGGGAGAGCCCGGATGGGAAGCAAGTTGTTATGCGTCTAGTGATTCCCAGGTGTCGAGTACCGAAAGTACTTCAGGAAGTGCATAATGGAGCATCCGGTGGACACTTCGGCGTTAACAAGATCCTGAATAAAGTACGTGAACGATTTTACTGGGTAAATAGTCGTCAAGATGTTGAAGCTTGGTGTCGTAATTGTAAAATTTGTGCAGCCAGTAAGGGACCACAGACTAGAAGTAGGGGTGCAATGAAGCAATATAACGTCGGGGCTCCTTTTGAGAGGATTGCGATCGATATAGCCGGACCATTCCCAGTAACCAAGGACGGTAACAAGTACATACTGGTTGCAATGGACTATTTTAGTAAATGGCCTGAAGCCTACGCAATTCCGAACCAGGAAGCGGTTACTGTCGCCAAAGTCTTGGTAGATAACTTGATATGTCGGTTTGGTGTACCCCTGGAGCTGCATTCAGATCAAGGGAGAAATTTTGAGTCGGGGGTATTTCAGCAAATCTGCAAGTTATTGGGAATACACAAAACACGGACGACAGCCCTTCACCCGCAATCAGATGGAATGGTGGAGCGACAAAATAAGACTATGAAAGAACATCTCTCTAAAGTCGTTCATAAAAATCAACGTGACTGGGATCTCCACATACCGTTTTTCCTCATGGCATATAGAGCTGCTATCCACGAGACTACAAAACAGACTCCGGCTCGTGTAGTGTTTGGACATGAGATCAGACTGCCGTGTGATTTGATGTTTGGAATACCAGGTGGAGAACGGCTTCCTGTGAACAGCTATGTAGATGAAGTGAGTGAACGGTTAAGGAATGTCCATGAGTTAGTTAGAGACCAAATCACTACAGCCAGTGACCGAATGAAGGCTCGATATGACCGGAAGGGTAGTTCAGAAGGGTTCAAGGCAGGAGACCTGGTTTGGCTGTACAACCCACAGCGGAAGAAAGGAAGGTCACCGAAACTTCAACCACCTTGGGATGGACCGTATACTGTTATTACCCGAATTAATGACGTCGTCTATCGGATTCAACGAAGCAAAAAGTCCAAGATGAAGAACGTGCATTTGGACAGGCTGGCGAAATACATCGATGATTCTGAGTTGCCTGATCGGGACGATCAGGCTTAAGGAGGGGCAGTGTTATGAATTACACCCCCTTGGAACTGGAGATGATACGCCTATGCCTACTGATAGTGACTGGAAAGACTCTAGAAAGAGCCAAGGACTTTTCTAGAGTGGTGGAAGAAGATTCTGGTTCAATCTAAAGGTAATTTCAGAGTATATAAGGCGCGATTACCAGCGCGGAAGAAGAAGTTTATTTTAGAAGTGACACGTTCGGTAAAAAGTGAGGTTATATAAGAGTGTAAAGGTTATTTTGAATGTTTGAAGTATTGTATAGTCAGTAAATTATTGAATAAACTGTTAGTGGTGCTTATCTCTTGTTGGAATTATTTAGAACCCACGGATTCATACAGGGTGTTGCCTAAAAAGGTGAAAAATTCGCAACATTGGTGTCAGACGCGGAATTTTAACAAGAGGATTTTCGGGAAGTGTTGAGAAGACTGGGACAGTATTCTCGGAGTTTGTGCTAACACAGGGAGGACTAATTTACTGGACATTGTTCGAGAATTAATTTCGAACAGGAAAATAGTGTCAAGTGCGTTTTTAGACATTGTAGAACATTTTTGTTGGACATTAGTGGTTAAGTGACAAAGACTCTAGATAAGACTTTTTTGTGCCGTTTTGGGGTTTTTCTGGACAGTCCCATTACCGATAGTGACGTAATTATTAAATTTTGTTGATAATTATATGACGATAACAACCAGAAGCATGGCATCCGAAAAACAAATGCAGGACTTTATAGCCCAAATGCAAAAGATAATGATGGATCAGGAAAGGAAGCGCCAGGAAGAGAAAGAAGAACGGGAAAAAAAACGACAAGAAAAAGAACAAAAACGTCAACAGGAAAAAGAAGAGCAAGAGAAACGACGTCAAGAGGAAAAACAAGAAGAGGAGAAACGCCGTCAAAAGGAATTCGACCAGAGTGGAAGGATGTTTCGGACAAAGCAGTTGGATTGAAGGCTTTGTGGGCACAGTGGGACTCACTTAGAGTTATGAACGGGCTGTTAAAAAGAGCATGGGAGAACCCGGATGGGAAGCAAGTTGTTATGCGTCTAGTGATTACCAGGTGTCGAGTACCGAAAGTACTTCAGGAAGTGCATAATGGAGCATCCGGTGGACACTTCGGCGTTAACAAGATCCTGAATAAAGTACGTGAACGATTTTACTGGGTAAATAGTCGTCAAGATGTTGAAGCTTGGTGTCGTAATTGTAAAATTTGTGCAGCCAGTAAGGGACCACAGACTAGAAGTAGGGGTGCAATGAGGCAATATAACGTCGGGGCTCCTTTTGAGAGGATTGCGATCGATATAGCCGGACCATTCCCAGTAACTAAGGACGGTAACAAGTACATACTGGTTGCAATGGACTATTTTAGAAAATGGCCTGAAGCCTACGCAATTCCGAACCAGGAAGCGGTTACTGTCGCCAAAGTCTTGGTAGATAACTTGATATGTCGGTTTGGTGTACCCCTGAAGCTGCATTCAGATCAAGGGAGAAATTTTGAGCCGGGGGTATTTCAGCAAATCTGCAAGTTATTGGGAATACACAAAACACGGACGACAGCCCTTCACCCGCAATCAGATGGAATGGTGGAGCGACAAAATAAGACTATGAAAGAACATCTCTCTAAAGTCGTTCATAAAAATCAACGTGACTGGGATCTCCACATACCGTTTTTCCTCATGGCATATAGAGCTGCTATCCACGAGACTACAAAACAGACTCCGGTTAGTGTAGTGTTTGGACATGAGATCAGACTGCCGTGTGATTTGATGTTTGGAATACCAGGTGGAGAACGGCTTCCTGTGAACAGCTATGTAGATGAAGTGAGTGAACGGTTAAGGAATGTCCATGAGTTAGTTAGAGACCAAATCACTACAGCCAGTGACCGAATGAAGGCTCGATACGACCGGAAGGGTAGTTCAGAAGGGTTCAAGGCAGGAGACCTGGTTTGGCTGTACAACCCACAGCGGAAGAAAGGAAGGTCACCGAAACTTCAACCACCTTGGGATGGACCGTATACTGTTATTACCCGAATTAATGACGTCGTCTATCGGATTCAACGAAGCAAAAAGTCCAAGATGAAGATCGTGCATTTGGACAGACTGGCGAAATACATCGATGATTCTGAGTTGCCTGATCGGGACGATCAGGCTTAAGGAGGGGCAGTGTTATGAATTACACCCCCTTGGAACTGAAGATGATACGCCTATGCCTACTGATAGTGACTGGAAAGACTCTAGAAAGAGCCAAGGACTTTTCTAGAGTGGTGGAAGAAGATTCTGGTTCAATCTAAAGGTAATTTCAGAGTATATAAGGCGCGATTACCAGCGCGGAAGAAGAAGTTTATTTTAGAAGTGACACGTTCGGTAAAAAGTGAGGTTATATGAGAGTGTAAAGGTTATTTTGAATGTTTGAAGTATTGTATAGTCAGTAAATTATTGAATAAAGTGTTAGTGGTGCTTATCTCTTGTTGAAATTATTTAGAACCCACGGATTCATACAGGGTGTTTCCTAAAAAGGTGGAAAATTCGCAACAATAACTTGGCTGCTAACTACTTATGATTGATAAAAACAAGGGATGACACTGCGTACTGGGGCGTGAAATTCTATAATGCACTATCTGCAGAGACTAAACTCTTGACGGAGAAATCCTTAACATACGAGATTAGTAGTTTCTTATACATAATGTTTTTTATTCCATACAGAAATTTTTTAATAGAGACTTAGCCACTATATAGTAACACTAAATTGTTGAAGATGAAAATGTTTCTTGTTTCCTACCTTACCTTTCATTCTGTATTGTAAATAATTTTATCATTTTTACCTATCACTAACCGACAAATTTTAACTTTTATTTTGTATCGTTAACCAAAACCACTTATTTGTATTGTTTTGGTCCCAGCTACGTCTAACATAGTCCTAAAAAAATTTCTTGGCTCTAAAAAATGTAATAACTGACCTAACTCATATTATGGTATGATTTTAATTAAAAAAGCAATTAATTACATCATGCGAAAAAATATTTACCGTTTTGATATATATTTCAAATACATGTTATATAATATATATTTAATAGAATAAAAGCTCTTTAATCAGAAAATTAATTATTCTTCTTGCGCTTCTTAGCCTGTCTCTTATAAGTTACTTCTGGAGCATCTCTTATACATGTCCAACAGTAGTCTGCTAACATCACAGAAGTCCATTTGCCCTGATATCTTTTTTCCATATTTTGAATATCCTAGTGGAATCTCTCTCCATGCTGATCACTTACTGCACCACAGTTTTCTGGGAAATAATCTAGAGGTGAATGTATAAAGTGCACCTTTAATGACATATTGCATCCTAATTTCTGGTAACAAGAAAGAAGATTCCCAACAAGGTCACTATAGTTTTCTGCTCTTTTGTTACCGAGAAAGTGTGTTGCTACCATTTTAAAGGAATTCCAAGCAGCTTTTTCATTACCTTCTAGAATGTTGTCAAATTCAGCATCTTTGAAAAGGTTCTTGATTTGAGGACCCACAAAAATTAATTTTCGCATCACTAAGTCTGGGAAATTTTTGTTTTAAATAACTGAAAGCACGTCCTTCTTTGTCCATAGCTTTTCATAAGCCTCAGTTTTATGTGGAGTGGTGGTAGTATTACCTTTTGTAAATCAACTAATTTATCCATAGGGGACTATGTTGGATGCTAGTGTTATAACGAGAATGTCAAATAAGAAATTGGACAAATATATTTTAGGATTTTAATTTGCTAGCATAACCAGAAGTCAGGTTATCGAAAGAATCCAAAGATTTCATTAATATTTTTTACATATAGTTTTACTTTCAGCAAAATCCTGTAAAGAATATGTTTCGCAACTAATGGAATGTCAGTAACATTTTTTGCTCCTGATTCAAAACCCAGTCTTGGCGGCCAAATTTTTATTTTGTAATGTTTTAATAGCGCTCGACTGTCCCACTCACAAAGAGAACAGCAATATTTGTTATACCTTTGCAGCGTACCAAATAAGATAGCTATCACTTTTAAGTCTCCACAAATCCACCATTTATACTTGTTATCTTCTATAGTGTTTAGCAATACATTCATGTTAATGTAATTGTCGTTCATGTGGACAGCATGGGCGATTGGAATTGATGGCAATTTATTTGCATTGTGGAATAAGCCTTTAGGCTAAGTTTCGAGGCGTCAATAAATAGTCTCCAGTCACTCCATGGGGAATGTGTAAAGCATTCATTAAACCGTCAATGTCCATTTTCAAAAAAGGTATAAAATCTTTTTGACGACTTCGGTACATGGAAACTTTAAGATTTTCTTGTAGTAAATTCCATTGTTATAATGGAGATGCCAAGAGCTCCGCTTTCGCCCTGGACAGATCAAGGTCTCTTATAAGATCAGTTAATTCACATTGTTTAATTTTGTGTGTTTCCTCACCGGACACTTTGGCAGAGAAATCAGGATCTTGTGATGTTGATGGCTGAACTAATTCGTCATCTACATTATCATCCGATTGTTCGTCAAAATCAAGACTGTTTTCTTGAGGTGGAATAGGAATAGGTAGTTCATCACTATGGGGAACTGCGCGAATGGCAGATAGTAAATAGGGGTATCGTCTCATCATCCTTTTTTTCTTGTTAAAACCCGGTCTAATAGGAAGTATCACGCAAAAATAACAATCGATCACATGATCTTCAGGTTCTCGCCAGATCATGGGCACAGCAAAAGCCATTGAACGTCCTCCTGCACTTAGCCAACTGCAAGGATTGTTCCTCACAATTGCTACAGCATATATGAGGTGCCCACGTTTTGTCTTCATCTCCAATTGTACAACCATTCAACTGGTACGCCATCTTAATTTTGGGAGTAAAATTACGTTTTTGACGAGCAAAAGTCACTTCACCACAAATGTAACAAAAGTTGTTAGATGTATTTACACAAATTTGTGGTATATTTTCAAAATAGCACTATTTGCTTTCGAAAATGAACTCTTCATGCACAAGGTACAAATACGACTACCTCAGAATGAATATTAGTTTTAGTGACAAATAAAGAGGTTGGTAGTTAGCACGGTCAGTATAGTATGTCTATTGTTCGTAGAGGTCTAATTCTACCTGTTATTTGTGATAGGACCGTCCATAAATTAGGGTTTATACCTGCGTTACATTTCATTATCTGTATTGGGAAAACCAGAGCGAACTTAAACCTTTGCTTTTTATATTGTTATTTAGCTTGACGAAGTTACTAAGATTTGCTATTTTTACTCCCGATACATGTAGGCTGTCGGCTAGTTAATTTTACCCAATATATACATACTTAGCTGTTAACAATTTTAGTGTCCTTTGGGTTGTTAATTTTTGAAATTATATGTATTGTCGTATTCAAATTTTTTGTGACTTGTGTAAATACTCGTGTGTATTAAACACCAATAAATTATCTTATCTTATATATTTATTGCAAAATATGCAGGGTTGACATCCTGAGAAATAATTAACGAATAAAATACGAGTTTTAGATATATAGTTACCACAAAAAACCGCGATAATAGTACGTTACGTCTTCTATGCAGGCTAATTTTAAGGAATATTGTTTTGGTAGCAGGACCGGGGTTTCTGTACAAAAGTACTTCCGGAATCGTTTCCATCAGAACACAGCTCTGTACACCCTATCATTAAGTACTATGATGTTCAACTCATGCATTTTACATTTCATTAGTAAACAATTCAGGAAAATAACGGCAAATCTTTTCATTTGTTTAACACTTTTCAAAATAATTTTGTTTCTTTTCAGTACCCAACACCCGCGGTGGATCCCAATCCTAAAGCAGTTGCAGATCAAAAACCTGGAACACTTCCAAGTGCGGAGTTGGATCTTCCTTCAAGAGATCTTTTAATGAGGCTTCTGGAGGTGCAACCCCATCGAAGACTTAGATCTGTTCGAACTTTGGAAACTATAGCCTTTTACAAAGGTTTTAGTTTTAAAGATGTCAAGGACAAAAAGGTAACATTTTTAATTATGTTTTACTTTAAAACATATACTGGAGTAAAAAGAAGACATTGATATGCATAGTCTTGTAACAGCAAAATTAGGATTTCATACCTTTTGGGTTATTAATACATAGGCCGGTAGTCGTAGAATCAAAGTCATCGATTTTGGTCAGAAATTTAAAACAGCAATTTTATTGGCTATACTTATAGGAAAAATTGCACTGAACCCGATGGCGACATTAAAAAATTTATGAAACACAGGCTTCATTGTTAAAAACAATGGTTTAGCGAAAATTCTCATTTTATCTATGCTCGTCGTTTTAGTTTTGTAGAGACCTTTTATCTTTGACCGTTCAATTGTTATAAATGAATTATGATCCTAAATTAACAATTTTTTTCTTGTTCAACAAAAGATCATACGGATATTTTGTTATGGTCAAAATGATGCATTTTCCTCATAGAATTTAGAGGTTTTTTTTGTGTCGATATCTCACGTATTTTGCAATTGTTTAAACAAATAAACTAACTTGTTTATTAAGGATTTGCCACTTTCCATGGCATTTTTGCACTTTCCACTCTCTGCAATAGATAAATATTGATAAAAACTATCGTTTCTATGTAGTCTCGATGCTCTTTTATTTTTCTTTATCTCGCCGCCAACGTTTTAAAAAAAATTGCTTAGTAAACAAATGAAATATCTCGGGTCAGGAACGTCGTATCGAAATGCAATTGTCGGAAAATGAAAGATAATAAAAGAAGGAAAATTTTGAGCCTCGATAGACCTCGATCCGTTAGCTAGAAGTGGAGATATAGACCATTTTGCGTTTACGACTGTCGATTGTTTATTAATTAATTGTTTAAAAAAAATATTGTGACAACATGACATTAACATATTAGACTAACTAGTTTTCAATTGTCACACAAATCCATTGGTTTATTAACAACCTCTTCTACGCGGTATTTAGCTAAAATTAATAAAATAATGATATTAGCAACTATTGGATTGTGTTGTTTGTAGAATTTAAAATTTGGTCTTTCAATACTTTTGAAAATTTATTGAAGAACAAGCTAACGATTATACTCTTCACCGATTTACTGCACTTTTTATATAATTGTTGCACATTCTACAGTATACCCTTCGCAGTATTTTTGTAAATAATATTAGTTTTAGACTTTTTTAGTTTAATTACAAAACATAAAAAAATTATGTAAAAAAAACTTGTGTATATAAAAAAATTTATAACTTTTTTATTTATTAATGGATTCTTCAAAAACAATAGGGTTCTTCCTCTAGCTAACACTAACTTGGTGTCCAAATTTCAATACAATCGGACTTTTCGTTCTTAAGTTATCGTGCTTACAAACGTGATGGACGGACGGGCAGACGGATAGACAGATGGACAGACAGACTGACAGACGGACGGACGGACGGGCGGGCCTTTTGAAAGTTGTTCAAAATTCGATCTACAAGCAATATTACTGGTTTTCGCAACCACAACTTCTCAGCTGGCTGCTGAGGAAGCTATGAATGAGTAGCAACCGGTTAGCTCAGGGCTGGTCGAGGGTCACTAGGTGGCGAGAAGAGTTATATATTTTTTTTTAACAATTATTTGCTTGTCAAATTTACCAAACAAAACTTGAATAAAGCACAAAAATTTGGACGCCAGCGTATTCAGTAAACAACACTCTTGCAAACTTTATCAGGGGGAGAAAACAATCAAAATCAAATATAAAACAAATAATATATTAACATAAGTATAAAAGAGTGAAAATTTTACAACATTTTACAATTTATTAGAAATATTAATGTAAAAAGTTTGATGTCATTAGTTAACTGACAAAAATTTAGTTGAAAAAATTAAATTTGAATATTAACAAAAAAATTACAAAGAAACGATCAACTGGTTTACAATTTTTCTTCTGACCAAAAGTCGAATTTTGCACATAAAGGCTACTTAGCTTAGCGGAGACGTGGAATCCCGACGAGGTCTGATCCTGAAGATAGCCACGGGTACCCGGTAAGGAGGACGTAATATTCAGGTCCTTTTAATGAGATAAGATTGTCTTCTCACGATTAAGAAACAAAGATTCTAATTTATCCCTTGAATATTTCCGAGTTTAATCCTCGTCCACAATAATCTAAATAATGGCAAGACACCACGGTATTGTGTCTCAAGCGACCACAAAATACAAAATTGCCGCGATAATTAATGAGTTAACATGTGTCCAATGAACGCGGAAATCATACGTCCGTTAATAAAAATTAATTATTACACGGAATATCCTTTAATTTCCAAAAATAACTATACAGCAACGTTAACTCAATAATATGACATCATTTAATAATCAAATATATTCAAAATATCAAAGTATTAAAGAAATAAACGTGAGAATCCGTTAAAGAATAAGTAAACGATCTTAACTCACCCAGGTTAAAAGCGAAAGTCAAGTAGTATAGATATATAAAATGGCCTCAGTTTTGTTTCTACCGCGTATGCGCACTTGTTGATTTCGACTCGGCATTTCCGAGGGTAATTCAAATTTATGTAGCACGGGTGCTTAAAGGAAAAAAAAAATTTTCGTTACACTTTAGAAATATGCCGATCGAATGCAGTATACCCTTCGTTTTGTATTTGCGAAGAGTATAATAACCATAAATGTGCCACCAAATATTATGACATTATTTTATAAACTGGTCCATAGACTTTTTAAAAGTTTACTAACATTTACAAAAAAATAATATACAAGTGATGTGAACGACCCTAAGAGCCATATAAAAAATGGAGGTCGGTCCTGGAATTTTTCCAAGATCACTTAAGCTATTCATTAACCTAAAAGAGTATAAGATGTATACCAAACTTTATCTAAAGGTGCACTCATTTAAAAAAATATGGCGGACTGAAGTTCTGGTCAAAAACCATAAAACACCCCGTATCTCAAAGACGGTTCACATCCAACGGTAAGTATAGATGTTTTGAACTCAGCTAAGTGTGCTGTATCTTCCAATAGAGTACCTATGTCCGTTTAAATCTGGGATAACCTATATATCTGAGTTTTGGACCTAGAGCGTTTTTTTGTTGTTATTTGGTTTATAAACTTGGCATATGCCAAGAAAGTGGCCAAAATGACTTCAAAAAATTGTTTTAATGTCAACGGAAAGCTCGCATCGAGATCTACATTTTGAAAAAAAATCCATTTTGGACTTAATGGCATAAAATGGCGTGCAATTCAAATTATAGATCACAAATTGATTTTTGCCCACAGGGTTCAATATTTCGGCACCAAAAAGGTGTTTGTTTTCAACAAAAGGTATACTTTCTGAAAGTTTGAAGTTAATTGGAAATCTTAGCGTCCCTGCGCGTTAAAATGAAAGAGGAAACGCTTATTAGCCAATTTATTCCATTTTGTATGTTATGTACGTACTCAAATGATCCAAAACTCAGATATATCCTGGTGATATCCCAGAAGGTATGAAATCATAATTTTGCTGTTAAAAGACTATGCATATCTCATGTTTTTTTTGCTCATTTTTTACTGTACTAATATTGGAACATGTACATATGTTATTAACATATTATTTTTACAGATAAGACCTAATGATTTACTACGACTTTATTTCCCAAATGGCCCTAGGAACAATGACGAATATATGGAATGTTTTCAGGATTTTGATGATTAAAATGTTATAGTACAAGAGCTAGGGTGCAATTACCTAACGCATTTATATCAGCTAGAGACAATAATCGTGTTCGGTAGAACATGTCATACAACAAAAGTAATATGAGATGTTTTCTTGTCAGTGAAAACTTCGCTAAATAACTCGTGAAACTCGAAATGTTTTTTATAGCAGGTGTAAGCATCTGCATCAAGCTAATATCTTTTTATCAACAGTAAAATCACAAGAGCTTATTTTATCGGATAAATTTCTCTTTGTAACGAAATAATTTTGCCAATCAGTGTTTTTATAAGTAAAACTGACATGAAAAAATGTCTGTTTTTCGAAACAAAAATTTGAGTTGAAAATAAATTTATCCATAAAAGAAAAGCTCGAGGGTTTTTTGCAAGATAAATTAACGACAGAATATGTGAACGAACAACAACAATAATTATCTTTATTTATACAATTATTTGAAGGAACAGTTATTAAAAATACAGTTGTTAGAAATTGTTTGGTTTGGTGTACTGATTTCAATATTCTCTTCTCTAGTTTTCACACGTGTCGAATATTCGTTTTGACTTGTTTTATTCGAGGCTCGTAGGTTACTAACAAGATTTTCGTGATGTTCCGAGTCAATTTGGAAGTAGGGTTTAATAGATGATGATGATGAGGTCCGGTTATCTTTATAACTTGTTGGTCACTTATCCCTGCTTTGGCTAAATAGGAAACTGTACTAGCACGGTTTGAATGATTGGTAATTTTATTATTTGTGATGTCGAGTCCAATTTTGGCTGCAGAATTTTTGGTCTATAATTTTATAAACGTTCAGTCGCCTCCAGTAGCTGCCCATTTTTTTATTCACTAAGTGATAAGTTATCGATACATTATCTGCTGTATAAAAAAGTCTATTTGACAGTCACATTTTTGTCACTTTGACAGCGATAAAAAAGGTGCATCGTTTTTTATCACCGATAAAAATACCTGTTCTTCAAAAGCAAAGTACATCTAGTAGTCGCACGTCACTTTAAAATCTGTACTGTCACCTATAATTTTTAAGTATTCAGGAAACTATACTGTACAATATGAGTCGCTTTGGGAAAATTCCGACCGAAGATGATTTAAGAAAAATATTTCAGTGAATACAATATTAAAGCCATTTTTATGTTTTATTTGATTGATTTGATCGATTGATTAGCCAGCGTACGGTAGGCACTGCTGCCACTTCCGGATATCCAATCTGGAAATTCTTATATACCGCCGGACCGGCTGCGTATGCCGGATTGGACATGGGACATACTTGTTGCCAGCATGGGGTAGGATGGCAATTGTAGGTGTTTGTGAGATGCCTCTTTTAAGTTTCCATCTATCATCATCTCCTTGTTTATTCTCTCTCTGAGTCTTCTGTTTCTTCTGTTTTTGAATCTAGCAATGTGCATATCCGTTTGGGTCCAGATGTGATTACATGGTTCCTAGAAACCTGCGTTTTCGGTTCAATGACCTGCATCAGTGCGTCCATGTTGTTTGTTTGCAAGACATATATCAGCTTGCTGTAAGAAGCTTTTATTTATTAACCTTTCCACAGGTAAATAGCTACTTACAGTGGAAGCGCAAGGAAGAGTCCTGAGAGAACATTTGAGACACTCTGTATACCGATCCGCCAATGCAAGGCAAAATAAAAAGTAAAATCTGCAAAACTAATAGAGAGATATAAGAGAAATTTTGGGGAACTCTGTATATCAAGCAGACCGCAATTATATTAACCTGAGAAATATTTTTGTTTTTGTAAATAAGTCCAATATATAAACCACGTGACAACTGCCAGCTGGAACCTTCTCGCCATGGAATATTTATGTAGATCTTATATTGAATGTACAAGTAAAAATTTTAAATAAAAATTTATTCTTTCCGGAGTGATTCGCCTCGTTCTATTGATCGCCAATTTATTTTCTTATCGCACTTGAGAAAGGATCGGTCGTCTTAGCATAGGTATATGCACTTGCAATTGCACTTGCTTTATTTAATACTATTTAAAAAACTGTACGCTTAATTATTAATTCCATATGAACTTTGTTTTTCTATTATGGCGTTTCACTTTGCGCAGAATTTCTTGATGTATCGGTGGCTTAAATTTTATCGGGTTTAACGTTGTTTTTACGGCTTTTTTAGTGCTTCCTTTAGAGAGCGTCTTACAGCACATCTATACACGAAGCTAGTCCAACGCATCTCCTGAAAAGTGTAGTCATGCAGATAGTTTTAAAACTCTACTAGCCTTTAACACATTGTACTACTTATCACAATATTTGAAATTGTCGACCTCAAAGCTCTGACACTGGCATCCACTACGATAGTAGAACACTCTGGGTGTGTGGGGGTACCATGACCTACGTAGATGAAATAATAGATATGATAGTACTCTAAGAGCTCACCGTCTGCCGAATACTTCATTTGTGGCGGAAAATTAACGGAAAAAAGTAAATTGTAATTACCGTTGAAATCACAATAACATTACTTTTAAACGGCATAATAAAAGATGAATATTATGTTGAGAAATAAGAATTTCAGGTCGCATCAAAATTTTTACAGATGATGTAGGATACCAGCGTTACCGTTGTACCAAATATTAAGATCGAATTAAGGGCACTATTGTCTCTACACACATACATACATACATACATACATACATACATACATACATACATACATACAGACATTTTTTAAAAGTCAATATTATATGTTCCTGGAACATTAACGCGTAAAGATCTGATCCTATCTCAGTTTTCGAGTTTTGATCAATTGCAGTAATCTTCCCATTTTTATGGGTCGAGAGATTGAAAGTCGATTGGTATACATCCCGGTTAGTGGAAGTTCCGTAGCAGAAATTCTGAAACTGCAAACTGTCACTAAACATGACAAACAAGTATGAAGCTTAATTGTTTGTTATTGATCAGTTACCACGTAGTAATTACAAAATTACGATCGGCAGGGATGTTGCCTTAGTGACACTTTGAACATACTCTTAAACCAAACTAATCTTTTTTACTAATTAATTTTATTTATTGAGTTTCCCCTGATAAGAAAATTGTTCATATGACTTTATTTATTGTCCACCATGCTCTAGGGCAAAGGATTGATCAATCATGTTTCTAGCTGGGTATACATACGTCAGGTAATTTCGCGTTAGCTCCTCTACTCTTATTCAGTACAGTCAGTATTTTATGGTGGCAATATGAAACAAAAATGTACGGTAGTTGAATCTCAAATTTAATATGACATATGTTCTCATTATAACAAAACGTAGAGTAATAGTAGTTAATTAAATTGAATAAACTTTATATGGAACATAAACATTGTGCAATTACAAAATCATAGTTATTAGTAATTAATGAAAGATGTAATAAATTAATAAAAGACTTGTTCTTAATATTTCTTTTTTCATGGCACTGTTAAATATAACAGAACATCAAAATTAAAATCACTTATGTTACTGTATAGCTCCATTACAGCACATTTTTCTTAATCGTCTTATTTACATTAACATCTTTTAGTCCAGGTAAAACGGAGTTTTCGAAGAAAGAAAAATGCCAATCAGCGTTTTTGAGAAGGAATGTGTACTTCTTAATATGTATAACTATTTTACCTGAAATACAACAGCTGAAAATTAGTGCGTCTATGTTTAACTAACAAGTGAAGTTATAAAAAACGAGTTTTTTGGCTTATATTTATCTTTAGGTTTTACGAAAATACGTCCGAAACTTGTAGCTATTAAGAATATCTACAAAATGAGCCCAACAGCATTAAAATCGGTTAATTAGTATTTTAACAAAATGCTAAAAAACGCTCTTTCCTAATTAATTTTTAACTTTAAATATAATGAACGTAGACGTAACAAACTTTGGCAGATTACAGTTTTTTTTTTAATACGTACTTGTATAATTTTTACAAAAAAAACATTTTTTTATTAAAAATGCACTTTTTAGAAAATTAAAATTTCTACAGCTTAGGGATGTACTTTTGACAAAAGCAACATCAACACTAACATCAATAATAGCAACACAAATGACAAAAATTGTTAATAAGACACGTGCAAAAGAAAGGAAATTTAAAAGAGGTTCGCTTTATGGACTAAGATGCTTTTATGCAAAACTGACGTGATATTTCGTCCTATCTCGTCGAGCTACCACAAATCGATTGGCTATAACTTTTTGTACGTCTACAGGAAGTCGGGAAAATGATGATTTTGCGCACGATTTTGAACATTCGAGTTCCTTGCGCCCGTTCGCGCTGCAGGAAAACTGAACCCGGACGTTCAAAATCATCATTATCTCGACTCCCTGTGTTATAGCCAATCGATTGGGAGTAGTTCGACGAGATAGATCGAAATATCGCGTTAGTTTTGCAAAGAAAGCATCTCAGTCCATAAAACGGACCTCTTTTAACTTTCCTTTTTTCTGCACGTGTCTTATTAACAATTATTATTATTTATATTACTATTGTTGATGTTGCTGTTGTCAAAAGTATAACTCTTGAGGAAGAAAATAAGCCCAATCACGTTACGGTACAACATCCCCAAGCGGTAGATATTAATTTTCAAAAAAGTGCCTTTTTAATAAGCAAATACTGACTTTTTTGCAAAAATTATACAAGTACACATTTTCAAAAAGAAACACTCATTCTACACAGTAGAACCCATAATATATCAAAGTTTGTTAAGAGTTACACATTCCCGCTGAAAGACCCGGGCGGTTGGCATTTCTTTTTTTTTGAAGCAAGACCTTTTCAGACTCATTTTCCTGGGCTACTGGTGGAATCTGGCCATTGCTATTCCATCGCTCAACCAGATCAACTTGTCGGTCAGGTGGTATGTCTATATATTGACGCTATAGTGCATTCTGTGAGTCGAATGGAACCTCGAAAAACATGAATTTCTCTTAGCCTAACGAGACTCTGCCCCCCCCCCTCCGTTTTTAGGGATGCTGAACACGATGACGGTGGTTAAATCTCCGAAGTCACCCACCCTCTAAACGACCAGAAAACGACCCCCGATAGAGGTAAACCGCGTATCCGCCATCACCTACCAGCCAAACCTGTGTTACCCCCGTGTTCGAGGATGCTGAGCACGATGGTGATGTCGAGACCCTTCTTCGACTCCCGCCAACCCCCCAAACGGCCAAAACCATCCCCGAGAGGGATGAAACGCGGCTAGTCCATCTTCTTTGGGTTAAACTCTTGTTAGCCCCCATTTTCTAAACGTGGATAGGCCATCTTCTCTCGGCTAAGCCCATCTTAACCCCCCGTTTTTGAGGATACTGAGCACGATGGTGATGTCGAGACCCCTCTTTCATCCCCGCCAACCTCCCAAACGGCCAAAAACCACCCCCGAAAGGGGTAGATCGTGGATGGCCGTCTCCTACTAGCCAAACCTGTGTTATCCCCCGTTTTCGAGGATGCTGAGCTCGGTGGTGATGTTGGATCTTCTCCCCGAGACGAGCCAACCCCTCAAGTGGACAAAAACTACCGCTTTGAAACGCGGATTCATAAAGTAAGCGATCATTGGATACGTACCGGATGATGATTATTATGCCCTGCGGAGATGCTGCGCGGGATGATGTGTACCAGATAACATCTCTGTGTGTACTCATCGCCGCCGCGGGCTCGCATACTTTTGAATTGAATTCTTCTGTAAGAAAATCAAAAAGTACGAGTATCATGATAATTTTTGTTTAGTAAGAAGTAAGAGTGTAATGATATTGTTGTTCGTTTGCTGACCGAGGAGAGGTCGCGATATTTTTTTCATGCTCAGCACCCTCGAAAACTGGGGTAATACGGGTTTAGGCGAGAGAAGACGGCCGGCTTATCCGCGTTTCACCCGTTTCGGGGGTGGTTTCTGGACGTTTTGGAGGTTGGCGGGGGTCAAGGAGTGGTCTCAACATCACCACCGTGCTCAGAATCCTCAAAGACGGGGGTAACACGGGCTTAGCCAAGAGAAGACGGCCTATCCACGTTTCACCCCTTTCGGGGGTAGTATTTGGCATCCACAGTTGGCTGTCTATTATATTGCCGTTTAAACGTAAACGTATGTTGCTCTCCTCCACTTGAAAAGTGACCCAAGCTCCAGGTATAAATTTAAGACGTGACTCAGCTAAACACTGCACTTTAAACGGTTGTTTATTTTATTTTTTGGTATTATTAACGTACACTTTACCGCAATTTTTCAATTATTAATTTGGTGTGTGCTTTGTTCTTCTATTATTACATTTCACATTACGTAGAACGTTTTAATTTGATCGTAATTTTTTTTTTTTCAATAAAACCAATATTTTACACCTTAGATTCTGAAAAAAAAACTCATAATCTCACATTAATATGTGAATCTTTCAGGAAGAAGTTATGTATTTACCCATGAAAGTCATCTGAAAATCAGAAAAGTTATTGTTACAATATAACTTGGATATTCTCCTTTTTTATGTTTTTTGTTTTGTTTTTGGGGTTTTTCTTTTATTTTCTTGAAGCTTATTAAGAGTTTTGAGTAATCATAGAATATCATTAGGTTTAAATATTTTTTAATTCTTTTGTAAACGATCTATTTTTTCAATTTGATTTATGTCCATAGCTACATTTTGATCTGATTGTAGGACTCAATATGAGGGATAAGATACATTTTCTTGATGACTATCCCAGATACCCATGTTACATGAGCACAAGCTCCAAACGTTCGTGCCCCAGATCTACAAATGCAATATTTACCAAAAATAGATTCCTCTTCATCTCCATCATGAATGTACTCTTCATTAAAGGAAATCCATACTTGGTACTGAATAGCGTTTCTGAATCGAGATGAAATCTTTAACCCCTTGAATCATGGTTCATTCCTTTGGTTGATCTCAATGAGTTGACCTTCTTCGCCGTCATTTTCATGACCAGCTCTTAAAGAGCTATCTTGGATGGATGATGAAGAAAGATAAACTTGGTAAGTTCCCATTGTTAATTCATATAAATATTACAATGATAATACAGGAAACAGTGGTAAACGATTGGCAGTCAACCGAATCCATCGTGCTCGCCGTTGCCTAAGATTTTCATCTTCTACTCTAACTTGAACTACGTTAACGTTTTGATACCTGTTCAACATATCTTCGGCTAAACTTTCATCTGCGCCTGGAATTGTTACTTCATCAAAATATTTGTTAATAATAATAGCTTCTGCTATGCGTAATAAATCATTCAAGTTGGCAATATGAGCCAAGGTCACCAGAAGCTGATTTATTTGACTTCCAACAACTTTTATCTGGGTAAGTTCTTGCTAAATCAGAATTTCCAAGCTATTTTGTAACAATGACTTTCAGACGACCTTCATGGGTAAATATCCTCCCCTTCTATTTAACTTTCTCTTGAAAGATCCATAAGTCAAGGTCATCACAAGGTAGCTTACTCATATTCCTACAATTTTTGTTCCGGTCGATTCCTCTGAAACCTCAACACTAAGTTACTATATCACTTGGAAAGTTAAAGAAAGTATATGAATAATCATTATTTGACCTTCAAGTGTCAGTAATTTGAAATCTATGGACTTTTGGACCTACTGCACATGAAAACTCTTGGTCGGAATGGTCCAACGAATACATTTCAGCTGGTTTTAGCACAAACAACTGTATAACTTTTACCGTGTATTTTGTGCGGTGTCCTTTGAATTTTTTCTCACGATTACTATATTTCCACTCCACTACTCCATGGATGCGGAAGCAAAAATGGCAATAATATTGGACATACAGTTAACACAATTGGCAAGGAAGAAGGAGGAAGATTTTTTAAAACCTTTGCCCAGTTATAGCATTGATCAACATACCCATTTAATTAAACCAAATGCATATAATAGGTTTGATACAAAGTTTTACCTCTTAATAATAGTGAAATATATTTTTGTTAGTCGTAACTATTACGAAGAGCAAGCACATAAAATTGGAAATCAATATATACTGTACCTACATTATAAAAAGCCTTTGATAAAAGCTATGTTTAGAATTAGTTTTACGAACTTACTCCAACAGGCAAGGTCAAATCTCAAGAATCCATGTAGTTGAGTTAGATGTGTCTGATATCTTAGAAGTAAAAGTGGTAAAATAACTTTACCTGCCGAAAAACTTCTTTTCATGCTATGATTTTTTAATTTGTCGAAGATTCTTCTGGGTTCATACTCTCTCTTGATACAAAACTCTTCACTTTAACGGCATTATCATTATTCTTTATACTTTATCTATAGTATGGTCTCCTAGCTTCTCCTATAAAGTTCAGCTAAATTTTACTATACTCATCTGGCTTTACCTATCTCTATGAGGCACCCAATACATTGGAAAAGTACCCATTAAGGTACTATCGACCTTGCTCAGTTTAATCCCAATCTCATCGATTTGTATGCAAATGTCCAAAAAGTTATCTATAGATCAAAACAAAAAGCAGTGAAACACAAACCGACTCGAACTCACCATAATTGTCATAAAAAAAAATTGAGGCCTTGGCTTTTAGCAATTATATCAACTCCCAAGGTTCTGGATTCTGACTAACTTGCTTCACTTATTTTCCATATTTATCCCTATTATCCCTTCAACGGGGAATCAGTTCAAAACATAATCTAGTTCCAGATGACGTTATAATCCCTATGTATACCATATTTTGCGCGAATTAATTTTATTTTGTTAATACCTATAATAATGGAGTGGGGGTGGTATAGATGTCGTTAAAAAAATTTGAAACATTGACTTCTAGTATATACACTTAATCCCAAGTTTCTGGACTCTTCCTAGCTTGCTTTACTTATTTCCCTCTATTCGCCCTATTTACCCTTCAACAGAACAAATTCCAAATATAATTCAGTTCCAGATCTCGTTATGATGCATACGTGTTAGGCCGGCCGTCATAAAGTCAAAATCATCGACTTTGGTCTGAAATTTAAAACAGCCATTTTATTGACTACTCTTATAGGAAAAATTGCGCTGAACACGCTAGTGACATTATAAAAATTATAAAACACGTGCTTCATTTTTAAAAAATAATGGTTTTCATCGAAATTTCTCATTTTTTGATGTTCTTTGGCATTTCAAGGAAAACGGAGCGTCGCGTCGGACAAAAAAAGTCAAGATATATAAAAATGAAGATTTTATTAGAACACGCCGTTTGAGACCTTTTGTAGTGACCTTTTATCTTTGACTGTTCAGTTGTTATAAACAAATTAAGAGTCACTAGATTAAGAATTTTTTTTCTGTTCAAGAAAAGGTCATGCGGATATTTTATTGTGATCAAAATGTTGCATTTTGTTCGTGGAATTTACAGTTACATTTTTGTGTCGATATCTCGCATATTTTGCAATTGCTTAAACAAATAGTCTAATTTGTTTATTAGGGATTTGCAACTTTCCATTACATTTTTTGCACTGTCGACCCCTGGCAATCGATAAATATTTATAACTTCCATTCCTACGTGTTTTTCTACCAACGCCAACGTTTAAAAAAATGCTTAGTAAACAAATGAAATATCTCAGCTCAGAAATGTCGTATAGAAATGAAATTATGGGCAAATGAAAGATAATAAAAATTACTATCCTTCCAATCCACTACATGGATGTGGAAGTATAAGAAAAATTTTAAGCCTAGATAGACCTCGATCCGTTAACTGTAACCGGAGATATAGACCATTTTGCGTTTACGACTTTGTTTGTTAATTAATTTTTTTGAAAAGAATCTTGTGACAACATAAAGTTAATGTATTAAACTAACTAGTTTTCAATTGTCACAAGAATCCATTGGTTTTTTCATAAAATTTTTGCTTTTATAACAATTAAATTATGAACGCCGTACGGTGGGGCAAAAAGCTACATTTGTGTGACAAAAATCGCATGCCAGCTCAAATTTTGACCAAAATTAATACATATGTAGCGGAATGTAGAGGAATGTAGCTTCAACGCCCGATTGCTACAATTTTGAAATAAATAAAACATAATCCAAGAAATCAAAAACAATATTAGATCATTTTTATACAAAAATTTTCTCTCGATCAAATGAGTCTTCATCGTAAAAAATATTTTAAAATAAGAAGCTATAGCTCCTCTTTGTGTCAAGACACAAATGGGAATTCATGGGACAGCACCACCACTAGTGGCTAGTTTTACTTTTTTTGCGATACTATACTTCCAATCCACTACGTGGATGTGAAGTATAGTATCGCAAAGAAATGTTCAAATGTTTTTTTTTTCTTGGAATGGGTTTAGAATGTCATGAAACGTCGAGATTTTAAATTTGAGCAAAATAAAAAAAAATTCTGTCTGTCTGTCTGTAACTTTTTTTTTTGTCCGCACGTTTTCTTCGGAACGGTTTAAGATATTGACTTCAAATTTTGTACACGTATATATTATAACGAGATCTGGAACTGGATTGTTTTTGAAGATATCCGGTGAAGGGTTGGGGGTAAATAAGGGGAAATATGTAAAGCAAGCTGGTAAGAGTACAGAAACTTGAAATTTGATGTATCTACTACAAGCCAAGGCCTCAAAATTTTTTACAATATTTTTCATCCCCCACCCCCTCCAATTCATTATTGAAGGGGTTGATAAAATAAAATTGAGATATTCACTTGAAATTTGGTACACGTATATATAATAATGACATCAGGAACTAAATTATATTTTGGGATTATTCGGATGAAGGGTTGGGGGTTAAACAGGGGTAAATAGGGAAAAATAAGTAAAGCAAGCTGGTAAGAGTACAGAAACTTGAAATTCGGTGTATGTACTAGAAGCCAAGGCTTCAGATTTTTTAACAATGTTTTTCAACCCCCCACTCTATTATTGAAGGGGTTGGTAAAATAAAATTGAGATATTCACTTGAAATTTGGTATACTTATGTATTATAGCGACATCTGGAGCTAGATTATATTTTGAGACGTTTCCGTTGAAGGGTTAGGGGTAAATAGGAGAAAATAAGTAATGCAAGTTGGTAGGAAAACAGTAACTTGAAATTCGGTGCATGTACTAGAAGCCAAAGTCTCAGATTTTTTAATAATATTTTTCAACCCCCGACCACCCCTACTTCATTATTAAAGGGGTTGATAAAATAAAATTGAGATATTCATTTGAAATTTGATACACGTATGTATTATAACGACATCTGGAACTAGATTATATTTTGAGATGATTCAGTTGAAGGGGTGGGGGTTAAATAGGGTTAAATGGGGCAAAATAAATAAAGCAAGCTAGTAAGAGCATAGAAACTTGAAATTCGATGTATGCACTAGAAGCCAAGATACCAAATTATTTATAATATTTTTCAACCCCCCACGACCCCTACGCCATTATTAAAGAGGTTGATAAAGTAAAATTGAGATATCCACTTGAAATTTGGTACACGTATGTATTATAACGACATCTGAAACTAGATTATATTTTGAGATGATTCCGTTGAAGGGTTGGGGGTTAAATAGGGGTAAATGGTGCAAAATAAGTAGAGCAAGCTGATAAGAGTACAGAAACTTGAAACTCGGTGTATGTACTAGAAGCCAAGATATCGAAATATTTATAATATTTTTCAACCCCCCCCCCACCACTCCATTATTAAAGGGGTGGATAAAATAAAACTGAGATATTCACTTGAAATTTGGTACACGTGTGTACCATAACGACATCTGGAACTAGATTATATTTTGAGATGATTCTGTTGAAGGGTTGGAGGTTAAATAGGGGAAAATAAGTAAAGCAAGCTGGTAACATTACAGAAACTTTATATTCGGTGCATGTACTATAAATCAAGGCCTCAGATTTTTTTATAATTTTTCAACCCCCCCCAATTAAAAAAGTTGATAAAATAAAATTGAGATATTCACTTGAAATTTGGTACACGTAGGTATTATAACGACATCTGGAACTTGATTATATTTTGAGATGATTCCGTTGAAGGGTTGGAGGTAAAATAGGGGTAAATAGGGGAAAATATGTAAAGCAAGCTGGTAAGACTACAGAAATTTGGGACTTGGTGTATATACTAGAAGCGAAGGTCTCAGGTTTTTTATAATAGTTTCCATCCCCCACTTTCACCACTCCCTTATTAAAATAGTTGATAAAATTAAATTTAGATTGTCACTTGAAATTTGATACACGTATGTATTATAACGATATCTGAAACTAAATTATATTTTGACACGATTGCGTTGAAGGAGTGGGGGGTAAGTAAAGGTAAAGAGGGGAAAGGTAAAGCGAGCTGGTAAGAGTACAGAAACTTGATATTCGGTGTATGTCCTAGAAGCCAAGGTCTCAGATTTTTTAATAATATTTTTCAACCACACACCACCCTTACTCCATTATTAAAGAGGTTGATAAAATAAAATTGAGATATTAACTTGAAATGTGGTAGACGTATATATTATAACGACATCTGGAACTAAATTATATTTTGAAATGATTCCGTTGAAGGCTGGGGGTTAAATAGGAATATAGGGGTAAATAAGTAAATCAAGCTAGTAAGAGTGCAGAAATTTGGGATTCTTTCTAATATTTTTCAAACCCCGCTATCTCCGCTCCATTATTAATGGGATTGATAACATAGAATTGAGATATTCACTTGAAACTTAGGACAATTATTATGTATTGTAATGACATCAGATTGAGATGACTCCATTGGGGTGGAAAGTGGCAGGTTGTGAATAGGGGAAAATAAGTAGGCATTTTAGTCGTGTAAGGCCTCCAAATTTCAATTTTCTATTCCAAATATTTTAGGAAATATCGGGGCGAGCGCAATTCGTGACTTACCCGGTATAGAACATTCGAGATTTGGTTCCTGCACGCAGTTTGGCTGTCCGTTGGGCGTGTTCGACGGACGACCAAGCTGCGTGTTGGAACGAACCTCCATGGATGCCCGGAATCGGCAGCAATGCCCACCTTACGCTGGCAAATCAACCATTCAATCAAATAGATACAAATGTGTTTTTATTTTTATTTGCCAAACCTTATCTTAGGTACTGCCAACTGTTACTTATTATACTGCTTTAGTCCTATACTCTGAAAATGTCTTACTGACGCACCGATTTGAAAAACATCTTTGATACTCTCTTTCTCCAGATCTCTCATTTGCTTTGCAAAAATTACACACAAAAATAATACTGCATTCTCTTCATTACTGAATTTAAAGAGCATCTTAATTTTCAATTTTGTAAATTTAAAAAGCCCGTGTAATTTATCCTTTAAAACTTATGATAGTCACTAGAAACAGCTAAAACGCGTTTGTAATAAGAAAATGACTTCGACGTACGTCTACTTGGAATTTTTAACGTAACAATGGAATGTTAATTGGTAAAACATCTAGCTGAAAACTTAAACTCAAAAAAGCTTAGAAGCGCTTTTTATGAAAAACAGATACCTAATAAATTTTTCTGTAGAATGCTTAAGAAAATTAATAAAATAATGACTTAGTTGACTTCATTCCTAGAATTTAAAATTTGATCAATCAATATTTTTGAGATTTATGAGTAGATAGATTAACCGTAAATACATGTCATCAAATGACATCATTTTGCAAACGGGTCTATTAACTTTTCAAATATATGATTTACAAATCATTTCCCAAGAAATTATATACAGGATGATGTTAACCGCACTAAAAGCAACATTACAAAAACTGAGTTCGGTCCTGGAACGTTTCTCAAATAAAGAGAACTAAGAGAGTGTACTATTTGTTTAAAAATTTTATTCAAATATGTACGGCCCGTTCTAAAAATATGGCGGAATAACGTATTGGTCAAAAATATAAAACACCCTATATCTCAAAAACGAGTATCATTCAAGGTTAAGTTTAGAATGTTTTAAACACAGCTAAGTGTGCTCTTCCACTGCACATTGTCCGGTTAAATCGGTAACACCCTGCATATTTATATATACTCTTCGCTAATACAAAACGAAGAGTATTATATTGCATTCGATCGGCACATTTCCAAAATCGGTAATATTGCTCGTAGGGAAAAAAATCGGCAGCTACTGGAAGCGGCTTGAACCTCCCCACCCGGTGGTTGAAATTAGTGATGGGTTGCTAAGCAGTCTGCTACTTTTTAACATTTAACTGTAATTTGATTCGTATCAGTAGCAAATGCTACGAGTTCTGATAGTCAATTCAAATCAACCGTCATGTCATGCCTTTAAATCAAATATATTATTGTAATATGACCCACCTATATTTATCTAATTTACGACGTCGTATGTGTTCACCGCCAAAACAGCAATAGAATTGTTTATATTTCATTTGAAACTAGTGACCAATCCTCAAACTCTGAATAATTATAAACACCTAATAGGTACATGATGATATTTATCATGTAACATTTTCCGCAATTATTAATAAAGTTTATATTGAAAAAAGAAAGAAAAAAACAACAGCACTGTGTTGGGATCGAATCGTCGATCTCTTGATTTGTAAGTAGACGCTTTAGTCCACTGGACCGCCGACAACTTATGACGTAATTTTACATATGTTGGTATTATAGAGACAATAAATTTTGTTTGTTCTCTATACAATAATTTGTATAAAATACTGTAGGAATATAAAAAAAAGTGCAAGTGTGATATATCGTTGAAATCGGAATTTTAACTGCTTTCCAATGGTTAGATTACAAATTGTAAGTAATAATAAAATAAACAAGTTGTTGTGCCAAAATGGCACTAAACGTAATCCGATCTCAACCAATCAGATCTTCTAGAGCACTAAAGAAACCCTCATGCCAAGTTTCATCCAAATCCGTCCAGTAGTTTCGCCGCTATCGTGCTAACACACATACACACACCCACACACACACCCACACACACATACACACATACACACATACACGCATACACACACACACACACACACACACATACACACACACAGACATTTTTCAAAAACCACTTTTTTGGATTCCTAGGACCTCAAAACGTATAGATTTGATGTTATCTCAATTTTCGATTTCGGACCAATTTTAGTAACCTCCCACAATTTTATTGTGGGGAGGTTAGAATGTTCATATCATTGTGTTGATGATCGAATTTTGAACAACTTTCAAAATATCCGTCCATCCGTCTGTCCGTCCGTCCGTCACGTTTCTTGTAAGGACGATAACTTAAGAATGAGAAGTCCGATTGTATTGAAATTTGGACACTAAGTTAGTGTTAGCTAGAGGAAGAATATTGTTTTTGAACTAAATTGATCCATAAATAAAAAAGCTGTAAATTTTTTTAAATAACCAAAATATTTTACATTTTTTTTTTTTTATTAAACTAAACATGTCTGAAACTAATATTATTTATAAAAAAAAACTGCGAAGAGTATCCTATAGAATGTGCAACAATAGGCGGGTTCGGCCATAAAAGAAAAAAACTTTTTTCTTGGCAGATGTGAAGTTAAATAGTCAACAAAACACGTATGTGCAAAAAAAATGAGAAAAAAAATTGCAGCGCCTGCAATTGCCAAATTAATGTTCCGTGATAATGGTGGAGCCCATAACGGGATTGACGTCAGTGGCCTGATATAAGCTCCGGCTCCACCCTACGCGCACGTATCCAGCATAGCACAAGTAGGGAATCACTATAATATTTAAGTAAGTACCATACTTGCGGCATATTTTTTATTTGTATTGTTTTGTATTTATTATTTAGTGAAGTTTCGGTAAAGTTTAAACAAACTAACATTTGAATACGTATATAAAACAAGCAATCAGGTAACTTTCATCGTTTGTCTGTAAACTATTTTGTTTCCTGGCAATAAATTATTATTTTTTATTTATTTATTTATTTATTAATTTATTTATATTTGTTAGAATGAAAATAGGCAGAGGTACAAGCAACTGACAAATATACGTCGACGCTTTCATGCTCCCACGTTTAAGAATTATAATTAATATATATTTATATAAGTTTACCTTGTATTTATTAGATATAAAAATAAAAAATGCCGCATGTACAAAGCAGTCTTAATTAACCGCCGGCGTCGCGGGGACTCCATTGATGGGGAATTTTTTATGTGACAAGTAAATATGAGGTAAACTATACCGATTTGGGCGATTTGTGTTTATTAAAAACTACTTAATAAAATTGAAGATAAACTTATATGAATTGCTAACAGTAGGTATATTACATATAATACAGTGTGAGCTGCGAAAGCTCTTTGAATAATTGCAAATAAATTTACACTACGTACCCACTTTTTACAGATCAGGAAGAGAAGATTATGGAGAGCGCTCAGCGCTGTCGGGCCACTGACGTCACCGCCGTAGCCTCACGCACAGGTACCTTTCTAGCCTCGCGGCGACGCCGCACAGTGGGGCCAGAACCCCTAAAAGTTGGTATTAATTCAAAAACTAAAGTGCTGTAAACATATTTGGTTTTATGATACTAGTGTAGCCAACTATTGGGCGCATAAGACAGAAATGATCAGATACTACAACGCGCCCTGCCCTACCCTTAAAAATTCAGTTAAGAGCAGTAAGTTGCGGAGAGCGCATATGTATTCTTATCGAGCCGATTTGTTAAGTGAACTTTGAATGCTGTATTTTGTGATAAATTCTTAAAATTCTACCGTTTTGTTATGGAGCCGTCAACTTCAGGTATGTGTTATATTTTTAGTAATTTTTATTGTGTAAAAAAAAAATTGATCACCGTTAAATAAAAGTATTTAGTCATTACTGTAAAATTTTATAAAAATAGTGGATTTGTAGAAATAGGGAAACTTTTAGTTGTGTATCGAGGCATCTCGAGCACTTTCGATTGCGTTGTTAAATTGTGTTGTCAATGTACAAATTAGGGCCATTAAAATATTTTGCGATTTTTTTGCATTTCTATGATAAAAAAATATTTTTTTACGGAAATTATGGTAATTTTGAATTCATTTTAACAGTTATTGTTTTTCTTGATTTCAGGAACAATTTCTAATATTACCATGAGCCGAAAAGAACTTTTCGACATTTTACAAGGTTCTGGTCAGAAAAAAATGGAAGATCAGTCTATTTATTTACAAACACATATCAAAGAAATGATAGGTTGTCCTGAGCGGTATATAAAGTGCTTACAAAGCAAAATATACCACTTTAAATCCGATTTCAAGTCGAGGTGGATGAGAGTGGGAAGATCGAAATCTAGGTTTTTAAAGAAATATGGAAATTGACTGGACACATCAATTTCTTTTACAAGCTACGAACCTTCAAAATTAAAGCAGCGCGGACGTCCGACAATTTCTTTTGGAGAAAGTACTGAACGCACTAAGCGCAAAAAAACTGAAGACTTACGAAAATCTACCAGTATTGAGGTACTAAGTTACGCTACCCAGATGACTCTAAGAGCGTCTGGCCATGCAGAAGCTTCTAAATTAGTAAAAGAAGCCACTGCAACCACTCCTACACGAGCAAGTAAGATTAGACAGGCTTATAAAAGATCTCTCCAATTTCAATCTAACCAAATGTCAGGTGAAGATGCCCTAGCATTACTGATTGAGGCTAAGTTATCTAGACACCTTAAACACTCTTTCTAGTTGTTCCAGAAGATCTAAACGTTTACCTTTTCTTTCTGAATGAAGCAAATTTATGTTGCAGACAACATAAAAAAATTCTCTTAAAAACAACCCTTGTACCACGAATTACCAGCAAAATTCCTTGAACACCCCTATATTTAACAAATTGCTAAGAGTTATCCATTGATTTATATAATCAGCTTAGGCCTATCTGAAAAATTTCCAAAATTAAAGTTTAAGTCTTAAATATATTAGAGGCCATAAATAGATTAAAGCATGAATACTTTTAGGTATAAATTAGAATAACCACATTGCAAACTTTAGTATTCACTTTGTACTACTCTTGATAAAGGCCTAACAAGCCGAAACATATGTAGAGTATCTATAATATATATACTGATTCATCTAAAAGCAGTGTTTAATTTATAATTAACAATTATTGTCAAGATGTTTCACAAGGAACCTACCACAAATTCAGTTCAGTGATAGTTATTATATGGAAATATTGTTTAGCTTACGTGAGTTTCAGAATATTCTTGTTTTCACCCCCTAAAACTACCCTATTTCATAATAGGGATTTTCTTCACCAATTTTTCAATATTTTGGAGGCTAATTTCTATACAAATCCAAAGTTTCAGAATTTTATTTAGATATTTTAATTTACCACCCTTAAAAATTCACCCCCTTGCATCAAGTTATTTTTAACACAATTTTTCTGTTAATGTGGAGTTCGAATTCTATTCCAACTCGAAGTTTCAGAATTTTAGGCGGTAAAATCAATTTCCACCCCATCAAAACTACCCTAACTATTCAGCCATATTTTTTTCGTTATTTTTGCTGCATTCGCGAGCTTATTTTGAGTTGGTTTCATGAGTTTTAGAATTTTTGCCAAGAATTGTCTGTTTTTGCCCCACTGTGCGCCGACGGGAAGATTTTCAAGTATCAATAAAACCTTTATTTTTGGACACTTAATTTTTAAATTTTATATGGTTGTTTTTTTCCATGGTTTCTATCGATTTAAGCAAAAATTGAAAATTACCGAACCCGCCTATTATATAAAAAGTGCAGAAAATCGGCGAAGAGTATAACGGTTAGCTTGTTTATTTCTATATTGTAGAAGCATTAATAAAACACATAAATGATACTGAGAATGTTAATAAAATCAACAATGGCCAAATCAGAATTCTGATTAAATAAAGTTACTTACAAAGTTGTCATTTTTTATTTATTATTAATTATATTTAAAACGCACTTATGCGACGTAAATATGCATACCTATTCATTAAATTTAACAGTAATAAAGACAATAGAACGAAAATGAGAAATATAGTTTATATTATCTAATTTAATGACAGTTAAATATACCATTTTCCAGATCAGCGGTGTATTTTCATAAAGTCCGTGCGACTCTGTATCGATTTTCTTCGAGACGTGCGCTCTTTTCAACATTTTCGACATTTTCAGAGCATGTCCTAGTTCTATCGCACGTTTTTCTAACAGATTGCACAGGAAAAAGCACATTTTTGTTTCTTTTGAAGTTGTGTGAAATAAACTGTGATATTTTCTGGTAAGTCTTCTGTCTATCTTTTAGCATCAAAATGTGTATACTGTATAGGTACTGTATATTCCTTAGTTTCTAAAAATAGATTGTGAGTGTCATATTAGAATATGAATTTGATTTTGTAATATTTGTAATAACGTTTTTGCAAAGTTCACTTAAATAATTTGACAAATTGCAATGTATACATCTTCTGCATCTCCATCTTTACTTATCAACGAGAATTAATGATATTATTCTATTAAAATAAATAAATCTAGAGGTTGAGAATACTAATATGAACTTTGTATACAGATACTGGGGTCCCTGAAATTAAAATAATATTATAATATAAAATATGTAATCTCAACTAAATTATTATATCATTTGACAATTGCAATAGTTTCAGTTTTAGTGAATATTTTCCCATATGTTACAATGAATTAATGAATTTCTTTAATTTTCTTATTGCAGTGTAACACACGTATCTTTCTATTTTCATAAATGCCAAGTAATAAAAAAAATAATTATCTATCTATTTGTTGCACCTGATATATTGTATTAAAGAGACTGTTAGGTATTTTTATTAATCGACTACCGAACATTTTATAAAAGAGGAGTTCATCAATTCGACTTGTATCTATGTTTTTTATGTTCGTTCAGTCGTTACTCTGAATTATTTTAAGAGATTCTATATAACTGTATACTGTAGAGTATGGCTTGGCAGTGGTCTCGTTATAGACGCAAAAATTGGAAACTTTGTTTTAATCGTCAATTTGGCTATTAATCTAGTGATAATAAACAACAACTTGCAAAAATAATATTTGTTACAAACTATAGAGTATTATTATAGGTCGGTAGTGGTCACATTCTAGTATTTTCAAGCTACAACCAGCGCACAGTGTACCGACTCTCAAAAACTAAGCGAAACTCAAGTTTTATCGAAATTTCATTAAAACCAGACGGAAATTAAAATTTCAAAATGTCGAATTCCACATATAGCTGCTATAATAACAACATTTTTGCAGATTTACGTGAAATTAGGCACATAGGTATTTCAGGATTCTCTAAGAGACCACTAAAAAGGGTAACGAAACAAAGTCATTTTACAGAAAATAAGATTGTGTTTTTCCTTTCGACATTTCGTGCACAATGCTAATTTAAAGATCCCATTTCAATGTCTTACAAAAAAAGTTTACAATAAAATATCATTTTGAAAACTGAAAACCTCTTTATGTAGTAATATCATATATCGGGTATAACAGGATCAAGGTATACCCCCCTTTTCTCCTATAGTTTTGAAGATAATTAATTGAAATTCAGGATATACTACATACACAATAAGCGACACTTTTTGAGATACATTTCATTTTTTTTTACTTCCGGTTTCACCGAAAGTGACACTAACTTTCGATTTTTAAATGGAACACCCTATATATTATTGCATTTTTGAATTCTGCATAATTTTCTGAACCAACGATGCCAAATAAGTGACATTTCAAACATTATTTTTTTTATAATATAATTTTTACTATACCATTTAAGTGTGCCATGACGGTTCCGATTTATTCTAAATGACCCGTGTAATGCTACAAAAATCGAAATCCCGTTAAAAACACTAAATTAAGTGATTAAATAAATAAAATTCACCAAAATTGTTTTTGGGGCAAAACTCAATTTTTTCAAATGGAACCATATCGGTACCATGATGGTACCATTTATTAGTACTATTAATGAGGAATTTATTCATATGCCGTATTAAAATGAGCGACAAATACAAACAAAATTACAGCTAAAAGAAAATAAGAAAATACAATTTTGCTCTATTAAAAATGTTAAGAAGTAACTAAGGTGGCTTTGAAAACAGTGAAATATTTAGCTTGTCAAACATTTCTTGGTTTAACGGTGTTTTTATTGTGTTTTTAAAAATTGTTTTAAATTCTTGTTAATTGTGTTCAAAATGCCGCAAATTTATACAAGAGATGAAAAAGTGGACATGTTAAGTATTTATGGGGAAAGTAAAAAAAAATGCAATTATAGCTATGGACCTTTATGGCCGACGATGTGCTGATAGACAATGTCCAGCGAAAAATTATTTTAAACGTGTTGAAAACCAAAATTCCGAAGAGAGCCCCCCAATGATCCCGAAGAAAACCTCATTATTGACGAAGGAACGGAAATTGTTTTGGCTGGAATAGAAGTAGATAAGACTGTTTCTTTAAGACAAGTTGGGTTTGAATTGAACATCAGTCACCAAACAGTAAGCCGAGTTTTGCACAAATAGCACTATAAATCTTTTAAATACCGGTTGCACCAGCATTTGTACGAAAATGATTACGAACGTAGGATGGAATATTACAATTGGATTTTGTATAATAACGTGCAGCCAAACAATGATTTTTTGGGACTAATTTTACTTTCGGACTAGTCAAGGTTTACAAATTTGTGATTCTTTAACTGACAAAATACAAAATATTGGTCACGAGAAAATCAAAATTTATTGCGGGAGGGTAACTTTCAAGTGTGGTTCGGTTTCAATGTTTGGCTTGGAATAACCGGTAGTAGAATCATTGGTCCAATAATATTTGAAGGACCCCTGACTGGTGCCGGATACTTGAGATTCCTGGAAAATGATATGGAGGATATTTTAGGTGAGTTACCTTTAATATACTGAACTGAACTTGTGGTAGGTACCTTGTGAAACATCTTGAAAATAATTGTTAATAAATTAAACACTGCTTTTAGATGAATCAATCAATATATTATAAATACTCTACATATGTTTCGGCTTATTAGGCCTTGATCAAGAGTATTATTACATAGTGAATACTAAAGTTTCCGACGTGCTTATTCAATTTATACCTAAAAGTATTTATGTCTTAATCTATTTATGACTTAAGCTATTTAAGATTTAATTCAACATCTTTAATTATTTGAATGTTTGGAGTGGACCTAAGCTGATTATATAAATCAAAGGATATTTCTTAACAATTGGTTTATTATAGGGGTGCTTAGGAAATTCTGCTGGTCATTTATGGTACAAGGGTTGTACTTGAAAGATTTTTTGATTTCTAGTTGTTCTAGCAGATCTAAACGTTTACCTTTTCTTTCTGAATGATGTAAATTTATGTTATCGGTATCTATGAAATGGTTGTTTTCAATACAGTGTGTTGACATTCCTGTATTTTTATTGTTATTTAAGATTGATTTTTTGTGTTCTTTTACCCGGTTGACAACGCTTCTACCACTCTGACCGATATAGACAGCATCGCAATCCTTACAATTAATTTTATATACACCCGATTTATCAATTTTATTTAGTTTTTCTTTGTTATTAACCAAAATGTTTCCTATATTTGTTTTGTTCACACTTATTGTAGAGATGCCCAAATTATTTAATTTTTTAAAATTTTGTTACTATATTTCGGAACATAATTAATAAAACTATATTTTGTAGGTTTGTTAGGCACAGTGAAAAATTCTTTTTGAAGCATTTTGCGTTGTTTGTTTTTGACCATGTTATCTATTAGTGACTCGTTGTATTCGTTATTTCTTGCAATTTGTTTAATTATATTTAATTCTCTATCAAAATCACTTTGATCTAAAGGAAAATTCGTCAGTCTATGTATTAGACTATGAAAGGGTGAAATCTTAATTTGCCATGATTGCTGCGAATTATAATGTATTACTGTATCTGTAGTAGTAGGTTTGCGGTAGATGCTAAATTTCAACTGATTGTTATGTTTTTTGATATTCATATCTAGAAAGTTTAATTGACTATTTTGCTCCGATTCCATTGTAAACTGAATTTTACTATTAAAAGAATTTAAGAAATTAAGGTAATTACTTAGGTTCCTTTTTGTACCGGTCCATATACAAAGAATTACCTTTAGATTAGTTTTGTGTTAATTTTTTGTATTCCAAAACTACCTTATATATAACAAGGTAATTAGAATAAAATTATATTTTCATATTTTCTTTTAGCTGTAATTTTGCTTGTATTTATCGCACATTTTAATACGACATGAATAAATTCCTTATTAATAGTACTAATAAATGGTACCGATGTGGTTCCATTTGAAAAAATTAAGTTTTGCCCCAAAAACAATTTTGGTGAATTTTATTTACTCATAAATCACGCATTTTAGTGTTTTTAACGGGATTTCGATTTTTGTAGTATTACACTGGTCATTTAGAATAAATTAGAACCGTCATCATGGCACACTTAAATGGAAAACTAATAATTATATTACAAAGAAAAATGATATTTGAAATGTCACTTATTTGGCATCGTTGAATTCAGAAAATTATGCAGAATTCAAAAATGCAATAATATATAGGATGTTCCATTTAAAAATCGAAAGTTAGTGTCACTTCCAGCGAAACCGGAAGTGAAAAAAAAATCAATTGTATTTCAAAAAGTGCCACTTATATATGTAGCATATCCTGAATTTCAATCAATTATCTTCAAAACTAAAAGAGAAAAGGGGGTATACCTTGATCCTGTTACACCCCGTTTCAATATTTATAAAGTAAAAAAACGAAGTATCCAATATTAATGCAAACAAAAGACAAAAATTGCAAATTAATGGTTAGAACGTGAACTTTTCCATGGCACTAATATATTTTATGAAATATTTTTTATTTCATCAGAAAATATTTCGAAACACATGATTCAGGAAATGGCGTGTTTATTTTCATATAGTTGGTTTGATTCGTATGAATAATTTGAAACCTTATAACTCAAATAAATAATGGTAAATGCACACATTTTCAATATATAATAAACGTTTTTACCAAATTCATTCTGCATAAGAGAAACCGGTACTGAACAGTAGCAAAAATGTTGGAGCGAGCGTCTCTCGTTTACCTGCTAAAATCCTACTGTTTATGATGTTCTGTTTAAGAGTTAGTGCGTATTTCGTACATAATTAAGTATGTGAAACAATTGTTTGAAAATCAGTTGAATAAACTCTTCTGTATGTGTGTTAAAGGTTACAAGTACTATTATTTTGAAAACAATTAAGTATCTACTTGTTTTACTATTTTTTGTGCGTAGAACATAGGTTTATGGTAACGCTGAAATAAAGCAAATAATGTGAAAAGAAGTGCCATTATTTCATTCTGGCGTATAGCCGAATAAGACTGTGTTGTTACCTTGTCTCGTTATCTTCGCTTTGGAAAGGCCAAATTATGAAGCATATATTAAGATGAAACACAAGGAAATCATAGCTTTGAATATTTCTTTCAGAAAGATCGGCCCAAGGGCCAAATGGTAAATTTAAGAGCAAGTAGACATCATTGTTGATAATGACGAAAGTATAGTTTAACGTTGTATTATTTAAATTGTTTTTTAACTACAGTATATACAGAGATATGAAATTTAAAATCTTGTTATTGCTTTTAATAGTCCATTAAATTTATTTCCCAAAATACATTATTTTAAAAAATATTGACGAAAATGCTAATTGATACCAAAATTTGTATTGCAGAAATTTCAAAAATACATTAGGTTCCTAAAGAAACGAACAAATTTTTTTAGTTTTGTATCTCTGCGAGTAAACATTTAATAAATATGTTTATCTGGAGTTAATCTAATAACAAGTATTCAGCATATATATCAATTTCACACTTCAAGAATAAAAACAATGTCTCCTTATGTACGACTATTAATCATCTCGATCGATCATCCAGCTTTCTTTTTAGATATTATTATTCTTTGAATACAAACAAGCCAACATGCCCAGTTCAAGAAAAATGATTCTTAAACACGTGATGTCGGTGATTTGCACAAAAATGAATCGAACAAAACAGCTCCCCTCTGACGTAATGGAAACTCCACTGAATCGATGTCTAAATACATTCGACATCACTTTATTGGGTAAGTAATCAATTTCTTGTCCATTTTATTTGTATTTAGGAACTAGGAAATTATTAATAAACCCTGAAATTGACATGAAATTGTCTAATAATATTAGTTATATTATTCTTTAGATCGCTATAAAATCCAACAACTACTAGTTCGTAATAAAGTTGCAGTTATTTACATTTACTTTTATCTCTTTAGTTTTTGGTTGTATTACTTATTTTAAGCTTAAAATAATAGTAAGGAACAAGAAGCGAATAACTGCTGTAATTTATTTGTGCAGTAAAATAGAAAAATAGGTACTTTTTGTCGGGAATGGAACTAAAACACAGGAGACTTTTACTCCAATATTAATTTTTAAATTCTACACAACAGTTCGATAAAAATAGAAAAAAAAATAAGAGATAGCTGAAATTCTGCAAAGATATTCGTTTACTTCCGCGTTCACGTATAAGTATAGTAATCGTAAAAACAAAATCAATTTTTTTAGTTGAGATAGGTTTAGAACGTCATGGAACGTCGAGATTTTAAATTTAAGCAAAAACAAATTTTCTGTCTGTCGATCGATCTGTCCACAACTTTTACTTGTGCGAACTATTACCTTTGAACGGTTTAACCTAATAAGAGTCTAGATACTTTGGATGTGGTGTATATACTAGAAACCAAGGTCTAAACATTTTTTTCACCTCTGCCACCTCCAGCACTCTCCAATAAGTTAACAAAATAAAATAAAAATATTGAATTGCATTGCACATTTCCCGCTTCTTGGATGGAAACAAGAGGACCAGTGTCTTGGCCTGCTAGGTCTCTGGACCTTAATCCTCTGGATTATTACCTGTGGGGATATCTTAAAAATAAAGTGTATGATAGGTCTTGTCAGACCATAGAAGAACTGCAAGAAAAAATAATGGAAGCATTTGAAACAATTGAACCTGAGGTAATTATTGAACAAAACGGTGCACCTTTTGAACAATTAATGTAGCCGGTAATTATATCTTTCGTCGTTTGTTACGTATTTAGTTATTGTTTTGTCTTTCAATAAAAATGTCAATGTAAAGCTATCTTTTATTTGACTTAGTTACATTTTTCAATAAAAAAATGCAAGATAGCCTGAAAACGTTTCAGTAAAGAATGTATTCTTACATTTTAGTGTATAATTAGAAATTAGGTATCGACATACACAAATGGTATGTTGTCAAATTTCAAAGTTTTGGCGTTGCGACGCCCGGCACCAATGTGCTAAAAAAGAAATTTCTACCATTCCATATTAAGTAAGATGCCGCCAATTCAATTTTCTTAAAAAAATGATAGGCGTCCATAAGAAAAACAAAAGTTGGGCATCGCGACGCCTAGCGTCGAAATGATAGAAATGTAAATTTGAGAATTTTAAATAGACAACCGAACACCATTCAACTTTTATCTAAAGATTTTTTTTCTAAATCCTATCATTTGCGAGTTATTAGCAAAAATTAAAAATAGCGATTTTCACTATTTTCAGGATATCTCTGAAACTACTGAACATTTTTCAAATCTGAAAAAGACATCTTAACGAGCTTTAAAATGCGCAACTTTTCTCTAATTTAACCGACCTTCTGTTTCTTACTGTTTAGAAGTTACCAATACAATCCCATTGAAAAAGTGGACACCCTGTATACTAGAGTGACCCACCCAAAAATGAAATCTCGAATTTTGTCTTGCGCATATGATAATTTCCAGGATCATGTGCGATTCCAAACACTACATGAATGAGATTGAAGTACCTAGATAAGTTTGAGTTAGTTTGAGGGAAAGAATGGATGCTCGAAGTTCTACTTACTCAAGTCTAGATATTTGCCCGTTTTCAAGAGTTTTTCATCTTTCTCTTGCTCGTTTATTCTGAAAAAAAAAATCCGGAACCATCGTGCCTGTCCGGAAATTCTCGGTATCTTTTCCCACTACAATGTCGTTTAGTTTAAGATAGAAAAAAATAATTGTTTCTTAAAGTTTACCTCACTTAAGCTTAAACAATTGCCCGTTTTCTGCTATTTTCCAACACATTTTGGCTAATACTGAGAGATGCAGCATCGGTATAGAGAAATAACTATGACCTTCGTGTTCAGCGACCCCAAAAACATAGGGACTTATGTCTGGAGCGTGTACTTTATTCGAAAATTTCACATCCAAATGAATTTCAAACCGTGAGAATTAAAATGACTGGACGAGTATAGAAAAACTCACACTAGCAACCTCTAAATATTAAGATTTCATAAAAAGATATTAATATTTTTTTATGAAATTTTCAGGACTTCATATGGGTCCAAAATAGAAACTAATCGTCATATGGGTAAGGTAAAATTCGAGATTTCGTTTTTGATTGGGTCACCCTAATGTATACGTATGTATTAAAGCAAAATCTGAGATTAGATTGTATGGATTTGGAGCTTATTCCGTTGAAGGGTTAGAGGCTAAATATGGGTAAACAAGTAAAGTCCAGAAACTTTGGATTTGATGCATATACTAGAATCAAAAGCCTCAATTGTTTTATTGCATCTACCACCCCCACCATCACCCTCACTCTATTGTTAAAGGGTTATCAAAATAAAATAAAGACATTGACTTGAAATTTGGTGCACATTTATCTATATTATAACGATATTTGGATCCATAGTTTATCTCAGTTTAAATTGCGGTGCTTGTAAAGATACGGGACGTGTACCCTTGTCTCTGACTGATATATTTGCAAGTCAAGTTTACGCAGGGGAAGTTAATAATTCTTATTTTATTCTTACTGCAATAAATTAAGAACATATATGCTGTAATTTAAATCAAATAAATTCAGTGTATTTATAAGAAGCCAAATGTCAAATGAAAGTGAATTTAAATCGTTAATTTTTGTTTTGTGTACCAATGTCCTTGAGACGGCCTCGATGAGGATTCTACTTACTTGGGAATTCCCATATGCCTGTGTAAACTGTGCTCTGCTCATAACGCAAACAACTGCATTCTAATCTGAGATTTACTATAAACTGTATTTAGAGGTTATTCTGTTGGTGGTAAATAGGGGTAAATATGTAAAGTTAGCTAGTAAGAGACCAGGAACTTCGGAGTTGGTGTATATACTAGAAACCAAAGTTTCAGTTTTTTTTTGTGATATCTGTACAGAGCAGCATTCGATTATTAAAGGAGTTAACACAATAAAATTATGATTTAGTGAGTGTAAGAGGACAGAAATTCTCAAAACAGTTTGTGGCATCATTGGCATCAATCACCCCCTACCAACTTGTGAATGGTTCCACATTTTCTAGGAGGACAAAAAATTAAAACTAAGTAATGAGCCATACATAATTAAATTCTAAGAAAAAAAATAGGTAAAAGTATTTACACAGAACTTCCTCTTTATTTATACAGGGCAGTCACTCCAAAAAATTGTTAACTACGAAACGACACATTATTAAGAGAATAACAATCGGAATGTAGTTATCACTCTTACTGGAAAAAAAATTGATGACTTTTGTTATACAGACTGGTCTACCTACAGCTAAAATTAAATATTATTTCTTAGGATGGCCACCCTGTATGTTTTTCAGTAAAACTATAACAGGTGTCGTCCTTCCCACATAACAAAATGATATGCAATGTACATACACTGTATATTTAATCTATGGATATGTATATCCACAAAATGGAGAAAGTGTATCTAACGTACATCTAATGGATGTGGAATTAACATTCCCAGCATGTACGTTTGTCGCCGACTTCCATATCTATTTTATATCCAGCGAATGTACATAAACATATGCAATGTACATTCACTGGATATGAAACACACATTATATACACAATCGCATATTTTATGAATATACATTATATATCTTTGAAGTAGTTTCCACGGACATCAAAACACTTATTAAACACTGCACTCGACGGGTGTTGTGCCAAACATGTTGGAATCATCGGGAGATGACTAAAACGAACAGTTTTAATCATCTCAATGATACCAACACGATTGGTGCAGCACGCGTCGAATGAAAGTGTTAAAGTGTTTTGATGTTCGTGGGAACTACTCAGAGGTATCCATATAAGAGGTAATAAAACACAGATAGTTTAACAAGAAATATATATTATATAACTATTTTAAACATATACAAATTTTACATTTACAAAATAACCTAATTATTACACAATATTTACGTATACTTTTATACCTTCTGGTAGTTTAACAAATTGTATAATTCTATAGTTACTCATGCCCTACATATGGGTTTAAAACATTGTCAACTATCAGTAATAAGTTATATAATATGAACATATGTAATTTTTATTCACTATATTTATAAAATACATATCCAATATGACTTGACATAACAGCAAATTTTTAGGCTTCTGTCACTTAGCGCCATCTTAACTAAAAACACACCTACCACAATGAGTTAAATATGAAACTTGCAAATTTTCTAACCCTAAAAGAGTATATATTTACAAAACTAAAGAATTGCATTATAATAAATACACTCTTACATTATGGGAGCTTCATGCAAATGTAACAGCATAATATAGCAATAAGTAAATATAAAATCCAGAGAATAAGAAAGAGTTAACTTCCATCACATATAAACATTATGCACACAACACTATAGGACTTAATGGCTGCCGGCTGTTGCGAATTACAATTCGTAAATGAATGATGCGTCGGCGCACCACGCCACAAATTAGTGGCGCGTGCGCATCAGAAAATGATATAAAATTATTATGTATATACCTCCAGCAATATATACTGTATATTAGTGTATATGACACTGATGGATGTCAGTAGCGGAATATACATTTCAAATCATATGGATATTTAAAAATACATATTCAAATTCCAGCATCTAATGTATATGTTATGGATGTACACATCCACGAGATGTTATGTGGGTTGGCATTTGTGTTAACTATATGCCAAATATTATTGTCATCTGTCACATTTTTAGTTGCACATCCACGTACTGGAGTTGAAAAGTAGCAGTGATAAGGAAATTATCTTTTTTTTTTTCTGAAATAGGGTTAGAATGTCATGAAACGTGGACATTTTAAAAATGGAAAAAAAAGTTTCATTATCTATTCTCTTCTTCTATTCTCTAGACGGTCCACCCTGTATATTTTCCAGTGAAAGTCTAACCATTTCTTCGCTGGCATTAGCGTCAACTACCTACCAAATTTGACTGTTCTCCGTCAAGTAGTTTTTTAGTTAATGCACAGACAGACAACAACAGACCGACAGATAGACAAACTGACAGAATTAAAAAACCTTTATATTCGTCATCTACATGGCCTGAAACGTGGAAATCTGAAGAAATCTCTCAGGGTGATTTTTTCTCGAATAAAATACAGAGTACAATTTTTCATGAAAAAGGATATTTTTCAATATACCTGTAACGATTTGGAAATTGCGATTTTGTCATTGAAAAATTAGTACTGTGAGACGTTTTTTCTAAATAACCAGTGACGTACATAACGCCCCCGCAATCCCCGCAACCAACAAAGCCAAGGGCGCCATTTCTAGCCCAGCGATTACGACTTCAATGTCTAGCTGTTTTAATCAATAATATATATTTTTTAAATGGCAGTGCATTATCTTGAAATTTCACCATTTCTACGACAAAAGAATTACTCTATACAATATTTAATAAACGTTTCAATTGGAAAACGGTTACGAGTTACATTTTTTACCAAAGTGTAAATACGAAGGATCAAGACGGGTGCAAAATAGCAGGGCGCTTTCGGTAACCTGCGGGGGGGGGGATTCCTACAGTCTTAAAAATTACGATGTTTTAGTGTTTTGTATTTTTTTTTTTTTTTAAGTTCGGAGTTTCCCTGCAGATAATGGCCTTACAAAAAGAACAGAAAATATTCTTACTGGTTTTTGTTAATACACAGTATTACTAACTGGCTCTAATTTTTTAGTCTCTTTGAAGCACTTATTTTAGAAAATACTTTAAGGCGGCCATTCCCTAGAAAGAGACATCCGATCGGGAAATATTTATTATTTTTGCCCATAACTTTTTTTCTTGGTACGTAAATTTAAAAAAAACTATAAGAGTACCTAAGTAGAACCATAACAAGACTATTACTATGAATTTCCACTCAAGAATTTCAATGGTTTGCAAAATAGCTAGATTTAAAACTACAAAATAGGAAGATTAACATAATTTTTGAATTTAAATCTAGCTATTTTGCAAACCACTGAAATTTTTGAGTGAAAATTAATAGCTATAGTCTTGTTATGGTTCTACTTAGGTACTCTTATAGTTTTCTTAAATATACGTACTAATAAAAAAAAGTTATGGCCAAAAATAATAAATATTTCCCTATCGGATGTCTCTTTCTAGGGAATGGCCACCTTAAATTATAGAAACATTTCGCAAGGTTGTGAGTTTAGAAACTGTTGTAATAAACGAAAAAATATAGAATACAAATGAAACATTACTTCATAGGTTTTATTTTTACTTTTAATGCAAATGTATTTAGTTTTTTGTTAAACTTTAAAGCTATTATAGAATGTGTTTAAAGATAACTCAAATGTATATATTACGTACACATATAAATTACCATTCTAAAATCACAGAACCCTTATAGACTTTGAGTTCATTGTATATGCAACCGAAAATACTAGACTGAGATTGCAGAATTGTATAAATTGTGTAAGAAATATTTCACTTCTATTGAAATATTACTTCTACAACTTACAATACAAAGGCATCGACAACAGGGTTGCTCACTGCTCAGGTCTCTTAGCAGAGACCACGTTGAAAAATAATTTTTGGTTGTATATAATATGAGAAAAAGGTTAAATATGCGCCAAATATTCAAAATAATAACTATATGTAGCAAAGTCACAGATTAATACAAAATAGAGTGGTCCTTAACTACATGGGGAAAATTCGTTTTCCGATATTTTTCCGCGGCACCCCCAGATTGGTTCCATTTGATGAAAAAAATCCATGTAAAGTTTCAGGCCGATCGGTGCCCCCGTGCCCCTAAATATTAAAATAAACGTCTATGTATATAAAAAAACAATTTTATTTGATTATCTCTTATAGAATTTTGATTATGAGAAAAACGTGTCAATTAATAAAAGTTGTAAATATGGCCGAGGACAATATTTTTAAAGTAATTTTTTTTATGTTAAACAGAATACTTACCTATTCTATTTACAATTCTTGTCGCCATGATAAAGTTTCTTTTTTATGACCGGGAAATTTCAGCGGTAATCGCTGACAACCTGAAGAACATATTTCTTTGTTGTTCATTTTTTGTAATAGATTATGACCTTAATTTAACTACCCTCTCTGCCACATCGTTTACAACTCGCAATTTACTCACGATTTTCAGCGCTGTTCAACGATTTCAGAGATTGCGTTTTGCTCTTCAACTGATAATTCGAATTCATTCCGGAACATAAAAACGTTTAATGGGTAAATGGGTAATAGTCGAGTGCATTTAGGTTTTTACCTCGGAAGCCAATTATAATGAATAGATTTTCATGATTTTTTCTACCTGAGTTTCTAATACTGAGTACAAAAAGTGTACCATTTAAAAATTGCCGCTTGTGGTTCCCACCCCCTCCAGAGTGGTGGACAAGGAAGTAAAATAGTAAGCAGCGAATATGATATAGAATCATATTGTAACAGAAAAAGGTGGTTTACAATTTTTTATGAAAATTTATATTTTCCAAGGTATAACGATTTGAAGATTATGATTTTAGCTTTAAAAAATTGGTGCCTTGAGACAAATTTTCGTAAATAACTTAAAAGTCTTACATTTATGAAAAAGTGGTATGGTACAAAAAATAAAATTATGAAATTACAAGTATTTTGTTTTTTGTTTATTTCTGTACGATGACTAGTTCTAAAAATATAATAGTTTAAACATGGCGCTCGAATGTTTTATGAGTCGAGATATAATGTTTAAATCTAAAATATGTCAGAGACAATCAGTATGCATGATGTTAAAAATACTTATAATAGAAATTAAGGGGCTTAAAGTACTCTTTGATATATTTTTTCTATCCGTACGGCTTGAAAATAGTATATTATTCAACGAGCATATAATGATGGCTATTATTCACGATGGTGAAGTTTAAGACACGAGCCGCAGGCGAGTGTCGTAAATCACCAGAGTGAATAATAGCCATTATATGCGAGTAGAATACTATACTTTGTCCACGACTAATAAATAAATATTTAATATTTATGTAATTAATCTTCATTTAATTTCTCCTATTTAAGAAAGATTCATAAGTCACCATATATAATTTTTCGATTTTTCGGGTAACAAGTTTAATAAGGCGATTTTTGCAGCTTCCGTTATCTCAGACGGTGTCAAAGATATCTCGTTTTCACTGTCAGTATCAATTATTTAAATATATTACTCTTCTTGAGTCCCTAATATGTAACATTATTGTAAATAACGTTGGCGGTGAAATCGCACAAATTTTGACGTTTCAAATTAATTACAGAATACGCTTTGACACATTGGCATGGCTTACTATAAAATAATACAGTTTGTAGACACGTAGCTAAATGGTTTCAAAAACAATGGCGGTTGCCGCGTGTTGCTAATAGATGATGCTTTGAAAAAAACTTACTAATGTAGCTTTTGACTGTTCATTAAAGTACCTCTTCTGCATGAGTGCTTCCTAGAAAATTTAGAAAGACAACACTTGTTTTTTGGTTGCTGCAATTTTGACATTTTAAATTTTTAGTAAAAAGTCGCTAATGTCATTTCTTATAAACAACTGACTATCCTCATTATTCACTGCATAATAATGGATAGCATTATCCTTGAGAAAATACATACATAATGAGTACATTATTTAATAGTCGTGGACAAATGACATTATGAGCAAAACAATGAGTGCTTTATAATTTTTTTTAAATAAAGATTTTCCTGCTGTCATTGGCCATAGAACAGAAATTCAAATAATCTCTACCCGTTTTTATTAATATATAGTATTACCAACATGTTCTAATTTTGAGAGCTTCAATTTATCAAAAATATTGAAGAAATGTGACATTTAAATGTAGTTCTTTGCCACTAAAAGTTTGAACTGTCATATTTCCGAAACTATTAGTTCTACAAATATTTTAGAAAACAAATTAATATATCGCTTCATTATTCTAAATTGTCATGTTTTCCTTTCATGTTATTTACAAAAAAGAAAGTAATTTTTTTCAGCAAAATCGTAAAATTTTTCTTAATTTAAAGTAGGTATATTTTTAAAAACGACTGCTTTAAAATCCCAAAAAATTAGAGCATATTAGTAATGCTACATATTAATCAAAACTAGTAGAGACTTTTTGAATTTCCGTTATATGGCCAATAACAGCAGGAAAATCCTATATTACAAGGTACCCATTGCTTTGCACATAACATTGTTATCTTTCAAGTTGTACGGAGAGAAGGAAATCCTATAAAATAGTACTTCAACCTCTTTAATTTCTGTTATATGAATTTTTAACATCAGTCGGTTTCTGATATATTTGAAAATTAAACATTACATCTTGACTGATAAACGTTCGAGCGCCATTTTTAAATTATCCTATTTTAGAACTATTCATCGTACAGAAATAAACAAAAAACAAAATTCTTTCATTTCATGATCTTATTTTTTGTACCATATCACTTTTTCTGTAAATGTAAGACTTTTGAGTTATTTACGAAAAACAGTCTCAATGTACCAATTTTTTTAAGTTAAAATCGTAATCTTCAAATCGTTATAACTTGGAAAATATTTTTCATAAAAAAATGTAAACCATCTTTTTCTCTTAGAATATGATTCTATATCAGATTCGGTGGTTACTATTTTACTTTTTTGGAAACCTCTCTAGAGGGCGTAGGAACCACCCCCCGAGTAAACAGTAGCAATTTTTAAAGGGTAAACTTTGTTGTACTCTGCCTTAGAAACTCAAAAAAGTTTCATGAAAATTCATTCACTATGGCTGAGTCCTGTCATTTTTCATTTTTAGTGGCTAATTGCCAAGGAGGGATAGATTAAAGAAGGAGTGCTTAATGCCTATAATCTATGTTTACCAACGAGCAAAAGAGACAGAGATATATTGTGACGCAAATCATGCGTCATTGGAGGTAAAATAGCAGAGCTGTAATGTATAGTGTGTCTATTTCTCATCAAATTTCTGTTATTTTCCGTCTGTGTGAAACATTGCAATAAATACAACAAAAGATAATTTGTAAAAATATGTAATCTTGCAGATATATGTGTAATATAACAAATACTATAGTAACCTACATATTTAACAGTTTATACTGTAGAAAATTTTACTGAATTCTTATTAACTCTTATTCTCTTTTTAGTTATTCATTAGAAATCTATAATTATGTTTGTTTAAAAGTCCATAAATTGTGCAAACAAACAGTGGAAAAAACTATCTATGAGAACTAAAGCTGTATGTAAAAATATTGATGAAATCATTGCATTCTTTCGATAACCTGAACTCTGGTTATGCTAGAAAATTAAAATCCTAAAATTTCTTATTTGACATTCTCATTACAACACTAGCATCTAGCATAATCCGCTACGGTTATGCAAATAATTAAACTAGTATCTACATGACCCCTTACGGTATGAAAATTCAGTTAAAAATGAGAACAAAAGCCTAAAATTAATTAATTTATCTACCTTGTCTTCAAAATTTTTCATTCTAATGGATTACATCTGTAATTTATACTGTGCATACCGTATAACGTCCGCTAATTTTGGACACCATATACAATATACATACATCCAACTGGGTCATAGTGAGATTTTTACGTATTGACTTTTGATTGGTTAGTTCTTTATTAAGCACTCCTTCTTTAATCTATCCCTCCTTGGCTAATTGCACTGCACCATAAGTAGCTTTTATTACCATCCATCTCCCATGATGAACGGCTCCTGGAACGTTAAACGATATTCCCCAGCGACTTGGTGGTTCTTCGAGGAACACCGCTGCGAATTCGAAAAATTCTCTATAATCATCTCGTGGCTGTTTTTCCTTAAGTGTTTCCTGACTTTTTCGCATTCAATTCCGAATTGAGAGTTCTTGACATTTATTTGAGACCAAGAGTTCTGAAACCGTTTGAAAATGTGGACTTATCCATTTATTCATTTTTACTTCAAAAACGCTTTTAAGAATAATCTCATATATTATTATATGATGCCTACAAGCTACATACAAAAATATACATACAAAATATGTCTTTCTAAAATAATTTCTATTAAAATACATGCATCATTTAATCTTTGCCAATTGCATATGCTTCAAAGCGCACTGTGGTATACAAGGGAATGACAAAGCCGATCTACTTGCCAAGAAAGCATCCACAAGGCCGTCGAGAGAAAATCGGGGCCCGGGAGGTTGTAACATACGTCTTCCACCAATCTTCAATATAATTTCGAAGAGCGGGGAGGGATATTCCTTAGGATTGAATAATTATCTCCATCGAAATTTTAAAGTGATATTCCTAAACATTTTAAAAGGCGGAGGGGGGGGGGATAATCTCCTTTGCCTGACAAAATCATATTTATCTCATTATAAACAACACAAGTTATACCGGGCCCGGAGGAAACATCCCCAACCTCCCCCCCCCCTTCTCGACGGGCCTGAGCATCCAATATGGACGTGTTCACAGGAGTGAAGCAAGTATTTTACGACTTGGCTGTATTAAAGAAGCAGATGTATGAAAAATGGCAAACTCACTGGACTAATATTCTTACAACGAAGAATGCAAATATGGCTTGATTTATCCCAATATAAGAAAACAACCCTTGTACAAAACAATTAAGCTATCCAAGGCGGCCTGTTATTTCCTTATCTAGGTCCGCATTTAACCATGGTAATATTAAACAACACCTTTACAAAATGCACGTTGTAGATCCCCCTTATGCACATGTGACAACATATTCTTTGGATGTGGAAATCATACTATAGAAATTACTCGGTTTCTCTTACGAATATTATAGGCTTATCTTTAATGCTCCCAACAAATATATCAAATATGGTAGCTCCAAATTAATAAAAATCCGCAATTAGGTAAAATTGTATTCGACTTCCTATATTTGATAAGAATTAACTATAGATTGATGTAGGTTTAGAGCTGTATCCTATTGTTTAAATCTATGTTGTGAACACCTATCAACAGTGGTCTCCAATTTTGTGTGTTTATATAAAGTCACCTTGAAATACCCCTGGGCGTGAAGAGTGTGTCCTTGTTTATTCCTTGTGTTGTTTTTCCTCTTTTTTTCTTTCTTTTTTTCGATTAGGTTAAAATAGACATAATGACTTTTGCAATACCTACACACCTACCACAATACCTACCTACGCTCTTTCGTGGCTGTACAGGCTACGCTCCCAAAGCCATTTCCTTAGGGGAAAAAACTTCCACTATTAACCGCTGTAGTATCAAAAACTAACGCTTTTACAGAATCTTGGAGACACCATTCAGAAAGTGATTCGCAAACATCAGACGCCTTTTTTGTCATTGCAAGCGTGTCTCTATACAGCCAAGTATCGATATTGAATGTAGCTGGCGGTTAGTTCTTCTCGGAAACCTTTGGCATGCCGAAAAAACTTTTTACATGAAGAAAGTTCTCGACCAGATCTACAACTTTTGTTTGTAGTTTGATTCAAATCGGACACAAAGCAAAATAATTATTACGCTGTTACACTATTAAGTGAGACACACTGTAGATGTTTATTTTAATATTTAAGGACCCGGGGGCACCCTTTTTCCTTATCCAAATGAGCTGAAACTTTACATGAATTTTTTTTTTTCATCAAATGGAACCAATCTAGAGGCTCCCGCCAAAGATATTCCGACCTTCGAAAAGAACGACTAGCCTATAATACATATAGATATAATCAGTGATGATAATGCCATACGTGCGTAGTTTTGAAAATTTAGAAATGGAAATGTCGGCAACTGAAATATGTATATCACATGTTAAACATTGTCTAGAAAAAGTGATGAACTGGTACCTCCTAGTATAAATAAAATAGAAACGTGCATATCGCCTTTAATTAACTAACACACAGCTTCAACACAAATACTTGCTATCTATTGTTTCATTTGCTTATTATTTCAGGTGTTGGCCACATGGTTGGAGCAGGAATATACGTTTTAACAGGAACAGTTGCTAGAGATATTGCGGGGCCAGGAATAATATTATCATTCTTGCTGGCTGGTTTGGCCTGCCTTCTTTCTGCCCTTTGTTACGCCGAATTCGGTACTAGAGCCCCCAAGGCGGGTTCTGCTTATGTTTATACCTACATAAGCATTGGAGAATTCTGGGCGTTTGTTATTGGCTGGAATATGCTACTCGAACATATGATAGGTAAATATATATTAATCATTAAAATGAGCTTCTAAAGATCTCTAAAAAGTATACAGAAAATGTGTAGTTTCTCTCATAACCGGAGAATGATTTGTTCAAAATGTTTTATACCGGGTGAATTTTGTAAAAAGATATTTCTTACATCTGAATAAGGTTTTATAGTTCAATCAATGAACAACTCAAAATAGGGGTGTAGAGGACACGGTCGGGAACAGAATTTTTTACTTCAGGACTGTGTTTAGAGTAGTTAGGAGGTAGTCACCGAACCTACGAGGTGAAAGGGGTGTAGGGAGGCACATAGAAGGTCACTTTTTTTGTTTCTCTCTTATATCTCAAACGCAGTGCACCATAGTGAAAAGATTATTCTATTCAAAATGAAAACTGGCAAAATTTCCTACTAAAATATTACTATTTCTTTTTTTTCCAATAGCTTTTGAGATATCCGCTAGTAAAAACCGCAAATTTTCGGAAAAAGCTTCTTTGCCTCACGCTTTTCGACAAACTTTGTTTTCTAGCGTATGAACCCTTAGTTTTACAGCAATGTCCTTAGAATAGAAGGTGTTTAATTTCAAATGTGTTATATTATTTGTTATAATGGAGTAAAAAATGACAACAATTTTATTTTTTGAACAGCGTTTTTTAGGTAACAGGCAACGACATAACGCTACAAGCGGACCACGTCCGGGAAATCTCCCAAAAATTCTACTCCCTTCAATTGGGCCATAGTCCGCTAACTCGCAACACAACCCAAATCAGAATACATAATGCTTCCTTCCAGATAAAACACCCTCTACCATATCAGGTGTTGCCTATCTTCCGGCAGTCTTCATAGCCACACTTTTTCTAACTATAACTTGCTCTCACCCTATACTTCGCCTTTCCCCACCTATCAATCCCTATCCTTTTCTTTCACCTCTCTGTTTGTCATTGTGTTTTACAGTTTTTGTCTTTTTTATCCTTTTGTCCTATTTTGTTCCAAATTCATTTTAGACCAATAAAGTTCTTAAAAATTTGTAATTGTTAAAAATCCCTAACTTTTCGCCTTCCCTACCTTAATAATGGCGGGTAGACCGTTGGGACCCCAAATTGCTTCGAATATGTATTTTCGTTGAACTTTTTCCCATACCAGCAACCAAAATTTAATCAGTTTTTTGTGTTCTAGTTTTTATTGTGTTAATATTAAATATTTTAAGCTTGCTGCGCAGACACAGTGTAATGTTAATGTTAATTTTAAGCCGCCATTGGCGGCAGGAGTTTTAACTTGTTTGTCCATTTTATTAAGCTGAGCTGGTCGCGATCCACCCAACCCTACGCAAACTACGGTGCTATGCGACGTGGTTGTCTGGTTGGCTCCGGAACACAATCCGGGGAGGCATTGTTGTGTTGTTGAATTTTAATAAATTGTTTGATGATGATGATGATGATGGTGGTTCTGGAGGTCCGATCGGGACAAACAAAAAAACCAAAATCTTCGCAAATAAAATTCCAACAAATTTGCGTTAGATTTGGGCCACTTGAGACGTACATATCATGCAAAATTGACTAAACTGGCTTAAAAGCGGTTTTTTCCATTTTAACGCCCAGGGATGTCAAGGGTTCCGATAAGCTTCAAACTTTCAGAAAATATCACTTTGTTGTAAACAAAACACCCTGAAACTTACCGCGGAGATTTTGGTTTTTCATTTGTCCCGACCTCTAGAACCGGAAATATTCACCTCTTTACCTAAAGAAGCGCTGTTCAAAAAACAAAATTTTTTATTTAAAAAACGCAATAGGCTTTGGAAGTCCAAAACTCTGATATATACTCCTGGTGATATCACACAATGTATGACATCATAATTTTGTTGTTACAAAACTATGCATATCTCATCGTTTTTATGATCTGTTTTTATTGCACTATTGTAGCAATTTGAAATTTTCGGACAAACGAGATTCCGAAAGAAAACAGTATATTGATTGCACTTTCTCTTATTTAACATTGAAATGAAGATCTATCTAAGAAATCTCTTCATTTTCAAAGACCTGTTTATCGAAGCCCCATTGGGGTGCGTGTAATAAATATTTCACATATATTTTATTGTTTTTTTGTGCACCCTCTCCAGCCCTGTCGTTCACTAATGCAATATTAGATCCATTTAAAACCAATATTTAACCTTAAAATTTCACAAGGTTTCAACTACAGTGCCACAAGGTTCTAAGTGCATTGCAGCAGAGTAAAAATAAGTGAAAGGTAATTTTAGAATCAAAATGCCAAGAAGATAAAAACAAAATTTTAAAAATAGTGTTCCGGTAACGACTGGAAACCGGAAGATCTCTTGGGTCGTCGTCGCTAACAAATTGATAATAGCTCTCTCTATGGCTTCTTCAATTTAAGTCGGAAATCGGAATAGATCTAATTTCTTGATTACTATCCATTTTACGATAGATGAGTGAAACTTTTTACCAGATATTTTCACAAAATGAAAACTTGTATCATAAATAGCTATTCTTCTTCAATACTTCTTGATTTGAATTAACGAATATTATCTTGACGATTAATTGCTTAATTTCTCTTTCAGGTGCCGCTTCCGTGGCGAGAGCTTGGAGCAGCTATGTTGATTCCTTATTCGATGGGATAATAGGCAATACTACGAAAGCCATAACCCCGGATTATATACATAAAATCTGGGCCATAACCGGAGAAATGCATGAGCAGCTTCTTGCACCATATCCCGATTTTCTTGCTTTTACGGTTTGCATTGTATACGCCCTTCTGCTAGGTATAGGAGTCAAAGCATCGGCTATTGTAAATAGTCTCTTGACTCTTATTAATTTGGCTGTTATGGCTTTAGTAATAGTCGTAGGATTTTATTATGCTGATGAAGCTAATTGGACATCACAAAAAGGTAAATAACTATTGTCGCGGGTTTCCACCCCCTGGGAACCTTCCCTAATCCGTAAGTTTAGAAATTAGAACACGAAATAACCTGCTAACAGACTATTTATTGACTACTATATACTTTTTATTTACAACACGTTTACTAAACTTCTTCAGGGTTATTCATGGAAAGCGGGTATTAGCAGTTTCTTGGGATCTGTTCAGTTTAGAAATTAGAAAATTGGTCTAAGGGGATTTTGTATATAGTGAAAGTATTTTCATGCACGTGTTACTTTCCTTATTTAAATGGAAAAATTAGAAATTAAAATTGAAAAGATATTTATTGGTTTATTAATCCTTGTCATAGGACAGTTTATTAACCAACAGAGAAAAAATTTAGGGAATGAAATAGGAAATACCCGGAATTGGAAGGCGGTAGTTGCCTCTATTTTGATATGTCAAGAGCCTTTGATACCATTGATCACTCTATTTTATTGGACAAACTAGAATTGTACGGAGTTAGGGGAACATGTAAAAAACTAATCGAGTCTTATCTTACTGATCGATTCCAAATCACGTCAATTACTGCTTTAAAGGATGGAATACTACAACCCTACTTTTCTAACAAAGTGGTTATACAACAAGGTGTGCCTCAGGGTTCCATACTGGGGCCTCTATTGTTCGTCTTATATACTAACGATTTACAGGGCGTATTAAGAATAAATAATCTATTTCAATACGCAGACGTTAATTCATGTGTGGCAATTGGTTCTGCAGTAACAGACTGTGTAAGTAAACTTACCCGTATAGCCTCTGATATGACACAGTTTTGTGAAACAAATAATTTGAATTTAAATGGGAATAAAACTTCCCTTGTCATGTTCTCTTCAACTGTTAATGTCGATTTCTCCCTATATGTACCTTTGGATGGTATGTCAATTAGACAGGTAGATTATGTAAAATTTCTTGGGGTAACGATAGACAGCAAATTAAATTGGGAAAATTATACCAATATCTTAATATCTAGATTAAACTCGGCATGCTATTTAATCCAATTTCTTAGAAATCAATTGTCAGCAGATAACCTAGGAATATTTTATTTTTCGTATGTACAAAATGTTTTGGAATATGCCATAATATTTTGGGGATCCTCCGTACACTGGCAGAGAGTATTTGTAACTCAGAAACGGTTCATCAGATGTAAGGTGGAAATTTCCAATAGAGAATCCTGTAGACCTTATTTTGAAAACCTGAATATACTTACCATCCCATCTCTTTATATCTATAAACTTTTGTTATTTGCTAAAAAGAATCCTGACATCTTCACAAGGAACAATGAAATATATAACTCAATGTCAACACGTCATGGAACTGACTTAAGTGTACCAATTCCCCATCATACTTTCTACCAAAAAGGGCCATTTTACAATGCTATTAAAGCTTTTAATGCTCTTCCTGTACACTTAAAATCGATAGAACAAATTGGTTTATTTAAAAAGCGACTTAAATCTTATTTGGTTGAAAATGTGTTTTATTCTTTGAGTGAATTCGTAAATGGATAAGTTCATTGGAAAAGGTTTATTTTTATATTGTTAATATTTTTAATTTTACTTTATGACATATATTATTGTTGCATTTCTTCTCGTTATCTATTTAAACTCAATGTATTTTAACTTCCTTGCATATTGTATTTTTCTTCTTTGCTCTCGCTGTATTTGTAAATTGTATGTTTTTTTAATTATTCGGTATAACTCTTAAAAACAAAATTTAACATAAAAATGTAAACTTTTGACAATGCTAATGTCTTTTTGTATAGAGATCTATAGCAATAAAGAATTATTATATTATTATTACCTATATTATATTATACTATATTATAAAATAATTACTGTAAATTGAAACCGATTGTTTCAAAGAAACGGCATACCTACAGGGTGAGCAAACTATCCCTTCGGACCTTTTTTCTCATAACGCGCAAAAAATATTGTTACCGCGAGATAGGGCCCTTCGTAGCAACTCCAACGTAAATGGATATTTACCTGTGGAACGGTTAATAAATAAAAACAAAAAAGCTGCTAGATTCAGAAACAGAAGAAACAGAAAACTTTAGAAGCAGAAAAATAAGGAGATGACGATAGATGGAAACTTTAAAAAAACATGGAAACTGAAAAGAAGCATCTCGCAAACACCTGCACACCCCAGCCGATGATGACAGATGGAAACTTAATAGATGCATGGAAACTTAAAAGAAGCATCTCACAAACGCCGACACTTCAATACAATATTGATAAATAAATATTTTCCGTTACTTCTAGAATCTCTGGAAGTCGCAAAATCTGTGATTTTCCGTAACAGAAGTGCGGGCTCCTTTGGTGATATTAAACACCGTAAAACTTAGCTTTCTTTTGCAATGGACAGTTCTGTCACAAACGCAGATGGAAGGTTGCTTTCTAATGATGAATATTATTATATAAATAATTAATTGTTTAACTGACTTTAAAAGTTCTTAAGGATGCGGTTCTCCGTTCGACCTGTATATATGATTATTTTTTTTTATATTTGTTCAACGATTACTCTGGAATGGCTTAAGCGATTTCTGTGACTGTAGACTATAACTTGGCGGTGATTCCGTGTTAGTTTTATCAAGCTATGCCTAATATAGGGTGAAAAATCAGAAAAAATCATTGTCTACGAAAACGTTTGAAATTATGGCGAATGCGCCGGAGCTACAATTGCATTTGAAGAAAGTTTTGGTGTTTCCGAGGTAACTGATACTGAATCTGGAGTCAATGTAAATGAAGGTAGTATGCATCTGAGGGACACGACAAGAAATTTATAATTTACAGGAGCCAGCCGTACCCTCGCAACGATATTCAGCTATATCAACTCTCAAGGGGGATTCGAATAACTCTTAAAACTCCCCAAGTTGAAAACGAAGAAGATTATAGTTACTGCGATTGCTACAGTCTGCCTTTCGTCGTCTTTTGTCGATTAGCGATGACTTCTGATCAGATCTTATAAACTAGCACTTGAAAAACACTTCTTAGAATATAACGACCTTAACGAGACCCTGTGAGTAATCGGACTGTCGCTCGCTTGACGGGATCGGAGTCGACCCGTGAGGAACAGTTATCCGATTCACGCCACAGAATCGCACGCAGTCTTAGATCTAGTAGGCCAACCAATTTAGCCTGTGATTTATCAAAAACTGGAATTAATTACAAAACATTTCAAACTTTGATGAAAGTTGTATGTTCACGCAAGAACAAAATATAAAATGTTACCCCCTCCTACAATGCCGGTAAGATTGTTTAAATTGCAAAAAATAAATCCGATTTTTACCAGCTCTCACCAACTGTGCATAGTGCCGTTCAATTTACTACAATAAGAGGATTTCTCGAGCCTCCGCGGTAGTTCGTTTCTCAGCAACGAGTGGGCCCGTGTCGCTCGAGAAGCAAAATCCTCGGACTTCTCAGTTTGATTGCCCGTACCTCCCGTACCCGGTTCCGTAAGAAATTCGTGCCCCACATCATCTGATGGCAAATTTAATTAGCAATCGATTCAGCTAAAAAGAGGGGAGTTAATTTTGTCTCGAGAAAGTTAGGGCGCTTTAAGCGGGAAAGTGTCGAAATCGCGTTAATTTTTTAAATGCAAAAATTTGTGAAAAAGTGAAAGTGCCCAAAAATTTTAAAAAATGCAGGCGTACGCAGGAAGGCGAGGGAAATCAAATTCCGTAAACCCCAGCTTGATATCTGCTTCCGTTCTCGAGATGGGGCCTCGGGAAACGCGAAAAAATCCAATTTTCCGGTGACTTCGAGGGGTCATATCTCGGAAACCATGGCACGTAGCGATCTGCGGTTTACGCCATTCGATTTCTCGTTCAACTTTCCACAAGAAAATGTATTATCGAGCTTCTGTGAGCCTTAGTTTGGACGATATGGCCATCGAAGCTGAGCTGTGTCGCTCGAGAAGCGAAATCCTCGGGCTTTTCATTTTGGCGGCCCACATCTAGCAACTGGAGCGGCGGGAGATATTCGCGTCCAACATCATCGGTTGGAAATTTAAGTTGCAATCGATTTAGCCCAAAAAAGAGGATCAATTTTATCTAGAAAAAGTTAAAGCGGTTTATGTGGAGAAGTGTCGAATTATTTATATTTTGCAATTTAAACAATGTTGCCGGTTTCGGCGGAGGGGGCAAAATTTTTTCCTTTTTTTTCCAAACATACTACTTTCATCAAAGTTTGAAATGTTTTGTAATTAGTTCCAGTTTGTTGTTTAAAATGACTGGCCTATAGTGGATCAATAAAAAATCGAATTCAAAATATATTTTCAATTATTGAAGGTAAAATTCAACAAATACAAAAAATAGAAATATTCAAATCTACGCTAATAGTATGCAAAACAACTTGTCAGAGAGCACCACACGTGGCAAGACGTTACGTTCCGAAAGATTCAGACTCACAGTCAGAGATGCAATTAAAATGTATGTTGAACTTTTTGAAAAATTATTCACTTTGATATTATGCACTGAAATTTTATTTTATTTTAATTGTCTTATTTATATTAATGTCCTGGCGGAGGTTAGCTATAGCTACTCTTCCACTCAACCAGAACAGACACACACACAGACATCTTCACAACGACCATTCCCTGCGCCATTGCCATCTGCTACAGCTGAGACTCGAACTCAGGATAGGTAACAGCGACTAGCCGTTGTTTCTCAAACAATCGTGTCTAGCCCACTGCTACCGTCTCGGTAACACATGAAAAATGCCACTAAACATTCACACCCTAGCCAGGATTCGAACCGGGGACTCAATTTTTTCAAACGGAACACCCTGTATATTTTCAACGATGTGATGTAGAAATGAAAAACGAATATTTTTTGTAAGTACTTCCCTATGGCTAATTCCAACCAATTTCGTTTTATTGAGCAATAATTTCAAAATTCAAAAAGAAACTTAAAAAAGAGGTTTCTTCAAATAACTCAGTAGAAAAAATTATAACAAATGTTCCACATGTTGCCCATTTTGATTGACACACATCTCTATGCGCTTTTGAAATGAGGTTCCTACTGTTCCTAAATCTGCCGGTGTGACAGATCTAAAGGCAATTATTATTCTTTCCTTCATATTTTGTACTGTTGTTGGTGTGTCTCTATAAACAATTTCCTTCACGTATCCCCATAAAAAGAAATACATTTTTGTAAGATCTTGAGATCCAGCAGGTCATTTAGTGGGTCCATTTCTTCCAATTCATTGATGAGGGTAGGTATTATTTAAGTGGTCTCTAACTGCATTTAAATAATGTGGTGGAGCACCATCTTGCTGAAACCACATCCTATTTCGAATTCCTTCAGAGAGTTTTACCAATAATTGTGGAAGATAGTTTTCCAAAAAAATGAAGATAAATAGCTCCAGTCAATCAACTTATTTGTTTTTTAGATTCGACCCACAGACCGTCTACTTATTCCTACTAATGAGCTCACTTCTCTTTGACTAACATGGGGATTTTCAACCGTTGCCAGCACCACAGAAAACTCATTTTCTTCGTTCACAACACGTTTTATTCTTTCACTTTTATTATACTCGGCCTTTCCAATTTCCAGAAATCTGTCGAGAAGGTTTTGGAAGGAATCAGGAATCCTTCTTTCAGGATAACGTTGGTGATAAATTCTATTGGCAAGTAAACAATTTCTGTCTGATTCGCCCAAAACAAAAGTCATGTCTACAAGTTTATCGAATAACAAAAACGGCAAAAAATGTACAAGAAAACATTACAGTAAAGGACCTGTTAAATACCATTTACTAATTTCAATGGATTGGAAGAAATGGTCCCACTAAATGGGCTAATTTCAAAATTGCATGAAGACATGTGGCAATCAAAATGGGCAACGCGTCGAACAGCTATTATAAATTTTTCTAATAAATTATTTGAGGGAACATCTTTTTTAAATTTACTCTTGAATTTGACACTTATTTATAAAACGAAAATGGTTGCAATTAGCCATAGGGAAGTACTTACAAGAAATGTTCGATTTTCATTTCTACATCACATCGTTGAAAAATATACAGAGTTTTCCATTTGAGAAAATTGAGAAAATTCAATTTAAAAAATAGTTTTTGGCCACCCCGTACAGTTTTAGGAAATAAAAATGATTCAAAAACATTAACTAGATGTCTCGTAACTGGTATTCACATAAGTTTTTCTTAAAACCCATAATTGTGACTGTGGTGATTTTTTTAACATCCATCTGCAGAGTGCATTATTTCAACAGAAAAATTCATTATATCAAAGTGGTTGAGAGATATTCAATGCTAGTATAGGAATGAATAGAGCCTAGAAAGAGGCTTCAAAAAATGTACCGATATACATAGCATTCCATTTTAAAAAAAGGCACTTGGTCCTGTAATTTCGTCTTGGCTCGCCCTGTATGCTCGAAAATAATTTCCAGTTATAGACTTTTTATCTAGTTTACTTGCAATTTTTTTTTAATTTCTAGCTATCGTAGAACTCGAGATATCGAGATCCGACGCACTATTGCCCCACCCTGTATATGAATTCAGTGGTTTTCCTGTTCGAAAAACGTACTAATGGCATTGAACCCAAAGATACATTTTTTCCGTCGAGTCGCATTTGAGCGACCCCTATTTTGATGAGGTATCTTGGATCCGTCGGAGTCGGTCCCTTCACTTTGAATTAAGACTATTGTTTTTAGACATTCTAGTGGTTCGGACTCGGAGTATCTCCACCACTTTCAGAATATGCTTAACGGTTAAAGATTTCGAACAATCGAGCGGCTTTCCGCCATTCGTGATCGGAAAATTGTAGGGTACTCTCGAAAAATGTATTCGAACGACGGTGCCTAGTGGCGGTTTTTCGTCGTCCGCGATTTGAAAAATATTTCTTAGTTATTTTCAAGTGCATTTTTAGTGAAATTATTTTTATCGTGTTTTCGACGAAAGACGGTCTCAAAGGACTTTTACAGGTATTTCGCGAAGTGAAAAATTTTGGATGAAATTTAATTTGCCGTAAGATTTATGTGATTTTTTAAATGGAGCAGTTACAGGGTTCATTAACATCATCACTTAAAGATTCATAGTGACGAATCCGATAGGGCAGTTATAGTTACATAACATTTGCCGATTACTCGAAATTAGTCCATTAAAATGCTTTAAAAAATGTCATTATTCATCGTTTCTTTTTAGTTTGTTTCACTAGTACACAGGGCCTTGACGTTTTACATAAAATGACTTCAAACTCTTTCAACTCAAACATGACAAATTACTCATGAGAATTTATAGCATAATGCCTTTGAGTTCAAATTTGTTGTTTATTTTAATAATCTATGCATTAATTTCACTAAGGGTTGCAATAAATCACCTTGTTATTCCTTTCCACATATAAAATCAAAGTCTGACAACTAAACTCTAAGCAGTCAAAGCAAAGTTGATCAAAGTATTTTATGCAATAGAAACCAAAGAGTTTAATAACTAGAGGAGACAAGCTCCATAAGCGTAATGTATAAGCAGCGGTAGGCTGTAGGTTTCTCATCCTTTTCCCACAGTTCGTTTTCTCTTTGTCGCACAGTACATGAGGGGTGGTGACGATTGCAATACAATGACAGTATGACAGATGACACCAACCTGGGATTTATGGGTGACTTAGTTTTTCTACAAACTTTACAAGTATAAACTATTGTCACAAAAAAATAATTAATTAATATACACATTAAACGCGATAAACAGATTAAACGTTATAAACAGAAGAAAAAATTGAGAAAACACGTGTAATTGTAAATAAAGCAGAACGCTATTCAAAACAAAGATTCAAAATTGACGGTATTTGTGAAATCAAAGCGCGCCAGGTAAGGCTGTGTTGCTTTGTAAAACACAATGGAGAGAGAGGGTGCGAGGTCTGCAACAAGGACGAAGAGCCTACCGTCTCCAAGACAACCAAATCGCGACTCCCGGCAAATCCGCAGCTTGTCTTCTCTAGTTATTAAACTCTTTGATAGAAACTGACAGATCTGGCGGATGCAAAAGTGTTTGCACCTGCTGGAGGCTATGCATAAATTAGAAGTAAGTAGTCATAAATTAACTACACCAATCATTTCAAACTATTCATTTGAAAATCAATAATTCTAAAGCAGAACTTTTGCCAAATAGAACTTTTCCAAACACCAGAAGAGAGCATGATCTAAATAACCTCAAATTTTATTTATTCAACGTTATGCTTGTTGCTACTGCAAGTTTCAACTCTCTTATTCAGCAATGGAAATATTAATTCAATGTGGATAAGTATATTAATTCACAGCTTCTTTTGAAATTTAGAGAAACATCTGACGAGGACTGCAGTTCTGAAGATATCAATTTTATACAAATGAATATTGTTTATGGCTTTTAAGTATTATAGTCTAATTCACCAGTTCAAAAAGGTGTTAGTTCTTGAAATAGCTCCTAAAAATATGAGCAATAGCTCACTGGATTCGGAATGGCGTCTAGAAAAATGTACTAAAATGTTTTATTAGCACATAAAAAATTGCAAAAGTTATAAACAAATTAAGATGAAAAAAAATGGCATTTAGTTTTTCGCTTATAACTCAAAAACTATAAGCGATAATGGAAATCGGAAAAAAGATTCTTAAAGAGGAGGAAATTTCCAATAAAAAGGTCCTAACTGCCGGAACTCTACCTCCATTATTTATAATTTTAATTTAACGCTGGAAATAGGACACCGCGCGACCGCTGCTGGATGCGCGTGCCGCCTCAAAAGAAAGTACATCACACAAAATAATTTTTTTATACTATTAAGTATCAATTAAAAAAATTGAGAAAATTATGGTGTATTCTTAACACTTCAAAGAATAAGGTCCCGTTGGAAAAAAATGTTAAGGTTTATTTTTCAACAAGTTAGGCCATTGTTAATGGGACCTCCGTTGTCATTAGAGACAAATTTTTTATTTTAAATAATTGGCCTATAAAATTTTCGCTTCTTGGAGCCCTTCTTATACATATACTTAACAAGATCACGTTATAAAAATTTTTAAAAATTGTTTATTTTGTTTATTATAATTTTTTAAAGCAAACAAAAAATTAAAAACCAAAGTAAAGCTGTAAAAAATGTTTTTTTTCATATTGATTAGCTTTATACTTAAAAAATTAATTTTTACAATTTTGTTGTCTTGAGAATATTATGATTAAAAAAAATATTTTTTAATCATTATCTTATTATTTATAACCGTTTTTTTAAATTATCCGTCATTTGAATAATTAATTAAAAAATATTTTTTTTCTTAAAAATCATAATTGGCAATTTTTTTTCTAAATCTTTTAAAAATTACAAAAACAGCTATATGCAACAACATATTGAAAAAACAAGTTTTGTATATTTTATAGCGTTTTTCAATATTACACGATACAGAAATTGAAACGGCCAATTGATTTGTCAACTAAAAAACTGATGTAACTTTTAAACTATTAGAGATATCACAATAGATATTTAAGTCGTTTTTATAGAGGATTAATTAATCTTTAAATGAGTTGACTTCCAAGTTTGTAACTATTATTAATCAGTTATTATGCGTATTTGTTTATAAAAATTAAATGTGTTTTCTATTTATTTTTAAATAAACAATTGCAACTTTCAGATATTTTATCACTTAATAAAATTGCCTTGAAGGTCCATTACCGTATCTGCATCATTTGATAAGCTAGAAGTCATAAAAGATTTAAAAACACATTTAATTTTCATAAACAAATGCGCATAATAACTGATTAATAATAGTTGCAAACTTGGAAGTCAACTCATTTAAAGATTAATTAATCCTCTATAAAAACGACCTGATTGTCTATTGTGATATCTCTCTGTAATAGTTTAAAAGTTATATCAGTTTTTTAGTTGACAAATCAAGTGGCCATTTCAATTTCTGTATCGTGTAATATTGAAAGACGCTATGAAAAATACAACAAATTTTTTTTCAATGTTATCGCATTTATCATTTTTTTAAGATTTAGAAAAAAATTATTAGGATTGTCAGAATTTGTTTATAACAAATGGTTAAGTTAACAATGAAATTGTTGATAAATTTTTTTTTGTTACTTTATTGAGGATTGCCAATTATGATTTTTAAGAAAAACATAATTTCTTAATTATTCAAATGATGGATAATAAAAAAAAACGAGTATAAACAATAAGATGTTTTTAAGAATTTTTTTTTTAAAATCATGATATCCTCAAGACAACAAAATTGTTTAAAAAAAAGTTTAAATATAAAACTGGTCAATTTGTTTATGCACAATTTATAAACAAATGATGTAAAAAAAAATGTTTTAAGGTTAATGAATACCTTTCTTCAATGCAAAAACAGTAATATGATAACGAATATGAAAACAAAAATTGCAACTTTACTTTGGTTTTTAATTTGTTGTTTACTTTAAAAAATTATAATAAACAAAATAAACAATTTTTAAAAATTTTTATAACGTGATCTTGTTAAGTATATGTACAAGAAGGGCTCCAAAAAGCGAGTCCTATTTTCAGCGTTAAATTAAAATTCTAAATAATGGAGATAGAGTTCTAGGAGTTGGGACTTTTTTATTGGAAATTTCCTCCTCTTTAAGAATCATTTTCCCGATTTCCGTTATCGCTTATAGTTTTTGAGTTATAAGCGAAAAAGTAAATGCAATTTCTTTCATCTTAATTTGTTTCTAACTTTTGCAATTTTTTATGTGCTAATAAAACATTTTAATACATTTTTCTAGACGTCATTCTGAATCCAATGAGCTATCACTCATATTTTTAGGAGCTATTTCAAGAATTAACACCTTTTTGAACGTGTGAATTAGACTATTAATATTTTAGATAATAGAGAACATAAGAGTACAGTGAAACATCGAAAAATTGAATCTACTCGTACTGAAAATCGAGCTTCCGAAGACAGCGGAGAAAGTGCACTGCCCCACTTGGTTATTTTGTAAATTCGGATCTTTACGCGTAAAAATGAATTAATGTTACTTTCGCTACTAATGCTTAGCTCTCTTTTCTTATTAAAATTAGATGAACTCTGTTCGATTACCGAATAAAGTCGACTATTTGGGATCATTCTTTGTCACTATAATCGTACAATTTCCATTTTCTAATTACCAGCTGTCTGTTTATTTGTTGCACGCCTCATTATTAGTATCATTTATATGATTATTCACACTAGCATGCCAGATCATACTAGATTTATCGAAATAAGTTATATGTTCCAGCAAAAAAATGCTAGTATAAGACAATTCCTTTTTAAGTCATTTGGGCCTTTAGTTTTACTATAACTGTATTTTGTAGAAGCAAAGCTGATACTTTTTGTAAATTTTGTAAATGTGAATCAGTAACCAATTAATGAATATAATTTTAACGTAAAATATTGTTTGTAAGACTAATAACAATGTTCTTTCTTCCAGATGGTTTCCTCCCGCATGGTTTTGCTGGGGTAGTCGCAGGCGCGGCAACCTGTTTCTATGCCTTTGTCGGGTTCGACAGCATTGCAACTTCTGGTGAAGAAGCCAAAAACCCCTCCTTTTCCATACCCATGGCCACCGTTCTCTCCATGGGCATTGTAACTCTGGGATACGTATTGGTGTCATCTGCTCTCACACTTATTATCCCTTACAGTGAAATAAATCCTAATGCAGCCCTTCCAGATGCCTTCAGCCATGTGGGAATGCACTGGGTGAAATACGTTGTTTCCTTGGGGGCGATTTGTGGTATGACAACCACTCTGTTCGGATCGCTTTTCTCTCTGCCTAGGTGCATGTACGCTATGGCCGTTGATGGTTTATTATTCCGCTTTCTAGGAAATGTAAATTCTAAAACACAAGTACCACTCACCAATTTAGTCATATCAGGCCTATTTGCTGCCACAATTGCCTTATTATTCGATTTAGAGACGCTCGTTAAATTTATGTCTATAGGCACTCTACTAGCCTATACCATTGTTAGTGCTTCAGTCATAATCTTACGGTATAGACCTAATTTCGAAACGATAATTTCCAAACCCGCTTCAACGCCAAGTTCTGAGATATCGAGTACCGCGTCTGATCTAACGACTCCTGCTTCTGAAATAATTGACTTAACTGGTACTTTAAGAGTGCAATATAGTTGGCTTGGACCTATTTTTGGAAATTGTGAGCCAGGCTCTGTTGTAACAGCGGCCGTATTTATTTACACGATTTTTGCTGGTGCTCTCTGCGTGTTATTTCAAATTTCTGCTGAGAATTTGAAAAATCGGATCTGGTGGACCATAATTTTGGCAGCGTTCTTCATACTCATTATGGGAGGATGTAAGTATTTTTTAACGTTTATTTAATATAGTTTTTATGCTTAATTTATTACAGAGTCATATAACTGAAACTGTATTCTTTACTGTTTTATTATAGTACGATTGACAAGATATCAAGTTTTTCCCCCAACTCTGAGCTCGGCGTTTTTCCGAATTTAAAGTTAATAAAATTCTCTATAAAAATCGGTTTAAATTCATTTAAATTTTTTCTAAAACTTTTGATAGAATGTGAAATTAACCTGAATGCATTTCTTCTCACTAATGTTTAATTTGGCTGTAAATATACATGAGACCTTTGAAATGCAGTTTCTCAAACAAACAGTTTCTATTTGGCACTTGTTTGAAATATTTCTTAATTCGGCGAAAGATTTACTCCCTCAATGAACTTTTCCCTGGTGCACCGGTAAGAAATAGTAAAGAGCATTTTTCGATATAATTTTCCATCTTAGATAATTTTTATTCGAAACATCTTTAGATTTGATGAAAGATTTTTTTTATCCTCCGTGAAGCCGTTTCTGGTGCATGGACTTCCCCAATATTCCAAATCTTATGTCTGAAATTTCAGATTTCCACGTTGAGTCGAGTAGGAGAGAAACCACCCACACACAAACACACAAACGTTATGCCAATTCGGATATATTTACTATTTTCAGGAACCAATACTCCGATTTTTATCATAATCTGGAATGTTTTCTCGACACCAATACTTTCTCTGTCTTATAGATAAGACTTCATACATTAATTTTTGTTTGAAATATTTATGTATACAGTGTGTTCCAGAATTGAGTTCCCCGACGGGAACCTGTGCTTCCTGAGTTCATATTGGGCCCGTATAATCCAACATACCTTAGTCCAAAAATGCAGCCCTGAGAAAGTACATTCTCTTAAAGTGAGACAGAAAATTTGTTTCCAATAATTTCCGTTATATTGAAGTTAAAGTTTTCATTGGACCTGTATCTCTATAAGTACTCTATACAGGGTGTAATCAGTTTCATGGCATTAAAAAAACTGATAATAGGGACCGACTAGACAAACAAAAAACCTTTATGACTTTTCCCTCTAGGGGCACTTTGAAAAAACTGACCTAGGTGAACCTTTTTAATATATGTATTTTTTTAATATTAATGTAGAAAATAATTGAGAACCACTGCTTTTCTTGGTCAATGAACTTGTAGTTCCCAATTATACAACTTTTAAATTGTCATAAAAAAGTGCAAAGGCCTTGGATCATGGACCGCCTCAACCGAACTGAGGCAATTATAAAGAGGTAAATAATTCGTGATCTTTTCCTGCACAACTGCAAGCAAATAATGGCCGTAGAAGTTTAAACAGAGCATTTCTTTACATGTGTGTCCTTTAATTTGGAACAAAATATTGGATTAATGTTTATAATTTAGAATATTTAAATGTGATTTATTAACGTTTGTAACATAAATGAGTGTCCTGGGTTAAAAGCTTACCACCTAAGTAAATTATTCGCAATCTGCATCTGCATCAATACACAGTGCGGTACGTCCAATTAAGGGCATACGTACACGCGTGACGATCTAAACCCACGTCAATATTCCACCAATTCTCAAAAGATTTTATTGAAAATTTGCGAAATTTTTGTTTATTTTTTTTCTCCAAAACTATGAGCTTTAGACCCCATGTTATACAGGGTGTAACATAATGGAATGTCATAAATGAAGGAGCGTATTCCTCGCACAAATTTAAGAATATTTTGTCATATAAACAATTCTCATTAGAGCCTTCGTTTACAAGATACGCGCGTTGTACTAAATATCTTTTGTTTCTCAAACGCGACAGGTTTCTTGTTTCACAAGCACCTATGACTTACAAAGGAATAATGATAATTCTTGATTTTTCGTTGATAAGTATATAAAATTTTAAAAGTATTAATTTGTGCACTGAAACAGGTGGACGTCATATGGAGCATTTGTTATTGACGTATTTTTTAGATTAAACTGAATTTTTCTGTAATTACAACATTTTATTCTAGAATTGTAAATAAATGTTAAATACAAATGGAGGAAAAGCGATAATGGATAATTCCTTGTATTTTAATTAGTGTTACAAAAAATTTTAAGAGTACATTTTCACAGCCTTTTCATTGCTCTGCAAAAATGTTCAAGTATTCCGTAATATAGCCAATCAAATATTAATTATTACGATACAAAATTGAGAAACAAAAGATATTTGGTTGTTATCAAGTTTACGTAGAGTACCTATAGAGATATAGCTCCCACCAAACATTGAAAACTTTATCTTCAATATAACGCAAATTATTGGAAAAAAATGTTTTTTCTGTCTCACTTTAAGAGGACGTACTTCCTCAGGGATGCATTTTTGGACTAAGGTAAGTTGGGTTATACGGGCTCAATATGAACTCAGGAATCATAGGCTCCCGTCCGGGAACTCAATTCTGGGACACCCTGTATATAAGCTTTACTTCCCTCGATGAATTTTTCCCTGACGCAGCGGCAAAAAAATAGTAAAGGGCAATTTTCGATATAATTTTTCAACTTAAATAATTTTGATAATACATTTCTTTTGGATCCTCCCTGAAGCCGTCTCTGGTGCATACAATACCCCAATATTCCAAATCTTATGTCAAAAATTTTAGATTTCCACGTTGAGTCGTGTAGAAGAAAACTTATCACCCACACGCAAGCACACAGACGTTATACCGATTCGGATATATTTATTATTTTCAGGGACTAATACTCCGAATTTCATCATAACCCGGGATGTTTTCTCGACGCTAATACTTTCTCTGTCTTATATATGAGGGTTTCATACATTTCTTCCACAGATTCATACTGGTGGTGGTTTGTTGTGCTTGTTCCAATTCATGAAAATTCAATTATCAAATTACACTTTTTATATGCTTAAATGACTAGTTAGGTACTCTGTAATAAGTATAAATCAACATACTGTAAAGCATAGATTTTCGTATGAATGTTAAATTCAGTATGTAACATTATTTTTTTACTGTCCCATATACTGTCCCTTGTCCCGAAATGTGCAGCTTTCTCTCTCACAGTGTCTATTCAAACCTTCAGGGGATATAAAGGGGATTGTATGACCTACGGATTTTAATAATAGTAATAATTTTAATTTCATTTATTCAATTCGTGTCCTTTGGGTATTATTTGTAAATCTGGAGTAATCCTTTCATTAGTCGGGTTAGGATTAATCATTTTCGCCCCTTCGTTGATATTTTATTATCATCGATAGTGTCTTATTTACCATCGGAAGCTTCACTATTATCGTTTTCTGTGAAAAACTGCGATAGTTGTGTGGGTAATCTTGCCACCTTGCGTCTGAAGGATGCGACACAACGTATGTAAGAAAGGCGCCAGTAGTGCCATCTGCATTGTTTGGTGATTTAATCCCACTCCTAGGATAATTCATAACAATCCTTAAAATATGATAAAGGCGAGAAAGAATAATGTATACTTTTCTCTGACTGTACTATTTAATTGTACTAACCTTCTATTGCTACTGTGCTGCTCCTCTGCACTTTCCTGATTCTGGTCTTAAAGTTAACAATTTCAAACGCTCCTCGCAATATCCTCGCTAGTTTCTGTGATGTAAACGGGGTTCGGAGCAGACGTGAGGAACGATATGAAATTTCTTATAAATCAGTTGCTGATCTAAACTATAAAATCGCACCAAAAAGAAGTAGTTCAATCAAAATATTCGATCTGCTTAGTCAATAGTATATAAAACAAATCAACTCGGTATATCACCCATGGTAAGTGGGACACTTCCCGAAGAAGTTTGATCTCAACTTTATACAAGGATATAGTGAATCAACTGGCACAAGAAATCAAATGTCTTGTTTGTGAATTCGGAATTGAGGTTGAAGTAATTGGGATTGAAGGTATGGGAATTTTGGGTCGTTTGTGGAGCTTTATCTGTCCTTATGGGCGATTAAATTAATTGACAGGGCAGAATACTTGTAATTGCTTTTTAAAGCCAATGTGTACTAAAGACATATAACTTAATAAAAGTAACAGGACATATTCCCTTTCTAGAGACATTTGACAATTTGATTAACAATAAGCTGTTTTTTTATCAATTGAGTGATGTTATTTAACTGAAAATAAGTCTAAGTTGTACATAAATAAATACTACAGGGTTGTTGAAGAATATTTTTGGCTAAAATTTGATTATTAGGGAGATATCTCTTCATTTGGCACTTTATCCGCCTTCCCCACCAATCATAGGTATAGCTCACTCTTAAGGTGGCCATCCCCTAGAACGAGACATCCGACAGGGAAATATTTATTATTTTTGCCCATAACTTTTTTTTCTTAGTACGTATATTTAAAAAACTATAAGAGTACCTAAGTAGAATCACAAGACTATTACTATGAATTTTCACTCAATAATTTCAGTGGTTTGCAAAACAGCTAGATTTAAAACTACGAAATAAGAAGATTAACATAATTTCTAATTTAAATCTAGCTATTTTGTAAACCACTGAAATTATTGAGTGAAAATTCATAGTGATAGACTTGTTATGGTTCTATTTAGGTACTCCTATAGTTTTTTTAAATATACGTACTAAGAAAAAAAAGTTATGTCCAAAAATAATAAATATTTCCCTATCGGATGTCTCTCTAGGGAATGGTCACCTTAACATACACCCTTACATGAAGCTATCGAAGTAAAACACTTTCAATTCGATTTTTTCTCTTTTCATAGATTTACTAAACTCACGCAGGTACCCGATTAGCGATTATGAAATTTTAAATTTAATCTTTAATAATAACAGCGATTGCTTTATATGTTTTTAGAAAAAATATTATATTATCTACTTTAGGGTGTTTCATTTTGAAGGGTAAAAATTAAAATGTGAAGTTTTTGCATACTTTGTTTATGCCTCGAGTCTCTGTAATGTAAATAATATATATGCCAAATTTCAAAAAGATGGAACAATATTTAGAGGTTGCACACTTTGAACAGCTTGATAAAAGTAAGTTGAAAAATAAGACTTTCAATGTTAATTATTTTTATTGGGAAATCAAACAATCACAAACTTTGAACAAAATAACTATTATACTTTTCGCCGATTTACTGCACTTTTTATATAATTGTTATGAATTACACCCCCTTGGAACTGGAGATGATACGCCTATGCCTACTGATAGTGACTGGAAAGACTCCAGAAAGAGCCAAGTACTTTTCTGGTGGAAGAAGATTCTGGTTCAATCTAGAGGTAATTTCAGAGTATATAAGGCGCGATTACCAGCGCGGAAGAAGAAGTTTTATTAAGACGGAAGTTTATTTGAGAAGTGACACGTTCGGTAAAAAGTGAGGTTAAATAAGAGTGTAAAGGTTATTTTGAATGTTTGAAGTATTGTATAGTCAGTAAATTATTGAATAAAGTGTTAGTGGTGTTTATCTCTCGTTGAAATTATTTAGAACCCACAGATTCACACAGGGTGTTTCCTAAAAGGTGAATAAACGTAACACTGGTGTCAGACGCGGAATTTTGACAAGAGGATTTTTCGGGAGTGTTGAGAAGACTGGGACAGTATTCTCGAAGTTAGTGCTAACACAGGAAGGACTAATTTACCGGACATTGTTCGAGGACTATTTTCGAACAGAAAAATAGTGTTAAGTGCATTTTTGAGACATTTTTGGAACGTTTTGTTGGTTAAGTGACAGACTCTAGATAAGACTTTTTTTTGTGCCGTTTTGAGGTTTTTCTGGACAGGCCCATTACCGATTGCGACGTAATTATTAAATTTATTTGATTTCAACGTAAATTGTATGCCGGTAACGACCAGAAGCATGGCATCCGAAAAACAAATACAGGACTTATTAGCCCAAATGCAAAAGATGATGATGGACCAAGAAAAGAAACGCCAGGAAGAGAAAGAAGAACAGGAAAGAAAACGCCAGGAAGAGAAAGAAGAACGGGAAAGAAAACGACAAGAAAAAGAACAAAAACGCCTACAGGAAAAAAAAGAAGTCGTCAGGATGTGGAGGCTTGGTGTCGCAAATGCAAGATTTGTGCAGCCAGTAAGGGACCACAGACTGGGAGTAAGGGTGGAAAGACAGTTCAATGCCGGAGCTCCTTTCAAGAGGTTGGCTAACGATAAAGCGGAACCATCACCAGTCAGTGACCGAATGAAGGCTCGATACGACCGGAAGGGTAGTTCAGAAGGGTTCAAGACACGAGACCTGGTTTGGCTGTACAACCCACAGCGAAAGACAGGAAGGTCATCGAAACTTCAACCACCTTGGGATGGACCGTATACTATTATTACCCGAATTAATGACGTCGTCTATCGGATTCAACGAAGCAAAAAGTCCAAGATGAAGATCGTGCATTTGGACAGGCTGGCGAAATACATCGATGATTCTGAGTTGCCTGATCGGGACGATTAGGCTTAACGAGAGGGCAGTGTTATGAATTACACCCCCTTGGAACTGGAGATGATACGCCTATGCCTACTGATAGTGACTGGAAAGACTCCAGAAAGAGCCAAGGACTTTTCAAGAGTGTGGTGGAAGAAGATTCTGGTTCAATCTAGAGGTAATTTCAGAGTATATAAGGCGCGATTGCCAGCGCGGAAGAAAAAGTTTTATTAAGACGGAAGTTTATTTGAGAAGTGACACGTTCGGTAAAAAGTGAGGTTAAATAAGAGTGTAAAGGTTGTTTTGAATGTTTGAAGTATTGTATAGTCAGTAAATTATTGAATAAAGTGTTAGTGGTGTTTATCTCTTGTTGAAATTATTTAGAACCCACAGATTCACACAGGGTGTTTCCTAAAAGGTGAATATAGGTAACATAATTGTTGTACATTCTATGGGATACTCATCGCAGTATTTTTATAAATAATATTAGTTTCAGAGATTTTTTGTTTAATTGCAAAACATATATTTTTTTTAATTTAAAAAATTAATAACTTTTTTAATTATTGATCGATTTTGTTAAAATAACAGGTTCTTCCTCTAGCTAATACTAACTTATTCTCCAAGTTTCAATACAATCGGACTTTTCGTTCTTAAGTGATCGTGCTTACAAGAAACGTGACGGACGGACCAACAGACACAGGCGGACATACAGACATACAGACGGACGGACGGACGGACATCGTGAAAGTTGTTCAGAATTCGATCACCAACACAGCAATATGAATTTTTTTTTCTCTACGAGCAATATTACCGGTTTTAGAAATGTACCGATCGAATGCAATATACTCTTTATTTGGTATTTGCGAAGAGTATAATAATACTCAAATTAAACAGTGAGATTGATAGGCAGTATCATACGTGTGAAATATTTTACATTAATTTACTGTGAAAGATGCAACTTCTTCTTTTGTTCGCTTGGTGACGACTTTTCTGATGCTCGACCACTCTCAACAAGAATTGTATTCGTTGTTCGTTTCTGATTTAATCGTTAAACTTTTTTATCAGAACAATGTCCCTTTCTGCGGTATCATTCACCACCTTAAGAGCTTTGGCGGAGCTTCTTAGAGTATCCCTGCAATGTTTTTCTATGGCGTGGATCCCGAATAATTCAAAGAATATCTTTGCGTTATTGATTGATTGATTGATTGATTGATTGATTGATTGATTTGCCAGCGTAAGGTGGGCATTGCTGCCGATTCCGGTGCAGGGAGATTTGTTCCACCACGCAGCCCGATCGCCCACCGATCATCCCACCGTGTGCCGGAACAAACCCCCAGTGCTTTTATATACCGCCGGACCAGCTGCATACGCTGGATTGGACATTGGACATGCTTGTTGTCAGCAGCAAGAGCCGCATGACGCATGGGGTAGGAGTATAGGATGGAGCGTGTAGGTGTTTGTGAAATGTTTCTTCTTGTTTTCCTTCTCTCTTCATCGGATGGAAAGTGTAGGCGTTTGTGAGACGCTTCTTTTAGGTTTTCGTGCTTCTTTTTACTTTCAGGTTCTTGTGATATGCTTCTTTTTAGTTTCTGTCTGTGATCATCTTCTCTCCTATTCTACTTCTGAGCTTTCTGTTTCTTCTGTTTCTGAGTCTGGCAGTGTGTATATCCTTGATATTTCTTTATTGTATTCCATTTTTTGTTGTGCCAACTTTTCCCAGTGTGTATAATCCTTTCCTAGCTTATTCATAATCCTCTCGATTGTTGTAATCCATGTGTAGGCATGGCCTCCCTGTTTTCAGTTTGTTGCTGTTCATTCGCAGCGCTTTCTTCAGTAGGTGTGTCGTGTCCCGTTTTTGGACATGTCCCCAGTATTTCATTGCGTATGATTCTATTCTTTTGATTATTGTTCTTCCCTCTAGTAATGTTGACGTTTTCTGTCGTTTTTGTGGTTTTCCTGTTTTTGCTAGCAATTGGATAATGTCCCTCTCAGCTCTTCTCAGGCTTCTTCTATTGGCCTTTGTCGTTGCTGCGTTTTTGACTCCATATATCATCGTAGGCATTATGATGGTCGTGTATACCTTTTTGGTTAGGCACCATGGTGGTTTGTTGTCCTCAATGCAGGGTAGTAGAGCTCTCGTGACTCTGTAGGCTGTTTTGACTTGTTCCAGGACTGTGGTGAATAGTCGGGGGGATAGGGAACATCCTTGTTTGACTCCTATATTCTTCATTTTTGATTCAGTCGTCTGTCCAAACCATTGTATTGCAGTGTTTTCGTGTAGGCATGCTTTTATTATTTTGTTTATTAAGTAGTGCGGTACTCCCCTGTGGAGCAAAGTGTTGACTATAGCCTCATGCCTTATGGTATCAAATGCCTTTTGGAGGTCAATTGAGACTATATGTAGTTTTGTTCCTTCTTTCCACTTTTCTTCCAGGATCCGTCTGGTGGTGTACATGTGGTCGTCTGTCGATCTACCCTTGATAAATGCCGTTTGAAAATCTGGTAGTTCGCCGATGTATTTTTCCATTTGTCTGAGGAGGAATTGTGCGTAGTATTTGTACCCTACACTGCAGAGTGTTATTCTTCTGTAATCGTCCACGTTTTGTGGTGATTTGATTTTAGGGAGCGGTATCTGTATGGTTGCATTCCATTCCTCAGGCAGGGGTGTGGTTTCCGTCCATGCGTTGGTGATGATTTCTAGGATTAGCTGTTTTATGTTATCCGGTCCATAGTATACTAGTTCGTTATTTATTTTATCTATTCCCGGGGCCGTGTTTCTTTTAGCTCTGGCCATTATTTCTAGTAGTTCGTCTTTTGACGGTGGCTTTCCCAGAGGCCAGTGGTCCATTTCTTGTATTGGTTCTATTTGACTTCTCTCTGCGTTTCCTTCTTCTAGTTTCCTGACCCAATGCTGCAGTGGTATGTATTTTCTTGACTGCGTATTGTTGTTTCTCCTGTATGTTTTGAGGTGTCTAAAAGTTTGGTTTAATCTCTGTCCTGCTGGAGTGGATTCTATGTTTTCGAAGAATTCCCTGCATTTTTCTTCTGTTCGTGCCTCCTCTCTATGTATCTTTTTTCTTTCCTCGCTTCTATTATCTTTTTGTATATGTTTGGTGTATATTGTTTTCCTGTGGCCTTTATTTTCTTTAGTTTTTGTAATTTATTTTGGTGTCTTTTCTTGTTGGGCTCATAGGGGATTTGTTCCTTTTCAACGTTTTCCTCGCCGCTATTTTGATTTTTAAACCCATTGTTGACCAATTTAGTTCCTTTCCTGTTAACTGTTTTTCTATCTCCTCCTGGTATTTCTTTTTTATTTCTTGTCATTTGCTGTTTTGTTGTATATTTTTTTGCTTCTTGTTTCTTTATTACTATTGTTCCATATAATATTTTGTGATCTGTTTTGACGTTTGTTGCTTGTTTTGCCTTAATGTTCTTGACCCTGTCCCTTATTTTTCTATCCACTAGTATATGGTCTATTTGAGAGTTGATGTTTCCTTTACTCCAGGTATTAAGGCAGGTTAAGTTCTTGCTCCATGTGTTTCTAACTGTTAGATCGAACAGATGTGCCAAGTTTTTTAGCAAGCTTCCATTATCGTTTGTCCATGTGTGAAGTAAGGTTTTTCCTATGATATTCTTGTCTTCATGTGTTTGGTCGTACTTTCCTATATGCGCGTTGAAGTCTCCTAGTATTATTATGTTCATTTTTCTATTCCTATTTCTTCTAGTCTCTTGGGTAATCTGTCCGAATACTCGTCCTACCCGTTTGTCAGAGGGCACATGTACTCCTAGTATGCATATGTTTTCCTTTCCAATTTGTAAGACTGCCATGGTTATGTTTTCGTTTGCTTTTCTTGTCTTTATCTGGATAGGGGTGTTCCGTCTTATTGCCCATGCGACTCCTCTGCTGCTTTTTTCTTTGTCCCCTCCACTTAGATGCCATTTGTAGTTTTGAGTAACTGCAGTTCCGTCTATCATGTGTGTCTCTTGTATGCATGCAACGTGTATGTGTTCCATCATAAGAACCTCATCGATTTTCTCTTTCCTCTCTCGTTATGCAGCCTCTGACATTCCATGTCGCCAGAATGATGTCATCGTGTTGTAATTCTTGACTGTTGGCTTCCTCTGTTCTTTGTGATATTTGGTACATGTTTATGTACGTTGCTTCCTCTAATTCTGGGTGGGGTGTTATAGCCCCAGTTCGAGCGTATGTTTCTTCTGGTTGTTCTGCTTCATGTTTTTCTTGTGCAATAATCACGCTATCGTAGTGATTTCTTTCGTTTTCGTGTTTCCTATATACTATCTCTAGTGGTGTGTTCTCTCTTCCCTGTTGGTTAGTAGGGTGGAAGATTATATGCTCTCCTTCTTCTTAATGTACTATTATTGTCCTGTTTTTCATATTTGCTATTACTGCAATTGTTTCCTGCCCCCCTCCCCCAAAACCTCCTCTTCTTAGATCTCGAATTAACGCATTTATTTTTCCCGTATTAGAGTTGTATCTATTGTAACGGTGTGCTAGTTCATGGATGGATGCCTGCATGAATGGCATGAAATGGTCTAAGTGATTTTCGATATAGTCAGCTACTTGTTTTCGTAGGGTTTTCATCGCATTGGTATGTGCCTGTGATGTTATATTTTCTCCCTCCAGTTGGTGGCTTAATGCTCCATATAGGCAGTTTCCGTCGCCGTCGATTTTTTTTTTTTTACCAGTAATTGATGTGTTCTCGTTTCAACGTCCTGTATTAGTGTGTCCATTTTATTTGCCTTGTTTTCCAAAACCAATATTAGCTTACTGTAAGAGAGTCTTTTTATTATGTTATCTGTATCGCGGTAAAATAACTTTTTACAGCGAGTTGCAAATGAGAAGGCGGCCCGAGAGAAACCTCCGCACACCCTGTATATTGTTTTGATTTTTGTAGTGCCTAATTCAAACTGCCGTTTTCCAAATGGGAATAAAAATAAGATATTATAACAATAAAGTAAAAATAATACTAAAAAATAGAGGGGCAAACATAAATATTAAATCATAGTAACAAATTCGTTCAGATCTTTTCCTTCAAATATTAGGCTTTTACCATTGAGTCGCTTCATTTCGTTTGTCTTTGCAGGTTTCTTTTTTAAATTTTAAAACATTTTCTTCTCGGCCTGAGTGATACGTACATTAGTCTAATTCACAAGTTTAAAAATGTGTTAATTCTTGAAATAGCTCCTAAAAATATGAGCGATAGCTCATTGGATTCGGAATGACGTCTAGAAAAATGTGTTAAAATGTTTTATTAGCACATAAAATTGCAAAAGTTATAAACAAATGAAGTTGAAAGAAAACGACATTTAGTTTTTCGCTTATAACTCAAAAACTACAAGCAGTAACGGAAATCGGAAAAAAGAACCATAATGCGGAGCAAATTTCCAATAAAAAAGTCTGATGAACTCCCGGAAGTCTCTCTGGATTGTTTATAATTTTAATTTAATGCTGAAAATAGGCCTCAAAAGATACTACATCACATAAAATATTTTTTTTATACTACTCAGTATCAATTAAAAAATTTGAAAAATTAATGGTGTATTCTTAACACTTCAAAAAATAGGGTCACGTTGGAAAAAATGTTAGAGTTTATTTTTCAACAAGTTAGACCATTGTTAACTAACAAAATTTTATGGGACCTCCGTTGTCATTGGAGACAAACATTTTTTTGAAATAATTGGACTATAAAATTTTCGCTTCTTGGAACCCTTCTTATGCATATACTTAACAAGACCACGTTATAAAAGTTTTTAAAAATCATCATTTGAATAATTAGTTAAGAAATTATTTTTTTCTTAAGAATCATAATTGGCAATCCTCAATGAAGTAACAAAAAAGTTCGTTATCAACAATTTCGTTGTTTATTAACTGAAAAACTTGTTAAAAACAATTTGTGACAATCCAATTTTTTTTTTAAATCTTAAAAAAATTATAAAAACAGCCATATACAACAATATATTGCAAAAAAAAATACTTAAAAATACTAAAAAAATTATAAAAACAGCCATATACAACAATATATTGCAAAAAAAAATACTTATCACAATAGACGTTCAAGTCGTTTTTATAGAGGATTAATTAATCTTTAAATGAGTTGACTTCCAAGTTTGTGACTATTATTAATGAGTTATTATGCGCATTTGTTTATAAAAATTAAAGTTGTTTTCGACGTTTTTGAATCTTTTGTGACTTCTAGCTTGTCAGATAATACAGATACGGTAATGGACCTTCAAGGCAATTTTGTTAAGTGATAACATATCTGAAAGTTGCAATTGTTTATTTAAAAATAAATAGAAAACATAGTTAATTTTTATAAACAAATACGCATAATAACTGAATAATAATAATTACAAACTTGGAAGTCAACTCATTTAAAGATTAATTAATCCTCTATAAAAACGACTTGAATGTCTATTTTGATATTTCTAATAGTTTAAAAGTTATATCAATTTTTCAGTTGGCAAATCAAGTGGCCGTTTCAACGTATCGTGTAATATTGAAAAACGCTATAAAAAATACAAACAAATTTTTTTCAATATGTTGTTGCATATGGCTGATTTTGTAATTTTGTTAAGATTTAGAAAAAAATTATAAATAATGAAAATGGACTTCCGGGAGCTGACACTTTTTAATTGGAAATTTCCTCCTCTTTAAGAATCTCTTTTCCGATTTCCGTTATCGCTTATAGTTTTTGAGTTATAAGCGAAATATTAAATGCCATTTTTTTACATCTTAATTTGTTTATAACTTTTGCAATTTTTTATGTGCTAATAGAACATTTTAATGCATTTTTCTAGACGTCATTCCGAATCCAATGAGCTATCGCTCATTTTTTAGGAGCTATTTCACGAATTAACACCTTTTTAAACTTGTGAATTAGACTACATCCAATCATATGATTGTTTCTGACAGATACCAAAGGTGTCTCCTAGCAACTGTGAGAACACTCTTTTGACATCTGTATTAAGTAACAGTTCGAAAGCTGTAGTATATCCAAATCATTCTTTGGAGCCATCGACTTACAACTGCCTCGTACCAAAAGCGGACATATGTTAGAGAGACAAAATGTGCTACTTTCCTCCTTTCTTTCAATTCTCTATTTTCTCCCTATTTAGTGAACAGGATAATTTTGAGTACATATATGGCCTTTTCCATCCATATTGCTTAATGAAGAGCCCCTTTATCCCTGAATTTGAAATTGTTTTCAGCCCAGTCTCTAAGGTACTGGAGTGATAGTTGTAGCTCTTTGTATTTTTTTGCATGACTTCTGTCTTTTAAAATATTGTGGAGGTAGCAGTCTACCATTTTCACACGTTGTTCTTCTAGAAAACCTTGAGCAAAATTTTCTTCGTGCAACATCGTCGTATACGACTTCCTATTAACTGAATTCCACTCATTTTGGAACATTCGAACAAACTAAGAGCACTTGTTCTTTGGAAGGGAGCCTAGCTCCTAAAAATTCACCGCTAGGCACCTTTTCAAGTAGCCAAATTCCTCTTCTAAAACTCATTTTTAAGTTTAATTATTGCAAAAGATAAAAGAAACACATGAGAAACGCATTAGGACGATGCACTACAATAATTGTAGGAATTTCAGTAGTTTGAGATTAAAGTGATCAAAGTGTGCAACTTCTAAATATTATTCAATTTGGCTAAAATTTTTCATACGCATCTTTTAGATAAGTAGAACCAAGGATTGAAGCAAAATCATGTGAAAATCGGAGCTTTGGACCAATGAAACACCCTACATCTTATACCTATTCATTAATTGTTTAGTAAGACTTTAAAAATCTGTAGCGACCTGGGGGAGCCTGGGGAGAAGAGGCTGCCCTTTTTAATAAATAAATTATTATAATTTTGACATATATTTATTCAATTCAATAGAATATGGTGAAAATCAAAGATAAATAAAATAGAACATGGCAAATAAAATCATTAAAAATAAAATTGTTCAAAAAATACATATAATAAGAGTGTTCTTATCTAACCATCATAGTAGAGGAGTTGTGCCTGGACGCCAATGGACTGACTGACTATCAATACTTGATTCGCGTATTTATATAAATGCTACAATATAGGTAGAATATAATTTATAGTTAAGTGAAATTTATTAATTATTATGTGTTTGAAATATGACACTGAGCTTCCTTTATGTATTGTAATATGATGTAAGTTAAATAAAATACATAAAATTAATTCGGGAAAGACATGAAAATTATTTGACTAAATTTGGAAAGCCGTTAAGCCTACCTACAGAGAATATGCCAATAAGTAATTTTGAAAACATAACGGTCCTCGTGGCAAATCCATGAATATGCTATTTTTTGAAATGTAATTTCAGATTCGATTTTAATGCTGACAAAACAGATTTAAAGATAATTCAAATCTTTATCAAATAATATTAAATATATATAGAGTGTTCTTTAAAATAAAAGAAGTAAATGGTACTTCCGGTTAAACCGGAAGTCTATTTTTGGGTATGGTTAGGTAAAAATATGCATTTTTATGTCATATGTCCTTCCTGTAAACTATTACAAGAAAGTGGGTGTATACCTGATTTCTTGAGAACGCGGTATAATATCAAATGTAAGGTCAAAATTCTTTTCTTCAGGTTTGTTGCTGATCGTTGCTCATCACCAAAATAACACTGGACTAAGGTTTAAGGTACCAATGGTCCCTTTCATACCAGCTTTAAGTATACTTTGCAATATTGAATTCATGATTCATTTGAACATTCTGGCATGGTTGATGTTTTTCGTATGGATGATTATAGGTAAGTGTTTTTGGAAATCTTAATTAACTTTAATGAAACGAATACATTAGCAACCAAAACGCATATTAAATGAGTAGAAGTTGCAATCGGGCGTGGCCGACTGCGGATACCTATTTGTTTATAGTTGACTACACATATTTAATGCACATGAAAAAAGTCATAGAAACCGACCATAAATCTCTGTCTTGTTAGCATGAGTGATATCCAGAGATCGGTAATTTTATCTCAGTGCCAGAGACTGCTCTCATATAGACGTAATATTATATTGCAAATATTTATTGAAACAATCAGAAAAACGACGAAGTGGTGAAATATTTATTATTGCCAACTACGTTGTATCTTTGGTAATAAATTTAAGTTAAAAACGGTAATAGTTCTTACAAAAGCATGTAAAACATATCTAGCAAATAAAAAGACCAATCAGTGCTAAGGTGTTTGGTTTACGACCACGGAGTCCCGGGTTCGAATCCTGGGCAGAGTATGTATGTTTAGTGGCGTTTTTTCATATATTACCGAGAAGGTAGCAGTGAGCTAGACCGCTGTTGAGTGGCACAACATGTCTAGTTGCTGTTATCTCTCCTGAATTCGAGTCTCGGCTGCGGTACATGGCAATATCGCAGGGAATGGTTGTTGTGTTGATGTCTATGTGTATGTGTCCTGGTTGAGTGGTAGGACAGTAATAGCTGAACTCCGCCAGGATGTTATATAAATAAGGCCATTAAAAAAAATCTAACACGCCTCTGTTTAATGTGTGGCGTGTTTATTTTGTTTATCTTCATAATAATTAAACATGAAAACCCAATTAACTGACGGCAACATAAAACATGTTCCCAATAAAATGAACTATTTTCATATAACATTAAATCATAAGTAACAAAGTTAAGGATTAATGGCATAAAACTGCCATGCACCGTGTGCATCACGTGATAAAGTGAATTTTATTTCATTTTAAAATGTTAATACGTATAACCCACTATTATCGAAAATCTACTACATTTGTGAAACGTACTGACAATTACTTAAAAACATAGTTTATTTTTTACATTTGCAGTGTTAAAGGTATGCGACCCCGACCGAGTGTCAATATTAAATTCCAGTGTATGGAGGTACTTTTATGTTTTTTGCTTATGCGTTTTTATCTCCTTTAATTATACGACGCCGCCGAAATTGTGAAACATTTCAAAATCGCTTTTTACCTACACTGTGGCAATTATTGGCATTTACGTCAACATTTAATAAAGGGGGGAGAGTAGACCATCCCAGATCGCAGTTTTGCAAACCGTATGTATTTACATATGTATCTACAAACCTAGTGCACAATTATACAGAGTCGGCGGTATACAAACATGTCTAGAGCTTCTCAGGCTGAAATAGACTTGTTGATTCGCGATTTCCCAAAACTGCAATTTGATGGAACGGATCTTTGTTGTAGTAGTTGCAACAAAATAATTTCTTGAACATCTAAAGCAAATGTTAATAGACATATTTTATTACAAAAGCATATTAGTGCTAGTCGCTCTACTGATTGTGACAGGCGAAGGTTAACTTCAGCACATTTAATTTCAATGTTACATCCCCCAATACTTCCTCTTCGAGTGAGTGTTTATAATAAACTGACCATATTAACTTTAGAAGGTACAAGGTATGATAAATTGTATCATACTTGCATAAATATGTTTTTGCGCCGGCAGAGCCAACTCTAACTTTTACGTCACCGAAATAAAATTCCCGATCTCTGGTGATATCCCACAGAGCCCTACTTAAAATGTTTGTTCACAACGACAGTAAAAATTTAGAAGTATTGTCTTTGGTAAATAAATAGTTATTTGGTACAGTAGTGATAGATTAAACAAAATTTCTGTTTTGCTTGTATCAAGAAAGAAATAGCATTGACGAATTCGATATTCCATGATACACTGACAACATTGAGTTCGACTCTGTCGTGGGTAGAGTTTACATACCTGCTGTAAACCGTTACATCGTAAAATATTTTCGGTAGGAGGGTGTTTGAAAAATAAGCGTAAACCTTCTGGGGGCGTAATCCTTGAATAAAAATACGACAAAAAGTTCCTATCAACATGGGTCCGGAAATGCTTTCCAACGAAGCTACGCCCCTTCGAATGGGGCACCCTAAAGACGGTTTTGCCGCAATATTTTCGAAACCGTTAACAATAAAATACCGAAAATACATACACTGTATAAACTTTTGATGCTGAACTCCATTCTGAATTCAGAATTTGAAAATTTTAGTCAGGGGCGTCACATACCAGGTTAAGGGCTAAAAGGGCTGAAATAATTCCATTTTTTTTACGTTTCAGTTTATTACAGTTTTCATTCAAAGTTATAAAATTTCAAAGTTTTCTACGTAAAAAAGGTTCTCTTAGTTCATCTCGATAGAATCAACCGTTTTCGAGAAAATTGATTCTGAAAATAGATACAACACTCGATCTTACAAACGTTTGCCATTTGTTTTCAAGTAATTTGAAGTTTTAGTGACACTGATTGTCAATGTGACATGTGATTTACTTTTGGTTCAGTGTTAGTGGAACTGTCTGTTAAAGTTCTTTTTATCAAAAATAAGATAGGTCTAACGTTTGTTGAATTAGTACTAATAAATAAAGAGTAAAGAATTACTTAGAGTTAATTGGGAAACAAAAATGATTTATACCTATGGAGAATAGACTATTACTCACATTATGTTTACGAGAGCTTTTGGGAATTGTGAAGAAGCAAAACGGTTGTATGAAGAGGCATTTCCTAATCGACGAGTACCACACCGTTCTGTTTTCGCCAGAGTGGATCGTAATATAAAGGAAACAGGTTAGTCCTAAAAAAGTAGAAAAGCGTCGCGCGTCGCTTACTACTTACATTTAACTTTAGGTACTTTTCACCAACAAGAAGTTGTTGGACGACCGAGAAATGCTAGAACGCTAGCCAGAGAAGAACATGTGTTATTTCTAATTGAAGAAGATCCGTCTTTAAGTATCCGCACAGTTGCAAAGCAAGAAGGCTTATCTCATTCAACAGTATGGAGAATTTTACACGAGATGTTATTGTACCCATATCGTATTCAACGAGTTCAGGCATTGGAGGAGGGAGATTTTCCTCTACGTACACAATTTTGTGATTGGTTCGAAGAACAAAGTGTTTCCGTTCATTATTTTGAAAAGAGATTTTTATTTACCGACTAGGCCGGCTTTACTAGGAATGGAATGTTCAATTTTTACAACAATCACGAATGGGCATCTGAAAATCCCCATGCTATAGTACAAAGAGGACATCAGCAGAGCTTCAGCTTAAATGTGTATGGTGGAATTATCGATGAGCATTTAATAATGTGGTTTATGCACGACGGCGGCGGCGCCCCCCTCACATTTTAATATTATCGCTAGACAGCATATACAAAATGTCTACGGAAACCGTTGGATGGGTCGTGGTTGTCCAGTGCCATGGCCACCACGATTCGAGACTTAAATCCACTTGATTTTTATTTATGGGGTCGCTTAAAACAACTAGTTTTTTCCAGGCCAATACCTAACGTTGACATTCTGAGGCAAAGGATACAGGAAAGATTTGAGACAATTAGAAATATCCCAAGAAATTCTACACGGCGTGCGTGGTGATCTAATAAAAAGGTTGCCAGCTTGTCGTGATGCTAATGACCGTAATTTTGAACACTGTTTGTAAATTGTACAAGACCTAATTAGTAAATATTAAAATTAAAAGATTCAATAAAATAAAAACACTTTTTATTCACTATTTAAAGGGCCGTATCTTGGTAGTGGCATATTCCCGGAACCACATTAATAAGAAATTTTCATCTTATTTTTATTGTAGGTATGCTGCATTAAATCTCAGACGCTTACCTCGAACTTTGAACCCAGAATTATTGTAATAAATACTGTTATGTATTACACCCCCTTGAAACTGGAGATGATACGCCTATGCCTAATAGTGACTAGAAACTTGTAGAAAGAGATAGAGTTTTCTAGAGTGTGGTAGAAGAAGATTCTCGATTGTGTCCCGGATGAGTCTGGAGGCAATTTCAGAGTATATAAGGCGCGATTACCGACAGAAAAGAAGAAGTATTATTAAGGGAAGAAGTTTTATAAAAGTGAAGAAGTTGAAAAGCGAAAAAGTGAAGTTAAATATAAAGTAAACAAAGTGTAAAGGTTATTTTGGTTAAATAAGAAGTTTTGTATAATCAGTAAATTATTAAATAAAGTGTTAGCGGTTTACCCCTTGTTAAAATTATTTAAAACCCACGGATTTATACAGGGTGTTTCCTAAAAGGGTGGAAAACACGCAACAACTGATGTCAGAAGCGATATTTTAACAAGAGGATTTTTTTCGGAAATGTTCGAGAAGGTTTGGACGGTGTATTCTCGGAGTTGGTGCTAACACAGAGGACTAATTTACTGGACGTTGTTCGAGGGTTATTTTCGAAGAGGAAAATAGTGTTAAGTGCATTTTTTGAGACATTTTTGGAACATTTTATTTGGACATTATTGGTTAAGTGAAAAAGACTCTAGATAAGACTTTTTTGTGCAGTTTTGAGGTTTTTCTGGACAGTCCCATTACCGATAGTGACGTAATTGTTAAATTTATTTGATTTCAACGTAGTCGTATGCCTATAACAACCAGAAGTATGGCAACCGAAAAGCAAATACAGGACTTATTTGCACAATTCCAGAAAGTGTTGGAAGAGCTAGAAAGAAGGCATCGAGAAGAAGTAAGTGAAGTCAAAGAGAAAATGCACCAGGTGAGGGAGAAATAGACCAACTTAAGCGACAGTTGAGGGATAAAGGAAGCCAGCAAGTGGTATTATCAGGTCAGCTGTTCGAACCTCCCTTTTTTGACGGCCAAAGTTCGTGGACCATTTTCAAGAGACAGTTTGAGGCAGCTGCGTGTGAGAATAGCTGGAGTAACGAACTGAAGGCTATGGCGTTAATCGTGGCATTAAGGGGCCAAGCATTGGAAATACTCCAGACAATCCCAGCAGAACAACAACAGGATTTTAAAGTTTTAGAAGCTACCCTGGACTTACGATATGGTGAACAACATCTTGCCCAGGTGTACCAGACCCAGCTGAAATCACGTGTTCAAGAGGCTGGGGAAGCTTGCAAGAGTTCGAAGCTGCCGTGTGGAGCCTGGTTCACCTGGCTTACCCCAATGTACCGAAAGAATTCCAAGACCAAATGGCAGTAGAGGCATTTCTGGATGGTATACAGGATGATGAGATCAGGCGAGTCTTCAGATTGTCTCGATATCAGAACAGCAGCGAAGCGTTGGTGCTTGCACTCGAGGTGGAAGCTGTCTTTCAGGATACCCCGAATTCAAAAATACAAGCTGTGAGTCTCAAAAGATCGCAGTCAGAAAAGGAGAACCAGAACCCTATGTTGGCCGATGTACATAAAATGTTCGAGAATCATAAGTTCCAATTTTCAAAATCAATTTTCTCGAAAACGGTTCATTCTATCGAGATGAACTAAGAGTACCTTTTTTACGTAGAAAACTTTGAAATTTTATAATGTTGAACGAAAACCGTAATAAACTGAAACATAAAAAAATGGGTTATTTTCTTAACCTTCTCGGTATGTGACGCCCCTAACTAAAATTTTTAAATTCTGAATTCAGAATCGAATTCAGCATCAAAAGTTTATATTATGCATGTATTTTAGATATTTGATTGTTAACGGTTTCGGAAATATTGCGGAGAAACCATCTTCAGGATACCCCAACATTTCCGGACCCATGCTGATAGAAACTTTCTGTCTTATTTTTATCCGAGGATTACGCCACCAGAAGAAGCTTATTTTTGAAATACCCTGTATATCAAAATAAAATTTCAAATTAATTCAAACAGGTGTGTTTCCGTTAATAGCTTATTTTAATCATACTTTACACGAGAACAATGTTCTATATATTAAGTTATACATTATATTTATATTTTAACATTTTCTACAAAAATAAGCAGCAAAGCGTTGAGGTTTTTATGTGTATTAAATATATGTAGTCGGCTATAACCTTTTGTTCAAATATGACTCAATTCGCTATTACATAGTTCACTGAAATTAAGTAGGTACACAACCCATATTGTTTATTTTTATTGATAGATATCCGCAGTTAGCAGCGCCCTACTGCAACTCATATTTGTTTCACAATAGTATTATTAAAAATACCTTCCATTGACTTTAGTATCAGATTTACTTCCTTAACTATATTGTCAACTACACTCTAAATATTATTTTCCTACAGCGCTATCGTAATGAACAACTTTTTTAGAATTGCAACTCTGTATAAGTTCACTAAAGGTATTACAGATTACAGATTACAGATTACAGTTGGGTTGTTCAGGCGTTTGACCTCTCCTCACCTCGACCTATAAAGATCTTTTGTGATTACCCCATATCTATATGTTCCCATCCAATCCTAGGCTTCTAAAGAATCCTAGAATTTTCCTGGGGGCTAACTTTGACACTTCTGCAGGTGTCAGAATCACCTGTTCCAAGTGTTGTAGCCTTTGCCGGACTAGTACTTCGCATGTGCAAAGTATGTGTTCCGACGTTTCGGTTGTCTTTGTACAGAATCGACAACTTTCGTCCTCAGCCTTGCCCATTTTTTTAAGATGGTATTTTAATGGGCAGTGACCCGTGAAAAGAATTGTTAGTAGTCTTAATTCCTTTTTGCTGAGTTCAAGTAGCTCTTTAGCTCTCTTTTGCGAATAAGTAATGAACTTTTTCGCTTGTTTTTGTCCTGGAGTTGAGTTCCAGTAGGAGGATTTTTGTTCATCCTCCCATGTTCTTACCTCCTCCGTCGTGTTACTTCTTGCTATCCCACAAAACGGTTCTGGTCCAATGAATGACGATTTGGCACCCTGTCTTGCAAGGTCGTCCGCAATCTCATTCCCTTCTATTCCTTCATGCCCTGGCACCCACATCAAGTTGACCTTGTTGTTTCTTGCCAGTTGCTTTATTGTTTGTAGACATTCCCAGGCAATTTGTGACTCAAAGGTGAATGAACTCAGAGCTTTGAGTGCTGCCTGGCTGTCTGAAACTATATAGATTCTTGATCCCCGTGTGCCTTTATTTATGCACTGTCGAGCACAAAGATCTATGGCATATATTTCTGCCTGAAAGATGGTGGGAGTGTGACTCAAGGCTATTGTCAGCCTGCAGTTTGGGCCGTATACATCGGCGCCTACTCCCTCATCCGTTTTGGATCCATCCGTGTACCAGATGAGTGATCCTTTTTCCCATTGTGGACCTCCAGAGCTCCATACCTGGCGGCTAGGAATTACCACTTCAAAGGTTCTCTCAAAGTCGAATCTTTTTGGTGTGTAGTCTGTGGGTTTGGTCATTGAGTCTAACTGGACTTCGTTTAGGACAGTCAGATGACCAACCAGATCCCCTGGTTTGAATTTCTTACTAGAGTGTATCCTGTAGGCGCCAAGAGCTGCCTCCCTTTTAACATGGATATGCAAGGGAGGCAGATCCAGTAGCGCCTCCATTGCTGCTGTTGGACAGGTGCGTATTGCACCTGTGATTCCAAGACACGCTAACCGTTGCAGTTTTTGCAACCTGTTTTGTGCTGTTTTTTCTTTTGTTTTTGTCCACCATACCATCGATGCGTAGGTGACAATAGGTCTAATCACCGTTAAATATGACCAGTAGATCATTTTCGGTTTTAGTCCCCAGGTTTTACCGAAGAGCCTATGGCATGTCCAAAATGCCATCGTTGCTCTTCCGATTACCCTTGTTAGGTGTGCGTTCCAAGTGAGTTTTTGATCTAGGATTACTCCTAGATATTTGACTTCACTGGAGAAGTTAATTAGTGTGCCATTCAACGTTGGAGGCTTTAGTGTAAGCTTCTTTCTTTTGGTGAATGGTACTATGACTGTTTTACATGGGTTGACATTTAAGCTCTCCTCCATGCACCAATTTTTGATAATATTGAGAGCAATTTGCAATAGGCCTGACATCATCCTATCGTTTTTGCCTCTTATTATTATCACTAAGTCATCAGCATAGCCTTGGACATCAAATCCATGGTTGCTTAACCTTTTGAGAAGATTATCGACTACCAGAGACCATAGCAAGGGTGATAGGACCCCTCCCTGGGGGCATCCCTTGATGGCAGTTATTGTTACCGAATCACTTCCCATTTCAGTCGTTATTTTCCGACTGTTGAGCATGGAATAAATCCATCTTGTTGTTGAGGGCTCAAACCCTCTTTGATCTGCTGCCCTTTTTATTGATTCATATGAGGTGTTATCAAAGGCCCCCTCTATATCTATGAATGCACAAAGGGCTACTTCTTTTGCAATAAATGTCTTTTCAATCCTATTTACAAGGCTATGTAAGGCATTCGTTGTGGATTTGCCACCTTGATAGGCAAATTGATTTTTGTGAAGCGGTGCCCTTGGTAGAACTTCGCTTCTTAGATGTTGATCTAAGATTTTCTCCATCGTTTTTAGGAGAAAGGAGGTTAGGCTTATGGGGCGATATGACTTAGGCTGATCGCTTGGTCGCTTTCCCGCCTTTGGTATAAACGCCACTTACCTCTCCAGGCTTGGGGAATATACCCTAAGTTGTAGCTGCTTCTAAAAATTTTTATCAGCATTGGTAGTATCTCTTCGATTCCCTTTTGTAGTAGGGCTGGAAAGATACCATCCCTTCCGGGTGTTTTGTAGGGCTTAAAAGTGCTAATTGCCCATCTAACCTTATTAGATGTAAATATTTTTCCTGAGAGACTTTTTTCCCGGTTTGTAGGATAGCGTACTTCCTTTCCAATCCGGTTGTTAACGTCTCCCTCTTCTGTAATTTTGCAGTCTGGAAAGTGAGTTTTTAGAAGTAACTCTATACTTTCTTTCCTGTTTTCTGTGTAGCTGCCATCTGATCCTTGTAGCAGCCCTATTCCATTTGAGTGGTCTCTTGATAGGACTTTTTGGAGTCGGGTAGCTGGAGGCATTTCATTGATCCTCTCACAGAAACCCTTCCACGTCCTTCTCTTAGACTTCCTCAATTCTTTGTTGTATTTTGTGAGTGCCTCTTTATATTCGCCCCACTCTCCGGTGCGTTTTGCTCTATTGAAGAGGCGTCTTATTTCAGTTTTAAGTTTACTGAGCTCCCTGTTCCACCAAGGCACATCTCTATTTGCAGCCTTTTGTTTGACGGGACAGCTTTTCTCATATGCGTTTGTTATGAGAGTTTGTAGTTGGATAGATGCAGTTTCTAAGTCCTCAATGGTCTCTATACTTCTGCCTAGGTCCTCAGCTTCCGACTTTAGGTGTTCACGATAAACATCCCAGTCGGTCAGTTTTGGTATCCTGTGTTCTTTGAGGCATGTAGCCGCCGCCTCCAAATCAAACCTAATGTGATTATGGTCCGATAGTGACGCTTCGTTTGATACATGCCAGTTTTTTATTTTGTTGCTTATGAATGGACTGGCCAAGGTCAAATCTAATACCTCTTGCCGTAATATATTCATAAATGTTGGTTTATTACCTTTATTGATAATGTCTATATTATTCGCAGCCAAATATTCAAATAGGTACTCACCTCTATTGTTGATGTCTGTGCTTCTCCATACAGTGTGGTGGGAATTTGCATCACATCCTATTATATAGTGCTTGTTTCTTCTTTTACAGTAGGTTATCAGTCTTGCGACTTCATCTGGAGGCGGATTGTCCATATCTCCAGGGAAATAAGCCGAGGCAATAATTACCTCTTGCTTACCCCTTTCGGTTGGCACCTCTGCAGCCACTGTAACCAAGTCCCTCGTTATGAACTCTGGAACAGAAACAAAGTTAATTCGTTTATTGAGCAGCATAGCTGCTCTTGGGTTGTCATGTTTATCTGAATAGATTAACTTACATGTGTTTGTTGGGATCCCTCTTACACGATTCCCATAAGTCCAAGGCTCTTGTATGAGCGCTACGTCCAGCCTCTCCCAGACAAACCTTCTGCTAAGCACACCCGAAGCAGCTTTTGCATGGTGTAGGTTTATCTGGATAAAGCCCAGATGCGGCGCCATTTTAGAGCCTTTTCTTCTGGTGGGAGCTCTTGTCTCCCTTGTGGGTGGAATGGATCTTCTTGGTCTCCTTCCCGTGGTGCGTTTTCGACTTCTTAGGTTCTTGCGAGCCTTTTGAAGTCTTTTCCGCTTTCTGTCCTTGTTTTGAGGTGGACGGCTTATCCGTTGGTAAGGGAGCCTTTACTGTGCAAGTACTAGATGTACTTGTGGAAGGCTGTGGGTCCCCTACTACTGAGATGGCCTTCTCCTCTCTACAAGTTTTTGCCTCTTTTTGTGAACTACCCTTCGGTCTTAATTGAACCTGACCGAACTTGTAGTTCACTTTGAAGGCATTTTTCTTCAGACTCTCATGAGATTGGTGGTCTATTGAGAGTATGAGTTGAGTGACATTGTGTTCCGGTGTTCTTTTGAGCACTTTCCACTCTGTCACGTTCAGACCTTCATTTTGGGCACCTACGAAGCCCAAAATTCGCTCGTTCGAGTCATCTGAACTGTTTGGGAAATAGGCTACAAGGATTTGCGCACGAGGAATTTCAGTTTCCTCTACCGCTTTCAAAGTAGCCCCTTCCCAAGGTTGTAGGTCCTTTGTTGTGCCTTTTAACCACTCTGCAGTGGCTTTGTCGGCACAAGTCAGAACCAGCCAACCTGGCTTAAACGTAGAGCCAAGGAATTTTGGCTTGACAGCACCTCCCTTTTGCTCTACTATTTTGTTGAGGATAGCCTCCTGAACGGCCTTAAGTTGGTCCGTTTTCAGAAGGATATCCGGGAAGCTTGTAGCCAAGATGCCCATCTTGACACTTTCAGCAATTTGCTTAAATGTTTGGGGCGGGGGGGGGGGAATTGGATTCCCCTGCCCATCTTTTGCTTTTTTAAGCTTTCCTTTTTCAGGGGTCGAGTCTTCCGAACGGTTCCTCTTAGGTGCCCTTCCGGTCGACGATTCCCCGATGGGTTTTTGTGCCAGTACGCGGGCCTCTTCTGGTTTGTGCCCTTGTTTTAGCAGCCATTTGTAGCGTTTTCTTGCCGCTCCTCCTAGCTTGATCTTCCTGTCTTTGAGTTTCAGAGCCTCCAGGGATGTTCTGACTTCAGACTGGTTAGATCTGGTTTCGTCCTGTTCGTCGCTAGACTGCAGGAGTTCATTTTCGGTATATGCCGGTATGGAAGGACTTTTAAGCAAATCCATATCCATCGGCGTTTCTGTACCGACTTGGGACGGGAGTTCATTGCTGACCTCTTCCGCTGTTGGTGCAATTTGAGGTGCACCGACCTCTTTTATTTTTTCTTGATCCATATATTGGTCCCACGAGAAGCTAGGGAAAGGATGGTCACCTACAGCAGAGCCCCGCATGCCATAGGAAGGCTAGGATTAAACCGGAGGTCGCCTGGTATCCGGAGTTCGCAAACTTACGACTAAGCTCCCCCTTAGCCATGCAGCCTTAGGCGCTTGCTGTTCCACCTTGACTTGGGTTGAGTCGTCCTTAGTTTTCGCTGTTCATCCTTGACCTTTGCCGGCACAAGTAACCCTGCTAGGGGTCACTTCCGCTAGCATCGGTCTCAGTCTCACAGCTACTTAAGCTCCTTCACCACGACAAGGTCACACGACTCTTGAAGGAGTCACTAAAGGTATAGGTGGATATAGTTCAAGTCTGGAATCTTGTCGTTTACGTCATCATCTTCTAATTTCGAATCAAATCGACAAAGTTACCCAGAATGGCACGCATAGGCGTACCATTTGAAAGGAGTTTTCTGTAAAATGATAGTTATTACTTCATAGAATTTTAATATTATAATATAACATAATATTCTTACCAAGCGGGAACACTATTTCAGCGGTCAGATAGACTATAGTGGAGCCAATAAGTGTAGACATTGGAGCAAAATATCACCGGCATTGTGGTCTATGGATAGTAGCTGTTATGTAATATTTAAGCGGCACCTCGTTCTACTATATAATCCCACATAATCTAGAAAACATATTATGTTTTATCCGCATATCAGAGATGAAAACCACGACTAGATCATTATGTGTAATTGTTACAATTGACCAAATAGAATAAATGTTCGAATGTGGTGTCTTTATACCTAATAATTTGTTCAACTACTATGAAATTGGCGGAACTGGGATAAACAAACGTAAAACGATCCCAACCTAACTTCATCAGTGACGCCACATATATACTTTTAGGTATATATAAAATAATAATATGAAGTGTTGGTGTTCTTCCGGGTGTTTTCCCGTGTAGTTGGTAGGCTCCTGTGGGAGCCACGCTTGTCTAAACGACGTTTCGGCGGAATCTCATCTGCCATCTTCAGGTTCTAGCTGAATGCTGCCTGCTGCTGCGGCTGCTGCTGCTGCTGTTGCTGCTGCTGCTGCTGCTGCTACTGCTGCTCCTCGTTGCTCGAACTGAACTTCGAGTTCAGTTCGAGCAACGAGGAGCAGCAGTAGCAGCAGCAGCAGCAGCAGCAACAGCAGCAGCAGCAGCCGCAGCAGCAGGCAGCATTCAGCTAGAACCTGAAGATGGCAGATGAGATTCCGCCGAAACGTCGTTTAGACAAGCGTGGCTCCCACAGGAGCCTACCAACTACACGGGAAAACACCCGGAAGAACACCAACACTTCATTCAACACCCGTGAAAACCTAAGAAACAACAAAATAATAATAGTATTCACATTTCGTAAAATAGAAAATGAATATAATTAAATTTGTTTTTACACTCAACTCAGCCAAAAAGAAAAATTTAAATTCTTTTAAGAAAATTTTTAATGGCACGCATAATTTTTTTTTTCTGTAAAATGTTTGTTGTTTATAAAAATTTACACAAATTTCAACCATGGCAGTTGTTCTTATTGCGCAGCAAGGACCAACGTGGAGGGGTAAGCATATCCCTTGCCAGGAAAGGATGGTGATAAGGTTGTTAATTGGGGAGTAATAGGTTAATAAAAAGAATAACAAACTTGCAAGCTAAAAATAAATAACTCTTCTAACAACATAACTAAATTTTCTTGTTTAAATAACATAATTAAAAATAAAACTTACAACAATAATTTTCCACAATAAATAATTTATCTTATCACAATCACTACACCACACTATCAGAGGTTACCGTACTCACTCATCACTGTCACTGTCACTATCGCTGCTGGCTCCTACATTTATAATTATTGACTCAATTACTGTGTCCATACGAATATCCGTATCCCACATTCTTTTTTCAACTTTTTAGACGTGCTCTATGCATTTTCGCCAATATTCAGCTGTAACTCTCTTTAACCCACTAGATAGGAGGCCTTTCACATGTTCTAATTTAAAGGTTCTATTTTCTCGTGCAACGTTCCCCTTTACTTCAGCCCAAATAAGCTCAATGAGGTTGAGTTCAGTGGTAAGACGGCAGTCGTAATACCTCAATACCTTTAGCTTTTCATCCACATTATATTTCTTACATATCGGCGAATGCCGTTTCGTTAGGGTTATCAGTTCGTCTTTAACCGAAGCACGATCGAATGAGATACCTTCACCATCTATAACCATTCTTGACTTTGCGCTTTTCGCCATGCATTGGTTGGTAATTTCTCCAGTAATCGACTGTGGTACAGAGCGTTATCCATAATAACGACAGATACGGGTTCTATCTTTGCGAGAATTTTTGCAAACCATCCTCGAAAACATCCGCATTCATGTCCTCATGATAATACGAACGATAGAAGTCCAGTTCCACGAATCCTGAATCACTTCCTATATGCGCTTCCCTTTTCCTGTTGGCATTTTAAATCCTGTTGACCAATCTTCCGTGTGGCCCTGACGAACACTGTTTACATTCCTATCTTGCCAAAATTTCGTGACACTATGTCTTTTATTCAACCACGTCCCATCCAAACAATAGCATTTTCTTCCTCTTTCATGAGCAGCTCTAATTGCCCGAATATACTTTCTTCTCCAACAAATAACATCGTCTCTCTCAAGTTAGAGGCTATTTCTCTTTCCTTTTACAAATACAAAGTTCATATTATGTAAACATTTTTTAAGCGTCGATTTGCCCATTCTGGGTACACCTTTATCTTCATTCAAGGACTGCTAAATATTCTTTAAAATGTATGAACTTTACGTCGAATTCCATTTTTCTCGAATTTGTCTAATATTATTTATTTCTTCCAGACTTCGCTTTAAGTTTCTGAACATCTCCTTCATTTTTTTCTTCTCTCAAAATTCTGTAAATGGTCACTCACGCCGGTATACTCTAAAGCCATATTAACTAAACCTGTTTATCCTGATTTCTGTACCATGAGATAATCTTTCTCCAATGCATGATATACATTCAAAATAATTTTCTTCTCTTTGTACCAAAATGGAGAATTTTTAGGGATGTGAACTTTTACTACTTCTTTTGAATAACCGGGAACCGCTTCCATTTCAGATTTAAAAATATTACGATATCGCACAATTACACATATTTTCGCTAAGTCACTAACAAAATAAAATGTTAAGGCACTATAATACAACAAATAGGTAATTGATAAACAACAAATTAATACCGCACGACTTATAAACAACACACTATAAATATTTCACACAAAATAAAATTTTAAGGCACTATGATACAACAAATATGTGATTTATAAACAACAAATTAATACCACACGATTCATAAACGAACACAATAACACTGACTGTACTGAATTTACAATAGTAACGGTTTCGGTGCAACGGACAAATATTTGCGGCTGCGCTGCTATAACACGTGGAGATAATGTTGCCAGATGAAAGCATAATATTTTAAATTTAAGACATATATGGTAGCTCATGCATAATTAACACAATCCTTTCATTTCTCCGAATTACGTACATGCGAATTTAGGAAATTCGTAAATCCGTAAGCCCCTGGTTCTATTGCCTACACTTATTGAGTCCACTATAACTACAAAAACTACAAAATCCACTACGCCAAAGACTTACTATTACATATTGTAAATTTTATCCCTCACATCCATCTTCCTTGTCTCCACCAAGTCCTTAGCTTTATTTTTCTTTCTAGATCCATATTTTGCCACAATAGTATTTGGGGCGTCCTATTCCTCACTGGTTTTCTGACAAATCCGTTGCACTATCCGCATAAAAATACCCAATGCATTAGAAGTGCGCTGAAATAAAATTTACTGTATAAGCATCTGTCACATTTAATTTTGTGATTCACTTCATGGACTGCTTGTAAAGGTAAAAGGGGATCTCCTTTGCATTTTTCCTGATTGATGCACCCAACTAATTTCACCACCATGTCGCTGACTACTGTATTCAGTCTTTTGCATTTTGAGATTAGTTTCTTTACAAACAGTAAGACTAGGTAGTAGTAGAGTATATGCCTGAGTTTTGTTCCAAAGCTTATTCAAAGAAAAATATGCATTTTTCGAAAAAATTCACAAGAGTAAAAATATCTTATTTTGGGCCAAAAAATGTAAAGTAACTTTTTTTCATTTTGACCTAATTCTACAAGTTACGGAACCCGTGATAAAAGAGATGTTTTCTACCCCTTCCGATCATTTCCTAATATAATATTTTTTTCAACTTTTTTATTAACATCATTACAAACACATTACACAAGGTTTCATCAAAATCTATTCATTAGCACTTAAATTAAAGGTTGACAGGACTACGTTTAAAATTTTAAAAATATGTCAGATACAAATTGTAGGAGATCGAGAACGGCATATTCTAAAATTATTTTTCAAACCTACAGTACGTTTGACATAGTGGCAGCAAGCTAATACTTGAATATATATATTTTTTAATTATATATTTATATTTGACTCTTAATTCTCTATCCAGGCATTATCATTTTTTAACTTATACTGCGTCGTTGCCACGTTATTCCATCTTAAAATTTGCAACGGTCAAGAACCACTATTTCAGTGGAAAGTTAAGTTCTTGATTTGTTTTCAATGGCCTTTATTAAGAAATTGTTATGCATTTAGAAACATTTACTTTTAAACCACTTTTCATTGCCATCGATGCTTACTTTTTTTAGGTATGTTAGTATATTTCTTATACGGCATTCACCACAGCAAAGAAGGAGAAAGCAGCTCTTCTTACTCTATCTTGATGTCTTCGTCGGAGGCTGTGAAAGAAAAATGGTGTTCGACCACCAGAACTAAATTGAAAGGGGCTTTAACTAGAAGAAAATCTTCATCGGGCGATCGAAGTGCCATTATCGACGAGGAAGAAAGTACAGAATAACACGAATAAATCGAATGATAGTTTTTCAAAATGTAAATACTTACACTATTACCACGAAAAAACTAGAATATTTGTAAATACTATTGAACGTGTAAAATTGTTAGATAATATGAAAATTTAGAAGAAAGTTGGAAAGCATTTGTGAGGGTGATTAGGTACTTATTATAGATGACAATATTGTACGCGCAAGGTGAAACATTTTTACAGCTACGTAGAGAAAAAAATTTCATTGTATTTTACTGATATTAAAGGCAATTTTTGTGTTAAGATAATTATTGTTAATAGTCAAAATTTTCTTTACATAAAAATTCGTAGTTCGTTTATTTTCGATTGTTTATTAGTAGTAGTGGTAGAATATTAATATAATAGCGGTAAGAAATTAATATGTCTTAGTTAAAACTTAAAACACAACTACTTTTTTAAATTCTACATGTTGTTTTAGTACCTCAAACCTCTCAGTATATAAACATTTAGCTACGAGAAGAAATAATGAACCCAATAACATTGAGGTAAAATAATTCGATGAAATAGTCTCTATCCAAAGAAATTTTATTAGTATTTATTTAGAGAAATATTTAAATATATCGCTTTTATATAAAAAAAAAATAGGTAAAGGAGGAGCTTAATTTTGTACAAGAGATTAAAATCGACCAATCGACACTAAAGATATTTCCAATGTAAAAATTCTCAATATAATAATTCTGTACCTTACATTATAAAATTGAATTTTTTTCAGATTTATGAAGCCACTAAATAGCTAAAAAATCTCTAGACAACAAATATTAGTGAAAGAAATTAGAATTAATTATCGATAATTAGATGAAAAAGTTCTACAAAGTTACAAATTAGGGCGCTATATAAGTACACAATATGTGATTCCGTGGGGGACAATTTGAAAATTGAAAAAGGAATTTTCGTTAGAAAATGAAGTTAAGTCAAACCAATTTATAACTAAAAAGGAATGATTCACAATTTCGACCAAAACAGACAGTTTCTGTTATTTGTTTTTTTATTTTGAATTTTTTAAAAGGGTAACTTTATTTAAATTATCATCGTAATATTCCGACTGTTAATTACAAAATTATACAAGTTTCAAAAAATCTATTGGAGAAGCTGTTACTCCGTGGTAGTTTATCATCTTAACAATCAGAATAGCTAGGTATGCATGGCACTTAGAAATGAATTCGCTCTATTCATGTAGAGGTCGGTTTAAAAACCAAAGAAGGGAAACAAACTTTGTTAATTGAATTTACGAAAAATTCTTAAATCTGAAAAATAATATAAGTTCTTGTGATAAGACATTGTCTGTAATTGTTTATTTGTGGCATATTCAGATTTTCTTACTTTTTATTGGGTATTTTGCCACTGAAAAATATTTAAAAATTTTAATGAAAAAACCTCTGCGCCAAACGGATCAGACAGAGGTTGGTTCTTGAGTACTTGACTGTTTCAAAAAGTCTCACACCTAAAAATATATAAACTAGAACAATGTTACAAACTAAAAACTCAAAATCAAAGCTATAGGAAGTTAACGTTTCGGAAGAGAATCTGCTTCCGTTCTCAAAACTTTTTTGGCCGTCAACCATGACAGTTCTTTGTTTATGTATTTCCATAGTCACGTGAGACATTAAATTACATTTATCTTATTTTTACTTACTTCGTCTCTAAGGATGGGCAACCAACTAATACAAAAATCTATTGAATAATTAGAAACGCATCTATCCTCATTTAATAAAATAATCGCGGATTCTTTAAGTTTTCTTTTAGTTCCGTTGCTCTCTTTTTCCAAAATCTTCGCCGAGTCCCATTTAATTCTATGATTATTATCCCATGCGTGTTCACAAATCTTGGATTTTTCAAATTCTCCCCTTCTAGCGTAATTTCTATGTTCACCAAGCCTTACCTTGAAAGGTCTAGATGATTCACCTACGTAATGTTTTCCGCACTCACACGGAACACTATAAATACAATTTTTTGAGTTTTGAACAATATTTGGAGGTTTTGTTCTTGATAAAACCGATCTTAGCGTGGAGCCCGTTTGAAAAACCGTTCGTACGGAAAACCTATTCCCAATTTTTCGTAATTTATCCGATAAACCATGTATATATGGAATTACTGCCATTGACCTAAATACCTCAGGTTGTGATAGTATATTCTCTCTACTACCAATGTTCAATAACTGACTATCAACAAAACTCTCAAGATACTGATTATTTAATAAGACAGTTTTTATAAATTGTTTTTCGTTCTTTAATATTACATCATTTGAAGAAATAATTTTGGCCCTGTCATACAAACACTTAACAACACCTTTCTTAACACTAATATGTTGATTTGAATTGAAATTTAAGTATCTGTTTGTGTGTGTTTGTTTTCTATACACACTGGTTTGGTATGTAATATTAATAATCTAGCTTATAAAACCATTGTATGGTGGAGATATGTAGATGACATTTTTGCTATATGGCCTTATAGTAAATAATGTTTAAGTAATTTTTTGAATCAGATTAACGAAAAAGAACCTTCAATTAAATTTACAATAGAAATAGAGAATAATAATGAATTACCTTTCTTAGATATTTTAATTAAAAAATTAGATAGCACATACCAAACCACTGTGTATAGAAAACAAACACATACAAACAGATACTTAAATTTCAATTCAAATCAACATATTAGTGTTAAGAAAGGTGTTGTTAAGTGTTTGTATGACAGGGCCAAAATTATTTCTTCAAATTATGTAATATTAAAGAACGAAAAACAATTTATAAAAACTGTCTTATTAAATAATCAATATCCTGAGAGTTTTGTTGATAGTCAGTTATTGAACATTGGTAGTAGAGAGAATATACTATCGCAACCTGAGGTATTTAGGTCAATGGCAGTAATTCTATATATACATGGTTTATCGGATAAATTACGAAAAATTGGGAATAGGTTTTCCGTACGAACGGTTTTTCAAACGGGCTCCACGCTAAGATCGGTTTTATCAAGAACCAAACCTCCAAATATTGTTCAAAACTCAAAAAATTGTATTTATAGTGTTCCGTGTGAGTGCGGAAAACAGTACGTAGGTGAATCATCTAGACCTTTCAACGTAAGGCTTGGTGAACATAGAAATTGCGCTAGAAGGGGAGAATTTAAAAAATCCAAAATTTGTGAACACGCATGGGATAATAATCATAGAATTAAATGGGACTCGGCGAAGATTTTGGAAAAAGAGAGCAACGGAACTAAAAGAAAACTTAAAGAATCCGCGATTATTTTATTAAACGAGGATAGATGCGTTTCTAATTGTTCAATAGATTTTTGTACTAGTTGGTTGCCCATCCTTAGAGACGAAGTAAGTAAAAATAAGATAAATATAATTTAATGTCTCACGTGACTATGGAAATACATAAACAAAGAACTGTCATGGTTGACGGCCAAAAAAGTTTTGAGAACGGAAGTAGATTCTCTTCCGAAACGTTAACTTCCTATAGCTTTGATTTTGAGTTTTTAGTTTATAACATTGTTCTAGTTTATATATTTTTAGGTGTGAGACTTTTTGAAACAGTCAAGTACTCAAGAACCAACCTCTGTCTGATCCGTTTGGCGCAGAGGTTTTTTCATTAAAATTTTTAAATATTTTTCAGTGGCAAAATACCCAATAAAAAGTAAGAAAATTCTTGTGATAAGTTCTCAACACGAAAATTATATACCGTTATGAATGAAGTCCTAAATATTTATATGAATAGTAGGTACCTATACTTGAAAATGTTAATTATTGAAATGTATATCGAGGAATTTCATGAAAATATAATTCATTTTAGAAAAATATATATTGTACATATGTAATTAAGGGTTACAATAAATTGCTTCAGTTAAAACAAAAATTAGTTTTATTATCATAATAATAATATTATTCTGAGTACTTACCTAATAGAACTCTACTCACACGTAAGGACGTAAGAAGTACGAGTAGAGTATATTTCAGTATCTTGTAGCGGAAAAAATATTCTTTCGGGTGCATTTTTCCCGGTTGCAATTTGGTAAAACTTTAGTTTAGCGTTTGTGGAGAGATTATTTATATCATATCCACTTTGTAAATTATTTTATTATTTTTTTCACTCTGGACGTTAAACTCCATCTTCTTAATATTTGCTAACATGACTTTACAGTTCGTATCATAGTTTTTTAAGTACCTAGAGGTAACAATTTTTGACTCTCGACCAAGAATTAAATCTAGAATCCTTTGTTTATAATATGACTCAAAACTATATAACCAAACTATGTACAATCGCCATAGTGTTTTTAGAATTTGCTTTCCATGGGACAGACACATCATTTTTTCAAGTAATATCTGTCGAGAACAAAATCTTCATAACTGTCTCTTAGCTCTTCCATTTTCATACAGCAGTAGGTATGGTAAGCAAAGAAGACTGAATGACCTCTTTCGAATAATTCAATTATTCTTGTTTTTACATCAGATCCTAGACGTCGTTTACCAAGCGCTTCAACAACGTCCAGCCTATGATTGTGGGTATGACGAAATTCAACAATACAAGGGTATTCTTGATCTACAGATAAAGTAGTTTTATTGCTTTTTGATTTTGGAATAGAACGCTGAATTGTTATAAATAATTGTGCTGGGCAATCAATATTTTTGAATCACTTATTTTGTTACTTTTCGTGTAGTGGTATTAAAATGGCTGTGATATATCCTTTTAAATAGATTTCTGGGCCGATCAGATGCTACTTTAAAAGTTTTTGAAGTTGACTTTTTTGACATTCTTCAACCCTTTTCTAAAATAGATCAAAATATTTTGTAGAGAATTAATTAAATAATTTATTTTTAATTTACCACGTTTTTAAAACGGACTAAATAGTAGGTATAAAATAGTGAAAATTTGTGATTATGAATTTTTAATAGCTGTGCCAATACTTGTAAGATTTAAAATGATTTATAATTGTTCAAAGTTGCATGAAATAAAAATATATAAAATCGGTAATACGGCAATTATTTTGTACGAGTCGGCATTTTTAATTAGCCGACAAGTAAAAACACAAGGAAAAGCTATGCAACTTGCCGCTCGAAAACTTAGCCTTATCTCCACTTCTACTTTTTTCTCAATTTAAATGTGTATTTATTAACCAGCTTCCAATCATACATCTCCGGAAACCAATTCTGATTTATTTCCCTCATATTTATTTATTAAAAAACGTGTTTGGCATCCCATATGGACTCACACAAATTGACTAATATCGAACTAATACTCTATTGCTTTATTTTGCTTATTAAGTAATGCATCTAAACTTCTAAACATTTCGTATGTAAGAGACGTGTTAGTAATTTTAGTTCTAATACACATCTCTTACATACGAATTGTGCTTCGACATGACCCGATTGTAATAATAATAATAATAATAATAATAATAATAATAATAATAATAATAATAATAATAATAATAATAATAATAATAATAATAATAAATAAGCAGGAGAGGCTAACCGTCATCCATCCAGCCTTTGGTGAGTAGCGCCACCACTTACTCCAGCTGGGGGTGCAAAAATCGAACCGGCAGCCCTAGCGCACCCGAGAGGGGAAAGCTCTTCCCCTCTGGTGTCGGTCGTGGGCTTGCTGGGCTAACCACCCACAAGCCCAATACCCGGTTCCTACTGGCCGAGGACAGGGCCCCCACAATCGACCCCGCTCGGATATGGGTCAAGGGCAAGGTGGTCCAACAAGATCGACAGCCCATTGTTGACGACCGCGACGAACAAGGACGCTTTGAGTGGACAGAGAGACGACCTGATGCAGTGCCACGAAAGCAGTGAGCCCGCACGAAGAGGATACATGGGGCGAATGCATGTGCTGTGGTGTGCAATGCACCCAGAGCACAACGCCTTCACGCCACAAAACCTGCGTGATTATGTATCCCTCCTTCGTCGCAGGGGCTATGTAAGAACTGCTCCTCAGCCGATGAATGAGGGGGCCGAAGGACGACCGAATGAACCGGTTGAGGAAGTGGTCCTGCCTGTTTCACCAACACCAGAAGGTCTCAGTACCAGAAGGGGGTTGCACAATAAAGAACCCCCTGGGCCGCAAGATCTGGCCAGAGTGGATGCGGAACTACGTGCAGCGCTACCAGAAGAGGCTGACATCTGGCACATTAATTGTGCCGTATATGCCGCCGCTCAACGCTTGTCTCAGGTGGAGAGGCAGAACACTGTCTCTCCACAGGAAAGAGCGGGACGGCGCATACAGAAGATGGAAGCCAAGATCCGGTCGGCGAGGCAACACGCATCCCGTATCCAATGTGTGATGGACTATATGGCAGCCAATAGGCCTTTTACGCCTAAAGTACGGCAAGTAGCTGCCAACTTAAGACGCGTCCATCACACACTCAATGGAACAGTGCTGCAAAGCACCAAACAGCACTGTCTCGACAGGATACGGATGCTAGTGACCTGTAAGAAGTGAGGCGGGCGAGGGGGTTGGCGGAAAATCAACTTTTCTGCAAAAGCCCTCAATTTTCGAACCGCCTCAGCGTGTAGCTGAGAATCCGCCGACAGCAGACCAGGTGGAAAACTTCTGGAAAGCGTTGTACGAGGTGAAGCTTCCACTCATCAGAGATTCTCCAGCCCTGGCACACTTTGAAACCTTTTGCCAAAGGTTTCGACAACCGCAAGAGGTGTGCCAACCAATAACCCCAGAAGAGGTTCGAAGAGCTCTTGAAGGCTCTAAGAACTTTGCTGCTCCAGGTCCCGATGGGATTAATAACTTTTGGTGGAAAAAACTACCAAGTACCCACCACCATTTGGCCAGAAATTTTAATACCTGGCTAAGTGGGGAGCAGCAAATTCCTTCTTGGGTTGTTGAGGGGCGGACAGTGCTGATCCCAAAGAACGGAGATTTGTCTGACCCAAAGAATTACCGGCCGATAACCTGCCTAAACGCAAGCTACAAGGTGTTCACACGCATTTTGTACATGCGGGTGCTCCACGCAGTTGAACTGGTATACGAACGGATATATGAGCAACGAGGGTCGAAGAGAGGTACCGCTGGCTGCAAGGAGAATCTGCTGATTGACAGGTGTGTCACGCAGGACTCCATGCAGTATAAGCGGAATCTTTCGATGGCCTGGATCGATTACCGCAAAGCATTTGACATGTCATCTCATGAGCTAATTATACACTTGCTCCAATGTCATGCGGTCCCCGGTCCAGTAGTGAGGTGTATTGAAGAACTGATGCCACTCTGGAGGACTCGCTTTACCATTACATCCGGTAACGATCGAGTCCAGACAGAGCCGGTAACGTTCAGAAGGGGAGTATTTCAGGGAGATTCCCTCAGCCCCCTTCTATTTTGCATCTCACTGCTGCCATTATCCGTTTCGCTCCGAAAAACCCGTGGTTACAACTGCGGTACCCCAGGAGACAGGAGACATAAGGTCACCCATCTGTTTTATATGGATGACCTTAAACTTTATGCCTCCGGGGAGAGGGACCTGCACCATCTTACATCATCTAGATGCCGGAGAGTCGTACACTTACTTAGGTGTTGAGCAACACTCCACCCAAGAAGTGAGTGTCGTGAAAAACGCTCTCCGTGGCAAGTATCAGCACCGACTCCGACAGATCTGGTCTTCAGAACTGTCGGGGAAGAACAAGGTGTCTGCAACCAACATGCTTGCCGTTCCGATCATTCTCTACTCCTTTGGAGTAGTGAAGTGGACTCGAGAGGAGTTGCGTCAACTCGATGTAGGAACCCGCAAGAAGATGTACCTCAATAGGAGTTTACATCCCAAATCGTCCGTTCCACGGCTATACCTCCCGCGACATCGGGGAGGGCGTGGACTCTTGAGTTTGGAGAGTCTCCACAACAGGATGGTTCTGGATGAAGCCTGTGAGGTCATCAGGAGTTCGGATCCCCTCCTCTGCATGGTCCGGGACCATGAAAATGCAGGGGTAGGAGCATTTCTGTTTAAGGCAGCACAGAGAGCAGCTGATGAACTTGGTCTTTCCTTCGACGTCGAGCGGGTAAATCGCGACTCCGTCACCGAGTTGGAACCTGCTCGACGAAAAGCCCAAATTAAAGCTGCAGAACACAGCATCTTTCTGCAGCTGCACATGGATAAGCCAATGCACGGAATCTTCTATAAAAATATAGAAAACCTTGGCTTATCCGAAAGGCTGACCTTTGCCTTTTTAAGGTTGAAGTCTGAGACCGAGGGATTCATAATGGCTTGCCAGGATGGTGTATTCAACACTCTGGTCTATCGTAGCCGTGTTATGGGTATAGAGGTCCCGGATGTCAGATGCAGGGCCTGCCGCAGGGCGCCAGAGACTGTAATGCACTTGCTGTCGGCTTGCCCGACATATGCAGTCTCGGCCTATATCCAAAGGCACAACGGAGCATTACGAGTGCTTTATTACCATTTAAGGCACTCGTATGGGATAGACGAGACACCAGTGCTGCCTTATGCTCCGGGGGATATCGAGTCCGTTGTGGGCAATGAGAAGTGTCTAATCTATTGGAACTACTCGTTTCCCACCGTTAGGCAAATACAAGCCAACAAGCCTGACGTAGTACTCCTCGATCACCAACTCAAGACAATGTTTGTCGTGGAGTTCTCGGCTCCCGCGGAGAACAACATTGTCTTGAAGGAGGAGGAAAAACGGACAAAATATCGAGATTTGCTCTTCGAACTCCGCAGACTTTACCCAGACCATACTGTTAAGTTGGTGGTACTGATAATAGGAGCCCTAGGTGGAACAAGGCACACACTGCTTACGGAACTGAAGATCATACCGGCATGCCGAAACTCGGCAGAGATCTTAGCCGGTAGGATGCAGAAGGCCGTCATCCTCGGTTCGCTACGTCTACTCAGGGAACACGATTCCCGGACCCAGTAGTCACTTACCCCACGGTGTGGGGAGTGGCCACCGGTACTACCAGCTCCCCTCGGTGAGGATCGGAGCCACAGAGAAGGGTGACTGGTTTTTAACAAAAAAAAAATAATAATAATAATAATAACACATCTTTATTATTTTCCATCTTAAAAAAAAATACAATCCATTATTGATTTTATAAAATAAACAATGAAAAAAAAATGGCGAAGTTAAAGTCACAATTCATAAGAAATCATGAACGCTTTTCTTTCACTTAACAATATATTCTGTTTGAAGCGTACTCCTGTATCTTGGAGGTACACAATTAATTTTCTATACAAAGGGCTACAATAATCCTGTACATTGACGTTCGAGCAAATATGATTTATATATCTTTCTGAACGTCGTAATGCTGTTCCTTTTTAGCTGATTATTCAAACCATTATATGTTTTACAAATTACAACTAAATGATCTCTTAAACAGTTCAGTACGGTGCTGAGGTGGAGTTAGAAGACCCTTAAATCTAATATTTAAAGTGTGCACATCAGTTCGAAATTTAATTTTTTGATAAAGATATACAGGGTGTTGCATCATGAGAGGGACATAGCTTAATAGGAGGTAGAGAACATCAGTGGTAACCGGAACCTTCCATAGAAATGTCTCATTGGGCCTTCACTACGAAATTACAGGGTGTTAAATAATTTTTGGCCAAACCTGTTTTTTGTCATAACTTTGACAGGAAATGAAATAACGGATTCATATTTGGTACGGCTAATGTACAAACGAGCCCCAAGAGGTACATGTATAAAAAAATATATATCCAGGTCCGGACTCACTATAATTTATGTTTCTTCTTTGCATCAATAAAACATCACCCTGTATATATTTTTTTGAAATTTCGATACGATATTCGAAAAGAGCAAGAAAAAACAAACAAAATGCATTTTTTTGTTACACCTTCGTGGTTATTTAAATACGTTGTTAAATGTGCAAGAAAATGGATTACAGAACCCTATTAAATGAGAGGCACGTGAAATAAATAGTTTTATAACTAAAATTTGCAAAAATTCTATTGAGCCTAGGTGGTCTGGGTGAATCCTAATTCCGGCACGTTTTAAAGGTCCATTTTGGTAAAAAACTGTGGTCCTAATAAGTAATCGGATATGAAATAACAAAATTTTTAATCAATCACAGTAGGCTTGTTCAAAGTGACAGATAATAAAAAGAAATCTCCTAAACAGTTGAATAATTGTTTGTTAGTAATTTAATGTGTCAATAATCCGCATTTAGTTAGTGAAAACTTGTGAAAATATTTTAACTATGCCAGTAAAATTTACAAACGGGGAATATGCTGACATAATATTCATCTATGGTTTCTGTAATGGAAATGGTAGGTCGGCGGAAAGAGAATATCGGCTGCGTTTTCCTGGTCGTCGATCATAAAACCTTTAGTACGGTGTTCCAGTATGCAAGACAACACGGAAAGTTTCCTACTTCTGCAGTTGTGGAGCCTGTTTTACAAGGTGTGCAGGAACAAAACAATATTATAAACGTAGTTTAAGAAAACCCAAATATGAGCACTAGACGAATCAGTTTGGCAACTGGTATTCCTCATTGGCGAGTATGGAGAACCCTAAAAAGAGAACGTTACCATCCATATCATATCCAGCAGGTACAGCGTCTTCAACAAGGCGACGATATCCCCCGCCTGGCATTTTGTCGTTGGTTGTCTAATCATCGCCCAGTCATTTACAGAACCTTATTTACGGATGAGGCACAATTTACAAGGGATGGAGTAAACAATTCACGAAATAATCATAAATGGGCACAGGAAAACCCACATGCGGTACGCCAACGCCGTTCGCTACACAGGTTTTCTGTAAATGTGGCCACATTTTTTTGAAGAAAGATTGAATGGTGAAATTTACTTTGATTTTCTTCAAAACATTTTACCGAATATGTTAGAAAATATCGGTATAAGAGGCATGTTGTTTCAGCATGATGGGGCCCCACCACATTTTAACCTTCAAGTAAGAGAACACTTAAACAATGTGTATCCTAATAGATGGATTGGACGCGGGGGTCCACATGAATGGCCACCAAGATCTCCTGATTGTAACCCTTGTGATTACTTTTTATGGGGCCACTAAAAAAACGAGGTTTATAGCATTGAAATTGAAAGTAGACAACATTTAATCCAGCGCATCGTTACAACCTACGACGAAATACGGAATAATCCAGAAATGATACGTCGAGCAATTGGTGACCTTTCTAAACGCGCAAGAAAATGCACAGAATTTGGGGGAGGACATTTTGAAAATTTAGTTTAGTGTCAATTACGTTTTATTTTTAAACACATTTAGTTATTGTTTTGTTATTTATTGTTAATTGAATGGAAAATATTTTATTTATTTAGATTTTAGTTTGTTCTCTTCCAATTTTTATTAAGTATAAAATGTTGATGATTTTCTTGATCAAAGTAACTGGTTGCTTAGGCCTAAATGGTTTAAATTATCTGTCACTTTTATTCTTTGAACAAGCCTACTGTGATTGATTAAAAATTTTGTTATTTCATACCTGATTACTTATTAGGACCACAGTTTTTTACCAAAATGGACCTTTAAAACGTGCCGGAATTAGGATTCACCCAGACCACCTAGGCTCAATAGAATTTTTGCAAATTTTAGTTATAAAACTATTTATTTCACGTGCCTCTCATTTAATAGGGTTCTGTAATTCATTTTCTTGCACATTTAACAACGTATTTAAATAACCACGAAGGTGTAACAAAAAAATGAAATAGGCCATTTTGTTTGTTTTTTCTTGCTCTTTTCGAATATCGTATCGAAATTTCAAAAAAATATATACAGGGTGATGTTTTATTGATGCAAAGAAGAAACATAAATTATAGTGAGTCCGGACCTGGATATATTTTTTTTATACATGTGCCTCTTGGTGCTCGTTTGTACATTAGCCGTACCAAATATGAATCCGTTATTTCATTTCCTGTCAAAGTTATGACAAAAAACAGGTTTGGTCAAAAATTATTTAACACCCTGTAATTTCGTAGTGAAGGCCCAATGAGACATTTCTATGGGAGGTTCCGGTTACCACTGATGTTCTCTACCTCCTATTAAGCTATGTCCCTCTCATGATGCAACACCCTGTATATATACAGACTGTCTATTTTACGAGGGCCACACCAAATATCTCGCTTAATATCTATTGTAGAAGAATAAAGTTTTAGAAACAGTTATCCCATTTTTTGTGAGCTATATTTCAGTAAAACCACAAACGGTTATAGCTTCCTTATTTGAGGAGATACGAAAAAAGTTAAAGGAATGAAAGTTGACGGCAAAGACAATAAGAATAATAACGTGTAACAAAAAAATCGAAAAATGCAGTTGGCTTTGACATACGCTATTGTGCAAAAATGAAAAATACATATCTCAAAGTAGGCCATGACGCCATTAATTCCATTATTTTTTTCTCATTCCAACGATATAAAACATGTCACAGAAATTTTAACCGATAGTGTCCATATTTAATATTTTACGAATACCACAATTCATATAATTGAATCGTTACAATCAGCTGTGCCATAATAGTAAAAATTCACTTTATAATAATTATAATTCCGTAATTATTTATTACAATTTAATACAAACCGATAAATATCTCATAAATAAAAATACAAGTACAAAACGAATATCCAAAGAAAAAAACGAAAAACTATGTATAACAGTACTACCTACTACTATATTGAAAAGAAATTGTGTGTATTTATTTTTCTAACTACAAATGCTCAAATTGTGCACCATGCATTCTGACACATAAACGTGCTCTACGAGACACGTCACGCATTACATTTTGGAGCATTTCAGGAGTAATTGCCTCACATGCGTTTCGAATTCTGGTTTTGATGTCCTCAATATTTTCAGGGGCAGTTTGAAATACCTTGTCTTTAATGTAACCCCAGACGAAAAAATCCAAGGGAGTAATATCTGGTGATCGAGCTGGCCATAGAATGGGTCCATAGGTGCCTATCCAGCTATCTGGCATAACTTGATTTAAATAATTTGTACATATTACAGCAGTGTGAGGTGGAGCCCCATCATGTTGAAAATATGAATAATTTAATCTTTCTTCCACTGTTAATTCATAAAGAAAATCTTGAAATTCGTTTTGAAGGAAATTAAGGTATCTACGAGCGGTTAATTTGCCATCATAAAAATAAGGTCCAATTACTTTAGTGCCTAAAAGACCCAACCAAACATTCGTAGAAAATCTTTCTTGGAAAGCAGTCTCTCTGCACCAATGTGTATTTTCTCGTGTCCACTTATAATGCATATTTCTATTGAAAAATCCATTATTAGAAAAATTTGATTCGTCCGACCAAAGAATTTTGCTACATATCAGCGCGTCATTCCTTTTCTTATTTAATAACCATCTACAAAACCTTACTCTCCTTGGCTTATCTCCCTCATTTAAATGTTGAACTTTCCTCATTTTGTAGCATCGAAATCCGTTTTTTTTTTCAATATTTTTCTTGCACTGTCTTTTTTTATGCGACAGTTTCTCTGAATTTGTCTCAAAGAGGTTTCCTCATTTTGGTTAACATAATTCATTACTCTATTCACTTTTCTTACATTATCCGCAACATGCGCTCGCCTTACTACTTTTTTTGAAAATGAACCGTGCGTTTTTAGATTTTGAACTAACTTCCTAAACATAGTTCGATTTGGCTGCGGAGCATCTGGAAATCTATCTCCGTAAACCGTGACTGCCATATGCCATCTCAGCGTCAAAATTGCACTGACAATAAATGGTAATCATATCGAATTTGTTATTATTGGTGTACACCATAATTACTGATATAAAATTTGTCTTAGAACTCGACAACGCAACATACAACATACAACAGTGACAATCTGTCAAATTTATTAAAAACTGTATACATTGTTTTTCACTAATTATGGCACAGCTGATTGTTACGATTCAATTATATGAATTGTGGTATGTGGTATATTGACACTATCGGTTAAAATTTCTGTGACATGTTTTATATCGTTGGAATGAGAAAAAAATAACGGAATTAATGGCGTCATGGCCTACTTTGAGATATGTATTTTTCATTTTTGCACAATAGCGTATGTCAAAGCCAACTGCATTTTTCGATTTTTTTGTTATACGTTATTATTCTTATTGTCTTTGCCGTCAACTTTCATTCCTTTAACTTTTTTCGTATCTCCTCAAATAAGGAAGCTATAACCGTTTGTGGTTTTCCTATTTTTCAGGTTTTTGTAGTATATCTCACAAAGTAGGCTATGGATTTCAAATTTCTTTTTACTGAAATATAGCTCACAAAAAATGGGACAACTGTTTCTAAAACTTGATTCTTCTACAATAGATATTAAGCGAGATATTTGGTGTGGCCCTCGTAAAATAGACAGTCTGTATAGGAGTTCTGTTTAATATAATTCCATGAAAAAGACAAGCTATGTGATGCAATCTTTTGTTGTACATGTTAAGCCATTTTACCTCCTTGAGTTTATGATAAATTCTCTGATTTCGGTAAATTCCATAGATGAGTCTAAGACAAGAATTTTGTAATTTCTGAATTTTCCTTGCATACAGTGTATTTATAGAAGGGCCATATAAACAGTCTGCATAATTTAATATAGATAAAACCAAAGTTTCACAGAGGAGAACTTTGGTTTTATGTAGGAGATAATGGCGATTACCATATATTAATTTTAATATGGAGTAACCTTTTTGTAGCATTTTATTTCCATGGGCCTCAAATCTTAAATCACAGTCTAATATAACTCCTAAACTTTTTGCCTTCTCTACTTTTACCAAAGAATCATTACCAATTTTAATATTTGTACGTTCTTTAATTCGCCGGTTTTTTGGACCAAAAATTATAATATTAGATTTAATGGGGGGTCTGGTGCACTTTAGTTCGTCGTGATTTTGAAAATTTTCTAAATGGTAATGAAGAGTATAAGATGAATAGAATATATTAAAAAAAAAAAATTGTTGGATGAACCATAAATTTAAGAGAAAAAAAAAAAAAAACCCGAGAGGCAATAAAAAATCGCGCAACAATCTATATATTCATAGCAAATGTCGGAAATATTTCGAACGATTTAGTGGAAAAAAGGCGGGGGGAAACCCCCCGCACCCCCCTTTTCTTTATCTGCGGCGGTAATAACGCCTGCAGCGCAAATAAATATGAACGCAATTAGACATCCCAATAAAAACGTACTAACCTATCCTAAAGAAATCACAGAAAATAATGAAATTAATAAGTTATTTTGTAAAAGAAGGCGGGGGGACACCCCCCGCACCCCCCGTTCTTTATTAAAAAAAAGCAAGAAAAATGTAATTTAAAAGGTATATTTCTCTGAAATATGGGTCAATATAATGGTGAAATAATTATATCACACAGAACTAATTCAGTAGATATTAAACAATGAACGCACTAACAAAATTATCCATAAATCCCCTAAAAATAATCTCCGAAGTGATTACCGTAAATATCCGAACAAATACAATCTAAGTAATCCTTGCAAATGTCAAGATAGAAATAACGACAATATCCGAAATAACCAACGAACATTTCCGAACTGGTGCAATCTATGTTACAATGTCAAATGTCAACATGGAAGTCGTATTCAACATATAAAAACATTGTGAAAATAAATAAAATTTGTATATTTCAACCATTAATTGTGATCCTCATCCTCACCTAAATAGACTCGTAGGTGAACTTGTACTTCATTGTTATGGAATTGAAGTGAAAATAACAAATACCTTCTTACGAACTAAAGTGCACCTGAGCCTTAATGGGATTAATGACAAGACAATGATCATTTGCAATTTTTACAAAATTTTGAAGATCTTCATTAACAAATGAACAGGCGATATCAGCATCAGAGGACCTGAAGGAATAGTAGAGCTGAGTGTCATCTGCATATAAATGTACTTTGCTGTTATTTAAGTGATTAATAAAATTGCTTGTATATATGGTAAATAGCAATGGACCGAGGATTGACCCTTGGGGAACACCAGATCTTAGGGTTAGGTAATTTGAAATATTATTATTTAATTTTACACGTTGGTCCCGATTTTTTAAGTAGGCATTAAATAATTGTATTGCTTCCTCCGAGAGCCCTATGCAGCGTAAAATATTATTAAGTATATCGTAATTTATAGTATCAAATGCCCTACTTAAGTCAAGCAAAATTAAGGTGGTACAAAATCCCTGGTCAGTAGCCGCTATAATATCAACCACTATGTGTAAGAGAGCCGTAGTGCAACTGTGTTTGGGCCTAAATCCTGATTGAACCGATGGTATTAAATTGTACTGTTCTGTGTGTTCTCTTAACTGTTGTTCCATTACTGTTTCAACAAGTTTTGAGATGGCAATGGTGTTTTGCGTCCGCTACATACGAATATGCGGACGGGCTACGTCCGTCCAAAATTGGTACCCCATCGAACACCTAAAAATGAAAATGTGATGGTTCCAAAACATGTAAAAATCATGTTGCGCCCGGCAGACAAGTAAAGATTTGTTAATTGTTATTTTTTCTGAATTTTTCAATTTAGATTTAAAAAAATGATTTTACTTTTTACAACACCTGCTTCAAATTTATACAATAACGAACCATTTTTGAAAAAATTTGTCTGACTCACAATTTTTGTTAATAAATTTGTCAGACTTAATTTGTTATCAGGGCCGTCGAGAGAAAATCGGGGCACGGGGGTAGCAACTTACGGTCACTTCACTCTCGCTCCTCCAATATAATTTCGGAGAGCGGAAGGCGACCATCCTTACAATAGACTATTTATCTCAATTGAAATTTCGAAGACTATATAAAAAAATTATATATTGCCTCTTACAATATACAAAGAGCTATGCTCCCTTGCTTTAACTAATGCAAATGCAATCAAAATTTGGAATCCGGGCCCCCTCAAGAAATTCGAGCCCGGAGGGAAAGATCCCAACCCCCCCTCCTCTCGTCGGGCCTGTTTGTTATTCATAATTTTTTTCATGAAAGCGCACTTCATAACACCTCGCTGAATTTTGTTTTAAAATAAAGTTTAAGATCTCTTCTATCTACTAGAACTTGTCTGCCCGATAATTTTTGTTAATTAATTCTTGTAATATTTTGTTTTATTAATTAATGATTTTAATAAAAGTACATTACATAACATCTCTCTTTTTTTTACTTATAGTTTGAGATCTCTTTTATGCATAAAAATTGGTCTGTCAGCTCGCAAAAAAGCCTAAAGGAGATCGACCGCTTCTGTTAAATATACCCCCGGCGTTAAGTTGTGCAGCACACAGGAGTGGACTTCAAATGTATTTTCAAATTCAAACAATAAATTAAGGGACTTGAATACTTGTGCAATTATTTCTCATTTTCATCGTATCATGACGTTCTTTTTAACAATTTCTTTTTGTAAAGTTTAATTTTACTGTTTAATTTCAATATACTACTAACTATTTATTTCAACAACAGAGTAAAATAATTAATAACTGTATTCGTTAAACCTTTATGTAATATGGTTATTCTGTTGGGCAATGATAGATTTATTGTATTATTATTATTATAAATTTTTTATATTAAAAACTGTTTCTGTTAAGAAATTTAGATATCTATTTTTTACGGGGGATATTTATAATTGAAAATCACAATAAAGTATTTAGGCTCACGGGCTCCCTCCGAAAATTTGTTTGCCTGCCCTTAAAACCCTCAAAACAGTTTCTAGCTACAGGCCTGCTGTTAGGAGCAGTTTCTCACCAAAAAGCTGTTTGGTGACATCAATCTAACGTGTTGGGAGTCGTTCCCTTTGCCTCTTGCTATCTGGTTTTCCCTGGTCCATCGACTATTCTATATTGTCCGTTCTCCTGTTGATATGTTCAAACATCAGAGATACAATACCATGCTGGAGAGTCGCTTTGTGGAACGTATGTCTTGTAGCAAACGTTTCCAGACCCACATTTCGAAAGCATCAATAAGTCGCTAAGTATGCCTCCATAACAGTCCATGGCGTAAAGGAAGAGAAAAGTAGAGCGTTATCAAGTCTAATCGTTGTATGCTTCGCGATACCCTGTCACGCGAAACTTTGCTCAACTGGGAAGTTGCCGATCTTCAGGTGTGTATGAGTTCATTCTCGTTTGTTATCACTAACGTGTACTCATTTGTAAACCTTATGTTATGAACCTTAGTTCCACCCATACCTACTCTATCCTGCTAGTTCTCCAGCACAAGCGTCTAGAGAGACCGAAATGCGAAAGCTTCGAGCATGCGCATTACCTTGTAAATGTGTAATAAATTCGTGCAAGTGGAGAAATTGAAATATTTCCTGTTATTTTGTGGAAAAAAGGCGGGGGGACACCCCCCGCATCCCACATTTTTTTGTCTGCGACGCTAATACTGCCTGCGGCGCTAATAATTATTAACAATAATTAGATATCAAAATAAAAACCTGCTAACCAAACCTAAAGAAATCACACGATAGAATGAAATTATTATACAAAAAGAAGGAAAACCTAAAGAAATCAGAAAACGATTTGTAAAAAAATATATTAATCGTTACAGAATTTAAAAAAAAATCCGCGAACGTATGAATTTGAACCCGGGACCCTTCGCGCATCATCATAACAAATTTATTTAGATCTTTAAATACAGTAAATTGCCTCCCCGGATCGAGACCCGGAGTCAACCGTACAACCACGTCGCGCAGCGCCGTGGTGTTAGTGCGGTTGGGCGAATCGCGACCGGTTCGACTCAATAAAACTTATATTTAAAGGTTAAAACTCCTGCCGCCTGTGGCGGCTTAAAATTAACATTAACATTGTTTTTGCCTACACAGTAAGCTTAAAATTAAAATATTTCACTTAAAACGTTTGGTCGCGCACTGTTTCATTTAGAATTTGGATTGCTGAGACGGGAAAAAAAATCAATGAAAAAATCCTTCGTATCACGTGTTCATTAGATGTTAAATAGGGCTCTAGTAACACGTCGTTTGTCAAAGCCTGCTTACTTATTTTCTTTCAAGACAGATAATGCTTAAATCTAGAATAAAGAATATACAGCATTATTTTACTAGCATGTAAATACCAGCCATCTGTAATTTTCTGACTCCGTTGTTTTCTAGTGTGGTGGCATTTTTTCTAAATAATATATTTGTCGCGGATTATAGGTATCTTTAGTATTTCACTTCGTTGGCTATTTGCTGTGATTTGGTCGTCGATTGATCACAATAAGTGGTTGGTAGATGTCTCTACTTGTAAGTTGCGTGAACACTCTTACGAGTGAGGAAATTATATCTGTTGGAGTACTACCCACCGGCCACCACATGTATGCAGATGACACTGCAATTTTAATCACATCCAAAATTCCGCACTAGTAGTAAACATTCTACAAAATCAACTAATCTCGACTAATTCATATAGGTAGAGAGCCGGCTGTACAGATTTCCTATCAATAAGATACATGAAAAAGAAAAACTTTGTGTAAGTAAGTACTACCACAGATATACAGGGAGCCACTTTTCATATAAGCAAATTTTGCCCGCGTTATGGAAATTTGACGTCACTTCCGGCCACGATTTTTTGTGTCAACGAATACATGAATAAAACTTCCGTCAAAATGTAGGTTTTGAGGTATACAATGAGATTGTAGTGGGGTGCCTGACTTAATTTGCTCGCAACCCTGAGACACCCTCGAATAAAGTATTTTTTGTGTGTTTTCTTAAATTATCGAATACATGAATTTTTTAAAGTACAAGCCTGCGAGTTATTAAAAAAAATAGTGTGCCTCTTCTTATTTGCCCGCATCCTCCCATTTTGATGTTACTTCCGGTAAAATTCCATGACGCGGGCAAAATGTGCTTATTTGAAAAGTGGCTCCCTGTAGGTCTGTGGTAGTACTTACTCACTCATACAAAGTTTTGCATCTATCTTATTCATAGGAAATCTGTACAGCCGGCTCTCTACCTAATACTTCAAGCAATGGGGACTACAAGTAAACCCCACAAAAACAAAAGCCATGTAGGTACTTCACTAAAAAGTACACAAGAAACCATCCAAATAGACAATAACAACCTAGTATGGCAAGGTCATATAGAATACCTAGGTTTTCCAACAAATTTACACTTTCTAACTGATTTTATAAAGTTTTGCGTATTATTTGCATACTAAAAAAATATACAATAAAGCCAATTATTTTGAAAGATATCGTTAATTCAATAAAATAAATTGATTTATTTATTTATTTACTAGTGTACATACGGTAGGAATTATTATGGTTGTCTCCATTTGTTTATTACACATAAAAAAGGCTACAGAAACCGGCAATCAAAATATCAAAGTCGGCGCTACAGAGCCGTACTTCAAATGTTTGCATATTAGAATGAACAAAATAATACTAGAAATTTAAAAATCATGTTTTCGGTAGAAACAAAATAATACTAGAAATTTAAAAATCATGTTTTCGGTAGAAACTTAATAACGTTTCTAGTAAATGTCAAAATCGTACTCTGTTTTACGTCAAGCAATGAATATCTTGGGTTAAAAGAGGCGTGTTTTCGACAAAAACCGGCACGTCACCACGATTTTTGGTAGAAAGGTTTGTCTTGGGGTACTAATGAAGGTATCGATATTGCGCTAAAAATTTAGGATGCGCATCATGGTTTTATATACATATACACAGTGTTTCAAAGTTACATTACTTGTGGATAGAGGGCACTTTGGCGGTTCCAAATTACCCGGCATTAATGCATCCATCGCCTTTCCTTACTGAGATACAGGATATTTTATTGATTTTGGCCAAATTCTTCTTTGATCATAACTGTTGAACCGTCCTATATAATCGGCTCATACTTAGAATATATGTTTCACTTATTTTTCTCGATAGAGCTTTATAATAAACCAAAAAGAAATCTAGGTCCGGCTTAATAAAAAATTGACAATATGTTGTATGTCAAAATCAACGCCCTGAATGACAAAATTTTGTAGATCTGTTTCGATATTCGAAAAGAGCGGAAAAAACTGAATAGAGTAGCTTACTTAATTTGTTTGCGCACTTCATTCATCAACCTTGATTACTTGCCGTAAATCCAATTTCATTAAAATAATCCAGACAGTTGGAACTTGAATATTTATTTCAGGGTTAATTAACAAAAAAATTTAACTTGCAGCAGTGACAATTCTTTCACTTCTAGACTAGGTAAGTGAAATATTGTAACATAATTTTAAGAACAATGTAGTTCACCTGATAATCTATCAGAGATGATACCTTCTGCTAGTTCCACTGGACTATCGCTTGACCAGTTCGACACATTCTAAAATAAAAAATTTCGAGATACGTCGTGTTGAAGACTCACTCGGAATAAGACCGTTTTAATTAAAAACATGTATCGGACAAGTCAACACAGGGTTCCATAACACTGGTAAACCAGTGTATTAAAATATAAATACAACAGATTTTTTTTATACAATAGTAACTTTGTTATCGATATTGTTATTATTATCCATGTTTTTTTATTGTTTCTTATATATTTTATTCTACAACTTGTATTTCCAAAACGAGAAATTTTAGATTATCAGTTTCTTTTTCTTATTTTTTTTTTTTTGTTTCTCAAATTAACAGCAATTACAGCACGATGGTATAATCTTTAAAAGATCTGCTATAATTCTGGATACGAGGCATTATCTAAAAACATTTATAATTATTATAAATTAATTTATTTATAAAAGGTAAGAAAGTGAAATTAAGAATTGCATTTGTTTTGTACTCGTTATTAACAGCAATTAATATAGGATGTTAATGAGCCATAGTCAGTGGACACGCTTTGAATTTTGACACATTTTATTTATTATACCAATAGTAAACTCCATTGTTCCAGTGTAGTAAAATCTTCCTTCAATGCTTTAAAAGTAGATAACTTACTTTCCCCTAGTTGTTAATATAATAATAAATATTCGGGTGTGCTGCAGTCTTACAAATATTTAGGAGTTTTTTTTCTTTTTTTAATATAAAATATTTTTGTAGTCGTAGTAGATGGCCGCCATGTCGTTTTCGATAACATATTATCGGATGGAGATGCATTAATATTGTCAGTACTCGGTACTATTGCGAAAGACAAAAAAAGAAAAACGAAAATATTGAATTTATTCATACAGTACCGCTTACTTTTATTGAAGGATAAATAAAAAATATCAAAATACTCAGTAAGAAAAGCAGCTCATCTCTTAGTTAAAAACTATTTAAATCTTTGATATCACCATATATTAAATAAGAATGCAATTTTTCATGAGACCTTCTTTACTGATAAAAAAGTAGAAAGCACAAAAGTCATCAATAGAATGCCAAACATTTTTAATCCATTTATTGTAGGTTTTGATTCATGTATAATTCGCTAAGCAAACTTTTCGCATAGATAGTAGGGGATTCAGTTGTTTACTTTCAGTTCTATGCATCTCTTGAATACACTTTTAAAATTAAGTCTAAATATATTATGAAAAATTGTCTGCCGAATTCAATTCCGGAGGGCGATTTGCGATATAGGCTAGCGATCATCCCCTATGTTAATTTTGCACCTCTTTTCGGCCATACACGATATTTAAATTTTTTTGAGTATAACTCGTGCTATCCCGAAAACAATAAAAGCTGTAAGGATCAAATTTTAGACGGAGATAAAATAATGTATGGCGATTACGACGGCAATTAGTATTTTGGTTATTTATCCTCCGAGTGCTGGAATATTGTAGAGACAAATGTAGCATTGAAATACTTGTTCTATTTCTAGAAATATTATGTCGATTGTATGAGCGGTATTGTATTAAAAGGTCCAAATTTAATTTCAGTGGAAGAATATTTTTACAACTGGATTAATCTAGTGAAAGATATCGATTTATTTCGGAGAACTATAGGCAGCACCGACCGGATGGATATGGACAGAGCGGTTTTCCGTCGTTCAGAACTGAAAAATTTTTAAGTCAAGTTTCATGTACTTTCGAAAAGTGTATCCGAACGACGGTGCTCAAAGGCGGTTTTCCGTCGTACGCAATCAGAAAAAAATTTCATAAGTTAATTTTGAGTGCATCTTCAGTAAAAATATTTTTAAAGTTCTTCCGACGAAAGATTAAGGGCATTTTTCAGCCTATCGCGTAGTGGAAATTTTCAATTTCCATGTAGCTTTGGGCTAAATTTCATTTTTCTTAGTTATTTATATCTTTCCGATTGGAAGATTTTCCTGGATTCATTCACAATGACAGAGTCCAAAAAATGCTTTTGTTGGAAAAGTGCAGTCACTTAAAACCCTCTTAAAAAATGAAATTGTGAAGAAAACTAGATTTATCTGAACATTTTTGGTCAACTTGTCAAGTTGCAGAACATAAAAACATTTAAGGTAGGTCATTTTGAAACAATTGATGGTAACTTGAATACATTTTAGGTTCAGATGGGTATACCCTATGTGGAGCTAAATCGGCAAGCCAAGTTTCAAGTAAAAATATTTATAATAATGCCTAAAAAACAATTGAAAATTGAATGGTCGATTGTTTAGGGGCATAAAATCGCACAACAATTTTTTTTTATATCGTATTATAGTCCTGTTTAATGTTCTTTTCGGTGAAATGAACAAAAACTAATTTTAAATTTTTTAAAATCAAGTTATCCATGTTTCTAATTTTTTTAAATTATATAATCTTTTTTAAAAAAGCAGAAATATTTTATTTAATAACAAAAGTTATTGGTATGTATTAAAAGTACACAAAGAAAACAACACTATAAAAGAAGCAGTTTTGTCTATATCAATTGGGAGCCGAGATATGACATTTTATGCGTAATACTTGTGGACTGAACATTTCCTAATACTTCAACACTTTGTTGAACATGTCAATTAAATCACCCACAACAAAGATAACCGCTCATTTCAGCATGACATTGTTTACATTAGATATTTTTTGGATAATTTTTTTGTTAGTTCAATTATCTTTCGTTCTACTATACCATAAATTCTGTTCTGAAACTATCACTCTACATGATAAAATAAAAATAAAAATGTTGAAAACGTTGAATCTTAAGTATGTTGGATGAGACATTTAATTAACTTGAATTTATAACATATAAAAAACAGAAATAATTTTAAGTCACATAAAAGATAAAAATATGGAAGAATTTGAACATTATCGACAAATACCTCCCATTATTCATATGATTGATAATTTTAATTAATAACGTAATTAATATTGGAATTTCTACATATTTTTATAAGTTGCATAATTATGATTATATAAATGATGACAAAACGACAACGATTTATTATTAGTGTAGCGGACAGATCCTTAAAATGTGCAAGACAATTCTTCTCGAGTAGAAAGGGTATAGCCATCTTATTGAAGAACTTTATAGACCAAGCGCCAAAGAATTCTTTGCGTCAAATTGATGTATAAGGCTGCTTTATTTAATCGCTAGATATTACGATACTGAATAAGTACCTACTTGGTACTAGACTGGTGAAGAAAAATATCTTCTTATTTTTTTACAGCCAAAATAACTTTGAAAAGACAGGGCTCTTTTGAAAAATCACATATAATACTCTATGTAATGGAGGCAAAAAATATGGAAGGGTGATATGTAGTAAGTGGAATCCAGGCAGCAGGCCTAGAGGGTTTATTAAACCTCCCAGAGGGGTGGAAATCATTTTTTTTTCAAATGATTCGGTTCAAACCCATATCCCCCCAGTAGAAGTGGAGGCACTAACCTTGAAAAGTGAAAGTTAATTAGGTCATTAACATTAATGAGGCAATTAAGATAATGACGTAATTAGGGAAATCCGCGGATTTTAATCACCGTGAGATAATTAACTTATCTGGTGGGTGGCCCCGGTGATTAACGTTAATTAGATATACGTGCCTTTCAACATGTGCTGGAATTTTTGAGCGATTAAAAAATGACCTAATTAACTTTCACTTTTCAAAGTTAGTGCCTCCACAATTCTGACGTTTCCACGCATATAAGAATAACATTTTAAATAAGTTTGCATATATTTAACAGATTTTACAAGTTTCGGTGTTTAGAATTATTTAAAAAAAAGTGACACATTTTCGAAAACTTAAGATGACTATAATCGTCAAGTTTTGTGTTTAAAAGTGGTTATCTTTTGAGCGATTAAAAAATGACCTAATTAACTTTCACTTTTCAAAGTTAGTGCCTCCACAATTCTGACGTTTCCACGCATATAAGAATAACATTTTAAATAAGTTTGCATATATTTAACAGATTTTGCAAGTTTCGGTGTTTAGAATTATTTTAAAAAAAAAGTGACACATTTTCGAAAACTTAAGATGACTATAATCGTCAAGTTTTGTGTTTAAAAGTGGTATGGATATCAGCTTTAATATTCGACGTTCACCAAGGCATTTTAATCATATTCCAATAGAGGAGATACCCATTAAACCGCTGTGCAAGTAAAGTTGGTGGTGGCTGCCCCGGCCCCCGACTCATTTTTTAAATATTACAATATTTTTTCAACACACAACGAACACAATTTCTCAACTGGATAATGAAATGCGGCAGGTATTAAAAGCTCAGAGTTAGACATTTTTCATTGTAACTTTTCAAGAAAAGTAGTAAGTATTCGGTTCTCAATAAGTTTTTAAGAAGTGTAGTAAAATATGTGTTCAAACGATGCATGTTGTGAGTTATGGGATAAGGATGACTTTCCAAGCTACAATCCTTTACAGGATATAGAAACAAAGAATGTTTTGAGGAGTGCGTTTTCGGTAATAGGGAAATCTAAAAAAGCCAAGAAAGCCTTCCGACTTGCAGAACGACAACGACTAAGTAAGCTTGAGGAAAAAGAACAACTTTCAAAAAAAGAAAATTTGAAAATAGATAGTGTCGCGAAGAACTTAAAGTGATATTAGTGGAGACTGTACAAGTGTTCCGTGTTTAAAAAAACTGTTAAAAAAAGTGGTGTGGCTATAGACAGCGGCTTTAAGGTTCACATACCGGAGCGCCATAAAAAACTTAAGGTGACTCCATCTAGATTGCACAAGTTTTTCGTGTTAAAAATGACATGGGCATGGGCTTTAACATTCGCACACATACACACAAACATTTTCGGTTTTTACAAAAATTCTACCAGAGGCATCTTAAATCATATTCCAGGAGAAGAGTTGCCAACTAAAACTGGAGTGCAAGTAAAGTAGTTTCTGGCGACGGCCCCCGCAACTTTTAAATTTCTGTACATGTATTAATTTGTGATTCTTTTCACAATCGATTAAAAACTGGCAGTTATTTCTGCTTTAAAATTATTTAAAGTGGTATGAATATAGACATCAACTTTAACATTCAGACATTTTCGGTATCCACAAAAATTTTACCAATCATCTTAAAACATATTCATGTACCCGGCTAATTGGTTAATCAAGTTTGGTTTATTAGACAAATAACTTAAGGTGACTCCATAGAGATTGTATAAGTTTTCGTGTTAAAAAAAATGTTAAAAATGATATGGGTATGGGTTTTAACATTTACACTCACACATTTTCGGTTTTCACAAAAATTCTACTAGAGGCATCTTAAAGGAGAAGAAGATGTACCAACTAAAACCGGAGTGCAAGTAAAGTAGTTTCTGGTACCCCTGACCCATTTTACATTTTAAACCGTTTTTCCCGAGAGTCTCATTAACGATCGAAAAATAGTGGTCATCAAATTTGTAGCTTCATCACAAATTAATATATGTACAAAGAAAATTAAAAGTTACGAGATATATTGCTTATTTCGCAGGTGTGCTTTGTCAATTTATGATTACTAATGATATAAAAGACTCAAAATAATAATAATAGAAAAATGTAAACTAGAAATTTTCACTGAATGAATTAGCACTAAATAACAGTTATCAAAAAATCCTTATTCGCTGTATTGTTTGAACATTGGTAATCTTATTTTAAAATTAAATATGCAGCAAGTTTTTCGTTTTCTTACTTAAAGGCACTAACATTCCTAAATGATAGGGAATGATATTGTTTAAAAGGGTGCCTGCGAAACTTTTCGACGATGAGTTTATTTTAAACTTTTTAGAAACAAAAAATAACCAATATAAAAATGTTAGCTATATCTATACAGACTTGTTATTTAATTTTAATAATCTTATTTGTAAATCTATACGTAAGGCTTATATCACATATGTTGGAAACAAACAAATCAGTTCTATATATATATATATATATATATATATATATATATATATATATATATATATATATATATATAGGCGCGCCTAACCTAACCTATCCTAATATTTGGCGTAAAAATGTCCGAAATCCTAACGGAGTCATAGAGATGATCTTCTCATATCTCATTTTATTTTCAAGATTTTTTTAATTTGATAGGAAAAATTTCTATCCACGTTCCATCAATCAGACAAAATGAACTAAAAGCTTAATAAAATACATTTTTGATAACTGTTATTTAGTGCCTTTAGGTAAGAAAATTAACAGACAATAAAATGTGGTTCACAGTACCAGCTATGGTGTATGAAAAGTTATCTGCAAACATCGAAATATAAAAATACGTTATACATTGTGTGTACCAATCGTGCACAAAATAGATATTTTTTAACATTTGTCTGGAGTCACAGAGATGATCTTCTCATATCTCATTTTATTTTCAAGATTTTTTTAATTTGATAGGAAAAATTTCTATTTACGCTCCATCAATCAGACAAAATGAAGAGGAGAGAACTAAAAGCTTAATAAAATACATTTTTGATAACTGTTATTTAGTGCCTTTAGGTAAGAAAATTAACAGACAATAAAATGTGGACTGTTCTTCAGATGAGGGTATGTTTATCCCTGGAAACAATATAGCTAGAAGAGTACTTGTCTTAATCGTTTTAATGAATTATTTTTTAAGCCAATTTTTTTATTGACCTAATTTACTATTTACTATGGCATTGCAATTTTGATTGGTCTAAATCCTTCACACTGGCTATATTAACAAGCAGCTCTTCATTTTTACCAAAATGATTATTTACCAAGTTCACACTGAACCATATCAATAATTTCATAGAATTCACAAAAATTGTTAAAAGTACATCATGATCCGATGAAAATGAGAAACAATTACACAAGTATTCAAATCCCTTAACTTATTGTTTGAATTCGAAAATACATTTGAAGTCCAGTACTGTGTGCTGTACGACTTAACGCCGCCGGTATACTAATCAGAAGCGGACTCCTTTAGGCTTTAGGCTTTTTTGTGAGCTGACAGACCAATTTTTATGCATAAAAGAGATTCAAACTAAAACTAAAAAAATAGAGGTGTTATGAAATGTACTTTTACTAAAATCATTAATTAATAAAACAAAATATTATAAGAATTAATTAACAAAAATTGTCAGGCAGACAAGTTGTAATAGATAGAAGAGATCTTAAACTTTCTTTTAAAACAAAAATCAAGGAGTTATTATGAAGTGCACTTTCATGAAAATAATTATGTATAACAAATTAAGTCTGACAAATTTATTAACAAAAATTGTCAGTCAGATTTTTTTTTTTATGTTTCGTTATTTATCACAAATTGTGTAAATTTCAAGCAGGTGTTTTAAAAAGTAAAATCTTTTTTTTATCTAAATTGAAAAATTCATAAATAATAACAGTTAACATATTTTTACTTGTCTGCCGGGCGTAACATGATTTTGACATGTTTTGCAACCATTTTCACATTTTAATTCTTAGGTGTTCGATGGGGTACCATTTTTGCAGTGGGAGCTTGGTCTACGTCTTATCAACAATTATTTCCATTTACCAACTGTGGTTTGGGCGTACTGTAATTTTAATTATTTTCCACAGTCGCCGCAGGACGGGCAAAAATTATTCCAGGACGGGCGTACGAGCGTAGCCCGTCCTGGCCCACCCTTAGCTACAGGCCTGTGGGACTGGGATCATTTTATAGCTACGATTCTTCTGCGCATTAAAAAAAAGAATGCTCTAAGCCACTTGAGAGCTGCGATAATTTCGATACAGATGGGAATTAAAAAATATAAATAAATAAATATCTGCAAAAGTATAATACTGCAATAAAAGACGTAATAAATACTCACCTAAATATTACTAATGTTTAAAAATGAATTATTATTTGTTTGCTTATAATTGTATTGAAATATATTCTTTATAGGATTTTGCAAACAGCAGAAAAAATAACTATCTATAACTAAAAGAAGAACTGTGTGTAAAATATTAATGAAATCTTTGCATTCTTTCGATAACCTGAATTCTGGTTATGCTAGCAAATTAAAATCCTAAAATGAATTTAAATTTTTATTTGACAATTCTTATTCTAACACTAGCACTAACACAGTCCCCTACGGCCATGCAGATTAAACTAGTATCTACATAACACCCTACGATCATGAAGATTCAGTTAAAAATGAGAACAATGGCCTAAAATGAATTTATTTTTCTACCTTGCTGTTTGCAAAATCCTATAAAGAATATGTTTCAATACAATTATAACCAAACAAATAATAATTCATTTTCAAACATGCATAGAGTATATAGGCTCCAATACTAGTTAGCTAATAGATGAGTGCATCTTTCTGATGAGCTCCAGAATAAGGGCGAAAAACGTTTCAAAGGCTAAGCATTTCCAAGAAGCAGAATGATAGTTGTCATGAAAATGTAATCCATTAGAATAAAAAACTTTTAAGACAAGGTAGATAAATAAATTCATTTTAGGCCTTTGTTCTCATTCTTAACTGAATCTTCATGATCGTAGGGGGTTATGTAGATACTACCTTAATCTGCATGGCTGTAGGGGACTGTGTGGATGCTGGTGTTAGAATGAGAATGGTCAAATAAGAAATTAGGCAAATTAATTTTAGGATTTTAATTTGCTAGCATAACCAGAATTCAGGTTATCGAAAGAATGCAAAGATTTCAATAGTATTTTTACACAAAGTTTTTCTTTTAGTTATAGATAGTAATTTTTTCTGCTGTTTGCAAAGTCCCATAAAGAATATGTTTCATTATTACTAATGTTGTGTACAAGTTTAGATTGATGGTAATGGCGCTCGTAGATATGTAATAACCAGAGATCTGGAATTATATCTCGGTAACGTAAAAGTCAGGGTTGGCTCTGCCGGTGCGGAAAGATTTTTATGCAAGTGTGATACAATTATCTTGTACTTTTTTTTAGGGAATTCCGTAATATCTAAAGTTAATATGGACAGTTTATTATAAACAGTAGAAGAGAAGGTATTGGGGAATGTAACATTGAACTAAAATACGCACATGTATTTTCCATTACCTCAAAGTAACACACACATATGTAATTTTTCACGGCCTATATCAAATATAAAGGTTTATTATTAATATTTGCTCTATATGTTCTGAAGTTAACCTTAGCCGCCTGTCGTTAAAAAATCCATTTATAATGAGAAAGAGACCGCTCAACGTCAACAGATGTCATCGGACGTACTACTGAAAGTTTGACGCTGATCGGAATTCTTAATATCCCTGGAAGTTAAAATGAAAGAAAAACTCTTTTTATCCCGTTTATTCAATTTGGTATACTATGTACGTACTCAAATGACCCAAAACGCAGATTTGTTGGAATTTTAATTTCGAAGATTTTGGTTTTTCGCTTTTCCCAATCGGACCTCTAGAACTGGAGATATTCACCTTTTTACCTTAAAAATAGTGTTAAAAAAACTAAAATATTTATAAAAAACGCAATAGGCTTTGGAAGTCCAAAACTTAGATATATATACAGTCCTGGTGATACCCCAGAAGGTATTACATCATAATTATGCTGCTACAAATCTACGCATATCTCATCGATTTTTTGGTTTTTGTTTACTGCAGAAAAGAATAAGTCTACACAAAAATAAATGGCCAGTATTTCGAGCCAGTGAATATAAATTATTTGTTCCTTTTAAAAAGTTTATTTGATGTGTCGGGGCTTTTTTAAATTTTTAATTCAGCTTTCATTTTAAATTTTTTTTATTACAAGGTTAACTTAAGCCTATCAAGTTCAAGATTTTTTGGAAACCGTTTAAATACATCTCAGATAAACATTATAATTTAATATGTGAAATAACACCGGATCCTTCGCCATTTCCTAGAACACAGTCTTTACCAATAGAATCTGAAAATCTTGGAATAGTCTATGTAATGAAGCATTAAAGACGACATTTTTGTAAATATGTCGTGCAAAGACGAGATTACCTCCTCCCCTGTTATCGAGGGTGCTGAACACGATACCTGTGGTTGGAGAAGTTTCTGATCGCCGCAACCCCCTGAAACGGCCAAAAACCACCCCTTTTATGGATCCCTTTATGTTTTCAAATATAAGTGGGTCTTGGGAGTGATTTATCTCGTCTTTGCACGAAATATTTACACTCTTTTTGCCCTCATTACATAGACTAGAAACGGCATACCCGATTTCACGTTCACATGACTAAGAACTATGTCGCAAATACCAGCTTTTGAAGCAAAAAAACACTTTAAAATCGGCTCAACCGGCTTGGAACTAGGGCCACAGACAGACACACACACACACACACACACACACACACACACACACACACATACACACACGCAGACCAAGGCTTCAAACTCATAACACTGTTGCCGTTTGCGTCAGGGGTTAATAACAGAATTATTATTTTTTAAATCTCTAAATTACTAAAACTAAAACTACTAAAACACATCCACGTATTGGAGTGGAAATATAGTAATCGCAAAAAAAATGTAAAATTCTTTTTTTTTGTAAAATAGGCTTAGAATGTCATAAAAACGTCGAGATTTTAAATTTGAGCAAAGAAATATTTTCTGTCGATCTGTCTGTAACTTTTTTTTGTGCGCACGTTTTCACAGCAATGTACAGTGGGAAATTTACCACTTTTTTTGGACAAAGATCCATTTGAAGCAAAGTTCTTGACCGATTTAAATATTTCTTTTTTTTTAAATACTCGTGAATAATTCTAGTTTGCCCTCCGATTGCTACAATTTGAATATCTATTCTTATGATGAACGTATCTGATCCAATATCGGAACATTTAAGTTGGTTTTTACTCAAAACGCTGATGTTATCATATATAATAATGTAATTAAAAACAGCTATTATTTTAATTAAAAAAGCAAGTAAAGTAAAAAGCAACCAAATTTCAATTTTGGAGCTAAGAAAGCATAAGAAGTTGAAAGTATAATAAGTCCATGGATATGCAACCTCAAAGTTGCTTATCTGCTCCTTAGTTGTAAATACTTAAATGCATATTAATTATATAAAGCTTGAATTTAACGTCATCCTTGTGTAAATATTCTTATATTTTATATTTGTTAGGCTTTTTAAAATTAATTTTATTCATACATACAATTAATTAAACAACATAGAGTAAAAAATTATATATCGAAAAGATCCTGAAAATTTCCTAGGCCCCGAAAAGAGTCCAATATCTAGAAATTGGACCATTTTTGGACAAAGTGCGTATCATACTCTTAATCAGCGACCCAAAAACATGAAATGCAACTGTAAAATTACGGCCATCTACAATATAGAGCAGTCACTATTTTTGTTTAAAAAAAATTCATGTTCCGATATTGGGTCAGATACGTCAATCAGAAGAATATATATTTAAATTGTAGCAATCGGAGGGTAGACTAGAATCATTCACGAGTATTTTAAAAAGAGAAATATTCAGATCGGTCAAGGACTGTGCGTCAAATAGACTTTTGTCCAAGAAAAGTGGTAAATTTCCCACAGTGCAACGGTTTAAGATATTGACTTGAAATTTGGTACACATATGTATCATGACGAGATCTAGAACTAGATTATATTTTGCACTAATTCCGGTGATGGGTTGAGGGTTAAATAGGGGTAAATAAGTAAAGCAAACTGGTAAGAGTACAGTAACTTGGGATTTGGTGTATATACTAGAAGCCAAGACCTCAATTTTTTTATATTTTCATCCCCTCTCCATTATAAAGGGTTTAAAAAAAATATTTTATTTTTTTAAACCCTTTATAAATCTCAATTTTGAGATATTCACTTGAAATTTGGTAAAGTTTCATCAACAACTCTTCGATGCAGATTTTGAGCAACGTGTCGAATTTTGCAATTGGGCGCAAGCTAAAATTAGGATAAATTGTGAGTTTTTTGATAAGGTTTTGTTTTCTGATGAGGCCACATTTCATAAAAACGGATTTGTGAATCGCCATAACTTTCATTACTATTCCGACCACAACCCAAGGATTTTTAGGCAGGTTGACCAACAACACAGATGGTCAATAAATGTGTGGGGGGGAATTATTGGTGAACATGTTATTGGTCCTCACTTTTTTAACGGACATTTGAATGGTGCTATGTATCTTGATTTTTTGCAAAATCAATTGCCAAATTTATGTCAAAATTTACCAATACCTTTGAGAGATGCAATGTGGCTGCAACACGACGGAGCCCCAGCACATTATTCATTACAAGTCAGGGACCATCTCAATACAACCTTTCCAAACCGGTGGATTGGAAGAGGAGGGCCATGTAATTGGCCGCCCCGATCACCCGACTTCACTAAATTGGATTTCCTTTTGTGGGGCTACGTTAAGGAAATCGTTTATCAGGAACCTCCAACCACACCAGAAAACATGCAGCAAAGAATCAGGAACGCATTTCAAAACATTACACCCGACCTATTAGGAAGAGTAGCAAGATCATTTCATACCCGCCTTCGTTTGTGCCTCCAAGAGAACGGAAGACATATTGAACATAAGTTCTAGTTATTGATTTGAAAAATGTTAAGTAAAACTACTAGATAATAATTTTGCGATTTGTAGTAGTTTTTGACGAATATCTGTGAAACCTTTAAGATAGTCGAGATAATTGTAATTAAAAAATATGCTCATTTTTTAATTCTGCATCCGATGAGATAAAAATATACAGGGTGTCCCATTTGAAAAAATGGAGAAAAATAGCATTACATTTTGAAAAGTTTGGCATTGAATTTTGAACATCCTGTATAAGTTATTTTTACGATATTCATAGTAGGATAAACTAACCTTTTATTATAAGCAACCTGTTTCTTAGTTTTGGTTTGAAGATGTTTTTTCTATTTTTTATAATTTTTTTAAAATAGGACGAAAAATTTTTTTTTTTTTCGATTTTAATTTATTCCTCTGGAACTATCAAATCAAATTTGATAATATTCTAGGGATATGTACAGTAGCTCGAAGGGGTCCCAAAAATCAATAAAACTACAGGGTGTTCCATTTAAAAAGATACAACTTTGATGCACCACCAATTTCTGGAACACCCTGTATATTCAAAAATATTTTTAAAATGTGCTCTCTAACAAACAGTCTATTGTCCCGTTTGAATCATTTTTCTAAAATAAATCGTTTAGGTGTAGTAGAAGACGGGAGGTGAGCTGCAGGACCCTGTATATTATAACGACATTTGTAATTAGATTATATTTTGAAATGGTTCCGTTGAAGAGTTGGGAGTTAAATAGGTAAATATGAAAAAATAAGTAAAGCAGAATGTTATTAAAACTCTATGATCTATTATTTCCACATACTTAATAGAGTGCAATCGATTGTGGAAGCAGTCACTTTGTGTGAATATACTTTTCTTTAGTATTTTTCCCCGCTGATTACGAATCTGAAGTCATAATGGGAGGTTAATGCGCATATTACAGAGAATAATTCGAAAAATTGTCAAGAAATGCGTTTTTTATAGTTTTTTGGGTGATAAAATATACATGTGGCTAGGCTGCATGTATTTATCTTATGTTTTTTTACCCCACTGACCTCGAATCTATTGTTAGAACCCAGGGCTAATTGTCAAAATGTTGAGGAATATAAAAAAACCGTAAAATATCGCGTTTTTCACGAATACTATGTTTTTTTATGGATATCACGTTTCTTTCATGAATACATAGCGTGTTACGATGGCCTGCGTACTTTTTCTTGGGTAATTTTTCCCGCTGATCACGAGTGTCGAGTCAAATTTGAAGGTTAGTGATGAAAATACCGAGAAATATCAAAAAAACTGTCAAAAATCGGTTTTTTTCCGCATTCTTTCATGAACGTATAGTGTGTTCCAATGGTCTGTATACAGCTTTATCGAGTAATTTTTTCCGCTGATCGCGAATCTGGAGTCAAATTTTGGGGTCAGTGATGAAAACACTGAGAAAAACTTTAGAAATCGTTTTTTTTTTCAGGATACCCTATCATTGCGCCTGATATATATTATTTCAATTTTACATGGGTTTTCGTTTTCGAACGCGCTTATCTTCAAACGATCTGTATAAGGAGTTTCTTCGTTGTTTCATTCCTTTTGGTTTCACTTCTCTTTGTAGCATGCAACAGTAATCTGCTTACATGCTGACATCCCATTTACCCTGAAATCAACGTTCAAAGTCTTTTATATCTTGGTGGAATCTGCCTCTTTGCTCTTCGCTAAAGTCGCTGTTATTTTCTGGAAACTCATCCAGGTGTGAATCGAGAAAGTGCAATTTTAAACTCATCATGCAACCTAACGTTTCGTAATTCTTTATCATTTTTAATACAATGTTTCTGTAGTCTGGATCTTTGGTATTACCGAGAAGTTTTGTGGACACGTCTTTATAAAACTTAACCATGCCGCCTCTTCCACTTCATTCGTAGAATCAACAAACTCTTGATCCCTAAATGAAGTTCGAATCTCAGGCCCAATGAAGATACCACCTACCTTCCTTCAATTTAGCATCAGATTTATGGACTCGTCAAATAACTCGAATATTTAAAGCATTGACCCATCTTTGTTAAGAACTTTATTTAGGGACCAAGAATTCGTTGATTCTGTAATTGAAGTAGAAAAGGCAGTATGGTTAAGTTTTAAAAACGTGTCCACAAAATACCAAACATCCAGACTTAAGAACCAGTGTATCAAATATGAATAAGAATTACGAAAAGTTAGGTTGTATGATGAGTTTGAAATTGCACTTTCTCGGTTCACACCTGAACGAGTTTCCAGAAAATAACGGCGACTTCAGCGAAGAGCAAGGAGAAAGATTCCACCAAGATTTAAAAGACTTTGAACGTCGATTTCAGGCTAAATGGAATATCAACATGTTTGCAGATTACTGTTAGATGTTACAAACTGAAGTGACACCAAAAGGAACTAAACCATAAAGAAACCCCTTACACAGATCTTTTGAAGATAAGCGCGTTCGAAAACGAAAACCCATACAAAATTGCAATACTATATATCAGGCACAATGATACAATAATTGAATAATATCCTGAGAAAACCCGATTTTTGACGTTTTGTTTAATTTTCCTCAGTATTTTCATCACTAACCTTTACATTTGACTCAACACTCGTGATCCGCGGAAAAAGTTAATAAAAGAAGGTGTACGCAGGCCATCGTAACACGCTATGTATTCATGAGAAAAACGTGATATCCATAAAAAAAACAGAGTATCCGTGATAAACGCTATTTTTGACGGATTTTTTTATTTTCCTCCACGTTTTGACAATTAGCCCTGGATTCTAACAATAGATTCAAGGTCAATGGGGTAAAAAACATAAGGAGAATACATGTAGCCTAGCCGAACTCGCCACATGAATATTTTACCACCCAAAGAACCATAAGAAACGCATTTCTTGCCAGTTTTTCAGGTCCATTCTGACTTCAGATTCGTAATCAGCGGGAAGAAATACTAAACAAAAATATATTCAGATGTCCAGTTCAAATAACTTTTTTTTGTGTGGGCCTGTGTTATTGTTCTGATATGTCGTTCCTGAATTAATAATTTTTTAGAGTGACCGCCCTGTATAAATAAAAGGAGAAGTTCTGTGTAAATACCCTTATTGATTTTTTTAAAAAACGCCAACAAACAGGATCACAGTTGTCAGTAACATATCTGTCAAAAGTTGGTGGAGAAATTGCCAGTGTAATACTAGGTAGGTACACGCTATATGCTCGAAGATTAGTCGAAATTTTTTGTGGTTGTCATGAAAACAATAACAGATTAAAGCATCCTGTTAGATTTAAAATATAAGTGTTGAACGCTGTTGAACGTTCAAGGTTTATATTAAATCAATATATTATTTGGAAATGAAATACTATAAACAATATCATTATTGGGTTTTATTTAAAAATATATCAAAAAGGCGACATAAAATTTATATACCGGTAATAGCCACACTTCCGTGTTGACGGATTTTAAATGAAAATCATTATTCAGAAAACCTCAAAGATTAAAGAGATTCATAGCGTTGCGGGTTGCCTGCCTCTAGGAGTGGCAAAAAAGGGAGTGCTCTAGTTGATACAATTTCAAACATAAACACGCGACACTGCACTATCGTAACGAAAACGGAAGTGCTACTTCCGTAAGGGGTCCACATATAGTACAAATTGCAGTCTTGCCTATGCCAACTTCGACGTGCTTTACTTTTACTAGTGTTACTCGTTTGTTCCGAGTCGCTCGTTCCACTGCCAGCTACCTTTAGAACATATTTGGTTCTTGATGGTACTTGCAGAAAAGCTTTCTCAAGCATGGAATTACTGGCGCGCTGTTTTTTAAACCGCGAGTAGTTATGAGGATTGGACTTTAGAAGTTATTATATTATAACAGTTATAATTGCGTTTATCTGAAACAACAATCTGTGTATTTAGTTGTGCATATTTTTTTTGTTCAGGGCGTTACAAATATATTGGGGTAAGTTCATTTCTTATTCATTTTTATTGTTTTATTATCGGGAATTTTGTATTATACAACATATTTTCAGAAAGAAAGTCTTAAATACTGTGTAATATACAATAATGATTTACGATCAGTGCATAATTTAAAATATTTAATTCACAAAATTTGCATAACTCTTTAACATATGAAAAATTAAAAATATATAGTATTTTGCCAAATAATATTGTAAATGGAACCAGATTTGCTAGATACATATATTATGTAGGTATTTACAATACCTACATTTGAATTAATATAAGATATGAACATTATTTTACCAATATTCATGATAACAACGTGGTAAAATAGCTATTTGTGCAACAACAACAAATTAGGTAAAGTTTGTTTCTGGGTACTAGGATTTTTATTGAGGCGATAGCAGAAACCATAAATACGGCGGGTTCCACGAAAATGATTTTTCTACGAGTTGTACATGTGATTTTTTCTACGAGTGTTTGGAAGAATGATTTAACATATCCATTTTTAAGTTATCAATTTGGCATTTATATGCATATTTTTTTCACATTTTTAAACTTCAAAATATTACATCCAATATATTAAAAATTAAAAATGTTATGCTTCATGCTTCTACTTCCTACAATTGTTCAGTATACCCATGAATTGCGCTCGCCCCGATATTTCCTAAAATATTTGGAATAGAAAATTGAAATTTGGAGGCCTTATTACACGACTAAAACGCCATCTTTTCAATAAAAAATCAAGTTTGGTGCACATCCGGTTTGACCGGAAATGCCCACAATTTTCGATTTTTAAATGGAACACCCCATATTTTTTTACATTTTTGGAATCTAAAGGAAATTTTGAATACAATACATCCATTTTGGTCACTTTTTGATAAACATTAAAAATTTTATTGAAAAATCTGTTTCTGAATCCAGAGTGCTGTGGTGGCCAAAATATATTTTAGTTTGTGTGCTACGTTACTATAAAAATAAAAAGAGCAATATGATTGCATTACTTAATTCTCTAGAGGCGTTTAAAATTTTTAAATGTGATTTTTACCCACTAACTCGGTTTTTTTAAATGGGAATTTAATCGGTCACCAACATTTTTAAATACCTCATTTTCATACGAATCTAATGATACCAAAATTTTGAAAATCCGCTCAGAAATATTTGAGATTTCAGCCAAAATACAATGCAATCAAGCTTTTAGAAACATGCGGCTAATCGATAATAGATTAGTGGGCTTTGGAAACTAAAATGGCACATTTCTGTGTAAATCTGGTAACCTAATAACATTGGAAAAATCATAGTAGCCATTGAATGTAATAAAACAATATCAGCTGTCAGACAGACTCGTGTAGTTATAGGCAATCTTGAGCTATCAAACATTTAATAATTGTGAGCGCAAAGAACGTTACAATTAAGTTTAGCATAGGTATGTGGAGGTAAACACAATTACATCCATAAGGACATTTGCAATAGAATGCGACCTCAGTTCGGTTTTCAGAGTTTTATTTAAATGAACACAAATATCGGGCCTATAAATAAAAATCAATTCCGTTTGAACAATTAATCTTAAACTAGGTAACAATAGGTATCATTAAAATAATTAATATAATTAAATCATAAATTGACATTTATAGATATTGTTCAAAATGTCCACCATTTTTTTCAATACACAATTCGGCTCTGCGTACAGTTGCTTGAATGGCTCTACGCAATTCAGCCGGCGTTATTTCATTAAGAGCCCGTACAACTTTATTTTGCAGCTCACGGGTATTTGAAGAAGTTTTATAAACTTTATTTTTGAGAGTGCCCCATACATAATAGTCGAGGGGTGTTGAGTCAGGTGACCTAGGAGGCCACCTGATATGACCTTGATTTGCGATAAGGCGTTCACCATGCAAGTTGTTTAAATATTCCATCACTCTTCTGGAATTATGTGGGGGAGCACCATCTTGTTGGAAAAACAGATTTTGTAAATAGGCAAGAGGAAGTAAGTCAAGAAATTCTGCTGTCTGGTTTTGTAAAAAAAATAAATATCGTTCGCCAGTAAGTGTTCCATCAAAAAATATGGGTCCAATTATTCGATCTCCAAGTACTCCAAGCCAACAGTCAAACCCATATCTTTCCTGAATATTCCCCCGCCCTACCAACCTCGGATTTTCTTGAGCCCAGTACCTAGTATTATTTCTGTTAAACATACCTTGGTTCGTAAATCTACTTTCATCTGAATATAAAATATGAAAAGAAAAACCTGGGTTTTGTTGTACTGCATTTAAGGACCAGTTGCAATATACTAGCCTCCTGTCGTTATCATCTCCATAAAGATGTTGGTGTATTTGGTATTTATAAGACCGAAACTTATGTTTCTTTAAAATTCTGCAAACCGAAGACTGACTAATGTCGCATTCCATTGACAATTCCCTTGTTGATGTTGTTGGGTGTACCATCACAAATCCTAATACATCAATTTCTTTGTCCTCACTTACAATAAATGTTTGACGGTCATCTTGTTGATTGGAATATTGTTTTATTACATTCAATGGCTACTATGATTTTTCCAATATTATTAGGTTACCAGATTTACACAGAAATGTGCCATTTTAGTTTCCAAAGCCCACTAATCTATTATCTATTAGCCGCATGTTTCTAAAAGCTTGGTTGCATTGTATTTTGGCTGAAATCTCAAATATTTCTGAGCGGATTTTCAAAATTTTGGTATCATTAGATTCGTATGAAAATGAGGTATTTAAAAATGTTGGTGAACGATTAAATTCCCATTTAAAAAAACCGAGTTAGTGGGTAAAAATCACATTTAAAAATTTTAAACGCCTCTAGAGAATTAAGTAATGCAATCATATTGCTCTTTTTATTTTTATAATAACGTAGCACACAAACTAAAATATATTTTGAGCACCACAGCACTCTGGATTCAGAAATAGATTTTTTAATAAAATTTGTAATGTTTATCAAAAAGTTACCAAAATGGATGTATTGTATTCAAAATTTCCTCTAGATTCCAAAAATGTAAAAATATATAGGGTATTCCATTTAAAAATCGAAAGTTGTGGGCATTTCCGGTCAAACCGGATGTGCACCAAACTTGATTTTTTATTGAAAAGATAGCATTTTAGTTGTGTAATAAGGACTCCAAATTTCAATTTTCTATTCCAAATATTTTAGGAAATATCGGGGCAAGCGCAATTCGTGACTCACCCGGTATACTGTGTGGAAGAGCCAAATGGAATAAATTCAGTATTTCAATTATTGTGCACATTCATAAAAAATCTCGAGGCACGTCTATTTTGGATTCTGAAATGACATTCCGCAAAGTACAAATTTCACCCATGTGGCAGTTGCAACCCCTAAATTTTTAAATGGGAAGTAGGGGCTTGTGATAATTCATTTGAAAGGTGCTTTCATTCTCTATTCAAAAATGCTACGGTTTTAATATTTATTGCAAAGACTAACGGTAAAAAAATTAATTCATCATCTTGGCAGCATTCCAATCGTAAATAAAATGTTTTCTAACGTTTTCCAACATCTGAGGCATGACCGAACTAACCACATCCGTTACTCTTCTTCTTAAGTTAGCTATATCGCGTGGCTTAGTTTTGTATACCATACTTTTCACATATCCCTATAGAAAGAAATCTAAGGGTGTAAGAGCAGGAGAATGTGCTGGCCATTTTAGCGATCCTCGCCTATCTATCCACCGATTTGGAAATGTTAAGTCGAGGTATTGCCGGACATCGATTCGGTAATGTGGTGGTGCTCCAACCTGCTGGAACCATATTACATCTGCTGGAACTTGTGGGTTTGCTTGAGCAGGACATTATTTTGGAGCAGAGCTAAATAATTATCTCTATTCAAATTGCCATCAATGAAATAGGTTTCCAATTATCCATGCCAAACATTAACCTTTTCAGGATTTTGCGTATGTAATTCTCTTATACAGTGAGGATTTTCATTAGCCCAGTAGCTACAGTTTTGACGAGTAACATGGCCATGAAGAGTAAAAGTGAACTCATCCGAAAACAAAGCATTTTCTAGTTGGGTAACATTGTCATCTAAGGTTTGCATCATTTGTTCACAAAATCCGTTCTTCTATCAAAATCACCCCCCGCAGTTCTAAAAAAGGGTGGTTTTTGAAAAATATATACATGTATATGATTTTTACCGCTTTTTCGCCTTTTTCTCTATTTCGAGGAAAGACTATGCATTTTGGTGAAAAATATCATGAGAGCAAACTTGTAGAGCATAACATTTTCTACAATTTTGTCTGTACGCTCTTGTTCGAATTTCGCATAGTTTCGCCGTTATAGGGCGCGGAAGTTTATTTACATATATTTCTTTCGAACCCTCTAGCGGCGAAACTATGCGAAATTCGAAAAAACCTTTAAAAAACGTAGAGACAAAAATTTGTAGGAAATGTTACGCTCTACAACTTTGCTCTTCTGATATTTTCATCAAAATGCATGATTTTGGCCGAAAATCTAAAAAAGGTGCAAAAGTCTTTATATCGTTCGCGCCCTCTAGTGGCGAAACTATGCGGAATTCGGACAGAAACGTAGAGACAAAATTTGCAGGAAATTTCATGGTGTACAACTTTGCTCTCCTGATGTTTTTCACCAAAATGCGTAGTCTCTCCTCAAAATAGAAAAAAGGCGAAATAGTGCTATAATTCATCATATACCGGGTGCCACAAGTACGAGACTCACCCTTATATTTCCTTTATTTTTTAACTTATTCATTTGAAATTTGGGGTACGTAAACTACCTGTAAAAATGGATTTTTGGACATGAAAAATGGTATGAGACCATTTCCGGTTTACCCGGAAATGACCGCAACTTTCGAATTTTAAATGGAACACCCTGTATATTTTTACATATTTGGATTCAAGACAACATTCTAAATACACCATGAGAATTTCGCGAATTTTTGAGTCGGTGTTCAGTTTTTTTAAGCATTTTAAGATATTCGTCTAGAGTGCTTTGGAATACCAAAATTTGTTCTACGGTATGTAAAGTCCAAGGGAAAAATATAATTTTTCATTTAATTTCATTAATAACCATTTACGAAGCCTCCAAAGTTGAACATATCACTTCTTTATCGAAAACTTTTTTTTTTCAAATGGAAAGGTGGCTCATTATGTTCAATAAATTATAGATTTTTTTCTGAATTTTTTGACATATGAAGTAATTTAATACCACTTCCGGTTTCGCAGGAAATAACCCTAACTTCTGATTTTCAAATGGAACACCCTGTATATTATTAAATTTTTGGATTCAGAATTAATTTTTGAACATGTGTAGTAATTTTTCTAAATTTATGGCAAGTTGTTGTTTTTTTATAGCAATTATAAATTTTAATCTAGAATGCTATGAAATAAAAAAATATGTACTTTGTCATTTTAGATTGTACAGAAAAAAATATTTATACATAGTTACTATTATTAACCATTTTGTAGGCATTTTATAGTCTGTTTTTAAACCAGGAGGAGCGTTTTAAATTTAACGCGCTAAATCGCACATCTGTGATTGGATAATCCCTCGCCAGTATTACACAAGGCAATAGTCGTAAATTTTGACATATATGTCAATTACTGTTCAAGTTTCGTAGTATTTGCAGTTTGCATATTAATAATTTTCAGTTAACCGGAGTTTTTATATCAGAGATAGAAAAAAAACCAGTTAGTTTCATCCGAATTGGGTTTTGTTGATGGGGGAATGCTGGTTTTTAAAGGTACAAAAACTACCGATTATCATGAAGAAATGAACGCAAAAGTATTCGAAGATTGGTTTCAAAATTTATTACAATTATTACCTGATAATGCTGTCATTGTAATGGATAACGCATCATACCACAGCCGTAGAGTAGAAAAAATCCCAACGTCATCAACCAAGAAGAAAGATATGCAGAATTGGTTTTTGTCCAAGAATATTGAATTTGGCGTAGTTATGGTTCGATCTGAACTTCTTCAGTTAATTAAACTATACAAAGAACAATATAATTCGTAGGTAACTGATGCAATGGCAAAAAGCCATAATAAAATTGTGTTGAGGTTGCTACCATACCACTGTGAATTAAACCCAATCGAGTTAATATGGGCTCAAATAAAAAATACAGTGGCATCTAAAAACAGTACATTTAAACTAATAGACGCCAAAGAACTGTTATTGCAGGCGGTCGAAAATGTTACAGCTGTTCATTGGAAAAAATGTATTGAGCATGTCATTAAAGTGGAAAAAGAAATGTGCAAATTGGATGGAATCATGGACACTAAAATAGAACCACTGATTATTTCTATTGGTGCTGAAAGCGACACTAGTGAGAATTCGGACATGGACACAGACACACAAACTTGTTAAAAAAAAAGACATTATTTCCTCACTTATTTAACGTCGGCCTACTTCCGCTACTGAGGCCTACCACCGATGCCGGGAGACGAGCTACCCCCAACATAGAAATTTTGCCGAAGCTTTTCTCCATCGAAGAGTAGGGATATTTTATTTGCCTTAATATTTAATAGACAAGGGATTGCTTTACATCCCCTCCTTCAGGATGGTATATCCGCTATGTAACTCCAGCCTAAAGTTACATACCTTCTACGCATGCGCTGATATACAAGCTGTTCGAAGATGGAGCGAGAATGCTGTTTCCCTGGATTGACGTTACTGCAGTTTCGTATCGAAATAATAAACATAATTTTTGTAATTGATAATTAGCTATTTTCTGTGTGTAATAATATTTTAAAGCAATCTATGTGTAAAGGAATTTATTAATAAATTGTTGTAAATACACGTTGTTTTTTAAACACAAATTACTTGGCTTGATTTATCAAATTCATAGAGGTCGATGCATTAAAATGTAAAAAAATGCACCCAAATACACTGTAGTCATGTATTGTTGGTTGCCCTAAACGCCAAAAAAGATATAGTATATTTTCTGGTTACTTTTATGGTGTGAATGGGACTTTCACGCTTACTCCTCCTGGTTTAAAAACAGACTATAGTGCAAGTAATTTAGTTTTTTTGAAATAACTTTTTTTTTCAAATGGGACGGTGGTGGCTCCTTATATCCATTAAATTGCCCTTTTCTACGAATCCATTGATATCACTATGCTTGGGTTTTTCTTAACATTTATTTAAAAAACTGTAAAAACCGATTGTACTTCAAGAAATTTCACATCAAGTTACCCTTGCATTTTAAAACAGAAACAAAATAAACGAAATGACAGTTCTCTAACTGAAACTTTTAGTTAACTATTGCAATTTCGCATCAAGTTACCCTTGTGTTTTAAAAGAGAAACAAAATAAATTAAATGACAGTTCTCTAATTGAAACTTTTAGTTAAGTATTGCAATAATGGTGTATACAAATAATGAAAAAGTTGGAAATTAATGTGCTAGCCATAGTAAACTATGATCAAATTGCTTCTACGAGACAAATCGCAGAGGAATTGGGTTCAAATAAGGAAACTGTAAGACTCATATTAAAAAAACACAATTATCATTCTTTTAAATACAACTTACACCAGCATCTTTATGAAGCTGATAATGATCGAAGGGTACAAATACTGTGAGTGATTACGTAATAAACGTGAACAAGATAACAGATTTTTAGAAAATGTGTTATTCTCAGATGAATCTAGATTCATAAAAAATGGAATGTTTAATCGACACAACACTAGATACTGGTCTCAAGAAAATCAACATTTAGTCAGAACCAATAATTTTCAAGAACGTTTTGGCATAAATGTATGGGCAGGAATTTATGGACGCCGCATAGTAGGGCCTATTTTGTTTCAAGGAACATTATCGGGTGAAAGATACCTCGAGTTTCTACAAAATGAGATATGGGATGAAGTTGTAGAGCTACCATTAGCTCAATTTAGGAACTTATACTTTCAACAAGATGGTGCTCCTCCGCACAATAGCAGAATTGTTTTAAATCATCTCACTGAGACGTATGGTGAACAAGTAATAGCAACTCATGGTCCGATACGATGGCCTGCCAGGTCTCCGGACTTAACATGTTTGGATTTTTATTTATAGGGATGTCTCAAGGATAAAGTGTACGGGATACCAGTTTTGACATTAGAAAATCTAGAAAACAGAATAAGAGCTGCATTCAATACTATAACATCTGAAATATTGGAAAACGTCATTCGAGAGACAGAACATTGAGCAAGAGAGTGGTATAGCTCGTGGGGGAGGCCACTTTGAACAATACTTGTAATTTTTGTTAATTGTAAATATTTTAATTTTGATTCAGTTTTCTTACAATGTGTTATTATTTAAAAATTTTGATTTAGAATTTCGAATAATAATAAACATACGTTTTTTTTTCTTTAAAATGCAAAGGTAACTTGATGCGAAATTTTTTGATAGCCATATAATAATAACTGTAGATTTAAAATACCACAAGTACAATCTGTTTTTACAGTTTTTTAAATAAATGTTAATAAAAACCCAAGCATAGTGATATCAATGGATTCGTAGAAAAGGGCAATTTAATGAATATAAGGACCCACCACCGTCCCATCTGAAAAAAAGAGTTATTTCAATAAAACTAAATTACTTGCATTAAATTGGTTAATAATAGTAACTATGTATAAAAAAAAATTTCTGTACAATCTAAAATGACAAAGTACTTATTTTTTTATTTCATAGCAGTCTATATTAAAATTTATAATTGCTATAAAAAATACCAACTTGCCATAATTTTATAAAAATCACCACACATGTTCAAAAATTCATTCTGAATCAAAAAATTTAATAATATACAGGGTGTTCCAAATCAGAAGTTAGGATTATTTCCTGCGAAACCGGAAGTGGTATTAAATTACTTTATATGTAAAAAAAATTCAGAAAAAAATCTATAATTTATTGAACATAATGAGCCACCACCTTTCCATTTGAAAAAAAAAGTTTTCGATAAAAAAGTGATATGTTCAACTTTGGAGGCTTCGTAAATGGTTATTAATGAAATTAAATGAAAAATTATATTTTCCCTTGGACTTCACATACCGTAGAACAAATTTTGGTATTTCAAAGCACTGTAGACGAATATCTTAAAATGCTTAAAAAAACTGAACATCGACTCAAAAATTCTCGAAATTCTCATGGTGTATTTAGAATGTTGTCTTGAATCCAAATATGTAAAAATATACAGGGTGTTCTATTTAAAATTCGAAAGTTGCGGTCATTTCCGGGTAGACCGGAAATGGTCTCATACCATTTTTCATGTCCAAAAATCAATTTTTACAGGTAGTTTATGCACCCCAAATTTCAAATGAATAAGTTAAAAAATAAAGGAAATATAAGGGTGAGCCACTTACTTGTGGCACCCGGTATATGTATATACTTCTCAAAAACCACCCTTCTTTAGAACTACGGGGAGTGAAAATCATGTTTAGATAACCCACATGTTTCACTTTTTAAAAGTCTCATAGCTGTGGGAATATTTCTTTATATTTTTCCTAATTTGAAGGAACTAGATGGCAAAACTCGAACAATACGCAAAACACTGACAACGATTTATTGCTTTGGCGTTTTCAATAAAACTGGCAATGCCAGCTACGATGAATTTTGATGTTTTCGTATCTTCCTTTTAGTTGATAATGTTGAAACAGAACACTGAAATTGTTTTTGCTAGCCTGCAAGCAGAGCTTTGCACTACTTCATGTAAAAGTAGTTTAAGTAGTAAGTATAAATTGTACTTCAACTACTTTTTTAACTTGAAGTATTTTACTTCAAATACCCGAAGAAATGAGTACTTGGTGCTTGATACTTGCAGATATTTTAGAATAGTATTTAGTACTTGGTATTTGTTAAACGAAATTACAGTACTTGAAGTACTTTACAATTTACTTCAAGTATATAAAAATACTTGATTACTACTTCAAGTACCTTAGGTACTGCAAGTAACTTACAATCCAGTTGAAACCTGCAGAGAGTGATATTCGTTATTGCTAAAAAGAGCATTTACCTTTAGCTTGTATTAGACAGTATGGTATAGTATAGTATAACACTTTCTGATCAATAGGAAAACTTTCCTTGTCAATGTTCATTGCTGGAAAACCATTTTCTGCTTGCCTGTTTTCCAGATTTTTGGTAAAAAGTGCTTCTCAAAAAAACATTTTGGCACCTTCTCAAACTTGTAGTTTCTGTACTTACCAACATTTTTTTCTCAATGTAACCCCCCCCCCCCCAAACCACCCCCAAAACCCCAAAACATTCAAATATCGTCAAATACCGATTATTATGCTAAAACGGATACAAAAATTACACATTTAGCGAGTAATGACTGAGAAATTATCCTTTTTAACATACCAAAGTATTTGAATGTTTTTTCACATTGAGAAAAAAATGTTAGCACTCAGAGAGACTATTCTTTGGTACAGAAACTACAAGTTGAGAAGGTGCCAACATTTTTTTTTTTTTTGAAAAGCACCAGTTTTGGACGGTTTTTGGCCAGTAGTTCAATTTTTGACCAAAAATGTAGAAAACAGGCAAGCAGAAAATGTTGGCATATGGTTTTCCAGCAATGAGCATTGACAACGAACATTTTCCGCCTAGTCAGAAAGTGTTACACTATTACCGAATGAACTTAAATTGATTAATACAAATTTTTCTCATAAGATGCGGACTTTATTTATAGTACTGAATAGTGGGTGCAGTACGATTTACTTTCGACATTTCAACTCCATACCATTTGGAATTGTTATTACATATCCCAAGGAGATTCATTTTCGATTAAGATGCGTTAATATGTTCATTTAGAAACCAAGATGGGGGCTATTTTTTATTAAATTAAACCATGTCCGATTTCTTTATGTGGGGTATAATTTCTAATTCATTTTGATCTGAACGGGAAAATAAGATTTATTTTTAACTAGGAACCAATATAACAACCACATTCTCTATTAAGTACCGGAAAATAAAAAATAATGAAATATTTCGCATATGAACCCGTCGTCTGTGGTTTCCCAGTATTAGTTGCTTCCTGAACACTATTTTGTTTAATTCTTATTTCCGTTAGACCAAGTTAATGAGGTTTGTGTTATATACATAATATTCCATCAATAAATGTTAAGAATCGAAATACGAAAATAAAAGTAAAATGGAACTAAATCAAAATGATTTTTATCCAGAATGCTATTCTATGAACATGAGTGTATACTTATCAGAACATATTTCTAATGTATTATCAGTCTTCTCCTCACTATAAGCACTGAATAAATCAGAATCGGAATTTTGCGTATTATTTGTTACTCATAATAATAATATCATGCAATTATCTGGAATTCTTGCAGTCTAATTCCTAATGAATGAAACTCTGTATACACCACTTTTTAAAAAATGTGTTTCCATTGGATAAGTGAAGTATCCATACATCGTTTATGATTCTCCCTGGGCGGCTAGGTCTATGCGCAGACCTGTAGCCAGAAATGAATTAATTGTAGGAGTGTGCTCATCGGATTTCAGAGGATGCCAATTCCTACAGTTTCTATAATTTAGGAAAAATACGCAAATTGGTGTTCGGTTTGCAATCTTGTCAATTAGTTTTTAGAGGGACCAATCGGTTTTTAGAAGCAATGGGTTTGGTGTGGTTCGTATACAGATTAGGAGTTAAGGTGGCCTCTTTTGTATCATAGTTACGTGTTCTATTTCATGATGATCAAGTTTTCTATAACATTATTTATGGCATTTAGCATTGCTGCTAATACATGTTGACTCTGTAATTGCGCTGGTAGCTCATTTATAAATTGAAATTCGAACATATTTGTTGTCAGAGTTGAGTATCCTTAGTTCTCTTTCTTGTCATTATTTTCTGGTCTGTCAATAGCCCTTCGCATTGAGTCTGCCTGGGATTTTTCCCAAAAATTTTCTATGCCATTTGAGTTACCTACGGATTCTTATAGGAAAAATCCCGCTGAACAAAATTTTCTTATGAAAAGGTTTCCTAAACCGCGAGCTTCATGGTCAAATATTTGTTTAGACAAATTTTTTATTTAATAAAATGAAACCGGTTTGATAGATCCGAAAAAATCTTGATTCAATCAAAAGATATTTTCAATACGCATCGTTTGGCGCCAGGTACAACTCATTTTGTCAATGCGTTTATTTGTTATAGCCAAAATAAATTTCTTAATTAACAAATTGATTACTCCGAAACCAATGAGGTCAAGATAATATTTTTTTCAAAACTCATGCCTTTTATACCAAAGAATATACCATATTTTTTTGCCCGATATCTTCAATTATTTTTTATTGTTTAAACAATTGGCATAATTTGTTAATTAGCAAATACCTTCTTTTTCGAAAGTTTGATCGACTTTAAACCAAGTTTAAACGATAAATATTGATGTCGATTGCGTGAGAGGCTCTAATTTTTGGACACGAGGTTTGGTGCAAATGAAAGCTAACAAGGTTTTCCATCAACCACAAAAAGTTCTACAACAAATATTTAATCCCTGAAGAGTTATACGCGTCTTTGACCCTTAAAAAAATATTTCCCGCAACCTGAAAATAGTAAGATTTGACGCGCAATGGGGTGGCTGGTTCGATCCTCGGCGTGGGCGAGTTTTTTTTTCGTCCGATTTCCTTTTTTTTTTCATATAACCAAGTATTTTTTATGATAAAAAATGTTTTAACTTTCTGAGAAATTTTTAAAAACGTAAATAATTTTTTTTGCAATTTTCATTAAATAAATGGCTATCTTGCAACAAATATATGATTGTTCTTGTCCAACGAGGGTTTGTCGGTAGTGTTTGTGTTTTTTACTCCTTTTTGTGAAAGAGAAGGCTTGTTTTACTTTATTTGCCTGTCAAAAAAGACCAATAATAAAATAATAATGCCATTAAAATAGTTAAATCTTTTAATTATGTCTCATTTACAAATAACAAAGTGTGTGTTTTTTTCATGAGACGTGAACTTTTTTCATTATAGAAAAAAGTGAAGAATAAAGTTTCCTTTTCATGTTTGGTCTTTTTTTGACAGACACCCCTCTCAAATCAATCTGCATGATGATACGGTATCTAGAAAAGGCGGGGAAAATAGGAAAATTAGCTCTCAGGAAAATCGCAAGCTTTTTAAAAATCTTGGGAGCCCCGAGCAACAACTAAATGCAAGGTAATTGCCAAAGTACGTTTCACGTTCGCGCAGATAATGTACATATCAGTATATAGCACATTTTATCGTTTCTTAAAGTTTTTTTACGTTTTTCGCACTTTAAAAAGAACATTTCAAGCCCCAAACTTTAGCTAATGTGTATTTATGTGCTAAATAAAAATCAATTGATAATGTATTTTTAAGAACAAACGTACTTACCTAAATGTACGTCTATGCGATTCCTACAATAAAATTGCATTAGACCATTTTTTATTGAGAATTAGTTATGGATTAACTTATCTATGCATTTTTTTTTGCTTTATGTGATATTTTACGAGATAATTAAAACACCCCGAATATTAAGAATAATACAAAAATTCACCTCTTTTGTGGCAGGGAAAGGTGTTGAGCTAGGTACGCTAAATTTGTTGTACATTTTTTTCTCTCATATTATGATAATTTGAGGGAGTGAGACGACGATCAAATTTTAAAAGTTAAAAAACAGGAACCACCCTAATATACATATGTGAAAATGCCTATCTATAGATTTGATGTGTTTTTAAGAGTTTGACCAATTGTACACTGGGCGTAGCTTGATATAAAAAACTGCAGACACTGCCACTGAGCAATAATACCCAGCGCATTCGCCAAATTTGCGAATACGCTTATGACACAGATCAAGAAATAAACATAAATATTGAAAACAACAAGTTATGTTTGAAGCCAAAATATTATTTGTTGTGTTTATTATTTTGTTTACATTTCGTCGGCTTATGTTTGGACAATTTGAACCACCCCGGTCAACGTACTTGATGACGGATTGCTTTTGTTGACATTTCAACAACAATCCGTTCTGTAGTTTGTTTCTAAGTTTGTGTTTTTGTACGATGTGTTTTATAAAATGTTTAACCATTGTTTATTAATATGTATATACAATTTTAACATTACCAAAAAGTGTGCAATGCGTATCAAATGAAAGAAAATACGCCATCTTTTCACAAATAAGTCAATAGACGCATAGGCGTAGAGGACGGATCAGGTAGCCATGTTTATTTTCAGTTCATATAATTATTATTTAAATCAAAATATGTGTTTTCATCTGCCTTAATTTTAATATCTTAGACGAATCAGAAACATTTCTGTAATATGCCTAGTGTAGAGTGTAGTATAACTGTTTCATAAGTATCAAAGCATCAAAAATGAGTAAGAATTCTTAGCTCATAATTAACCCTCTTCAAATGATGTGCCTCTACAAGCGGGCGAATGTAAACATAACCCCTCCTTGCCCCTTCTATCACTTTATTGTTTACTTTGGCTTCAAACACAGTAATACACCATTTCTACATAGTCTTTATTTACGTCTTTTATTCATCTGTGGCTGATGATATAAGAAAACTTTCCAATTTTTGCTCACCATACATACACCGAGCCATTTCCTACAGTTCGAAATAGATTTAATCGCAGTTTTTCTTTGGAACTGATTTAAAATAGATCCAATTAAAAAAACAAAAGCGGCCTTTTCGATAAAAAATTTCGTGAAGTATGCAATTTTTTAACATAAATAGGTAATGTTTTAATCAATTCGTGTGTTTCTATATTGTTCCAAGTAAGGCACCATGTAATGGGCCTGAAAATATAAATCAATATTTTCAACATATTTTTATGCATCAACGTCAGTCACTGCAATATTTTTCAACTATTCTTGAAAAGTAATAGGCATGTGTATATGTACGTTAGTAAACAATTTCTTTCTTGTACGATATCTCGCGAATAAGAAACTATATCGATTTCGCAGAGGTGTCAATCGCCGCGTATTAACGTCAGTATGATCTGAAATTTCATCAAATTTGGTCCAGCCAGACTGCAAGGATTTTAGGATTTCTTGAAAAATACTTAGCCTATCTAATCTGTTCTGGTGGCAATCGATACTTTCAAATATCAAATATAAAGTCATTAAAGCATGTAGGTCGCTTATCTGTTGTGTATGTCTTTTAGTGAACCCTAATAGTCTTAGAGCTTTGAGAGTTACATTGTTGAACATGTTAACAATGTACCTCTGGAAGCTCTGAGGTTATTTAGTTAGGGAAATGGCGTGCAATATCGACGACGAAAAGTTACTGTCTGACAGTCGGTAATCGAACAATCGAAGAGAGTATATAACTACGAAACTTTTTTCTCTCTGAAAATTTTTGGCATGGTGGGAGAATACGGAGGGGGGGGGCATTTTTTTCAAACGAATGGTTACCGATATCTGTCCACATAGGTAGTTAGCTTATGTACTTCACATACTCGAATACACTAGCAGATGAAAATTCCAATCGGTGCTCGGTAGAGGGTATTTAAAAAAATTAATTTTGCATTTGCTGGACTAATTAGGATTCATTAAAAGACATACTCAACAAATAAACGACCTACGTGCTATAATGACTTTATATCACACACTAGTGCGCAGTATATAGGAATATAATAGTGTCATGTGGTCTCCACACTATACTTCTTATATATATTGTTTAGAGACTGTGCAAAATAGATTTACTAAATTTTATGCTTAGAAAATGGGGCTGCAATACCCAGCTTGTGATTCTCACGTAAGATTAAACATAACGGGTTTTAAAGCCGCTAGAAGATGGTAGGAAATTTGCCTCTATTTTCTACATAAAATAACTCTGGTCTGGGGATCTGACCATGGTTGATATTATATAAACATAACCTATAAATGTTGCTCATAAAATTGTAATATAAACAGTGTTAGGAGGCTAGTTATTCATTATATTAGACTAATACTCATGCATGATAATGCAGTTTTAAACTTACTTTGCTTTTGCTTACTCAGCTTACTCTGAAATAAGCCTCATAGCAGAAAAATACTGATGATGTTGTAGGTGGATCACGTCTAGCGGTTTTAAGTCACTTTATTTTGCGTTGTATTTGTTTTGGTACTGTCACGAAAACCTTTTCAGGTGCGTTCTTGGATGTATTTTTGCATCCTGGCACAAAACACCACTTATTTTCCATTATAAAACGTTAAGGTTTTGCAAAATAACGTGTATTTATAATACACAACCTATGTTTGTTTACCACAACAATGTAACCTCTGACGTCATCAGTGCGGGATGCGGTGACGTGCGGTTTTTCGCGGTAAAATTTAAATTCAAATTTAAAATGGCATATTTTAAGAAATAAATCGATTGCTTGGGAAAATTCAATTTTTAACCATAATTAAGTATTATCGTCACAGCCAAAGAGATTTTAAAATTTGTGAAAACAACGAATTTACGATGCTATCAAAAGACAATTTCGATCTTTCGGTATTGATATCACAAAGATTTCCCGGTCGTGTATTCGAAAAGGTCCCGTCATTTAAAAATTCTATATTTTACTGCTTGTCATGTTTTGATAATATTCAAAAGATAATTGACATTATCATTGCAAAAGGACGTCAAGAGCTAGGAGTTTTTAATTTCATTATTGATATCGCAGTATAAACATGAATTTTTATCCAAAATTAAGATTAGTTCTTATTTGTAAAATTATGTATCTTTATTATACTATTAAACACAAATTAAATACCTAAATGTTTTCTAACTCAAGATATATCTATTATTATACAGATTAAAATTCAATTACTTTGTGGGTAATAATGATAAATATAAATTATTCATAAAGAAATGCGTTAATTTTACAACCAATTTCATAAATAACATGACCATTAAAATACGTTGTAAATTTTACATTAAATAGAGCAAAGATAAAACATATCAAGTAGTGAGTTTTTATTAATTTCTAATCCACTGGCATAGCAAAATGTAAAAAGATAACACCATGGATCATTTATAGTGTATTTTCTAACACGAAATGGTAATATTAATTTATAAAATAATGATGGTTAGAAAATAACTGCATGTAAATTATTGTTTATAAAAAAGAATAAAACTGAAAGTTATCTAGCTCTGCGGAAAGTTGTTTTATAAAGATAACTATTACGAGAATAAACTGCATATAATTATTAATATAAATATAGTAATGATACGTAGTAAAAAAATGTTGAGAAATTTAATTTGTATGCTACATAATTATACTATCATTATTTAGTAATTTTTAATTGCAATCTGTGAAAGGTATTTCCTTTTAAGAAGAAATTGCTACTTTTCAATATTTTCAGAAAATAAAAAATAGATTAATTGTTTTACAATTTCTTGTTCTAGAGAAAACCATTGCAAAAAATTCACAACTTAAAATATTTCTCTGTAAACAACGTTTAACGCATGGTATAGTATATATGATCTCAATTGGGACAGCATAAAAACCACAGCACAGTGGGCCAGAATTCGCAAAAAGTGGACAAAAATATTTTTTTCAAATTTCACATATCATTTCTATATTTTGTGAATAGTTAAAGAGAAGACCAATGTTATCATTTTCTAGAATAACTATTTCATTAGGAAAATCTCTACCTGCTAAGGGATCGCAAACACAACTCTTCTACCTGGCACAGGTCGACCGGTTCCAGCTAATTGTAACACCAACTTTGAGTAGATAGTGTGAATTTAAAATGTGTTACTTCAAAGTGAAATTTTTCTAGAAGCTCATTTGTGGTATGTACTTTAATTTAATATATGATATAAAGAAGATTTTGAATTGAAATATTGAAATAAATTATATTATTTATGGGGTGTTTGGCAGACATTTTTATGTCATTCCTAGCTTTGCGTAGAGAAGCAAAAAAAGTCTTACTTAGTCATGCCTTGAAAAATTATTTAAAAAAATACCTTAAACCTTCCTTTATAAGATAAATAGAAAACCATGGGTGCTTAACCTTTTCCAAATATATTGTTCTTCTCGCTCAAAGTCATTTGGCGTAAATTCGTAAAAATTCTATGAATTCTAAACATTTCTTAAGATGTTTAAAACTCAAATGGCATTAAGCAGATCTATATTTGTTCATTTCTAATTAAAAGATTTTAATTTAAAATAGCGAAAAAGGCTAGAAAACCTTATATTTTTTTATTAATTTAACAGCTTCTTAGCTAAAGGAGATTGCGTATTTATTTAAGCCAAACTAGTTCCCATCTGAAAATTTATATAGTTTTAAAAAATGTTAAAAACGAATTGACTGATTTGATTAATAAAAATTGTTGGAGACAAACAACACATGTGGATAACTACACAAATTGTTAATTTCTATCAAGCGTTACGCTGCATTCTTTCTGTTTGGCGATAGGCATTCTTATTTGTTTTTGTTGTTTAGTGAATGAATTAATAAAAATACTTACGTATTTTACATATATTTAGAGTTCCGTGCTCAAAAGTGAAAACGGAAGCCTTGTAGATTGTAAATTGCTTAAGGGCTCACTCAGCTCACTCGGCTCTTTCATCCCTTCTTCTCATCGAGCTAAATGATCTTTTGTGAATTACCCTACAATTAGTTGTTGCCCAGGACTCCCAGCTTTTTACAAAGCTTGTTATTTTGCTGGAGGTTAACTTCCTCATGTCTTCAGGCGTTATTTCCACCCTTTCTAGGTTTTTTAACCTACTATGGACTAGCGCCTTGCATCGCAAAGAATATGTTGAGCAGTTTCTATTGCAGTATCACAGTATCTGCACGTATCATTGTCTGCCTTGCCCACAATCTCAAGGGACAATGGTCTGTTAAAAGGTCTGTTATCAGCCTTAAGCCTGATTTTTCGAGTTTGAAAAGCCTTTCGCTTGCCTTTGGCTTTCAGTAGGACTCTTTCTGTTCCTTTTCCCCTTTTAGAATCTCCTCCGTTATGGGGCTTCAGCATGTTTTTTTGCAAGGGCGTCATTTTTCATTTCTTTCTATTCCCTCATACACTGGCATCCACATCAAGGTAATCTTGTTGACTTCCTTCCCAGGCAATGTTAAACTCAACGGTGTAAGATCTGGGACCTTTAAACGCTACCTAGCTATCTGAAAGTATATAGATCTTTGCTCATCAAATGCCTTTAAGTATGCATTCCTGAACACACATAGATCTGTAGCATAAATTTCTGCTTGGGAGATGACTGGGGTCTTGCCTAGGGATCTAAATAGCCTGCAATTAGGCCCCGCTACGCCCACGTCAACCCCTTCAGCCATCTTCGTTCCATCTGGGTACCAGATGAGTGACCCTTTCTCTAACTGCAGGGCTTCGACTCTGCTCGTCTTACGACTCTCAATTAGCACATCAAACGGACAGTCAAAGTCCCGCTTGATTGGCATGGAGTTGGTGGGTTTGATCGTGGACTCCAATTGGAATTGGATCCAAGATCCTTAGGTAACCAACCAGATCGCCTGGTTTGAAAGAGAGTAAGTACTGCTGCCTTCGGACACTAATTTGTGTCTCCTACCTGACGTAAAAGTATTGAGGAAATATGTCTAACATTGCTTTCATAGCTGCTGTGGTACAGGATCACATTGCTCGTGTAATCCCGAAGCAGGCAAGGCGTTGCAATTTTTGCAACTTTCCATGTGCTAATTTTTCTTCAGTTTTTGGCCACCATACACATGAAACTTCATAGTTAGAGTTAGGTCTTTAGCAGGTAGTTCAACAGTTGATGCCCCAAGATTATTTTCTGAGAATTATTTGTAAAAATATGGAACTACTATACTTCATTATCGTAATATAAACAAATATTTTAATTTTCTAAACATCATATGTGGAGCTTGAAAATATATTTCGTTCCGTGGCTACTCCGTGAACTCGTCAGTAAGGCTGGAGTAGCCGTTGCCTTATGCGCTTTTCCAACGAACTCAACATGGGCCAAATGATGTGGCGGTGAGACGTAAGGGAAAAGTCGCACGCCACATCATACATTTTAGGTTCTCTAGGCTCTGTTTAGAAAGCCTCTAATATTTATAATATACAGTGTATTAGTTAGGGAAATGGCATGGAAATTCGACGACGAATAGTTACCGTCTGATGGGCCGGTAATCGAAGAGAGCATATAACTACGAAACATTTTTGGTATGGTGGGCAGATATGGAGGAGGGGAACTTTTTTTTCTAATCAAATGGTTATCGATATCTGTCCGCATAGATAGTTAGTATGTGTACTCGACATACCCAAGTTATGTACGCTAACAGAGGAAATTTCCGGTCGGTGCGCGGTAACCTGAAATTGAAACCTATCGCAAAATGTTTGTACTGTATTGTAGTGGCAAACATTTCTGTCGGGCGGTTTTTGAGCAATTTGCTATCAAAGTGTCGAAAAATGGACCAAAATTTGAAATTTGGTCCAGGCTTTTAGGTATTTACAGTAGTAACCTGAATTAACTACAAAGACAACTTATATAATAAACTGTCCTCCCTAGTATTCATGCTTAGAAGGATAACTGCAGCTGTGAGCCCTGAAACCGCACTAGCCTGCTATCATGTCATATTTCACTCCACGATAATATATGAAATATTATCCTGCGAACCTGCAGCAAACATCCACATCCAAAGAATCCTAATTCTGCAGAAAGCAGCGATTCGAGGACTACTTAAGAAAAGTCTCCACGATCCTTTTAAACCATTATTGAAACAACTAAATTTAATAACAGTGTTTTCCCTTGTAATTTGTGAAAATATTTACTATGTAAAATAACGTTCAAGTTACTTCCAAATATTTAGTGACGTGCATGACGACAAAACAAGGCATAAAGAAAATTTAATTTATTCATACACAAGAATTAATAAAACCGAATTTAGTGGTTTAAAATTTTATAATACTCTGCCCATAAACATGAAAGTGCTCAACGTAAAAAAATTCAAATATGAGTTTTTAATCAGTGCTTGTCGCTATAGTATATATGATTTTTATTCATTTTGAAGCACTTGTACTATAAATGTGTAATTTAACTTTAAATTCATATTTTTAATTTACTACTATTTATTGTTTATTTATTGCACATTATGTATCTATTAGTTTTAATCCTATTGCAATTATATTTGAATTTCGTAATACTTCATTGAAATGACTTATCTACAAACAGTTTCTCAGATTAATAAAGATTATTATTATTGTTATTATAGGTACAGGGCATATTCAGTCATATTCAAATTTAAAAAGAAACAGTAAAGTTCCCACCAATCATTAAACGTTAAAATATAGGTTTTCAAAAAACAAATTGTAAAACCACGAGAATTTGTAGTAGTAGAGTGCTCGCGTTGACAAAAGTCGCTTAGTTTTCGATCCCGTTGGCACTTTTAGAGTAAAATGTATGACCTTGTCAGATATGTTACTTATGCCCTGTGGATTACGAATCCACTTGTCGTCAAAGAATCGTCATGAATATAAGGGCGCAAATCAAAATTTTCTAATTAACTACACCACGCGATAGAGTCAATCCTGAAGCGTATTTTATCCAAAAATCATTAAATTCTCTGTAGAATTTCTATTTTTAAAATAAATAAGAAAACGAACTTTTGCATAGGCTTATATGGCAGTAAAGATCAAAAATCCTCATTTTCTCTGTTCGACTACGGCTGAAAATTAATTATTTTTCGTCTACTTTTCCATTCCCACGACGATATCTCCCAAACTATTATATTTATCAAAAAAATATATTCTTTATAAAATATTTGCCATATATTCCAGATTACAATGGTTTTTAAATCAGATTTTTTGAGAATTTAATAAGAAAAATATTTAATAATGTGTAGCGTGATATCAATTTTCGAAGCTTATCAGCGGCATGCGTTCGTTGCAAATTCTCGCTCTCCCACTCTTTAAAACTGTTTCAACACACCCCACTTCGCACCCGCTCTGGCCTACCGTTGGATAGATTGGCACATAGTAGCTCTCGTGGTTCATAATATTTTGAAATTTATATCTTGAAAATGATTATTACTACGAAATAAATGTAAGTAGTATATTTGTAGAATATTAATTCAGTGTTACATGGACTTAAATAAAAATTATGTCCTGCCTAAAATTATTGTGTAATAGATTAACACATTATAAAAAACTCCCTATATTTCACTGTTTGCAAGATACTTTCAGCTGGTATGTATTTTAAATTTTCTACCATATAGGTAACTGATGTATATGCTTTTTAGAAGAAATTAAAATGAAAAGTACTACTGATAGCACAAGTTCTGAGAGTGAGATTGAGAAAAATATAATTGAATGTAAACCAGATTCGTAACATATTAGCTTAATTTGTATGAAACCGGGCCCTGTAATCAAAAGTTTTGAGAAATCGTTTGCAACATTTACTGATTGTTTAGAAATCTATGAAAAAATAAGTAACCAAGGAGAAGATGATCTATATCCTAGCATTACGTCATTCAAAAAAACAAACAATTTTGACTGGTTTGGCACCGAAATTGCTATTCTAGTTTTACTAGCCAAAGAAATATAGAACATTTAAGAACATAAATAGAGAAAGAAATTGAAAAGAGTTCAGATGGATCCAATGCCTGTCCATCAACTTTTTCCTATGTGTATTTTCGTAAAATAATTTTTTTAATAGAGTAATGTGCTTTTGTCAGAAGTACAACAATAAAGTTTTCTCAAGTAATGACCACGGAACTAGAATCCACCAGAATCCCATAATTTTCGAAAAAAATTGTGCTAACGATTTAATACCTATAGAAATTGAATGTCATATTTCATGTTTCTAAAGTCGCTATATAAAATGCAGAGGTCTATCTAAGAATAAAAATAAAAGTGGAAAACGGACAGAAACGAACGGAGGGAGTTCTACTAAAATATGTAAAATTCTTGAGAAACGGTTTTTGAAGCAAAAAGGGTATGGTATGTCGTCAATTTATGATGAGAAGTATCTAGAATGGATAGATATAGGTCTAAAAGAGAGATCAGTAGGCTACTTATAAATACATTTACCGGCAAAGGATTCAAAATTGTTAAATCTACAAAGAGAAACGAAAAATATGTTAATTCAGAAAACGAGGCATGAAACTTTGCATTTTCTATTGCGACTTTGGAAATATTAAACATGATATTTAGTTTCTATAGCATTTAAATCGTTAGCACAAATTCTTTAGAAAATTATGGGATTTTGGTGGGCTAATAGTATTATTTTTCTTTCTGTGTTCCTGGTCATTACTTGAGAAAGCTATTTTATTGAAAAAAAATTCATTTTACGCAAGGACACGCCTGAAGAAGATATTGGACATGCACTCCATCCACCTGAACTGTTTTTATTTTTTTTTCTCTTTCTCCATTTTTCTCCTTCAATGTTCCATATTTCTTTTGCCAGTAAAACTAGAACAGCAATTTCGGTGCCAAACCAAACAGCCAAAATGATTTGTTTTTCGAAATCGCATAGTTCTAGAATATACATCATCTTCTCTTTGATTAGGTACTTATTTTTTCACGGAGTTTTAAACAATCAATAAATATTGCAAACGATTTATCAAAACCTTTGTTTACAGGGCCCGGTTTCATACAATTTAAGCATAATATTTTACGAATCTATTTTTCTTTAAATTTTATTTTTGTCTCAATCTTACTTTCCGAACTTGCGCTATCAGTAGTACTTTCCATTTTCATTTCTTCTTCAGTTACCTATATGGTAGAAAATTTAAAATACATACCAGCTGAAAGTATCTTGCAAACAGTGAACTATAGGGAGTTTTTTATAATGTGTTAATCTATTACACAATAATTTTAGGTAGGCCATAATTTTTATTAAGTCCATGTAACACTGAATTATTATTCGACAAATATACTGACATTTATTTCGTAGTAATAATCATTTTCAAGATATAAATTTCAAAATATTATGAACCACGAGAGCTACTATGCGCCAATCTACCTAACGGTAGGCCAGAGCGGGTGCGAAGTGGGGTGTGTTGAAACAGTTTTAAAGAGTGGGAGAGCGAGAATCTTTAACGAACGCATGCCGCTGATAAGCTTCGAAAATTGATATCACGCTACACATTATTAAATATCATGGTTATTAAATTCTCAAAAAATCTGATTTAAAAACCATTGTAATCTGGAATATATGGCAAATATTTTATAAAGAATGTATTTTTTTGATAAATATAATAGTTTGGAAGATATCGTCGTGGGAATGGAAAAGTAGACGAAAATTAATTAATTTTCAGCCGTAGTCGAACAGAGAAAATGAGGATTTTTGATTTTTACTGCCATATAAGCCTATGTAAAAGTTCGTTTCTTTATTTATTTTAAAAATAGAAATTCTACAGAGAATATAATGATTTTTGGATAAAATACGCTTCATGATTGACTCTATCGCGTGGTGTGGTTAGTTAGAAAATTTTGATTTGTGCCCTTATATTCGTGACGATTTTTTGACGACAAGTGGATTCATAATCTACAGGACATAAGTAACATATCTGGTATTTTACTCTAAAAGTGCCAACGGGGGGGAAAGATAGAAATTAATTTGCACTCTGCTATAGACATATTCCCTCTATTTGCTCGAAATTTCATGCTCAACAGTAATAACTAGGGAGCTGGTGGGCTGAATAGCTAAATGATTTGCTCATTGCCCGTTACAATAACTACTGTAGTAGTTTAAGTGTATGCGGATCAGAAAATCCGTAACAAATGGGTGGCGCTTATTTTTCGTAAAAAGGAATTTCAAAATTGCAACAAACAAAAATTATCATAAATTATGTGCTCATATCTGCGTCTTCATTCACTGTCTTAAGGATATAGCATATCCACAATAAAGTAGGCAGACATCCAGACGTTTCTGTATTTTTAGTGACAGTAAGGTAGACGCATACTAGTCCAGAGTATGGTGGTTTTTGGCTCCGATTTCCTTAAAAAAACATCGATTTGCTTGAAATGTGAACTGTATGTAGGAAATACCTTAAGAAGTAAACCCTACCCTATGCGAGTGGAATTACCTTAGGGTGGGAATTTTAATATTGAAAATATATATATAGAAATCTATAACGGAACACATTCTAAGCAAAAAATGTTCTATAGAGTTGAGTTATTCGTGATTGAAAATTTCAATTTTTCTTTAGAATAATCATGTTTTCAAACGGTTTTGCACGAATAAGTCAAAAACTTGATATTTTATCCAAAAAAATAAGGAGTAGAAGCATGGCTTATGAAAAAACAAAGAGATTGGTTTTTTTATTACTATAGGCCCAATACATACCGAGTTATGGTTATTGAAGGTGGGCCGTATATATCGAACGAAAAATTTAAGAAATTCAACATTGAATAACAGGATAACGGTCAATTTTACGGGGAAAATTCATAATAGGGTCAAGTGGTGTAAAAATGAGATGATTTTTGATATTTTTCATTTTAAACCCGTTTCTGCTAACCAAAAAAAAAAAATAAAAAAATGTAAGTAGGGCGCAAGAACGTGTTATCAATACCCTGTACTATGAAAAGAATTACTCTTCCGAAAACTTTTCTTTAAAAAAAATTAAACCCTGTCTCATTTTTAGCCCAGAGTTTGGGGTAAAAATAAGACTGGTCTGGGGAAGAATAAGAGATTAATATATTTGGTATACTCTTACTCTGGGGTATTAATGAGCGCTCAGTTGAAAGAGGAGACAAAGTTGTATAAATGTAACTGTTCAAACTTTATTTATAACTAAATAAAATTTTAAAAAATAAAACTAAATAAAATTTCAAAGTTTAGAGGCGCGGAATATACTGATTGTAAACAACATATATTTTTTAAATTTCATGTGCGTTGAAAGAAATTTAGTACTTAACATATTCAAGTAGCAAAATGAAATGTCTATCAGCCTAGAGCTCTTTATCATGTCAACAATTTCTTTTTAAATCTTGTAAAAATTAGTGTCTCATTTTTGTCCATAATTTTTGCTGTCTCATTTTTACACCTCTTGACCCTACCTTTCTTAAAGTACTTTAAAAAACCTTTAAAATGAGATGTTGCAGAACTCTCTAGCATAAGAACTAAGGAAGTTATGACGAAAATAAGGTCGATTCCTATTTTTTTCGTGGAACAACAATGCTACCCTTGGCATTACTACCCTAACTGAAATTAAACGTAATCCATTCACTTTCACTTTATTTGGGCACTAGTAATGTGATCCAGAAGTTTGACCGATTCAGAATGCTTAATTTTGAAAAAAATTATTATGGTTAAAGTGGAAAAAGCATTTTTGAAATTTTTCAAAAAGTCGTCTTTTCTTCAAAATAACTAAAAAACTATCGAAGATACGGAGAAATTGCTAGAGAATAAAAAGATTTTTTTTACTGAAAATTTTGTTTTTTTTTATTGTCGTAGCTTACACATTAACCGAGATATGGCCTCTCAAAGGTCGCGTTAGCGTGTGACTGATAACGTTTTGCAGCCCTTTAAACGTTGCCTTTTTAAATAAAGGGCTTAATAAATTTTATGAGCTCGTGGGTCATAAAATTTCCTACAAAATGATTTTTTGATGAGCTTTCTAGCGTAAAAATTAAGTTTTTGTCAAAAAAAACAAACACACTTTTTTTTAATTTCGGAGTGGGTAGATTTTGGAGCATATATGAATGTATATATAGCATAAATACGCACAATGTTTTCATAATAAGGGATTTTTAAGGGTTGAAAATTTGGGATGAAAAATATATGAAGTATGACAAAGTCAAAAATTGTTCTTTTCCAATTTTATCATAATAAGGGGTAGTTTATAAGGGGTAAATAAATCAAATAAGGATTGACAAATAAAAGTTAGTGTCTTAAAACACCAAACAATCTTGATTCAAACCCCATTAACGTTTTTTAACTTATTAAATGCTTCAATTCATTATTTTATTAAGTTTTTGCAATAAGGGGTAGTTTTCACCCCTAAGAATAATTTGCACATATCGGCATAGGGTAGTGAACGAAGTGGAGGGTAAGTAAAGCTTAATTCCAAAATTTCATGAAAATCCATGCTTCTTGATAGGATTCGGAGGTAATACCATATTTTTAGCGCCATACACTGGGCTATACATTTTAGTTCATGAATACATAAGTTGCAAAAAAATGGGTAAACTTGAAAACGTGGACGAGACCGGGGCATCGCCCCCTTTTTGACGATGCTGGATACTATGGTGATATTTTTAGACCTCCCACCGCTCGGAAACTACTCCTAATCGCAAAAATGTATGTTGCTATCGTGTTAAGCACCCTTGAAAACTCATAGAACATTTTTGGGGAGATTTTAGTATCAGGAGAGGGGGTAGTTTCAATCCCGGGGTTGATAATATGTGGTCAAAGCCCATACGGCCTACCCGAAAAACCCGATCCGACAAGCCCTTGCATGCCTACAATGAAAAACAGGCGAAAATGAGTTGGTTTTTCGCGTTTAGGGGCAGTTCTCGAAGGGTGGGAGGTATAAAAAGATCACCATCGTATTCAGCATCCTCGAAAACCGGGTGTACCCAGGTCTCGTCCTGGTCTCATAATTTTTTATGTTCTTACAACTTTTTCATGGACTATTTCTGACTTTGAACTGTACAAGAGGATATACACTGCTGGCCAGTCGAACTTACACATAGAGACTTTTAGGCAAAATTTAAAGTTCAATATTTTCAACAGGAATGCAAATTTTTGAACGCGGCTTGCAAATTTTAAGAGCTAGTTTTTTTCGGATTAAGCTGCATGACGTATATTTATCGTAGGACCTTAAGTTTAATATATACGGGGTGATCAATGAAGTCATGCAAAAAATCAAAAAGTTTGTATGAGTGAAATTTCCGCAAAAATTTTTTTTGGTCGTTGCAATATGGTTCCTTACTAAGGTAACATCAATATCTCTAGACGGTTTTGTCAGTTTTTGGATTAAGGCCCTTAGGCCTTGTACACACTACTCAACATAAAATTTGGATACCGAAATCTTTAAAATGCTATAACTTGACATTGGATTGACGGTTCGTGATGATTTTTGCGGATTTGGAATCCTTATTTCACGTAGATTTTCTATGGTCTAAGCATTTTATTTGAGGGTTGAAATTTACACATTATACCGGGTCGATAATAAACAAAAACGTAGCGACAAGAACAAGTTTATTACATTAAATTCTACAATATACAACAATGCTTAACAACGACCAAAAGTCAATTCTTAAAAAATTTATAATTCTAATTCTGGTAATTTTTAATAACTGAAAAAAAAATTAACTAAAAAATTAAAAATTAATTTAATTTAAACTTAAATTAAAATTAAATTAAAATTACCTAATTAAAATTAGGTATATTAATTAAAAAAAGAGAAGCTAATATTTTGTTGGTCCTCCTGCTCGGAATATTACTTCCCGACATCGATTTGGTAGAGTATCCACAAGATTATGGGCGTTTCTAAGGTTTCAGGGGGTACATCAAGAGATCTTACTTTAAGTTTTAAATAAGACCAAACGTGTTCGATGACATTAAGATCCGGAGACTTTGCAGGCCAGTCCATCCTATTGATGTTTTGTGCCTGCAAAAACTCTGTGATCCTTCGCGCTCTGTGAGGTTGAGCGTTGTCATCCACCAATAGAATTTCTGGGCCTTAATGTCGAGCAAAAGGAACAACAATAGGTTCCAAAATTTCCTCCTGATAAACAGTAGCATTAATGGTTTGGTTGGTAATGAATAGCTCGGTTTTACCATTTCTTATGATACCTCCCCACACTGTAACACCTCCGCCACCAAATGCTTCTTGAGGGGCCATATTTTCCTCCAAATATCGCTGATTTGGCCTTCTCCAAACTAACATTCGGCCATCGGAGTGAAACAAATTATATCTTGTTTCGTCAGTAAATAAACAATGGCTCCACTCTGCATTACCCCAATTCGCATGCCGATTTGCCCATGCCCGCCTATTCGCTCTATGGCGTTGTAATAACCGCACACATTTTGCTTTGCGACGGGCTCTATAATTTAAAATGCTTGGCATTATGTTATGTTTAAAAAAAAAAAAAATCTCACCTCAAGTTGTTTTTATTTAATGTTCTTCTCACTGTTCTGTCCGAAACTCTCACCCCAGTTTGTTGTCTTAAAGAGTCATTTAGTTTTCTAGAGTTCTTTGTTCTATTCCGCTTAGTTTCTCTCATTAAAATTCTTTCGGTTCTTTGGTTTATTTTTTTTGTATGTCCACCCCCATGCCCATAATTATGATCACCAGTAGTTTCGACGCGGCGGTTCAAATTATAAATTGTCTTTCGGCTGACATTGTAAATGTGCGCAACTTGCTGTTTTGACATTCCTTCGTTGAGAAGTCGAATGCAATTTTCCCTTTCTGCCGTGGTTAAACGCCTCATATTAATTAAACTTTACAAAATTATAACATTGAAATATGTCAGATTATTTCTAAAATAATGTAAACAGTTTTTAATTCCATAGCAACAAATTTGTTTTTCCAATGCCTACTTTGAAATTGACGCGTCGCGTAGAAATTACACCCGATCATAATTATGGGCATGGGGGTGAACAAAGAACTCTGTAAAACTGAATGATTCTTTGAGACAACAAACTGGGGTGTGAGTTTCGGACAGAACAGTGAGAAGAACATTAAATAAAAACAACTTGAGGTGAGAATTTATTTTTACAAAAACTTAAATAATGCCAAACTTTAGAGCGCGTCGTACCCTACGTTTTTGTTTATTATCGACCCGGTATAATGTGTAAATTTCAACCCTCAAATAAAATGCTTAGACCATAGAAAATCTACGTGAAATAAGGATTCCAAATCCGCAAAAATCATCAAGAACCGTCAATCCAATGTCAAGTTATAGCATTTTAAAGATTTCGGTATCCAAATTTTATGTTGAGTAGTGTGTACAAGGCCTAAGGGCCTTAATCCAAAAACTGACAAAACCGTCTAGAGATATTGATGTTACCTTAGTAAGGAACCATATTGCAACGACCAAAAAAATTTTTGCGGAAATTTCACTCATACACACTTTTTGATTTTTTGCATGACTTCATTGATCACCCCGTATATAATAAACTTATGGTCCTACGATAAATATACGTCATGCAGCTTAATCCGAAAAAAACTAGCTCTTAAAATTTGCAAGCCGCGTTCAAAAATTTGCATTCCTGTTGAAAATATTGAACTTTAAATTTTGCCTAAAAGTCTCTATGTGTAAGTTCGAGTGGCCAGCAGTTTATATAAATAAAATGCTACAATACATTTAATTATGAGGAAATTGAGTGGTATAATTAATTGCATAATTACCATTTGTTAAATAATAAAATAAGAACATAAAGCCTCTGGAGGTTGTAGTTTCAACAAACATCAAAACTCTTGAAAACAATAGTCGAATACTCGACGCGAGTTTTGGTAACAACGTTAACATCATCGGAGGATGATTAAAACCAGTTTGAATTATTTATTTAAAAAAAATATTGAATTATGAATTACTATTACGTAACTTCGGCTTATAATAATATATTTATACGGACATGGAGAAAAAAAATTATTAAAAAAAATAAAATTATGTTGGTATATTAATGCAAATGCAAATCTGTATACTTAATACAGTTTTATTTCTAAGAACATTTTAAATAATTTGCATCTGTCTTAGCTATTTCCTTGGTTTTCATAGGCAATTAAATCATTATTCCCAGAGGCAGACGTAAACACATAATTTCGAAATCTAATTTTTTTTTTTATAATTTTGAACACTCGGCGTTTTATATCTCAGCTACACCAAGCCGGCCGGCATATGTTGGTTTTATTGTCTGCCGCATACGCACATCATTTAATTTTTCATATCAAAATACAACCAAAAATTTATTAGGTACTAAATAATGTAGAGAAGTAAGCACGTATGCCTCATTAATTTCTATGAGTTTTATAGTTCAATATACAATTTGAATGAAGAAGCAGCGGAAAGAATTTTTTTAAAACATCTTTAGGAACGAGCGTAGGTACGTCTGCAGATACTCGTATTTCGATTTGAAACTGGAGCAACGTCAAGCGCGGTTAGTACCGGGATGGGTCAACCAGTCCAGGGAAACACAGCGTTCTCGCTCTATCTTCTAACGACTTATATCTCAGCGCATGCGTAGAAGGTGTGTAACTTGAGGCGGGGGTTACATGGCGGATATACCATCCTTCGGAGGGGATGTAAATCAGTCGGTCTTTTGTCTATTAAATGTTTGGCAAGAAAAAGATTCCTACTCTTCGATAGAGAAGAGGTTCGGCAACATTTCCAGGTTGGGGGTAGCTCGTCTCCTGGCGTCGGTGATTGGCCTTAGTAGCGGAAAAGGGCAGACGTTAAATAAGTGAATAAAAAAAAACAATTTTAATAAGATTATAATTAAAAAATCAGAGGACAGAGATCATCGTAACTATTCTTTATGGTTGGAACTTCGTAACAAATAACGTCTACCACGCGAGCAGATGATTTAAAAATTTATGCCACTAGCCTCCTAGCTACAGTAAAGTATCAATTAGAAAACTAATAAAAGGCATACGTTTACAAATGTCAAATTTTTACATTTGTTTTTTGCCATATCTCAAATAATCGCTTTATAAATCAGAATTTATTACAACTGCTGCCTGTCTAATGTAGGAAAAATTTCTATTTTAATGTGAAAAATGATGGACGGAAGTCGAATTGATAATTCATTTTAATGTATTTACATATCAACTAATTATGGATATAAGTATATTTTTATGACTGACAAAAATCGTGAACAACTTAAGATAATACATTAGTTACCCATCATTAAAAAATTAATAGTGCAGATATTATTCTGTGTGTTTAATAATAATTAGAAAATATATTCCCAACGTTATATCTTAGAATTCATTCTTGCATAATCATTAATTGCATCATACCACAAAGTATGATAAAAATGAAACAGCTTACTAGAAATTTAATCGAATTTATTACATGGAAATAAAAGAAATGCCTAATTTAGCCAACATACACGAAATTCATACAAGATTATAATATCTGTGTGTAATATGTTTACGATTATTTATGTGTATATGTATTATACGTATATTGTATAATGATATAGGATGTCAATGAATACATAATTATAAATGACTTAAATACATATTTGTGGGCTTCCAACAATAAACAATAAATCAACTACAATATTATGTTATGCCATTAAATATTCACCAACGAAATTAAAGGCATTTGAGATAAGACAGTCTCAACAGATCTTACAAACATTTTTAAGATGGAGGTTCTAACTTTGACTAGTATGTATATTTTCTTTTTGCGTTTATTTAATATTTCTCTGGAAATGTGATTGTCATATGACAAATATATACAATTATTCTTTATATTTCAAAACATCTTTAAACTTAGAAATTATATTTGGTATAGCATGTGATTTCTCGAAAGCTTTCGACAGTGTAAATTTGGAAATAATTCTTCTAAAACTGGAATTCTATGGCATACGAGGTGTAGCTCTAAAATGGTTTCAGAGCTACTTGACGGACAAAGAACAGCGAAAAATTTTAAGAAAACTGACAGAGCCAGCAGATTATTTGCATTCGGGATGGGGCAAAATAGGAAGTGAAGTACCTCAGGGATAAGTCCTTGGTCCACTTCTGTTTTTACTCTATATAAATGATTTACCTTCTAGTTTCCCGAACTCGCCGACAACACTTCTCGCTGACGATTCACTTTTTTGGTGAAATGCGACAAATCAACAAATATTACCGTGTGTAAATGAATGTTTAGAACGCATTTGTAATTGGTGTGAGGCTAATAAAATCAAAATAAATTTCGAAAAGACATATTGTATAAATGTTAGCCAAAGAAATAAAGCGGACATCATGACTGTAAACTATAATATCAAACTTACAGAAGAAATAAAGTCCCTCGGTTTTACGCAAATGAATTTGAAGAAACATAATTTATTATTGAATAAGAAACTAAACACCGCATGCTACTGCTTGAGAGCGATGGCAAACAAAGGTCTAAACAATAACATCCTGAGAATATTGTATCACGCAGTATTCGACGCCCTTATTTCATATGGTATAATTTTTTGGGTCACCTCTACTGATTGGGCATCAATATTTACAACACAAGAACGTGCTATCAGAATTATCTCCGGAGGAAAAAGTAGTCGAGAATCCTGTAAACCGCAATTTACCAAACTAAACATTTTAACATTACCCTCCTTCTATATATTAAACATTACTGCTGGTACATACAAATAAATCAACTTACACCGTCAGTAGTTCAGATACGAGACAAAATAATAACTTAATACTATTATCGCGTCACAACCTCTCTATATGAAAAGCACTGTTATTATAAAGGTGCTGTACTGTATAATAAACTACACAAAGGAACGAAAAATCTCCCTGTAAGGAAATTTGAAAAAAAAAGTAAGACATGTTACTAAAAAAAGCCTACTATTCGGTAGACGATTTCATTCAGGATCAAAACAATTCCCTATGAACAAATAACAGAGTGATCATATATGAATGCTTGTGCAGGTTAGAAAACGTATAAACATACTAAAACTGATTATTATTATAATATATTATTGTATATTACACATTTCCATACATGTAAACATGTTTCTGAAATAAAGTGTTCTATTCTATTCTGTTCTATTCTATTCTATTCTATTCTATTCTATTCTATTCTATTCTATTCTATTCTATTCTATAGGCTTTAGGAACTTTTATTGAATTTGTATTTAGGAATAATTCTGATAATTGATTGTATGATTTTGTTTCCACATATTTTATATTTATCTGGCATAAGTACTGTATTATTTAAATTTGTTCGTGTGTAATTATTATCTTTATTTTTTGTATAGTATTTATGTTGCTATATGTATTTACTTCAAGTACATGTCAGCGTACGTCCATACATATCTTTTTAATTAGTTAATTAACGCAAACTCATTCATAAAGTAAACTAATTATAAATACACCTCCTTACGCACGCAATACTATCACGATAAACACACCCTGAATTATATGCTTCTGAAATACGGTACGCACCCAAATTAACTCTAGACACACTACTCTGAAGTACAAAACAATTTTAAGAATAATGCGTCGATTTAGTTTTCGAGGGGGAAGTCGAAACCACTCGCTTTTAATTAAATCTTCTTCCACTTCTTCACTCACAGCCACCGCACACTCCTGATACCATTTTAAAAATAAATAGGTAAAAAAATTGAAAAAACACGCTTTCAAAAACCAACTGAAATTGTTAAAAACGCACTGAAAGGAAGAAAACAACGTTATTAATGATAATAATTCTGTCAATCAACGTAAAAGCGTGGAGCATCCGATGAAATTTTGAACGCACCACGCTTTTACGTTTATTAACATAATTATTATTATGATTGTTGAATGAATGTTGAAAAATTGGAACAAAATTCTCAATTCGACTCAATAGTACGTGTTTTCTGTTATGTTCGTTCAATCAGTGCTATGGAATGGCGATTTTTATGAAAACTTTTTCGAACTGTCCCATATTAGGTTTCATCAAACTATGTCTAGTAGTACAGGAGCCAGCGTGCAACTACCTGACACGTCTGTGTAAGCTCTAGAGACATACTCGATCCTTTGCCTTAGAGCATGGCAGGTAGAAATTTATGAGAATTTTTCTTAGTGGTAGAAACTTAATGTATAAATGAAATTGATTATTAAAAAAAAACAGCTTTATATTTACTAATCATGGCCTAAACGTTGACACCTTGCAGGTTTAAAATGTCCAAATGACCTCCACTAACCGGGATGTACGGCGATCGTATTTTTGTAACAAGCTAACCTATTTACTGCACTTTTTATATCATTGTTGCACATTCTATAGGATACTCTTCGCAGTTTTTTTTTTGTAAATAATATTAGATTTAGACATTTTTGTTTCATTACAAAACAAAATTAATTATTTAGAAATTAATAACTTTTTTATTTATTGATCTATTTTGCTCAAAAACGATAGGCTTCCTGTAGCTAACACTAACTCACTGTCCAAATTTCAATACGATCGGACTTTTCATTCTTAAGTTATCGTGCTTACAAAGACGGATGGACAATCAGACAAGCGGCTAGACTGACGAACAGATATTTTGAAAGTTGTTCAGAATTCGATCACCAACGCAGTGATATAAAAATTGTTCCTCTGCGAGCAATATTACCGGTTTTAGAAATGTACCGATCGAATGCAATATACACTTTTTAGGCGAATCTGCCTGGGATTTTTCCCAAAAATTTTCTATACCATTTGAGTTAGCCACGGATTCTTATAGGAGAAATTCTGCTGAACAAGATTTTCCTAAACTGCGAGCTTCATGGTCAAATAATTGTTTAAACAAATTTTTTTTCGTTTTTATTTAATAAAATGAAAACGGTTTGACGCATCCGAAAAGAGCTTGATTCAATAGAAATATATTTTCAACACGCGTCGTTTGGTGCCAGGCACAACTCATTTTGTCAACCCGTTCATTTGTTATAGCCAAGATAAACTTCATAATTAACAAATTGATTACTTCGAAACTAATGAGGTCAGGATATTGTTTTTTTCAAAATATATGCCTTTTATACCAAAGAATATACCACATTTTTTTTGACCCGATATCTTCAATACTTTTTAATTGTTTAAACAATTGGCATAATTTGTTAATTAGCAATTAACTTTTTCTTCGATAGTGTGATCGACTTCAAACCAACTTTAAACGGTAAATATTGATGTCGGGCATAACCCCCATAGAAATCTGCACGAATGCAACTTTTTGCTTTTGTTTATTTAAATTTTAAATTAATTTTGCAAATTACCAAATGGAATATCTCAGCTCTGGGTAAGCGTATCGAAATGGGGTTTTGTGCATATGAAGGTGCTTGCAAATAGGAAAATTTTGACCAGAAAGACCTTGATCGGATAACCGGAACTGGAAATACATTGCGTGAGAGGCTCTAATTTGTTTATTAACAACTTTTTGGACAGGATGTTCGGTGCAAATGAAAGCTAACAAGTTTTTACATCAACCACAAAAAGTTCTATAAAAAACATTCAATCCCTGAAGAGTTATACGCGTTTTTGACCCTTAACAAAATCTCTTCCACAACGTGAAAATAGTAAGATTTGACGCGCAATAGGGTGGCGGGTTGAATCCTCGATGTGGGCAAATTTTTTTTTCGTCAAATTTGCTTTTTACGTCCCTCGCATACCGAAGGGAAGTATTGTATTCGAGAAAAAATCGCCCTCCGAGATTTTTACGGATTCTGACGTTTCAGATCACGAAGATTACGAAAATATAGGTTTTTCAATTCCGTCAGTCTGTCTGTCTGTCTGTCTGTCTGTCTGTCTGTCTGTCTGTCTGTCTGTCTGTCTGTCTGTCTGTTTGTCTGTCTGTCTGTCTGTTGGTGCATTTACTAAAAAACTACTTGACGGAGAGCAGTCAAATTTGGCAGGTAGTTGACGCTACTGTCAGCGCAGAAATGGTAGAAATTTCACTGGAAAATATACAGGGTGGACCGTCTAAACGGAATAAATAGTGAAAAAAAAATTTTTTCGCTCAAATTTAAAATTTCCACGTTTCATGACGCGCTAATCCCATTTCGGGAAAAAACAATTTTGAAAATTTTTTTCACCAACATTTTTGAAAAAATTTTTACCAAGATAAAAAAAATTTTTTTTTGTTCAAATTTAAAATTTCCACGTTTCATGACACGCTAAACCCATTTCTGAAAAAAAAAAAATTGAAAATTTTTTTTCACCATTTTTGAAAAATTTTTTACCAAGAAAAAATTGTTTTTGCTCAAATTTAAAATTTCTACGTTTCATGGCATTCTAAAACTATTTAAAAAAAATAATACATTTTTTTTACCATTTTTGAAATTTTTTTTCTACTAAAATGATATTTTTTTTTTCTTCAAATTCAAAATTTCCACGTTTCATGGCATTCTAAGCCTGATTCAAAAAAAAAAAATTTGAAAATTTTTGGAAATTTTTTTTTACCAACATTTTTGAAATTTTTTTAAGGCTAGCAAGTCACCCTATCTACCCAAAACACCTCAGAACCAGGCGTGCGTACTCAACAGTGAGTTAGAAAGAAATATCTCAAGTGATTACCCAGCTGAAGGGACTAGGCCAGTGAATCACTCAAGATATCCCCTTCGACGGTCTACAACCAGAAACACTCCGGCTCACGGTTCCCTCTTGGTTGATCCACCCGCAGGGATAGACCAACCTCCAGGGTTTACGGACGCGAGAATGGAGGAGATGCACAGGCCTGCTGATCGTACTTTCTTTTCTAGTTGTGTGTCTGGTATGCCACGGACGTTCGAGTGAGTGTAGAGGTGTCCAGGACAGAGGAAGGTTCTGAGGTTTCTGGCTGGCCTGGTCCCTTCAGCTGGTTGACCACACGGGCTCGCTGATGCCCGTGTGGTCAACCAGCTGAAGGGACTGGGCCAGCAAACCACACCCGAGTCTACCCAGGATACCTCCACCCTGCGTACATACGCTCCGGGCAGTAAGGATAGATAATATCCAGGATATCTAAAAGCCGTTGGTATCTGACCAGCTGAAGGGACTGGGCCAGCCAGAGACCTCAGAACCTTTTTCTGTCCTGGATATTTCTGTGCTCGTTCGAGCGTCCGTGGCATGCCGGACACGCAGCTGGAGGGGAGGGTATGATTAGCAGGCCTGTGCTTAACACTGGCCAAGTTGTTTACCAACGTTCCTAATATACTCACTTCCTTGCCGGTGGTCTTCTTAATTTCGTATTTCCTACTCCTGATTCCCTTACTCTTACTATATCGTTGGCTCGGCTGAGTATTCGATACAGATGGAACATAATTAATTGGTGTTGGAGAACTAGCGCCATCTAGCGGAGCTCTCTCCAACCGGATAATTAAATTTAAACAACTATTTGCTTTCTGTGTGTAGAAATAGTATATAATAAATATGCGGATTTATAAAATAAAATTTGCTTCGTTACAATTAAAAATTTGGTACATGGAACAGACATGTAGTGAGAGAGCACTATACATTCGGTGAGGACTAGGATCAAGAAGACGGCACTGCGTATTACTTTCTCATTTGTACCGTATGTCTGTTTCCTAAACAAATGTTGTTAAGTGGAGAAGTAGATGTACTGTGTAATTGTTTTTGTAGATCAAGGAATATCCACATTAGATTTATATGTTTGCCCCTCTATTTTTTAGTATTATTTTTACTTTACTTTTATAATATCTTTTTTATTCCCATTTGGAAAACGGCAGTTTGAATTAGGCACTACAAAAATCAAAACAATATACAGGGTGTGCGGAGGTTTCTCTCGGGCCGCTTTCTCATTTGCAACTCGCTGTAAAAAGTTATTTTACCGCGACACAGATAACGTAATAAAAAGACTCTCTTACAGCAAGCTAATATTGGTTTTGAAAAACAAGGCAAATAAAATGGACACACTAATACACGACGTTGAAACGAGAACACTCAATTACTGGTACAAAAAATCGACGGCGACGGAAACTGCCTATATGGAGCATTAAACCACCAACTGGAGGGAGAAAATATAACATCACAGGCACATACCAATGCGACGAAAACCCTACGAAAACAAGTAGCTGACTATATCGAAAATCACTTAGACCATTTCATGCCATTCATGCAAGCATCCATCCATGAACTAGCACCCCGTTACAACAGATACAACTCTAATACGGGAAAAATAAATGCATTCATTCAAATATGAAAAACAGGACAATAATAGTACATCAAGAAGAAGGAGAGCATATAATCTTCCATCCTACTAACCAACAGGGAAGAGAGAACACACCACTAGAGATAGTATATAGGAAGCACTGAAACGAAAGAAATCACTACGATAGCGCGATTATTGCACAAGAAAAACATGAAGCAGAACAACCAGAAGAAACATACGCTGGAACTGGGGCTATAACACCCCGCCCAGAATTAGAGGAAGCAACGCACATAAACATGTACCAAATATCACAAAGAACAGAGGAAGCCAACAGTCAAGAATTACAACACGATGACATCATTCTGGCGACATGGAATGTCAGAGGATGCATAACGAGACAGAAAAGAGAAAAAATCGATGAGGTTCTTATGATGGAACACATACACGTTGCATGCATACAAGAGACACACACGATAGACGGAACTGCAGTTACTCAAAACTACAAATGGCATCTAAGTGGAGGGGACAAAGAAAAAACCAGCAGAGGAGTCGCATGGGCAATAAGACGGAACACCCCTATCCAGATAAAGACAAGAAAAGTAAACGAAAACATAACCATGGCAGACTTACAAATTGGAAAGGAAAACATATGCATACTAGGAGTACATGTGCCCTCCGACAAACGGACAAGACGAGTATTCAGACAGATTACCCAAGAGACTAGAAGAAATAGGAATAGAAAAATGAACACAATAATACTAGGAGACTTCAACGCGCATATAGGAAAGGACGACCAAACACATGAAGACAAGAATATCATAGGAAAAACCTTACTTCACACATGGACAAACGATAATGGAAGCTTGCTAAAAAACCTGGCACATCTATTAGATCTAACAGTTAGAAACACATGGAGCAAGAACCTAACCTGCCTTAATACCTGGAGTAAAGGAAACATCAACTCTCAAATAGACCATATCCTAGTGGATAGAAAAATAAGGGACAGGGTCAAAAATATTAAGGCAAAACAAGCAACAAACGTCAAAACAGATCACAAAATATTATATGGAACACTAGTAATAAAGAAACAAGAAGAAAAAAAGAAAAAAAATACAACAAAACAGCAAATGACACATGGAACATCTCACTGCTACAGAACAAAGGAATAAAAAAGAAATACCAGGAGGAGATAGAAAAACAGTTAACAGGAAAGGAACTAAATTAGTCAACAATGGGTTTAAAAATCAAAATAGCGGCGAGGAAAACGTTGAAAAGGAACAAATCCCCTATGAGTCCAACAAGAAAAGACACGAAAAGAAATTACGAAAAACTAAAGAAAATAAAGGCCACAGGAAAACAATATACAGAAAACACTGCAATACAATGGTTTGGACAGACGACGGAATCAAAAATGAAGAATATAGGAGTCAAACAAGGATGTCCCCTATCCCCCCGACTATTCACCACAGTCCTGGACCAAGTCAAAACAGCCTACAGAGTCAGCTCTACTACCCTTTATTGAGGACAACAAACCACCATGGTGCCTAACCAAAAAGGTATACACGACCATCATAATGCCTACGATGATATATGGAGTCAAAAACGCAGCAACGATAAAGGCCAACCGAAGAAGCCTGAGAAGAGCTGAAAGGAACATTATCCAACTGCTAGCAAAAACAGGAAAACCACAAAAACGACAGAAAACGTCAACATTACTAGAGGGAAGAACAATAATCAAAAGAATAGAATCATACGCAATGAAATACTGGGGACATGTCCAAAGACGGGACACGACACACCTACTGAAGAAAGCGCTGCGAATGAACAGCAACAAACTGAAAATAGGGAGGCCATGCTACACATGGATTACAACAATCTAGAGGATTATGAATAAGCTAGGAAAGGATTATACACACTGGGAAAAGTTGGCACAACAAAAAATGGAATACAATAAAGAAATATCAAGGATATACACACTGCCAGACTCAGAAACAGAAGAAACAGAAAACTCAGAAGTAGAATAGGAGAGAAGATGATCACAGACAGAAACTAAGAAGAAGCATATCACAAAAACCTGAAAGTAAAAAGAAGCACGAAAACCTAAAAGAAGCATCTCACAAACGCCTACACTTTCCATCCGATGAAGACAGAAGGAAAACAAGAAGAAACATCTCACAAACACCTACACGCTCCATCCTATACTCCTACCCCATGCGTCATGCGGCTCTCGCTGCTGACAACAAGCATGTCCAATGTCCAATCCAGCGTATGCAGCTGGTCCGGCGGTATATAAAAGCACTGGGGGATTGTTCTGGCACACGGTGGGATGATCGGTGGGCGATCGGGCTGCGTGGTGGAACAAATCTCCCTGCACCGGAATTGGCAGCAATGCCCACCTTACGCTGGCAAATCAATCAATCAATCAATCAATCAATCAAACATTTTTGAAATTTTTTTTACCACTAAAATAGACGGATTTTTTTTTTATTTCTTCAAATTTAAAATTTTCACTTTTCATAGCGTTCTAAATCTATTTAAAAGAAAAATTAGAAATTTTGTTTACTATTTTAAAAAAATTTTACCACTAAGATAGAATTTTTTTCTTTGTTCAGATTTAAACTATCCACGTTTCCATGGCATTCTAAAACTATTCAAACAAATTCAAAAATGTTTTTGAAAATTTTTTTAAAAAATTTGAAAACATTTTTAATCTATTTATCACTACTATAGAATAGACGAAAAATTTGATTTGCTCAAATTTAAAATTTCCACGTTTCATGACATTACAAACCAATTACGGAAAAAAAATTCTTGCAACATTTTGTTACCAGTTTGGAAAAAAAATTAACACTAGAATAGATGGAAACTTTTTTTACTCAAATTTAAAAGTTTCACGTTTCATGACATTCTAAACCTATTTAAAAAATATATATAATTTTTAAATCTTAAACTTCTTTTACCACTAGTATAGAATAGACGGAAACTTTCCTTTTTGCTCAAATTTAAAATTTCTACGTTTGACATTTTAAACCTATTTCAGAAGAAAAAATTTAATTTTTTTTTTTTAACATTTTTGAAAAATTAAAATAAAAATGAAATTTTTTAACCACCACTATACTTCCGCTCCATTACGCGAATGTTGGATTGATGTGACGGATGGCAATAATATCTGACATATACACCTATTATACTTTTATTGAAAAATGTACAGGGTGGTCATCCCAAGAAATAATTCAGTCATGGTGGACATTTGTAAAGGTATTTGCGCAAGCCTGCCATATGTGGCACCTGTTATTTAGTATTGAGCCTTTGCTGTTGGATGAGCAATCTGTATATTTTTTTGACCAAAACTTATCAAGTTTTCTTTATAATAATAGCAATAACTATATTCCGATTATTATTCTCAATGTCATTTCGTAATAATTATTAATTTTTTAGAGTGACCGCCATGCACAAATAACGAGGGAAGTTCTGTGTAAAGACCTTTACCGATTTTTTTTCATGTCACCAAGTATTTTTTATGATAATAAATTTACTTTCGGGGAAATTTTTAAAAACGCCGTAAATAATTTTTTTTGCAATTTTCATTAAATAAATGGCTAATCTTGCAACAAACATATGATTGTTCTTGTCCAAAGAGGGTTTGTTGGTAGTTTTTGTTTTTTTTTTACTACTTTTTGTGAAAGAGAAGGCTTGTTTTACTTTATTTAATGGGGGTGCCTGTCGAAAAAGACCAAAAATAAAAAAGAAACATTTTTCTTATAATGAAAAAAAGTTCACGTCTCATGAAAAAACACACACTTTGTTATTTGTAAATGAAAAATAATTAAAAGATTTAACTGTTTCAATGGCATTATTATTTTATTGTTTTAATTACAAATATTTACAATTAATAACTATTAACGCTAATAACAGAGTATTCCACCATTCCATGATTTCGACTATAAGAAATGTAGAGCATATAAAGCAGGTGCACAACATCAGCTCGAGAGTTACGGTTCTAATGAAATTCTCAAGAATAAACAAGCTAACCATTATACTCTTCGCCGATTTACTACACTTGTTATATAATTGTTGCACATTCTATAGGATACTCTTCGCAATTTTTTTGTAAATATTACTTTCAAACATTTTTTTAATTAATTACAAAATATTTTTCTTTTCATTTCAAAAATGTATAACCTTTTTATTTATAGACCGATTTTGTTAAAAAATAGGGTTCTTCCTCTAGCTAACACTAACGTCCGAATTTCAATACTATCGGACTTTTCGTTCTTAAGTTATCGTACTTACAAGAAACGTGACGGACGAACAGAAAGACAGACAGACAAACGGACAGACGGACGGACATTTTGAAAGTCGTTCAGAATTCGATCACCAACACAGTGATATGAGAATTTTTTTCACTACGAGCAATATTACCGGTTTTAGAAATGTGCCGGTCGAATTCAATATACTCTTCGTTTTGTATTTACGAAGAGTATAATAATTACTTATAGCGTTTTTTTAAATTTAAAAATTATTTTATTATAGGAAATATTTTACTGCACAAAAAAAAGTGAATTTGACATCAACAAGAATTTGCCCACACCGAGGATCGAACCCGCCACCCCATTGCGCGTCAAAACTTACTATTTTCACGTTACTGGAGAGACTTTTTAAGGGTCAAAAACGCGTATAACTAATCAGGGACTAAATATTTTTTGTAGAACTTTTTGTGATTGATGGAATACTTGTTAGCTTCCATTTGCAGCAAACCTCCTGTCCAAAAAGTTGTTAATAAACAAATTAGGGCCTCTCACGCAATGTCACTTTTATTTCCTGTTCCGGTTCCGGGTATCTGATCAAAGTCTTTCTGGTCTCAAAATTTTCCTTTTTGCAAGCACTTTCATATGTACAAAACCCCATTTCGATACTCTTACCCAGAGCCGAGAGATTCCATTTGGTAATTTGCAAAATTAATTTAAACTTTAAATAAACAAAAGCAAAAAGTTGCATTCGTGCAGACTTCTATGGGGGTTATGCCCGACATCAATATTTATCGTTTAAAGTTGGTTTGAAGTCGATCAAATTTTCGAAATAAAAATTATTTGCAAATTAACAAATTATGCCAATTGTTTAAACAATCAAGAAGTATTGGAGATATCTGGCCAAAAAAAATGTGGTATATTCTTTGTTATAAAAGGCATATGTTTTGAAAAAAACAATATCCTAACCTCATTAGTTTCGGAGTAATCAATTTGTTAATTATACATTTTATTTTGGCTATAACAAATGAACGTGTTAACAAAATAAGTTATGCCTGACGCCAAACTACGCGTATTGAAAATATGTTTCGATTGTATCAAGATTTTTTTCGGATCCGTCAAACCGTTTTTATTTTATTAAACAAAAACGAAAAAAATGTTGTTTAAACAATTATTTGACCATGAAGCTCACGGTTTAGGAAAATTTTTCATAAGAAAATCTTCAGCTGAATTTTTCCTATAAGAATCCGATGCTAACTCAAATGGTATACAAAAATTGCAAAATCACCTCTTTTTACCCCAGGCAGACTCGCCTATTTGTATTTGCGAAGAGTGTAATAACTAAGTGGTAATTGTATTTTTAACTTTTCATTTTGAATTTACTTTGAAAAATACCAAATTTTACGCCTATGACGCTGTTTCATGATTATGTTCCCTATTAATTTATTCCTGATCCCCTGCTGGTCGATAACATAGTAAGTTAATTTTATAACTGTTATAAGAACGCGTTGAAAACATATGTCGGCCAAATTTGAATGCATATCAGTGAAACAAAAAAACCAAGTGAGCATCTTAATTATTCTATTTAAAATGTTTCATCAATAACCTACCGCAAATTTAATTCAGTTAAAATTCGTTTTTTTTGTAATGTATTAAAATCATCCTAAATGAAGACTATATAAAATATAAATTCGTTGGTTTTTACTCCACAATAATGTGTATAGATTTTGTTAAATAGGTAATTCTATAGTGAGAGTAAAGCAACTAGCCGTGAATGTAAATTTTACAGGATTTAAATATTTAAAATGGTTTACATAATATGGCAAATCGGAAGAATGCATTCGTTCAACAAAGTATTCAGAAATTAGATGAGTATGAATTCAAATAAAATAATATAAAGAATATTCAGTAAAACTTATATATTTTTAAATTTTTCTAAACATTATTTATAATTTAATGATTTATTTATTAACAAACATCAATTCACAGAAATCAGAAATGGATCACAGGAATATCATTTGTGTACCATATATCTCTTATAAAAAATAGGTATAAAGTTAAACAAGTTTACCATTATACTCTTCGTCAATTTACTGCACTTTTTATATAATTGTTGCACATTCTATAGGATACCCTTCACAATTTTTTTTGTAAATAATATTAGTTTTAGACCTTTTTTGTTTAATTACAAAACGTGAAAAAAGAAATATTTTTTTAAATTTAAATAACTAATAACTTTTTATTTATTGATCGGCATTGTAAAAAAAAACAATATGGTTCATCCTCTAGCTAACACTAACTTACTGTCCAAATTTCAATACAATCAGATTTTGCGTTCTTAAGTTATCGTGCTTACAAGAAACGTGACGGACGGACCGACAGATAGACAGACAGACAGACGGACAGACGGACGGACGGACGGACAGACAGACGGATGGACCCTTTTAAAAGTTGTTCAGAATTCGTTCACCAACATAGTGATATGAATTTTTTTCTCTACAAGCAATATTACCGGTTTTAGAAATGTGCCGATCGAATGCAATATACTCTTCGTTTTGTATTTGCGAAGAGTATAAAAATATGTGACTTTCTTGACATATTTTATATAATATAAAATTAGTATTTTCCTGTCTCAGCAACGAAAATTTAACGGTACGACAGTTCATTTGTTAGCATTTAAGTTTTATCCTTCCTTTTGGAAAATATTAAAGAAACGATCATTTTAATTCGCGTTTTACGAAAGGAGTTTAGATTTTATTTATATATATCAGGTTACGTTTCCCAACCCCACTTGTCGAGCCTCTCAATTGCCACGGCACTACTGCACCGTGGATGTCTGGCTGACTCCGGATAAGGTTTTAGTCATGCTATGAACTTTATATTTTTAATAAACTTGTTGGTGATGATGATTAGGCCCAAAAGATGCGGGTACGTCAAGGCAATTGACAAGACAAGTTTTTCATTGATATTGAAGTTTTATACATCATAAATTTCATTATTTTAGTTTAAACCCAAGGTTTTAAAACAGTTTTCAAAATCTTTTGTAAGTTTAAAATACCTGGTATAAGTTATCTAAAGTCAGTTTAAAAATCATAAAAAACGACCGACAAAGGAATAGTTGGTATAACGAGCGATGCCATGAACGTCGACTGACAATTTTTAGAACCACGTTTTAATGATTATAACTATTGTTTTACTACTTTATATTAATTGATAGACATGATGTAAATTATTTATTTATAATGCATTTTTTATTTAATAAATAATTAATGATTCAATAAAAGTAAATAAATATCATTTACCCTACGGCTATGCTACCGGAAACATTAAGAATGAACCAAAAGCAGATAACGGACTTGTAATGGTGAACAATGAACTACTTTCATTTGAGGTAAGCGCATAACATATCTGGTGAACTATATTCGTATGCGGATATCGTTTGCAATATTCAAGCACGGTCTCGGCTCTTATTCTATCACATCAGGAATGTATCCTTGTAGCAACGCTTTAGACTGAATTTTCAGATTGACAGCAGAAATACTATATACATCACGGAATCTGCAGGTTAGATATTCAGTATTATACTATAAATATGCTTCCAAAACTGCTTCAACGGTTGAGGTATAGTATGCGTAACCGGTAAAAGGTCCAGCGCAAGAGACGCAAAACGATGTAAATGGCGCCGACAACATCGTCCGTCTTTCACCTCTTACTTTATAAAGCGAGACAGAAGGTCATGGGCTATTCAAGTCGCGTGCCAAAGTGTGCAAAAAATAGCCATGGGCGTATGGCAGCTGGCAGCAGTTAGTTCTAGATGTGTTTTAATGCGCGTGCAGATATTCTTAATTCAACAATACCGGTAATCCGGCTCTGCCTTTTACCTCGTCTTGCGTCTCACCCGTCCCTTAACAGTTGGCCCATTAGCAATTACGCATACTATACATTAAATTTGGACATTGCTTGTTTTGAAGAACAAGAAAAACGTTTTATGTTCCAACATAAATCGCTAAAGTAAAAAAAAAATGTGTTAGGAAATTCTAGATATATATGAATCTGAAAGTCTAAATAGTGTATAACATCTCTTTAATTGGTTACTTCCAAATATGGTGACGTAAGCCTCAAATTGATATGATATCACCCACAAATGCACAAGTCGCGTCATTTTGGCATTTTACTTCTAAAATTGAAAGTGGCGGAAATGTTCTGTTTCATTTTTTGTCCAATAATTGGCCAATTTAATTTAATTAATTGAAATATTTGCTATCATAGACAATATGCCATAAAATTAGACGAAAATGGTTACTCGGGGGTTTTTGGGGTCGCTGATCACGAATCTGTTGTGGGAAATTCAAAATGGCGGACCGGAGTCAATTTCTCAGGAAAACTCGTATTTTTTTAGTTCTTGGGCTGAAAATAAGTACTCGGTTTTTTTTGAGATCGCCGATCACGAATCAGAGGTCCAATTTACAAAAATCAGAATGGCGGACCGGAAGAACAGTGAATTTCTCCGAAAATACTCGTATTCTTTTCATTTTTGGGCTGAAAGAGGAAACTCGGAGGTTTTCGTTATCGCTGATAGCGAATCTGATGTCCAATTAGGGAAAATTGAAAATGTTGTACCGTAAGTGGCATATCTTTCAGGAAAAAATCGCATTTCTCATACTTTCAGCCCAAAAAAGAAAAAATACGTGGTTTTGCTGAGGATCTGGCTCTACTTCCGGTCCACCATTTTGAATTTTCTCTAATTGAACATCGGATTCGTTCTCATTTTCAGCCCTAAGAAATTGCTCTACTTCCGGTCCGCCATTTTGAGTTTACAAAATTAAACCTCGGATTCCTAATCAGTGACCTCGAAGACCTCCAAGTACAGATTTTCTAGGCCAAGATATCCATTCTCATTTTTTCTGGAAAACGGAACGATTTCCGGTCCGCCATTTTGAATTTTCCAAATTCAGATTCGTGATCAGCAACCCCAAAAACCCCCGACTAACCATTTTCGTCTAATTTTTTGGCATATTGTGTATGATATCAGTTTTCAATTAAATTGACCATTAAAATTGGCCAATTATTGGACAAAAAATTAAACAAAACATTTCCGCTAAAAAAATAAGAGGTTCTATTTTTTCTAGATGTCTTTCTGAACTCTTTGCAACAAAAATGAAGTCACTTGATCCTGTATTTTCAATTTTGGAGATTTTCAGGTTTTTCATGCTAAAATGACGCGACAAATAAAATAATAAAATAAAAAGAAAAAATAAGTTTACCCACGTTCTGGCTTTGTGTAAATTAAATAGAGATATGTAAATATTTGTTTAATTTACTTGGAAATGTAGTCATATTTAATTTTATTGTTCGTAAGTAAACAATTAATTGTATTGTATATAATTGTTTATTTGTGGCATATTCAGATTTTCTTACTTTTTGCTGGGTATTTTGCCACTGAAATATATTTAAAAATTTTAATCTGCGCCAAACAGATCAGACAGAGGTTGGTTCTTGAATACTTGATTGTTTCAAACTGTTTCACACCTAAAATTCTAACGTTAACTGCCTATAGCTTTCATTTTCATTTTTTAGTTTATAACTTTGTTTTAGTTTATATATTTTTAGGTGTGAGACTTTTTGAAACAATCGAGTATTCAAGAACCAACCTCTGTCTGATCCGTTTGGCGCAGAGGTATTTTCATTAAAATTTTTAAATATTTTTCAGTTGCAAAATACCCAACAAAAAGTAAGAAAATTAATTGTATTATAAGAAAAAAATTAATTTAATAACTTTTGTATTATACCTGAATTATAATTTCTGTTCTTGAAACTAAAAAGCGTGCAAAATCGGGCCTTTAAAGCACTAGTGTTTTAAAGTTGCTTAGGGAACAACCAATTTTAAACAATGATATATACATAAGTACTTAGCAACCAAACAAAAAAACTCTAACCGTCTCTTCGTTAACGATTAAAAATGAAATTCATTGTAAAATGAAACTGCATTATTAAATTTTTCTAGTTTTTACTTTGCAGTGCAGGTATAACCAAAAACAGCGTATAATACACGTGTATAAGTAGCCTTTAAAGCACTTACTCCTTTAGGAGTGCCTGCTTTAAAGACTTATACACTTGTATTATAATATACTATTTACTGGGTGTGTGTTCTATTATTGCTCAGCTTGCTAGCGACGCTGGCGTTCAGTTTCACTGATAAAGTTATTTTCAATTGGTTAATTCTGCGAGAAATCTATTTCAATTACAGTTTTTAGAAAAAGGAATATTCTACTCTAAAAAATGGTGCTAATTTTAGATTGATTTGAACTTTTAGTAAGATCTAAAATTTCTATTGAAATCAGACATGTCAGTTGCTCTGTGGGTACAGAAACATTCTACATGCCACAACCCTTTAATGGATCCACTTTATTGTATTAAACTCCTCGACACGTTATGAAATTCAGTAGGCTTCTATTCTAATAGTAGACGAGGTGATTAACAAGAATTCGTTGAATCGTTAAGAATTACCTGAAAGGTATTTTCTTACGTACAGACCAACTGATGACAATGACAATTTTCAATTTTAGAATTTGATGAAAGTCCAAATCAATCTTACTACTCACTTTTCACCCACTTCCATATGTCGTACTGACTTGAAATTTGGTAAAAACCATATACACGGTTCACATGACAACACAATTTGACTTTTTTTTATAGGAAAATCCAAGATGGCGTTTCAAAGATGGCGGACAGTCATATGTGTTTAATCGAAAAAAAATTTCATCGTAAAGACTATCATGTTTTCACTTCTGTTTTTTTTTTCTTCCTTTTTACTTTTCTCTCTTTATCCTGTAATTGGGCCTTGTACCTATTGGATATCGCAATAAATAAATAAATAAATAAGTAACTAAATACATAAATAAATAATAGATTAATTAATTAATTAATTAATTAATTAATAAGTAATTCGACTAAATATCGAAATCTGAGGGTTATCGAGGTTGCAGATTAAAATTATCTGGTCCCTATTTAACAACTCTGTGGAATTTTCGAGGTCCCAGATATTAGTCGAATTTCAAGAATCCAAAATGACGACTTGAGGATGACGAATAGGTTTTATCATTTATAAGAAAGAAATTTTATCGAAAATACACACTATTCTAATTGGAACAAAACTAAAAGGAAGAAAATAAATAAATAATTTAAAAAAAATTAAATACACAATTTTAAACAGAAACTGAAACTTTTAAAGAATGCACTAAGAAGAGCAACAACAAGCTAACCGTGATACTCTTCGCCGATTTACTGCACTTTTTATACATGTTGATTTGCCACAACATGCGGAAAATTTATAAGTAAGTTGTCCCCACCGAAAGGAGTTAAGAAAATGAAAAATAAAAAAAATATGCCAAAAAAATTACCTTATTTTTTGCAGAAATGCGCCGCGTATGACCAGTCTGACGTAACGCGGTGCAACCATATCGCTTCCCCTCCCCCTTTATCAGACTTGGGACTGACCGTGAAGCTGACGGGGTTACAAGTGACTTTTTGGATTTAATCACACAACAAAAGTAGCAAATATTAAAATTTTTGTAGAACACAGCACACCAGAAAACTTAGAAGTAACGAAAAGTCAAAGAAAATGTTCGAATGTTTGACGATTGATACTCAATGCACTGTTCTAAGCGCAGATAATGTTTTCATGTATGCGATCACATTTGTCTCTTTGGTCACGAATTAGATTCGAGGCATTGTCAATGGCTTGTTGTAACTGTTCTAGGGGGTCTATTGACTTAGCGTACACTAAACTCTTCATGTAACCCCACAAAAAAAATCCATAAGGGTGATATTTTGGCTCCTTGTTCTTTCATTTGGCACACGCCTGCCGGGAAATTTTCTCTCATATTTTCGTACAGCGGCTGCAGGATTTTCATTCACTGCACTATAAGTGCAGTATTCATGCAATGTAAACACATTGACCGGTATCGATCTACGAATACAATTTTCAAAACGTAAAAATCGAAACGGAAGCCGGACGGAAACTGACCATACGTAAACAACTTCTAATCGCTTGAAAAAGGCACGAAGCGTACGCGCAAATACACGTAAATAATTGAAGCATTAAGGGTAGCCAAATTCCATGGTTCAGTAGCGTATCATTATAAGTTTTAATGCAAAAAAATGTACTAAATTATTTCGAATCACCCTAAAATGTTGCAGTGGGTTTCCCACATGGAAAACTAGTACATCATTTTATTTTCCGCATGTTGTGGTAAATCACCCTGTATAATTGTTGCACATTCTATAGGATACTCTTCGCAGTTTTTTTGTAAATAATGTTAGTTTTGGACATTTTTAATTTAATTACAAAACATTTAAAAAAATATGTAAAAAATGTTTTCTCTTATTTAATAAATTTATAATTTTTTTATTTATCAATCGATTTTATTCAAAGGTTCTTCCCCTACCTAACACTAACTTACTGGCCAAATTTCAATACGATCGGGCTTTTCGTTCTTAAGTTATCGTGCTTACGGACGGACGGACATTTTGAAAGTCGTTCAGAATTCGGTCACCAACACAGTGATATGAAATTTTTTCTCTACGAGCAATATTACCGATTTTAAGAATGTGCCGATCGAATGCAATATACTCTTCGATTTGTATTTACGAAGAGTATAAAATAACAATAATTACACTAATAAACGAAAAAGCGTGGGGCGCTTAAATACTTTACGTTTATTAATATAATAATTATTATTAACATTATTTAAGAGTTAAAGATTGTATTTAAAAGCGGGTTTTTAAAATTTTTTAAGTAATTTTTAGAGTGGAATGTTTCCTTTTCCTACAATTAATTAATCGATTTCTGCTAAATCAAGCGCTAATGGACTGAACGAAAATAGAACCTAGATTTACTGCACATCTAGCGAAATTTGCAATAAACCTGGGAAGAATAGTATGTTTATATCTAGTTTTTTTAAAGACTTTAAATCTTGTTTATAAATTTTCAAACAGTTTTGGGCTCATGCCTATACATTAACCGAAGATCCATAAGAATTTATATTATTTTGTATACTTATGCCTGATTTTCCTTCTCAGTGTATGACGTTAAAATAATCACTTGACTTCACCAAGACTTATTCAAATTAGAATATCCCAAACGGAATTTTTTCGCCATATTTAATAAATTATAGGGGTAAAAGTTTTTGAGCATTATTTCTTAAAAGAAATCTGACTTTCAATTATAAATATGCGCATTTTCACATTTTGTAATACTTAGAAAAGAAATTAAAGTAGATTAGATATGAGGATGTAATATGGTATGAAATTATACTTTATCTAGCTTATCAAAAAAGTGCAAATAAATCATATAGTAATATGCGACTTGTGTCATTTTAGTGTGTTATGTTTATAAACTGTGTATTTCTGTGTGTGTATATCTTAAAAATATTTTAATGTCTAGACACATTTTGAAAATATATGTATAAAAAAGGGTAAGTCTTTTCTATTCCTATAATCTTTACGACGTTGTTTGTGGTACTATGTTTAACTAGTCACAGGTCACAGTTAATTGTTTATTTGAGCAATACAACCAGTTCAAAACACAATTACAATTTACTCAATACAGAGTCCCGAAACGATAGAAACAAATTTTGAAAGTTTGTAGATGGCCCCAATACAAGAAATTTAGCATACCGATAGCCTAAAACAAGTCATTTCGATAGTTGAGTAAATTAACTATATTCATGGCAGTTGCTCAAAATGTTGATTTAGATTTAGATTGCATCGTCGGTTCATAGATTCAAGAATCCTATGGAAGATTCCTGGAATTAGTTCTGCGCAAATGGCCATAACATTTGCCAGAAGATTATCTCCTTCAAATCTCGTATATTGGGAACACCAAAGGAAAAAGTCGAGGGGATTATGATCGGGAAAACGTGCGGGCCCAGCTACAGAACCTCCGCTTCCAATCAACCTATTGGGAAAACGCTGATACAGATACTGATGCATGACCCTTATAACTCGAAAGTAGAGCGAGTACCTATTTTTGATTCAAATAATTAAAAGAAAAATAAGTTATGACCTAAATATTAAATAAGATTAGGCAACTCTCAAGTTCTTTAGAAGAGAAATTTTTCTTCAAGATTTAAAAATTTGATTATGCCATGAATTTTAATAATATATTAAAGTTTCTTTTTTTAAGTGCCATAGTCATAAATTAATCACTAATGATTTTCATATTGATAATTAATAATTAATGATGAATATTTGATTTACATAATATTTGTTTTATTTCTAAATGTAAACTACATAGCTTTCATGATTAATTCAGATTTACATTTCCTTATATTTATGTCCCATGTAAGTTCATCTCAAGATATATGCGACTACTATACCTAGTTTTATAATATAGGTATAAACGTATGTTACATGTTAAGGAGAAATTTCGATGCAGAAATTGATGAGGATTTCCGCATAGTTTTAAAATAACAAGAATTAAGATATCGCATTTATTCTTACGTAACAAATAATTACATCTATTGAGTGTGCTAGATATATTTTAACATAGCATATGGTTGGCGAGTCAAAAATCAGTAACTATTTTCTTTTCTGCAACAATTAATAATGAATTTCGTAAGAATAAAAAGTGCTAAATTTGGAACGATTTATACGTCATATTCGGAAAGTACTGTGTCAATATGAACACTACGACCGAATATTGTGGCCACACTTCATATTAATTAATTAAATTTTGTGCAAATCTAATACCTATAAATCCTAAAAGTCACTGCATTTTTTCGACCATATCTGATAACTGTCTCGCAATGCAGACGGCCTGGTGTAGGCCAACTGTGAATTTTTTGATATCTAATCACCTTCCTATACTAAGACAAAAATAAAATTTACTTCAAGCAAAGTTGCGCTATACAGATTCGGAAAATTCAGTTTAGGATATAGGAATAACGATGTAATTGACCACGCCCCGCTAGTTCCATAAATCGTGAAAGCAGAGGCACAGAATCATTGAATTGAATTGAATTTAGTACGGCATAAACTAAGGATGGATGCGGACGTAGGTAATAATTTCTATACCAAACGAGAAAATATCTCTTCGTCAAAAGCGAAGAAGTTATTTGTCACAATTTTGACAAATAATTTCCTCTATTGAAAGCATTTCTGCAGTTTCTTTTTTAGCCGTAAATGCTATGGAAATAAAATAATAATTCTTATTAAAACCGAAATGAAAATAGAACATTAAAATAAAATTAAATAACTCGGAAACTAAAATCAACTAATAATTATCAAAAAATAAATTATTCTTATTAAATTACAAAAATAGAACATTATAATAAAATTAAATAACCCTCAGAAACTAAAATCAACTAATACTTATCAAACAATAAATTAATGACACAAACAAACAAACAAACAAACCACCTTCTTGTGCCAAACAATAGCCAAACCGATTATACAATGAACCTCTCATATCATTGAGTTGATTTGGAGTAATGCTTACACAAAGTTGGATAAGTTTTTCCCGTAATTCAACAAAATTATTGGCTCGTTCAAATGCATGTTTGTACGCGGTTTCCTTTAAAAAGCCCCACAGAAAGAAATCATGGGGTGCTAGATCAGGTGACCTGGGGGGCCATTTTATCATTCCCCTCGTAGCTATTAAACGATTGGGAAATGTTCTTTCCAGAAAATTAATAACAGTTAAGGTATTGTGACTTAGGCAGCCGTCTTGTTGAAGCCAAATGTCGTCAAAGTTGACAGGAAGATTTTGAACTGCAGGAATTATTTGGTTTTGTAAAAGCTCTAAATATTTATTGCCATTTAAATTGCCATCGATTAGCAGTGGGCCTGTAATATGATTGTCTAAAATTCCCGTCCAAACGTTCAACTTTTGAGAATACTGAGTTCGCACAGCAACACTCAAATGTTAATTTTTTCGAGACCAATATCGTACTACGGATGGATTGTGTTTCCTATGTAATGAAAAGGATGACTCATCTGTAGACAATATATTCTTTAAGAAGTTTTCATTCTCATTCACTGTATTTATCATGATTTCAAAAAATTCCATCCGTTTGAAATTGTCCTCGGCAAATATTTCTTGCGTTGTTTGAACTTTAAAACAACTGTACCCATTTCTTTTCAAAATATTTCTTACAGTTCTTTCCTTCATGTCAACTTCATCAGCAATTTGTCTGCTAGAACAAGGTTCACTAGTTTCGACAATGCACAGACATTAATTTCGCGAATTTCACGTTCTTCGCTCATTTGTTGATGCCGGGGTTCGGGTTGACAGCATTTTTTACAATAATTCACGACACACCCGAAATTCTTAAGTCTTAATATGCCACAATAAATAAATTTATTGTGTCATCAGTGAAATGGCCCCCGAAGTACCACTTCACAATTTGCACTTTTTCTGCACTTGTGTAAACACACGGGATTTTAATAACGAAATTGAGATTAATTTATTTTATTCCCACACGTCTAAACAGCTACGCTATTAAAAGCAGAATGGGTGCGCTCGCGCTGTTCTCAACTCGTCGCGGTCAAGCGATGGCGCTATTGTTTTATACCAATGTCCTGTATTGTTCTACGACAAGGCGTGGTTTATCTGCGCAGAAACAAGTTTACGTACCTAAAACTAAATTTGCTGAATCTGTATACTTACTAGAAGAGTTTGTGACAGTGGGGGCTGTGGCAGGAAGCTAACAAAATAGAATTAATTCAAAAAATAACAAGAACAAAAAACATATCTGATTACCAGAACCCGTATGTCAGAGCGCCAGTTCACAATATATGAGGGGCGTACTCAGATGTGTGTCACTGTAAATGCCGTGAATTTCAGGATATTGGCTTGTCTGAAGCAAGGCGGAGGGCATTTTGAACAGTTGTTGCAGTGAATATTTATATTCAATGTATTCATTCATTTTGTAAATTTTGTAGTGTTTGTTATAAATCTAATACAAAATGATCTCTTGTTTCGGATGTTATCATCTTGATAATAAACAAATAATGATCATTTATCTACATGATTATTCTCGTCTTTGATAAAAAGGAAACAAATTAGATATGACTTATATTGGCTACTAACAAACAGTGGAGACTTTGTACGTACATTTTACAAATATTCGTCCATAATCAAAAAACCAAGAGAGATAATGCTAATATCAATTGATGCAGAATTTAATAATCTATTAAATTATGTGAATACATACATTTGAAAAATTGACTATTTGACGTTTGAACTAAAACAATCTTAGATTGTGAAAATAAACACCCTGTATGATATTGTAAAAATATGAGACAACTTTTAGTCAGATTCTAGGCTAGATACTTGTATGAGTTTGAAAAGAAAGTATCTAAATTGACCACATGATAGAAGATATCGATTTTGTTTTTGGAAGGATAGGAACCGTTAGAGATCTCAAAAAATATTAATTATATTGAAAACTGGTAGGTTTACGAGTATATATTATGGTACATAAACCAAAACTAAAATTTTAAATGGAATCCAAATATGAAACAAAATATACAACAATATAGGGTGTCCCATTTAAAATAACAAAGTTAGGTGACACATCCGGTGTAAGCGGAAGTAACAAGCATGAAAATATATTCGTTAGATCGGCCATACCCAAAAACCCCCTTCGACTAATTTTCAAATTTCTAAACTGAACAGATCCCAAGAACAGTAATGCCCGCTTTGCGTGAATAACCCTGTATATTATTTTTCTCAAAAATAATTTATAATTAAAGAAAATCAATTTTTTTTTGGAAGAAAATGTTTTTTCCAAAGATATAACACAGGACCACAAAATAAAGTCAAAATACACCAAGTGCATTATGTATTTTTGGAATCGCTGAAACTGAATCCGAAACCCGTTTTTCCCCATCACCTCTTGCTTTGCTTTTGTCATAACCTCAAAAATTGGGGAAAAAATTTTGACCTTCAAAATCTTGCAAAAAGTCAAGGTCTGTGAAAAAATCTGAAAAAATTCAGAGGTACGTAGGAAGGCGAAAAAAATCAAATGGCGCAACCCGCACATCTGTATTCTCATCCGTTTTCGAGATAGGGGATTTCAAAGTGCGGTAGGAACGCGAATGTTATCTTCCGGTCGTTTTGAAACGTGATATCTCGGAAACCGTGATAGTTACGAACCTGCGATTTTCGCCATTCAATTTCTGGTTCCCAGTCTCTGCGGTAGTCGGTTTGGGAGGTGTGTCTTTCGAAGTGAGGCCGTATCGTTCGAGGAGCCAAATCCTCGGACCTCTCACTTTGACAGCCCATAACTCACCTCCGAAGCGACGTAAAAAATTCATGACCCACATCACTCAATAGCACAAAAATAACTGAAATAAAAAGTTGTCTCTTTTTTTATTGCGCTTTGGGGTTATGGCGATGAAGGGTTATGTGGTTAGCGGGTTTTGAGGTTATGGAGTCTAGTTTTTGAGGTTTCAGTTTCAGCGACCCGCCAATATTATTAACTTTGATGACGGTTTCAGATGATTAGGGGTCGAGCTTTGAGCTCTTTGCCCCAATCGTCGCTGTAAGCCTGGACCGGCCTCGTAAGGGGTGGGCCTGCTTTTTACGACTACCCCACCTGCAAATGCAGACGGTGCAGGCGAAGTTAGCAGACTTCCTCTGGTCCTGGCTGTTGGACTCTGCCAGCTGGGTCATTTCTTCTGGCGTTCTTCTGTCTTGTGTTTCTTTCTTCGCTGGCATATCGGCTCCCGGGAGCGTCTTTCGTCTGTCGTGAGAGGGTTGTTGCCACACCCTCTCGGAGAGTGGAAGGGTTTGGGGGTGTGTGACTAATCGGAGCCTAGGGTGCCAATCGGCATCATATGCTCCGATTTCGTCAGAAGGAAGTTTTGGGCTGTGTAGCTCAAGGATTGTGTTCGGCCAAGGACGCTTGTTTTAGCGTCGGAGGCCGGCACGGGCTAGGGTAAGGGTAACATAGCCCTGTCGGTAAGTCAAGTTGTGGTAATTTTAACGTAATTACTCTTTATTTATTACTTAAATAATAGCTATTTACCCATACCACAAAAACAATTAAGAGAAGGAGAACTAGAATTGCAGGTTGGTTAATAACTACAGAATGACCAACATGACGCCCATGTTTTACGTTATTAGTTATACATGATTTATCGATGATAGAAGTATACTGTTGGTAGGGGACACATGAGTGGATTTAATCAAATTATATTTGGAATGGTATCTCTCACCGTGTTTAGAAGAAAATTAATTGCGAATTAAAATTTACTGTAAATATAACTATTGTACTTCTAAAAAAAGTGTGCGCTCTTAAAATAAATACATATGAAATAAAAATTAAAAATGTTATTTTTTTTAAAATATTTTAAAACTGTGGTAATTGTCTAACAATATGTCCAACTGATTTCTGGAAATCAAAATATGATTTATTGAAGTAACTGCAAGTATATTTTGCAAAACAATCAATTCAAATATCAACTTCAAAACAGTGTGCCATTATCTTTCAAAATGACGAACGAATATTTTTCAAGTTAAATATGGAGTCTTTTACATGTTAAACTTGAAAGTCTAATTGTCCTCGAATATAAACCTATAAAACAAGTTTTCTTAGCCCGAAGGCGATATAACCAATATTTTCGATTTTGAGGTCCACATTTCCTATTTAAAAAATACAGACTTTAAAGTAAGTGATAAAATAGGTCAATTTGCTATACACTGTTGACTATTAGGTCCAATGTCCCAGTTTAGTAATTTCCGTGACCTAGTGGTGATTGTTTTATAATGACGGTGTTATGAAATACACTATAGTTATCATCATGAAATACACTATAGTTATCACAAAAATCTGTTGTTTGATTGATTTCAGTTAATTGATTATTGTTTTTAATAAAAGTAGTCCCAGATGCCACAGTTATCACATCAGATTTTGTATTTGTCACTTGACATCTTCTCGAGTATCTTGTCATTATTATTTGCTCCTATTTTCTTTATAACCCTATAATAATTTGTGGAATATCGGTAAGGCTTGAATCTATTTTTATTCTCCATATTTTGTTTTTAATGTTTACTGTACAATATAACATGGCGTCATTCTACAACAACCGATACCTAGTAACTGATGATGAAGTTTGTGGTTTAGCTCGCCTTTGAAGACTAAACAAGGCCAAAATGCTTTTTGGTATATTTTACTGGTAATTTTGACTTTGTCTATTGTCGTTATATCCAACAGGTCAATACCCATGGTAATTTTGACTCTATGGTTACTGAATGGTAATTATTTTGACAGATGTTTTCTAAAATATTACTTCGCCTTTTTGAATTTTGAATGGTTAGAATTAAGTCATTTGCAACCTATTAAATGACTTATTATGTGTATGACTAAGAGGTAATGTTTGAAATCAATTTGTGGTAAATTCTTACCTTGCTGAATGTCTTTAAATAGACCTATGGACTCTGAAGACAGTTTTTAGGTAAAATTTATGTAAATTTGACTTTCAAAATAACTTAATGTGTCTATGAACTTTGAGGGTATTTTTGAGGTAGGTTTTAGGTAATTTCTAACTCGGCAGAGTTACTTACAAGATCAGTGGGTCATGAACACATCTTCTGAGTAAAAAACAAGTGATTTACAACCTAAGCAACGAATTTCAGGCTATTATTACTTTATAGTAAGTGATTAAAACGAAATTAAGTAATTCTTGACCTCGTATAATTATTCTGCCTATGCGGTTGGTCTATTTTGCTTGCTTGCTAGTTGGGACATCTCTATTGGATATTTCTAGACGTAATTACAGCTATTTAAATATATACAAAAAACACTATTTTTCTTCAAAAGAGGCTATAAAGATAGCTGTATCAACGTACCATTGAAAATTGTCGTTTTCTTAATTTATCTAATATTGCATAACGCCACTTTAGTTGTTAAAATATTAAAACACCTCCGCTATAATAATTGAACTTGACAGAAAATATGTACTAATATAAAATTTTGGATTATTTTAGCCTTAAATTCGACCATTTTGGAGCTACCATTTTATTTATTAATCTTTTAAATGCAAGATTCGTAATCAATGATCTCAAAAACGTGTATATGAATATTTTCAGGCCAAAATAACCGACATTTTTCGACCCTAACACCTTTAAAATAATTTTTCGTAACAAAAATAACTTATAACTCTTAAAAATTCCGTGTTTCTTAGAGCTCCAAAAATTTAGGCGGTAAACACTGGGTTATAACTTCAAGTATAAATATAAAGGGCTATTAAAAAGTTTTAAAGAAAATTCGTTTAAATCCAATCGATTTTCTAATAATTTACTATCTTCATCAAAGTTACTCTCTATTAACAACTAACATTTATAATATACCAACATGTATTTGTAAAATGTTATTTTGATGAAAATTTCTCCTCTTCCTATTGCATTTTATTAACCTGGGAGTTATCATTTGTAATATGTCATATAAACACCATAGTATAGTAGTTAAATCTAAATGAGCAAATCAGTTTTAAAATAGAAATAATGTGGTACTTATGACTTACTAAAAATTAATCCTAATTCACTATAATTTCCTCTAATGTAGAGTGCTTTATTAGTGTGGGTGTTACAAGTTAGGTACCTACTTATTGTTTTTTATTTTATTGTTCAATTACACCCACATTAACGCCGTGTTATCTCTAAGGACAGTGATAGATTTTATTAAATAATAGTAAAAATATATACCCATTGTGAATTATTTTAGTTTGGTAATTTGAAACGTCTTTGAGATCTGTTACCACCGCATTTCCTGCATCCTGTTGTTATTTTTACCGGCTCAGAGCCGGGTTAGGATATTCTGCCGCTGTAAGCATCACTTTATTCACATATTTGTAATTCTTTCGACTTTTGAATTGCAAGAATATTTTTAGAGTACTAGAGTGTACTTCAAAACATAAAGTCGCAAAGAAGGCTTTGGATGGGCAATCTGTTTTACCATTGATTACCCCTTGCAATGAGCTACAAACCTAGTACGACACTTAAAACAGGCACAGTGTATATTAATAAAATATATAAATGAACAAGCTAACCATTATACTCTTCGCCGATTTACTGCACTTTTTATATAATTGTTGCACATTCTATAAAATACTCTTCGCAGTTTTTTTATAGTATAATAATGTTAGTTTGTATTAGCGAAGACGTCCCTGATTTGTGAAAAAATTACATTAATCGTCACAAAATGTTTAAAAAACTGTGGATCTAGAAGTTGAACCCGGGACCTCTCGCACCCTAAGCGAGAACATTACGCACGTGCCAACCATCCAGATTACATTCACCACTATAGCACGGAATAAATAGTCCCTCTTCTCACAAACTTTTACCCACCTCCTGACGGGAGTGCAATCGGTAAACATCCGACGGGTGTGTAGACATTATTTATTAGTTTTAGACATTTTTGGCTTAATTACAAAACATACAAAAAAAATTAATATAAAAAATTAATAACTTTTTTATTTATCGATCGATTTTGTTGAAAGACGATGTTCTTCCTCTAGCCAACACTAACTTACTCTCAAAATTTCAATATAATCGGACTTTTCGTTCTTAAGTTATCGTGCTTACAAGAAATGTGACGGGCGGGCGGACAGACAGATGGACAGACGGACAGACGGACGGACGAACATTTTAAAAGTTGTTTAGAATTCAATCACCAACACAATAATATGATTTTTTTCTCTGCAAGCAATATTACCGATTTTAGAAATGTGCCGATCGAATGCAATATACTCTTCGTTTTGTATTTGAGAAGAGTATAATAATTATAGGAAATAACATTTAACAAGATTTCTCTTTATTTACAAAGCATAAAAAGACAAATCAATTTTAATTTTCAGATCTAAATAATTAATAACTTGTTTATTTATTCATCATAGCACTATAGGCTATTGAATATGTTCAAAATCAAGGGGTAGAAAGGAATAATAGCGTTAAAGCGTTTTTATTGTTTAATATGTTAGTTTGACACCTAAAAACGAGAAAATCACAAAGTGCTGGTAAATTCCGGGGTGTGTTTTTGAGAGCCAACCGAAAAAGCCAATTTTTAGGTTTCCAAAATAACTCAAAAACAATGCAAATTTGGAGATTTTTACAATAATACTTTTTTGTAGAAAATTAAATTTTTCATCCAAATACGTTGTTAAAAAATACACGATCGTGAAAAACTGTTAAAAAGTCGGAGAATATGCACGTTACAAAAAAATTACAAGAGACCATGAACAATAACTTACTTATCTATATCTAAATTTTTTTAGATTTTTAAGTCATAGTTAGGAAATTTTCCATTTTTCGATAAGGGTTTTTTTTAGGGGTATTTGAGGAAGAACTTCGACAGAGTGCAATTCAGGAAAAAGTCATAGCGGAAAAAAAGAACCAGACTTTTTCAAATTTTTTCTCGTTGCTTTCTATTCCCCCTCCCTGCTTTTTAGAAAAATTCGAACCGCTTATCTCGGAAACTACGCATTGTTCGAAAACTTTACAACAGTAAAAGTTGTTATTTTTCGCCAAATTATCTCAAAATAATGTTTTTTTTTTCAATTTACTTTAATTTTGCCAGTTATAATTAATAAAACAAAAAAAGTAGAATACGTTAAAAAAAAGCTGCGATAGGCGATTTTAATTTTCGTGGAAATGGGCTCTGCACACATCCAAAAATAAGAAAAAAAAATCCCGATTGACAGACACTTTGAGTTAAACTTGCTTCGGGGTCACCGTGCATGACTCCTGCACCACACTCTTTACTTGAAAAAATATCATGTGGCTGTTTAAGAGGCTGTCACGGAAATTGCGGTTGCAGGAAATTTGGCATCAAATGCTCCATATTGCAAGGAATGTGCAAGTTGATATTGTCATTTAAAAATATTTCGAGGCCTTGGCTTCTAGTACCCAAGTAGCACAGACTGGTTATATAACGGTTTGTTATACGTTAAAGAAACTTTTCTTAAAACTTTGTAACTTTTACTAAAACCGTAATAAAACCAAAACATAGCTAAATTGACGTTGTATAAACGTTTACATCAGCAAAGTGGGGAATCTATAAGACTTATGAAACGTTGCAAAGTGGTTTTAATAACTCTTTCTAATACCACTAAACAACTTACATTAAATCGTCTTATTTTTATTTAAAATAACGTAATAACAACCTACGTATAAAAATATGTAAAGACTTCAATACAACTCATTTGTATATATAAGCCACGTAAATTCACCCATATTTATATACGTATCAGTTACAAAAAAAAACATTTCACCACCTAGTGAATAACTTTTTACTACTTTCTGGTATAATTTTTCTTTATTTATAACTTGTCTAGTTGTAATGTGAACGTATGCAACTATATGATAACTTTAGACATGATCCTTATATTTTATAGCGTCCATGCATAATTAAGCATATAGAGGTATATAATAATAAATTTAATAGGCTAATATGAATTATTTGATTTTGAAAATTAGGTGCAAACAAATATTGCTCTTGAATATAATCGTTCTACCTAGTTAAAAAACAATGGGCTTCGAGAATAAACGAAAATGAAGAAAATAAATGATTTTTTAAAATACATCCACATTTATATTTAACATTATATGGTTCTTAAACTATTGTAAAATGTTAAGCATACACCAAAATAAAAAAATGTGTGGTAGTATTACTTGTCTAGTCCTAAAAACTATTAATAAAATTATTTAAAAAATTAAACTTTCTACATTCACAAGATGGAAGCTGGATTTCTTACAATTGCAAAAAGAAAAAATGGCTTCTGAAATTTTCCAACCTCAAAGTTTTAATAACTACAATAAAACTGCTATACACTATTTATATGACCAAAATGTATAAAGTTGCTACTAAGTGTTTTAAGAGTCTTTTTTACAACTATATTCCAACTTTTAAGATTATTATTAAATGTAAAGTTGTATTACAGTGTCATAACAGTTAGTAAAACTACAATGAAACGTTATGCAATTGGGTTTTGTAAAGTTATAGTATAGTGGTATAAGAGTTCTTAAAACTGAATTGAAACTGTTCTATAACTAACAATGTGTAGATATAAAGCATATTTGTACAGCAGTTAATAAAACAATATTACAACTTGCAAAGTTTTAGTAAGGTTGTTAAAATAATATATCTACAGAATTATATTATTTTGTATTTAAGATGAATGATTGGTGACATGTCAGGCATATTTTCAGTGGATGACAATATAGGCCAGAATTCATATTTGGAACTATAGTATAATGGTAGACCATCCATATTAAAGGTTAACTTTAAAGACATTTTCAATGGTAAGGACTTAGTACTCGCTTTAATGTACTGCGTTAGAGTGCTTACTAAACAAGTTTCTAAGCCTTGGTACCAAAACTGTCCTCTTGAATCTCGACCCATAGGTACAATTTTAACATTTGTCCTGATGCTCAACGGTAATTGTCGAATTTGATGAAGATGATGGTGTTATATTTCTACATTTCACGTTTTGCTCGTTTTCAACAATATTTATTATTTTCTCTGGGTATAAAGGTGAACTCTTATTTTGATTAACAGTTTGCACGCACTGTGCCTTTGGAGTTTTGATTACTTTTTTCACTTTGCTGATGTAATGATACTGATTGAAATTTGTTTTTACTTTTCTATAATAATCAGTAGTATATCTGTAAAGTTTAGGAACATGTTGATTGTGTACTTGAGGCATATTTTATCTATTAGAAAATTACACATTTTATGTTACGAAGCAGGTTTTCACAGAGGTTATGTTCGATATGTGTACGACATTATATATCTTTAATACAACTATTTAAAGATTCTAAAATATACCCACTTCGGACGTTGGTGAAACTATTATAAAACTCCAAATGAAAACTACAAAACTACGTATTTATTATGGCATCTATAAAGGTTTAAGCATCTTATAAATACAGTTACATAATAAACATGTTGTACAACGTTGTATACACTTTAGAACAACTTCATATCGAACTAACAAATAACTTTTATAAAACATGTGGTATAAACTGCAATACAACTCCAAGCAAGAACTATAAAACAACTCGCTTATACAACGTTAATAAAACTTTAATATAACTCAAAACAAAGTCCTCACAAAAACTTTATTAAGCGACGTTTAAACACCGTCTACAAAACTTAAAATAGTTGTATAATCGTCGTTAACTTTTTAGTTTTATAATTTCAAATAATATAAGTTGTACAAACGTTTTTCATAGTTATAATAACTTCCTTATGACTATGTGCTACTTGGGTACATACACCAAATTTCAAATTTCTATACTCTTACTAGCTTACTTTACTTATTTTCCCTTACTTACCCCTATTTAATTTCGCAACCCTTCAACGGAATCATCTCGAAATATGTCGTTATAATACATACGTGTACCATCAATTTTATTTTATCAACCCCTTTAGTAATGAAGTAGGGGTGTGGTGGGGGGTTGAAAAATATTATAAATAAAATCTGAGGCCTTAGCTTCTAGTACATACACTGAATGTCATGTTTCTGTACTTTTACCAACTTGCTTTAATTATTTTCCCTTATTTACCCCCCAATCCTTCAACGGAATAATACCAAAATATAATCTAGTTCCTGATGTCATTACAATATATACGTATAACAAATTTCAAGTGAATATCTATATTTTATTTTATCAACTCCTTTAATTATGGAGTTGGGGATGGTGGTGGGGATTGAAAATATTACAACAAATTTTGAGGCCTTGACTTCTAGTACATACATCAAATTTCAAGTTTCTGTACTCTTACCCGCCTGCTTCACTTATTTCCCCCTATTCACCCCTATTTACCCCCCAACCCTTCACCGGATATGTTCAAATGGCAATCCAGTTTCAGATCTCGTTATAATATATACGTGTACAAAATTTCAAGTCAATATCTTAAACCGTTCCGGGGAAAACATGGGGACAAAAAAAAGACAGACAGACCGACAGACAGACAGAAAATTTTCATGACATTCTAAACCTATTTCGAGAAAAAAAATGTTTTTTTTTTATGATTACTATACTTACTTCCAATCCACTACGTGATTCTGGAAGTAATAACGATAAAACAAAAGAATTAATATAATTATTACTCAATTATTATTATTATTTTTTTTTAATATTTCGGATATGCTCTTGTTACACCTTAATAATACATTTTTAAGGAACTTTTAAGTAAAACCCAAACACCATTTTTATTAAAATCTCGTATAGTACAATAATTTAATCTTCGGCTGACTAGTACGAAACTAGTCATAGCAGAGATTTGTGCCCATTGAGTCATTTAATCAACATCACGTCAACTACAAAATACCAAAATTTCAGCCAATTCGATAGGGGCCGCTTTTTCACAAAATTAGTGTGTGGTCCTTTGCCCATATAGCCCACGGAAATTAGCATTTAACCTGGGCAAAATTAGTAAAAATCTGAATTTTTGCACAGATGTTCTTTGAAGTGTCCCAAACCCAAATCCACAAAAATCACAAGAATCCCAACATGGCTATCCAAGATTTTGAAGGTCAAAGTTTTTTGCAAATATCTCGCGTCCTATATGCATCGGATGCCCATAAGGTCAAAGTGAAAGTTGTAGAGAATTAAATTATCTATAAGTTGCCTTTTTTATTTTTTCCAAACCTCCCACAACGTTTTGAGATATTTAAGGTCAAACTTTCAAGAACCTGAAGAAATTCAGAGAGCAATAAAGTTAACATGAAAGTTGTAGACAGTTCAATTATCCACAAGAATCGTATTTTGCGTTTTTCCTCTTTTTGGAATATTCAAGGTCGAAGTTTAAAAAACCGACTTCGAAAATATCGAAATATCTCGCTCGCTTCCTATGCATCGGACGTACGTGAAATCAATGTGAAAGTTGGTTAGAATTGAATCATCTACAAAATTGATCTCTTGCATTTTTCCCAAAACATCGCCCTTAGCGAGATATTCAAGGTCAAATTTCCAAAGAAAACGGGTTCCCGCGAATATCTCGCTTCCTATGCACCCGGACGTCCATGAAACATTATTATTATAGAGAATATTATACTCGTAATTCATCTGTCTAGTGTGCTTCGTTCCAACTTTGACAGATGCATTTTTAGTTTCGATCAATATGCATGGAAATTGTTTCATATGTACAAAACCGCTTGCGAGTAGGGAGACAGTTGATGTACTGCCACCAACACCAGATTATGTACTGAACCAAATCTTCTGCAATTGCCGAAAAGGATGCAACTCAAGGTGTGGTTGCAGAAAAATTGGACTTGAATGCTCTGAAGCTTGCACCAATTAGGTGTTTTCACTATGTGCAAATTAGCCTTTTTGATATTGTTAAAATGGAGTACTTGTTATACTAAAGCACTTATTGATATTTAAACAGCATTCTATCGCCCATTAAATTAAAACTTCAACAAATAAATAACATAAAGTTTCAGTAATTAGGTGTTTTCACAAATTTTAAATTCACTTTCACTGTGAAGATAATGCTATATTATAGTTTAAAACACTTGAATTTTGAGAAATAGTCGAATAATACCTCAAAATAAGCCATTTTAATTTTGCATTGAAATTTTTTCGCCAAAAACACTACATCCATTCACTACGCACTCAGTTATATTGTCAGTGTCATTTTGTGTCATAAATACGTTATTTTGCAGATAAATTTCCTAATGTAGCTTTTACAAATCCCGTATTAGGTAGGCGTTACTTATTTAATCACATGTAAAACGTAAATAAAGTGAATAAAATGTTGTGTTTAACCATTTTTAAACGCGATTTAGGAAACTAATATAACCGATGACGTCAGCGCGTGTTTTGCGTACTCGTTCAATTACTAAACCTTTATGTTATTTATTTGTTGAAATTTTAATTTGATGTACGATAGAATGCTGCTTAAATATCAATAAGTGCTTTAGTATAACAAGTACTTCATTTTAATAATATCGAAAAAGCAAATTTGCACATAGCGAAAACACCTAATTGAACGAGTACGCAAAACACGCGATGACGTCATCGATTATATTAGTTTCTTACATCGCATGTAAAAATTGTTAAACACAACATTTTATTCACTTTATTTACATTTTACATGTGATTAAATAAGTAACGCCTACCTAATACGGAATTTGTAAAAGCTACTTTAGGAAATGTATCTGCAAAATGCCAAAATAACGTGTTTATAACACAAAATGACACTGACAATATAACTGATGACGTCATGAGTGTGTAGTGAATTGATGTAGTGTTTTTGGCGAAAAAATTTCAATACAAAATTAAAATGGCTTCTTTTAGGTATTATTCGACTATTTCTCAAAATTCAAGTGTTTTTAACTATAATAAAGCATTATCTTCACAGTGAAAATAAATTTAAAATTTGTGAAAACACCTAATTGTCGGGGGATATCGTGCGTAAATAGCAAAAAGAAAATATTTGAACTGGAGGATTTTACTGCTGAAATAGATGATTTCGAATGTTCAGATATTGTAACAACTAATGACAATGAAATTGGCAATGATGATGAGGATTCTAATTCTTATGATAGTAATGATTATACTGTTAGCGATGATGATAGTTCACAGAATGAGTTGGAACTCGATGAAGTTGAGTATGAGTCAGAGTAGGATTAATGTATATAGAGCACCTTATGTAATAATCGACGCAATTTTCATGGGTTAGGCCTACATGCACAGGGGAAACCATGTTAAAAAACGCGCCATGCGTTCTACTTCATGGGTGGTGTGGAAACGAATGCAATTCAAAAAAAAATTGTATAAACTGTAAATTTACCAATCTTGCAGATATTCGAGTTCTCTACTGCTTGTATGTAGACTTCGTCGCTGTTCAATGCATAGAGAGCGAGTTATTAGCGGAAGACCGGTTTTTTTAAACTTTGACCTTGAACGTCTCGAAAATAGCCAGATTTTGGGAAAAGATGCAAAAGATCAATCTTATAGATAATTGAGTTCTCTGAATCTTTCACGTTGACTTCATGGACGTCCGGGTGCATAGGAAGCGAGATATTCGCGGAAACCCGTTATCTTTGTAAATTTGACCCCGAATATCTCGCCAAGGGCGAAGTTTTGGGGGGAAATGGTAGAAATCAATCTTGTAGATGATTCAATTCTCTACAACTTTCACATTGACTTCATGTACGTCCGATGCATAGAAAGCGAGATATTTGCAAAAAATCGTTGTTTTCAACCTCGACCTTGAATATCTCTAAAAGGGAAAAACCTGCAAAATGCCAATCTTGTGGATAATTGAAGTCTCTACAACTTTCATGATAACTTTATAGCTGTCTGATTTTTTTTGGCGTGAGAAATTCGCGAAAACCATGTTTTTGAATGTTTGGCCTTGAATATCTCGAAATGTTGTGGGAAGTTTCGGAAAAAATAAAAGAGGCAAAATGTAGATAATTTAATTCTCTGCAAGTTTCACTTTGACCTCATGGGCATCCGATGCATAGGACGCAAGATATTTGCAAAAAACTTTGACCTTCTAAATCTTGGGTAGCTACGCTGGCATTTTTGTGATTTTTGTGGATTTGGGTTTGAGATACCTGAAAGAACATTTGTGCAATAATTTTCACTAATTTGGGTCCAGGTTTCCTCCGTTTTTAATCTAATTTCCGTGGGCTAATATAAGTGCAGTGCTTACTTCGCTTAAAAACTAAGCCGGCCCTGTACTACAGCTCCCTCTTAATTAGTCGTTCCTCAAAAAATAAACGTATGTTTACAATTTACGGGACTTTTCTCGGATACCTGGGGGAAACTGTTAGTTTATTTTAGTTCCCCTTCTCACCTAAACTATTTTAAAATGTGCTTTGTAATTTCCTGGACAGATTTTACTGACTTACTGGAAATTAATGTTATTTGATATATGAAATGTTCTTAATCTCGATACAAAACTATCCTTAAACTATTTTACAATTAATGCTGATATTCATAATCATTTTATAGTACTTGCCATCTTGTTAATTTAAAAATTAAGTAACGCTAAAATTCAAAAGTAAACAATAGATAACAAATGCCCACATAAGAATGTACATGTAATAAAAATTATACAACTGCGCTGACACAATAATATTGTATCTAAATGTATTAAACGAGATCGAATGAAATAGATAGCAAATATTTCTCACGAGATATAAGAAAGTATCTCAACTAACAGGAAATTTACACTTTTACTACTACTTTGGTTGAAATAACATACATGACGTACGTATATATCATAGTCGCGTTTATAAATTCCAAAGTATAATCATTCATTATCTGCTATACTATTGCATTGAATTTAGATCATAAATGCTGATATTGATATTTACTTGAACTTACTCCAAAATGTCACTGCAAGATCTTTAAATAATTTTGTCACTTTTTTAACGTTTTTAGTGTGGTTTTGTTGGTTCCAGTTTACCTACTAATAAACTGTATTTCACTTTCGAATTAATGGCTCACATATTTTTTCTTCGCATATGTCTCCAAAGGAATTTGAGAGCTTCTGTTGAGTTTCATGTGTCAAAGTTTGATAATATTTATAAATACGCGAAATGTCCAAATACAAATTTCAATTTTTTTTTTTCTCGAAGTAGGTTTAGAATGTCATGAAACGTCAAGATTTTAAATTTGAGCGAAAAAAAAAATTCTGTCTGTCGGCCTGTCTGTAACCTTTTTTTTGTCCGCACGTTTTCTCCGGAACGGTTTAAGATATTGACTTGAAATTTTGTACACGTATATATTGTAACGAGATCTGGAACTGGATGGTTTTTGAAGATATCCGGTGAAGGGTTGGGGGTAAATAGGGGGAAATATGTAGAGCCAGCTGGTAAGAGTACAGAAACTTGAAATTTGATGTATGTGTACAAGCGAAGGCCACAAAATTTTTTATAATATTTTTCGTCCCCCACCACCACCCCCACACTCCGTTATTAAAGGGGTTGATAAAATAAAATTGAGACATTCGCTTGAAATTTGCTACACGTATATATTATAATGACATGAAGAATTAGAGTATATTTTGGGTTTATCCTGATTAAGGGTTGGGGGTTAAATAGGGCTAAATGAGGGAAAATTAGTAAAGAAAACTTGAAATTCGGTGTATGTACTAGAAGCCAAGGCCTCAGATGTTCTTATAATATTTTTAACCCCCCACCACCCCTACTCCCACTATTGAAGGGGTTGGTAAAATAAAATTGAGATATTCACTTGAAATTTGGTAGACGTATGAATTATAACGACATCTGGAACTAGATTATGTTTTGGGATGATTCCGTTGAAGGGTTAGGGGTTAAATAGGGTAAAATAAGTAAAGCAAGATGGTATGAGTACAGAAACTTGAAATATGATGTATGTACTACAAGCCAAGGCCACAAAATTGTTTATAATATTTTTCATGCCTCCACCACCACCACCCCCACACTCCATTACTAAAGGGATTGATAAAATAAAATTGAGATATTCACTTGAAACTTGGTACACGTGTATATTATAACGATATCTAGAACTAGATTATATTTTAAGATGATTCCGGTGAAGGGTTGAGGGTTAAATAGTGGTAAATAGAGGAAAATAAGTAAAGCAAGCTGGTAAGAGTACAGAAACTTGGGATTTGAAGTATATACTAGATGCGAAGGCCTCAGGTTTTTTAAAAATATTTTCCATCTCCCTTATTAAAAGAGTTGATAAAATTAAATTTAGATTTTCACTTGAAATTTGGTGCACGTATGTATTATAACGATATCTGAAACTAGATTATATTTTGACATGATTCCGTTGAAGGAGTGGGGGGGTAAGTAGGGGTAAATAGGGGAAAATAAGTAAAACAAGCTGGTAAGAGTACAGAAACTTGAAATTAGGTGTATGTCCTAGAAGCCAGGGCCTTAGATTTTTTAATAATATTTTTCAACCCCCCACCACCCTTACTCCATTATTAAAGAGGTTGATAAAATAAAATTGAGATATACACTTGAAATTTGGTAGACGTATGTATTATAACGACATCTGGAACTAGATTATATTTTGAGGCGGTTCCGTTGAAGGGTTGGGGGTTAATTAGAGGTAAATAGGGGATAATAAGTAAATCAAGCTGATAAGAGTACAGAAATTTGGGATTTGGTGTATAGACTAGAAACCAAGGCCTCAGATTTATTTCTAGTATTTTTCAAAGCCCGCCGCCTCCGCTCCATTATTAATGGGATTGATAACACAAAATTGAGATATTCACTTAAAAGCTGGTAACGTATGTATTGTAATGACATCTGACTGAGATGATTTCATTGAAGGGGTGGGAGGTGGTAGGTTGTGAATAGGGGAAAATAAGTAGGGTAAACTAGAAATTTCATGTATATGGTAGAAAATCTAATTAAAATTTCTATGACATCTGCCCCAAATATTATTAAAATTCTATGACCAATAATTTCCACATACTAGAGTGCAAATCTAGTCAAGATGTTTCCTTTAAAGTGACTTGGATGAAAAATCTGGATGTGGAAGTAGTGATTTCTTAGGCAGCGGTTTTTTTCGTAGCATTTCGATAAAACGCAGTATTCACTTTAAAACCTTATAAAACCATCATTCTGTATCATTTCCATAACAAATATGGCATATTCGAAAAGGGGAAACAATGGGCTTTCCAACTGTGAAAAAATATATAGGGTGTACATTTAAAACAACAAAGTTACACTATCCCCGAAAATACGCTGTCATTTCCGGTTAAACCGGAAGTGAGCAAAAAAGGATGATTAATCAGGAAAAAACTTATCAAAATTAGAAGAAGACTGGCGAAAAGTGCATTACATTATCTCAACTAGTTCAAAAGTTATATAGGTTTAGAAAGGGTCAAAATATAAATGGGCACCCGGTAACTTCTGTCTAAATTTCAATACAATCGGACTTTTCGTTCTTAAGTTATCGTGCTTACAACAAACGTGACGGACTGACGGACAGGCAGACAGATGAACAGACGGACATTTTGAAAGTTATTCAGAATTCGATCACCAACACAATGATACGAATATTTTTCTCTGCGAGCAATATTACAAGTTTTAGAAACGTGCCGATCGAATGCAATATACTCTTCGTTTTGTATTTGCGAAGAGTATAATAAGAGTGAGGATTTATGAAAAGAATAATATTCTCGGTTTAAAGAAACCAAAAAGTGACCCCTTGGGCGCGATGGTTAACCCTTCTGTGAAAAGGGTTAACCATATTTCCACGGAGGCCATATATCTTCATTTATGATAAAAAAAAACTCGCGGTTATTAAAACAATTATTTCCTCTATCTTAAATTTTCTTAAATTGTCACCAGGGCGCGATGGTTAACCATTCCGTTAGAAGGGGTGGGGGGTAACAATACTTAACGGAAAACCTTTCCTCGAAATTCCCACTCAAAACATCAGATAAAAGTCCATACACCCTCCTTGGGGATGGTTCCTGGCTCAGGTCTCGACCAAAATTTCGTGTAATCACGGCATGGATAAATTCATGAAAACTGTTTAGTTCCAATCAAAACAAACAACTGTTTTCCCTAGAGCAGTCTCAAAGTGTCGAGAAGGGGTAAAAACGCATTTTCAGTCGCTTTCATTCCGCGCAAAATTCACTAGACGTCAAAATATGCCCATTTTTTTCGTTTGAATCGAGCCGAATTTTCGATTTTGACCCTGCAATTCACGAGGTCGATACATCGCCGATCTTCCTCTTTCGATAGAGACATAAAACAAACATCCACTCGAAATATTTATTTAGTTAGGAACGTTTGAAAATTCCATGATTTTCAACTTTTTAAGTTAAATTTCAATATTTTCTGAGAGGTCCAAATAGGCAATTTTTCTTTCAGTCTATCCGAGCCCAACTTCTGATTTTGCTGGTACAATTTGATATCAGGATAAAGCGCCAATCTTTCACTTTCCATGGAGACGTCGCGCGCCCTCTTACTCACGCATTTATTTAGTTATGAATTTTTGAAGAATCCATGTTTTTCAATTTTTACGAGAAACGAAATTTTTCTTTCGTTCGTGCCGAATCGAATTTCCGGTTCGACCATTGCGGTTTGGTATCAGAATAAAACGCCAACCTTCCTCTTTCCATAGAGACCTAAAATGACCTTCCATTCCACGTATTCACTTAGTTATGAAGTTTGAAAAATCCATGTTTTTAAATTTTCAAATTACTAGCCGGATAAGGTAGGGTCCTGGAAAACTCTCACGTTTATACCATATACAGGATGTGAAAAAGTTACCGAAACTCGCATTAAGATAATTTCCTTATTTGTTGTCCGAATCCAGTAAAAATCGGTATGCTGGAGTTTTCGACATCGCTGATTACGAATATGACATCGGAGTTAAGAAAATCAAAATGGTGGCGCCAAAATGGCGGATGATTTTTATCATTTATGATCCGATTCCGCTGAAAATTGCTATGTGGGGGTTATTGAAGTAGTCTTTTAATAATTTAGTAATTATATTTTACTTATCAATTTTTTATATAAAATTATAAAGTTGCAGCAACTTTTTCACTAAATTCATACAAAATGTATGAGAACAAATTTTTTTTATGGTGAAATGAAATTTTAAATACTTAACACATGCATGTTTAAAAGTAAATTATTATTTGTTTGCTTGCAATTGTAATGAAATATTCTTTATAGGATTTTGCAAACAGCAGAAAAGACTATCTATGAGAACTAAAAGAAAAACTGTCTGTAAAAATTTTTTTAATAAAATATTTGCATTCTTTCGATAACCTCTTGATAGGTGAAGATCTGTTATTATCAGTCAATATCCAATATAATGTCAAAATATTTCATGTTTATGGTAGTTGCCTTGGTTTTTTGCATGAAACGTCTTTGAGTGGCTTTATATCTTTCTGATGAGCTCCAGAATAAGAGCGAAAAACGTTTCAAAGGCTTAAGCATTTCCAAGAAACAGAATGATAGATAACTTCATGAAAATACAATCCATTCGAATGAAACATTTTTAAGACAAGGTAGGTAAATGAATTAATTTTAGGTCTCATTTTCACTGAATGTTCATGACCGTAGGGGGTTATGTAGATACTAGTTTAATCTGCATATACGTAGGGGACTATGTGGATACTAGTGTTATAATGAGAATTGTCAAATAAGAAATAGACAAATTCAATTTAGAATTTTAATTGCTAGCATAATCAGAATTCAGGTTATCGAAGAAATGCAAATATTTCATTAAACATTTTTTTACAGATAGTTTTTCTTTTTAGTTCTCATAGATAGTTTTTTCTGCTGTTTGTAAAATTCGATAAAGAATATGTTTCATTAACCTATCTTCAGAGCCGGATTATCCATAAGGCAATGTAGGCAGCTGCCTAGGGGCACCGACAGCTTAGGGGGCGCTGGCGACGAATAAAAAAAAACAAAAAATTTCCTTACTTGAAAATTATCAACAAAAAAATAAAAATTTTCTTAAAAGCTATTGTCATTTCTTTTCTTCTGGTAGATTTGGTCACAGATGCGGGTCGAATACCGGACCACCTTAAGGGCGCCATGTTCGCAAAAGAGAACAACCTCGACAACGTCATAGAAAAGGGTAGTCGTTAACCATCCGTTAAGTGGTGGTACCTAGCGGGTAGCGGACGAATCATTTACTATAGATGTTTATTCGTGAAAATTCAATAAAGAATCCTATAAACTAATCCAGTTGTAAACATGACTTCGCTTGAGCAATCCAAATAACAAGTGTTCCAAATCGAAATAATGTAAACAACAAAAACATCTATCTACCTGCTTTTAACCGCATGCCGATCCCCTTCCCCCCTTCCATATCGAAACTCTTGGGTCGAAATATATTTCTCATTATTTTACTGGATTTTAATTTATAGGTCAAAGGTACATTTGAATGTTATTCTGGATCCAGAAGAGCTTTCATGTGAAATATTGGCATTTATAATTAATATATTATTACATATAAGTATCTATTATATTACAATGTATTTATAATATCTACTGTAATTAGACTCGAACAAAGATATACAGGGTGGACCGTCTAAAGGGAATAGATAATGAAAGAAAAAATTTTTCGCTCAAATTTAAAATTTCCACGTTTCGTCATTGTAAAAAAAGAGAAACTGACAATTTTCCACTACTATACTTCCACTCCACTACGTGCATGTACAACTAAAAATGTGACAGATGGCAATAATATTTGGCATATAGTTAACAGAATTGTCACATTTTATTTAATATTGAATTTTTGCTGTCGGATGAGCGCTCTGTATATTTTCTTGGCCAAAAGTTATCAGGTTTCCTTTGTAATAATAGTGATACCTATACATTCCGATTATTATTCTCATATGTCGTTTCGTAGTTAATAATTTTTTAGAACGACCGCCCTGTATAAATAAAGTTTTTTCCTTAAAAAATCCCCTTGGAAATCATTAAAAAATTTTAAAATGTAAAAAAATATATACTGAAAGAAACCCCAAAGTATTTCAAACATATTCATTGGACTACGGTATAGAGCAATTATTTGTATGAAATCTAATAAGATGGCGATGGTCAAGAGAGGGACATTCCATACATAAATATTTATTATTTTTGGCAATAACTTTTTTACTTGGTAACGTATATTTAAAAAAGAACTATAATATTACCTAAGTATAAAAATAACCAGTTGAATGAAGTGAATGAAAAGTCATAGTAATATTCTTATGTTTTTTTTTTAAATATACGTAGTACGAAAGAATGTTATGGCCAAAAATGATTTCCCCATCCCATGTCCCTTTATTTGGCCACCTATTGAGAAGCCAGTATATATTTTGTTCAAATTTGGTGAAAATGGGTTTTTGATGGTAGTGAATACAAATCTAAAATAAGAATTTCTATAAAAAAGTCGATAATATTTTTTCTTCAAATTTTCCTTAAAGTAACGCCACACTGTAATGAGAGATATCAAAGTTCACTACTTCAATGCAATCACATTTTCAGTCTGCACGTACCGCCTAAATTTGAAATAAATCCCGCTCCTAATTCGTGAAATATATACTCATGAAAAGCGGATGACAGTGTAATTTTTTCAAACATCTCTATTGAAAACTCCCTAAAAAAATATCGGTCGCCTCTATGGGATAGTACTAAGATAGAAACTCTTTCAAGCCACTTTAATTTTTACAAACTAATATGTTCATAGCCTGTACAATAGATAAAGATAAACGCAAAAAATCAGTAATATTGACATTTGACCATAAATTCAAGGTAAAAACTTAAGATAATAAAATGAAGACATAACACATCTTAGTACTTCATTTAAGGTGGCCAATCCCTAGAAAGCGACATCCGATAGGGATATATCTATTATTTTTGCTCATAACTTTTATATCTTAGTACATATATTTTAAAAAACTATAAGAGTACCTAAGTAAAACTATAACAAGACTATTACTATGAATATTCACTCAATAATTTCAGTGGTTTGCAAAATAGCTAGATTCAAAACTACGAAATAGGGAGATTGACATAATTCTTAAATTTAAATCTAGCTATTTTGCAAACCGCGGAAATTATTGAGTGAAAATTCATAGTAACAGTCTTGTTATGGTTCTACTTAGGTGCTCTTACAATTTTAATAAATATACGTACTAAGAAAAAAAAGTTATGGCCAAAAATAATAAATATTTCCCTATTGGAGGTCTCTTTCTAGGGAATGGCCACCTTAAGCTTAATTTAAGTATGTTTCAAACAACCTGCACAAAATGGCTACGGGAAGACACAATACAAGTTACTACACTATATAGTATTTGTAAATTTATTTGAATAATAAATATTATGAAAATTTCATAAATTATATAATGTAAACAAGGTGCACATACTTTAATGGGGAAGATGCATAAATTTTAAAAATGGTTTAATTATTTTGCCATAATAGTATTATACCACCTTATAAACTTTTTAAATTTTATCCAATTTGAACAAAATTTCTAAATAATAAACTGAAAAACTAAAAAAAAAAATTAAATGAAAATTGTTTAGAACTACACAAAATGATTAAATCCAAAGTTTCATGAAATTTAAGATATTGATTGTAGAATTTTCAGAATACACAAAAAGCAAAAATAAATTTACAAACTACTTCTCAATTACTTGACAGTTCAGGTTACATTAGTAAAATTTACGAATAAAAGATGCTTAATATGCTTTTTTCATTTTTTTTAGTACATATAGTCATAAGTAGATCCTAACATGTTGTAATTTGATTCAAATCGGGAAAAATTAAAGTTAAATTTTACACTATAATAAAAAAAAGTCACAAAAGAGGATTCTTAAATATATGAAATTTGAATTTTTATGTAACGAAAACCATGTGACTGAGAACAGTACAATGTTGACCTATATTATGGATGACTGACGTCAGTTAGATGCACAGAGCTTCAATTACTTGTTCTACGGCTACCTCAAAAACATGCTTTTGTACAGAGTTTATTGTAATAATGCTCGTACCACAACTCGTAAGAAATTTGCATTATTCTGCACTTTCGCACAATATGCTATATATTCTAAATAATTATTATAACCCATCACTTTTGACAAAACATTAAAAAAAAGAAGATACGATTGAGCATATTGTTGTTTTCGTCGATCAATCTGTCATCTGTGAAATCGTGCTTGTCACTGAATAATAAAACCTTCTGTTCTGTACTGAAGATGTGTGAGGGCCGATTTATCAATGCGTGGATAAGTAGTGTCATCCTATAGTGAAATAATAGTTTAATAATATAGTAGGACACTTCCCCTACCGAGTTAGTTCACGCGTCGATAGCAGGAGTGAGGCTATCACTGTCAGAGGAAGTGACCCTACCGTATTATTACAAACTGTGCTTTAACTATAGGATAACTTGTTATCCTCGCATTGATAAAGCGGCCCTTGCTTATTTTCTTGTGTGATATTAGTGATACTGTTATTACAATTTCATTAATATTATCAGTACCTACTTAGTACGTCATATATACTTTGTATCCTAGTAAGATATTCTATAAATATGAATAGATAATATTGTATAATATATTTGGCATTTTTTACTTATTAATTATTCTGGAGATTATTATTTTCTTCTTTTACCACATTGTATACTTTATCTAGTTTTAAAGTTATAACAGGTTCTCTTTTTTAAAAAGCGTCAACTATATTCCACTTACGTATACTCATTATGCTTCCCTGTCACATTTCTTTTATGTTTTGGTGTCCACCCTGTGTATAAAGTATTATTTGGTTTGATTCTTGTCAGTTATTATAACGAAATGTCATGTTTTTTCATAAAATAGTTTTATAAATATAGCGCTAACAGATCGACATAATTGAAATATATTAATTCTTGTAATCGATATAATCTGAAATATGAAAAATCGAATAAATGCCGGAGCGAATGCTTGTTTCACGAATACAAAAAGTATAGTTAGTTACCTTCGGTAACATTAAGTCAGTAAAGAAATGGGATCTCACGACTCTACCACACAAGGTTCTTAGCTCATCAGATTTCTTTACTTCTCGAACATTTACCAAAACAATTTATCCTAATAGCGGTTGCAGTCAATATAAGTATAAACAAACAATCGTTTTTTGTCCATGTTAAAATAATATATTTTTACCGTAATTCATCCAAAACAAAGAAATTTACGTTAGTGCACGAAAACATAAACAGGATGTCATTATTGTAGGTATTATTAAACATCGAAAGTTTCCTAAAGAGCCTATACATTTTCAAATTTCACATTAATTGTAAATGCAGAACAGCTACAAACCTTTAAAACTTAATAAATGTTTAAAACCAAGATGTTTTAAAAAAATAACTGTGGGGAATAATGATTATTAACGATTATATCGATTTATATTGGATCCATTTTATTGATTTTTTTATCCACCCTATATAAAAATATAAAATTCAGATAATTCCCTTTTTCTGTTGCGTCATCTATGAGACAGTAACCGAACTAAGACAACAACTTTTAGCTGAAGAATCTTATAAAATTCCATTCTATGAAAATGAAATATGTCAGAATATCAGTAAACATGTGAAAAGTGCACCGCAAAATTTAATTCGAGCTTTCTAGTACATGAAGGGTCTAATAAGACTTTTTCTTGTTTCATAATATGGGTGAATGTTTAAGTTAGGACTTGTCTGTATTGGTTTTCCCTATTTTTGATTTTAACTAGTGCAAAATAATTATTGAAGTGGCGAGCTGACATCGTTTCTAAGGTACATGTTAAGCATTTTTTTTATCTATGAAAATATTACTTTTTAACAATATAAAAGCACACGTTTCCTAAGTTAAAGTTTCTAGTTTCCGTTTATGTGCAACTTTTATAAATATGACCTATACTTTTTAAAATAGCTCGCTTTAAAATCATGTGATTATACCCACAATTTAGCACATAAATATGGCCACCTTAGCGTAACCCGGCGTTTGCTCCAATCGGTGTCGCGTGACTTTTTTTTCAACTTGCTCTATCACAGTTTTTCATCAAGCGGTGTGAAACTTTGTAGAAATGATCCTCAAACACAATAGAATAATTCTGTAGATCGACATTTGTCAAAACTTGAAACTACCTCGATACTTTTTTCCTGAGAAGCACCTAAATGTGAAATTATTCGGCTATTCGTTTACGTTAAAATAACTGTAAACAATGGATGTTTTTCTGCATTTCTTGCAGTCAGATGGTAGCGCTAGAGTCTAGGGAATCGTTTGAGCCCAAAATCGATCGTTTTTGTTCTCATCCGGCCAAGTAATGGCAATTTATGTAAACGAAAACGATTGATTTTCAATAATTTCGAGAGTGACATTTTGTTGGTTTTTATTTTTTACCTCGAAACCAAATAATTGGATTAAAAAATTTCTAATGGCACCATTGTGCGCCACAAACAGGGCTATATGCTCATATTTTTATTTCTTATCTTGATGACATTTTTTTCCGAAATATTTTTCGGTGATTTCCCTAGACTCCGAGGGCTCAGGGGACAGCGAGTTATATTGCACGCATGGATAAGCTATATCAAGAATTAAAGAAACGATTGATGGCTTACGTAGAAACAAAAAAAAGCTGAATATTCAAACGATTTGGATAAACGTTTTGCTGAGGAATGTATTGAATTCAAATATTTTGTTGAAAACAAAGAAAGTGTCGTTAATATTAGGGGCTTGTTAGTATTTATCAGGGAAAAACATGTTATAACAATGTTTCCTAATGTGCAAATTGCATTAAGAATTTTGCTTTCTATACCAATAACAAATGCGTTAGAAGAAAGATCATTTTATACCTTGAAAAGTACAAAATCATATTTACGAAATGCCATTAGTAAAGAAGGACGTAATAATTATGACTTAACTAGTACGCTTAATTTTACTAATATTATAAATAGTTTCGCCAGTAAGAAATCCAGAAAACGTATATAATAGTTATTAATGATACAAGTGGTAAAAATGATGCTTTACTTACAAAATATTTGTTTTTATTGTTTTGTCCCCATTCACAAAATAAAACATAATTTTTAATACTTAATTATAAATAAGGATTACACCTATTTTTTTAACTTTTCTATTTAATGTTTTTTTTTTCGTTTGTTTGTGCTGATTATATATTGTTTTTTATATTATTTTATATATTATAGATACATAATTTGACAACATTTTAAAAGTTTTGTAGTGAGCGGGGGAGGGGGCGCTATAATATAGTTGCCTATGGGCGAAATAAGTCATAATCCAGCACGGCGTATCTTCTATCTATTCATAATTAACTGACATCTTGATAGCAAAATTAATTATTGAGTGCCTCCCTGTACTTTAAAACAACTTAAAAGAACAAATCTGAAATAATATAGGTAATAAACTGCAATAACTGATATTTTCTTCCCTACAATATAAAATACCTATTATGTGATGTAGCCAACAAACTTTCCAATAAGAAAGTATACTTTAAATTCGTCAATGGATTAGAGTAAAAGTTTATAGTCTTGATTTGCCGACTTCGAATACCATTTATCTAACAATTTACACACCTACACCTTGCCTCCCTATGTTACGCTGGTATAGTTGTCTACACATATTTAATGCAAATAAAAAAGACTATAAAAACAGGCCATTAAAATATCAAAGTCGGTATTTTTACCTGCCGAGATGATCCTACAGAACCGTACTTCAAGTTTTTTAGTATTAAGATAAACAAAATAAATACTGGAGAATTAAAAATCGTGTTTTGGGCAGAAATTTAATGGCGCTTCTGGTAAATTAAAAAATCTCTGTTTTACGCATCGGTGGTCGTATTACCCGCTCTTCGCGATATTGATAGATAAATTCAAAACACGGCTCTGTTTATCTATTCCCTGAGTATAACGATCTAGTTAGGGGTGATTTGCGAAACGATATTTCAGGAGTTAAGAAATTTTAATTAAAAGAGGCTTTTTTCCGATTATTTCTTATTTTAGTTATGTCAGAACATACTGTACATGAGAACAATGTTGTTCTCTGTATACCATATTTATGATTTATCATTTTCTACTAAATTTGAACATGCCCCACTCTGACGTAAGCGGTACAGCTTTAAGGCATTTTACGTGCAATAAATATATGGAGACAACTATACCGCCCGGCTGCCAGGGGCGCAACCCTCAAAGGGGCGCACCTTGCAGACCCACAGCCTGCGAGCTGTGTTATTGTGCTGTTTCTCTTCCAAGAAAATAAGTCTTGGGGGGAGCAAAATTCAAATCTTGCCAGGGGCGCTTATGACTAGCTACGACGCTGATACCGTCAATATATCCATTTTAATAATTGTAATACGTTTTTATTACCTTCACCAGTTACTGACTTTGTATGTAAGAACATCTTGCAACTCAATTTTCACCCACTTCCAGATTGACTTGAAATTTTGCGTGTGTATATAGTTCACATGACAATACAATTGGATATTTTTAATAGAAAAATCCAATAGGGCGGATAGGCAGATAGTTGTCATTTAATATCCGATTCTATTAAATCTGGGAATTTTTCAGGTCGCAGATTTTAAACATGTGATCGAAAAAAGAAAATTTTACTAATCGAATGACCCACGTTTTTTTTACGTTTGCTAACGCAATAATTATTATCATTAACATTATTTTCTTCTTTTTAGTGCATTTCTTTAAACAGTTTCAGTTGGTTTTTAAAAGCGAATTTTTCATTTTTTTAAAATTATTTATTTATTAAATTGTCTGTAGACGCGGTTAAACAATAATGTCCCAAACATCTAACAATAAACGTTTGTTGATGCCAAATTAAGGTAAACCTTATAATCCAAGAGTTGTGAGCTTTTAGATAAATTAGACGATTTAGGTAGGTTGTGGTTTGTTTTGTTTTCTATTATTTTCGTGTTACTGATCACTAAAATTTACCTCTGCCTGTCGGGTCTGTAAGTGATGAACGCTCCTCGAAGATGAGATTTTTTTTTTAAAGAACTGATCAGGGGCGGACTAAAGGGGGGGCTATAGGGGCTTAAGCCCAGGGCCTCGGATGCTGAAGGGGCCCCCGAACGCTGGAAACGAACTTAAATTACTATACTTCCAATCCACTACGTGGATGTGGAAGTAAAAAAAAACTAAATACGATATGTACATGACTATGCTATGTACTGGTGATCTCAGTGACGGTATAAATAATAAATATAAAATTATATATATAACATTTTTTGCTCTTCGCATCGCAATCCACTGCGCCGTTGTGTTCATTTGGATTTGACCAGCCGCAACCAAGACCCACTGTAATGCGGCTACTCGCTTTTATTATTATAATTTAGTTCAGTATTTAGCTAATAATGCATCGTATTAGACTGAATTGGTTATACAACAAAATGAATAAAATAAAATAATAGAAAAAAGTGAAAAATAAATTGACACTAGCAATAACTTTTGTTTACATGGTTACTTAAGTCTTTATTGAAGATTATTTGTTAGAAAAATTGTAGATATGTCGGAATTAGAATATTTGCCTTATTAAGTAAATAATTATTTTGTTGTTAAATCAATTCAACTAGTACAATACAGTACTCTGAATAAAAAATAAAAAATACATTTTTTTGATTTGAGAATCCGTTTTACAGATAAAAATTAGTTTTAGTTCAAAAAATTGTTTTTTTGAGGGCAACTGTCTCAAACACCTTTGAACCCACTACGATGTAATCTTGTACAATAGGGTTTCAAAAGATGCTGATTAAAAATACCTTATCAATTTTTTTCTAAAAAAATCGCGTATTCTTTTCTGAAAAATCGACTTTTCAAACCCACTTAAAATTGCAGGCTACTGATGTGTATCACATATTACTAAGTTCAAAGAATCACCTTATCGATATTTTTTTACCACCAAAGTTTGAAGTTAATCAAGCATCAATTAATGGGTATACAGAGGTGTTGCAATCTTAAGTTGGTTACACTCTATTCAGGGTGTCCCAGAATTGAGTTCCCAGACGGGAACCTGTGATTCCTGAGTTCATATTGGGCCCGTATAATTCAACTTACCTTAGTCCAAAATACATCCCTGAGGAAATACATCCTCTTAATGTGAGAGAGAGAAAAACATTTTTCTCCAATAATTTCCGTTGTATTGAAAATAAAATTTTCAAATTTTGGTGGGAGCTATATCTCTATAAATACTCTATGCAATCTTGACAACAACCAAATATTTTTTGTTTCTCAATTTTTTTCATAATAATTAGTATTTGATTGGCCATATTTTTTTAATCGCCTTGTAAAATTATGGAATACTTGAATATGTTTGCAGAGCATTGAAAGGGCTGCAAAAACGTACTCTTAAAACTTTTTATAATATGAATCAAAATACAAGGAATTATCGTTTTTTCCTCCATTTGTATTTAAGATTTATTTACAATTCTAGAATAAAATGTTGTAATTGTAAACAGAAAATTACAGTTTGTTCTAAAAAATACTGTTACGTATTTCCACCCCTTAGGAAAGGTATGAATCCGTGGGTTCTAAATAATTTAAACAAGGGGTAAACCACTAACACTTTATTTAATAATTTATTAATTATACAATACTTCTTAATTAACCAAAATAACCTTTACACTTTGTTTACTTCTTATTTAACCTCACTTTTTCACTTTTTAAGTTCTTCACTTTTATAAAACTTTCGCCGTAGATTTCGCGTTATATATCCTAAAATTGCCTCTACAAGCTTCCAGAAGAGACGATGGCGTGTATTACTGGTTGCCTAACTATTGGTACTTACTTAATTTCAGCTATTAGTATCATGGTCGTATCACTCGCCAGGCCTCAGGGGGGTGTAATGCGTAACAATACATTAATAATAAATGCTCCACATGACGTCCATCTGTTTCAGTACAAAAATTAATACTTTTAAGGTTTTGCGTAATATCAACGAAAAATAAAAAAATATCGTTTTTGTCTGTTGGTCATACGTGCTTGTGAAACACGAAACCTGTCGCGTTTGACAAATAACAGATATTTAATTGTTATCAAGGTTACATGGACTACTTATAGAGGTACAGGTCCCATGAAAACTTTCATTATTAAAAATTTTGTCTTCAATATAATGGAAATTATTGGAAAAAAAATTCTGTCTCACTTTAAGAGACTGTACTTCCTCAGGGATGCACTTTTGGACTAAGGTAAATTGGGTTATATGACTTATATGGGCCCAATATGAACTTAGGAAGCACAGGTTCCCGTCCGGGAACTCAATTTTGGGACACCCTGTATATTTAATTACAGACACATCTTTTATTTATATCTACCTGACCTGATCTCAAAAAAATGCTATCTTAGGATATGGGAAGGGCCCCAAAGCATTAATAGCCCAGGGCCCCGCAGTCGGTTAGTCCGCCCTTGGAACTGATATTAGACGATCTGAACTTTTGTTGTAGCACGTAAATACGGAAGTGCGCGAGAACATACAAAAGAGAGATGGGTCCAGAAGTCAATAGCGCCGGATTTCCTTTTAAAGAATAATAAAATTATTATTATCCATTTTACAATTTTTAAAGAAAAACAGTCATTATTATTTACTACAAACTATTGTAGCGTATAGTATACTTTTTTTACTCTTGAATGGGCTCGTGTGAACTAAGTGCGTCTCTGTCTCCTTTTTCACGTGATTATGTCACCACGTAAACTACTTGGTGATTTATTTTTTAGTTTAAGTATAAAAATATATACACACATACATTTAAATATCTACTTAGGTTTTTGTTTGAAAAAGGGCGTCAGATTCAAATCTGTCTACAGGCAGGAAATTCTAAAATCCGGCTCTGCCAGCAGTACTGAGTGGGTAGACGCTCTAAACACGTAAAATAACTAAAAAATTTAATTATTTCAAAAAACTTTTTTTCACTTTATTCTCTTAATTATGGCACCTAGATTATAAAAATGCAAAGAGCAGACAGTTCTAGAAAGACCGACATCTCAAAGCGTGGCGCAACCATGCGCATAACTATAGCATGTGCCTCACAATGCTTCAAATATCATCCAATGTTACACAGATGATAGTTCCCTCTTTGTTTGAAAAATGGCCACACGATGTGACAAACAAACTATCGTGTATCCAACGTTGGATGGCATTCGACGCATCGTGTGGCACCGACTTAATCCGTACTTTATGTGATTTATTTGTTTAAATTAATATTTTGACGTTGTTGTTTAATCTCATTAAATACAAACTTTACAAACAAGACAATACAATTGCCAGCGGGATATTCAGGTGTAAGAAGGAAGAAAGATGATGATGATGATAACGACGAATAAGATGATGAAGATAATAGTGCTGGTTATGCTAATAATGATAATGCCTGTTTTAGCGATAATTGATTTCAAGAGATAATTGTTAGTGTTCCGTACCAAAATTGGCAAAACGGGAACACTTACGGAATCATCTCAGTCTGTCCGTTCATCCGTCGCAGACATTTTTTTCAAAGGCTTGTTTTACTTAGATAGTTGAAATTTGGCACGGTTGTAGGAAGTTGCGGCCCAATTACAGACGTGAAGTGCAAAAAGTAGAATTTTGATTTTGGGACCCAGTTTCGGGAAATAAAATGGGAATATGTTAATTTAATTTTATCAGCCCATTTAATGAATGATAAGTCGTAAGAAAAGAAGTATTGAAACAGTTTTTGTAGATAATTGCATGATCTACAAACTTTGTATGACCTATTTTTACGATAACATTTATCGTTTACGAGCAATATGCAAAAACCGATATTTGTGACCTTTCACCTTGAATAAAATGTTTAGCCGACATTGAATCGGTGGGGATTTTTGACATTTCATTTGTAATAGTGTATTCAAGGTCTGTACCAATTTTCAGGTGTGTGTGTGAATCATTACGAAGTTTCAATTTTTTTACGTCTAATTTGACTGGAATATTTGAACAGTTCGGTTTTAATTGCATATAGAAAAAAATGGGCTGTAGTAACAACTCCCACTCCTTTAAAACTTCTATACTTTAATATAAAATAATTGTCTTCATGTGTCCCACAACTAAAGTCCTTAGAAAGTAAGGCTTGTGTATAAAATTCCAACCCATCTGTTCCGAAGATATTAACAATGTTCATTTTCTATTTTAAACTTTGAAGAGCTCTAATTTCACTAGGAACCATTTTCACCCATATATTTATTTAAACTACTGAAAGACTCTTATTTCAAAAAGATCCTGTACATGTAAAGTAAGTAAAAGTTTTGACTGCATTAATTGTAACTTTAATTTTTTTTCAGAATTCCAAAAATGGAAGACGAAAATAAAACTTTTTCAAAAATATCGGGATACTTGGAGAAGAAAGGAAAGATGGTAAATAAATCATTTATAATTTTTGCTGGTAATATTTTAAAACACAATTTTTTAGAAAATGATGAGTTCGTATAAGAAATATTGGTTTGTGCTAGAAGGACGACTGTTATTGTATTATCGATCAAAAGACGAATATGAAGCAATATCTCCTTGTAAGGGTTCTATAAATTTGGGGCCTCCTTGTAACATTAAACCCTGTCCCTCATTGGCTGGAGTCTTCCAAATAGAAACCAGAACCAGCACCATTACTTTAGTAAGTAATTAATACAACAGAGTAAACGCCAATTATGATAAGGTTTCGAGGTTGAAACTATAAAATCTTTCAGAATTATTGGGAAATTGCAAAATAAAATTCAAACTTTGAACAGATACTATTTAAACCAGCAACATTTGTATAAGACATGTTGGACTAAACATCGTATTTGGATGTCTGTCTGGTATCTCAAGTATGCATTATTTCGGAATAATTCCGGGAAGCAGTAACTTTTGAGAATACATCTCTAAACATGTCAGGAACAGCATACCAAAAGTTACCTACAATAGTCCTTGAGCGTCATTTGTTATTAAACAATATACCAGTTTTTGTCAAGTATCTCTTAAAATAATTCTTTCTTAAAAAAAATAATTACGCCGCGCCATTTGAAAGTACAGAAAATTTGACATAAAAAATGTATATGAAGTTTATTTGTACGATCAAAAATGTAGGCTCTAGATTTTTTTGTTTAACGCATGAAAATGGAACGCAGCGACACGTACGGACGCTAAGAGCGCGGCTTTGGGCGCGCTACGCTAAATTTGTTGTAACTTTTGAACTAATTAATGAAATTAAGCTCAATATAGCTTAAATGAAAGAAGAAACATGTGGCTATTGGACTATTATACTTTCAAATATAAAAATGAATATATGTAGGAATAGTGCACATATGAAATCGGAACATAAGGAGATTTCCAAGGAAATCGGTAATAGCTCTACCATTCCTTCGATTTTTAAGATAAAAAGTTGAAACTTTCACATATTACTCTTGAAGTAATGTGTAAAAAAATCAGATACGTAAAACAAATCTCAAAAATATATTTTTGAAGATGTACACTTTCAAAATTTCAACATTTTCATAAAGTGATAAAGATTTATTATGTATAAGTAACTTTAACCACCTATTACGCTGGCTTAAATCGCGTCATTAGATTTCTGTAGCTGTGATATTTAAAGCTTGAAATGTGTACTTTGCGATGCTTCAAGAGGATTTACCTTAAAAATCAAATTAACCATCTTTTCTACGAGAATAAAAAAATGTTCCAAAATTCGAGAAATTAGGGGTAAAATAAACGTTAATAGCTTTTATAAAAAATGTATTTAGCATTTTTTCACTCATAGGGGTAAAAACACGCAACAATTGGTGCCAGAAGCGAAATTATAACAAAAGGATTTTTTCGGAAGTGTTTAAGAAGACTGGGACAGTATTCTCGGAGTTACTGCCTAACACAGAGGACTGATTTACTGGACATTCTTCGAGGGTTATTTCCGAGAAAGAAATTGTGTAGTGCATTTTTAAGACATTGTATAGGTAACATTTTATTAGGACATTAGTGGTAGTAATTAAAAACTTTGAACTAAGAAGAGATTAAAGACTCTGAACAAGATTATTTTTGGTGTTGTTAAGTATATGTTCGTGAACTTTCTAGAACTTTCCTATTTGGACATTAGTAGTTAAGTGACAAAGACTCTAGATAAGACTTCTTTGTGCTGTTTTCTGGACAGTTCCATTACCGATATTGACGTAATTGTTAAATTTAGTTGATTTTAACGTAATTGCCTACATGCTAGTAACGACCAGAAGTATGGCATCCGAGAAACAAATACAGGACTTGCAGCCGTCTGCATCGTTTTCGTTACGGGTGGCTTAGCGTTAAGCTTTATTTTAAAATCAAATTTCGTCTGCACCACTACCAAAGTCTGGCTTTAATCCCCTAAGCAGTGTTGCCAGATCATTTTTCAGCTCAACAGTAGAACGTCTGACCGGAAAACAGTAGAAAACAGTACAATATTTTTGAAGATAATTTTATTGAAAAACATTACAACAATAGTATATTATATTAATAGGAGTAGAATGCACTCTTTTTTGCGTTGAGCCCAGGATTTGCAGCTGAGGCGAAGCCGAAGCTGCAAACTGGGCGAAATAATGATGATGGTCGAAGAGAAGGCTATGGCATTAGTCCTGGCTTTGAGGGGCCAAGCATTGGAAATACTCCAGACAATCCTAGTAGAGCACCAGCAGGATTTTAAAGTTTTAGAAGCTGCCCTAGACTTACGATATGGTGAACAACATCTTGCCCAAGTGTGCCAATCCCAGCTGAAATCATGTGTTCAAGAGGCTGGGGAAAGCTTGCAAGAGTTTGAAGCTGCCATGTGGAGACTGGCTCACCTGGCTTACCCGGATGTACTGAAAGAATTCCAAGACCAATTGGCAGTAGAGGCTTTTCTGGATGATATACAGGACGATGAGATCAGGCGAGTCCTCAGGTTATCTATACACTAGAGCAGCAGCGAAGCGTTGGTGGAAGCTGTCTCTCAGGATATCCCAAGTTCAACAATACAAGCTGTGAGTCTCGAAATATCCCAGCCAGAAAAGGAGAACCAGAACCCTACGAAGACCAAGATGGAGAAAATGCTTACTCAAATACTGGCTAAATTGGATACTGCAGGAAGGCAAGGAACGCCAAGCGGGTATATTAAATGTTACAACTGCGGCAGAGCAGGGTATATCAAACGAGACTGTCGACAGCGGAACTCGAGGAAAGTGAATGCTGGAAACATGGAAGAGACAGAATAAACAAAGTAGTGGAAGGCCAAGTTGACGGCGTATGAAATGTTATAGGTGCGTAGAACCTAGGATATACCCAGCTAGAATGTCCACGGAGGAGCTTGAAAAGAGTAGAGGCTGACGCTGTGAAGCCAAGGGGAAAACCAGAGGAATCCGGCACCACAGAGGCTGTTTCAGATAGAGAACGTGGTGCTCCTAGAGAAGTAAAGATTTCCCAGCTTCGAAGCGTTCCGAGAAGTCCACCAGTACAAGGATGTGAGAATAAAACGAAATCTCAGAAAACTACAGACATTTTATCTGAAAGGTGCGAGGAAGATTGCAAGTACTACCACCAGAAGAAACTGCAGGTCACGGGAGCAGTCAACACTGCGTCAAGGTGAAGGTACCGGATGACATAACAGATGAAGCACTCAGACAAGAGCAACTGAACGATGCGGAAATTACGCCTATATTGAGAGCCAAAGAAAGGGGAACTCTTTCAAAATGGAAGGGTGTTTCAGGCAAAAGAGCGGGACTGAAGGCACTGTGGGCGCAGTGGGACTCACTGAAATTTATGAATGGGCTGTTGCGAAAAGCAAAGGAAAGCCCGGATGGAAAGCAGGTGGTTATGCGTCTAGTGTCGAGTAGCGAAGGTGCTTCAGGAAGTGCACAATGGAACATCCGATGGACACTTCGGTATTAACAAGACCCTGAAGAAAATACGAGAACGATTTTACTGGATAAAAAGTCGTTAGGATGTGGAGGCTTGGTGTCGCAAATGCAAGATTTGTGCAGCCAGTGATAGACTACAGACTGGAAGTAAGGGTGAAATGACGCAGTTCAACGCCGAAGCTCCTTTCAAGAGATTGGCTAACAGTATATAGTGGAGCCATCACCAGCCAGTGACCGAATGAAGGCTTCAACATGACCGGAAGGGTAGTTCAAAAGGGTTTATCAAGGTGGGAGAGCTGGTTTGGCTGTACAACCCACAGCGAAAGAAAGGAAAGTCACCGAATATACCTTGGGATGGAACGTACACTGTTATTAGCCAAACTAATGATGTCGTCTATCGGATTCAGCAAAACAAATTGTCCAAGATGAAGATCGTGCATTTGGCTAGACTGGCCAAATACACTGATGATTCTGAATTGCCTGACCGGGACGATCAGGCTTAAGGAGGGGGCAGTGTTATGCACTACACCCCCTACGAAGTAGAGTATGTTACACCCATGACTACTAATAGCTGAAATTAAATAGAAATGGCTAGGCAACCAGTAATACACGCCATCTCTTCGGTAAGCATGTAGATGGCTCTAGAGTTATACATTGTTCTGGAATTGGAAATTTCTGGATGCATCTAGAGGCAACTTTAGAGTATATAAGGCGAAATCTATGGCGGGAAGTGGGGAGTTCAGAAGAGAGAAGTTGAAAGTGATAAGTAAGAGGTTAGAAATCCGAGGTGACAGAAATACAAAGTAGTAAACATTGTTGATGGTTATTTTAGTAAAAGTGTAGTTTATTTAAGGAAAATATTGGTTACCAATAAATTATTAAATAAAGTGTTAGTGGTTACCCCTTGTTAAAATTATTTAGAACCTACGGATTTTTACAGGGTAATTCCTAGAGGGGTGAAACCACGCAACAATACATTCCTTTCTTTATTTGAAAATATAATATTCCATTCTTTTTCTTTCATTTAAGCTTTGTTGAACTCAATTTCACTAATTAGTGCAAAAGTTACAACAAATTCAGTGTAGCGTACCCGAGGCCTCGCGCATTTCAGGCACCATACTTACGTGTCGCCGCGTTCCGTTTTCGTGCGTTAAACAAAAAAAGCTGGAGCCTATATTTTTGATCGGATAAATATACTTCATACACATTTTTTATGTAAAATTTTGTGTACTTTCAAATGGCGCAATTACTTTTAAGAAAAAATAATTTTAAGAAATATTTGACAAAAACTGGCATTTTACAACTAATTTGTTTAATAACAAATGACGCTCAAGGACTATTGTTGGTAACTTTTGCTATGTTGTTCCTGACATATTCAAAGACGTATTCTCAAAAGTTACCGCTTCCCGGAATTTTTCCGAAGTGAAAACCTCTATTGACTCTCTATAACTATTTTCTTGAAATTTGATAAAAATTCCGACTTTTCTTGGAATTTACATGATTCGGACTATTATCACGGAATTTAAAGAAATTCGTCATATTTCCTCCGAATATAATAAAATGTTAATCTTTATCTGGGAATTTAATTTTCGAACTTTTGTCACGAAATTGGGTAAAATTTCAACTGTCTACAGAATGAAGTAGGAAATTTTATTAATTTCGACTTTTACCTCGGAATTTAATAAAATTATGATTTCTTTTCTCGGTATTTATCAAATAAAACTGCTACTGGCCTATCTATGCATTCGTATTTATGCGTATTGTGCAGATAGTCTGTTTATTTAACAATATATATTTTTTGTTTAGAGGGCCGAAAACCGAGAAGACCAAACCCGATGGATGCAGGGAATAATGTCTGCCTTAAACCAGAACAAAAATTCAGCAAAATTAAGCCACTTTCGATATTCCCTAGATGAATTATCACAACAACAGCAACAGCAAGTTATAAAAGAATCCGTAGAGTGTCCAAATAGTAGTCCATCAACAAATGGCTCACCAAAAACTCAAACAAGTAGGGGAATTATACAGAGGCTTCAAAAAATTGGGGCGCAATCATACGGCGGTAGCGTCGGCGCAATACACCAAATAGTTAATAGCAAAAAAGGCGAAAATATAAACAGCACCAATTCAAAAGAGCAAAGTGCTATAGATTTAACCACATTGAGAGAGACTGTATTAATAGAAAACGACCAATATGGTGTTATCAAAGGAAACAGCAGCTCAGAAAACATTGAACTAAGAAGTAATATTAAACCTGCAGAACACATCTACGAACGGATATCTACAAACAGTGCAGAAATCAATTATAGTGTACCTAATAAAAAAAACGAAAATAGGGAAAAATCTTTACTAGAAGAAATTCACTGTGAAAATGATGACTTTAACAATTGCAATAAATATATGGGAATGCTGGATAGACCGACCACTTTTCTTTTAGAAAACGAAACGTATGGCGCAGCCACAACAGCCGCAATACAAAATGAGAAAGGTAACATCGATAGAGGAAATACAGTTATTTTGGAAAATGATCATTACTGTAGTGTGGACAAACGAATAGGACTTCCAACCATTGATTCTGGAGTAAATTATACTGAACCAAAATATGCTGCACTTATAGATCACAACGAAAATAATTTACTAGTAAGTAATGGACAAGACTGGAAAAAAGCAGAAGAAAACGCATATTCAATTATCAAATTGTATGATACCGCAAAAAATAATGTTGTTGAATATGAAGACTTAGATAAATATTCCCAATATACAGAACCCGCATACTCACCCAATGAAGATATTTATTCTGATTGCATCAATAAAAATAAATCCAAACCGAAAAAGGAAAAGAAGAAAAAGCATTGTAAGGATAATACAGATGACGACAAAAAAGACGTGAAACTCAAAAAATCTTCAAGTTTCATTAAGAGAGTGTGGAAAAAGAAAGCCAAGCACAAAGAAAAAGAAATAGATACCGAAGAATTGTATGAAACCGTGCCTGCTACAGTCGTCGAAAAGGTTTCTGTAACCGATGAAACTAAAGTACAGATGCTATCAGAATTGTACAATGTTTTAGAACTCAAGAAACCAATTTTAATTGTGAGTATATATATGGTGAATTTCTAAAGAGGTGTCTAAACAGGGTGTCCCAGACGTGGATGATCAAACAAAGTGAAGCGATAGGGAAAGTTATTTCCAATCAATATAACCATATACAGGGTGTTCCTTAATGACGTGTTAATATTTCAGGTTATGATCCTTAAAATCATTTTATGAAGAAAAGTCCACATGAACTGTGCCCGCAACGGCTTAAATTTTTCGCTACAGGGCCCACGGTGTTGATTTTTTTTTAATCGTTACTTTTTAATATCTTGGAAAGTAGACATTATTTTCAATTTTGGTTATAATCACATGTTTTAGTTAGAAAAGTTATTTTATCGCTCCACCAGTGGCGTCCCTGCAAACGTGTCCTCTGATATTTTTTACCAAAAAAGGGGTACGCCACTGAGATATTTTCATATGGATATTTTTGCTGATTAGCATGGTCAATTCTACACGAAAACGGTCTCTTATGTTTTTCTCGTGAGACATACAGTTCTTGATTGAAACAATTAAATTCAAATTGCTTCATTTAGCAGTATTGACTAATAATAATAATAATTTTTTAACACATCAATCTAGTTATCCTGGAATAAAAGACGTTTTTACAAACATCATTTTCAAAACAATATTTGACATAAAGATCGAGAATGGACAATATCTCGTCTCCCTTCCATTGATTATCCATTTTCGGGACATTATGTGTATAAACTGTGAAAGATAACTTATCTTGGTATCGATGATTGTCATTCAGTCAGCATTCACAAACACTTAAGACCCTTATATTAATTTAGTGCCTTGGTTTGTAAAATCAAATTCAATGTCAATGTTAAATAAATAAATTCAGCCCCCCTTCAAGAACATGAGGTATATGTTATATGTATTTTAAGGATCGGATGTCAGCAGAATCAGCAATATTTAATAAGAATAGCAATGAATCGACAGAGTATGAGGAAATTCCCACAAGTATTATTGATGGAACTGCAGTGAAGATGCTATCAGAGCTGCAGAATATATTAGAGAGCAAGAAAACACTTTTAAATGTAGGTAGATAATAAATTATTATTCAAAGTATATACTTATAAAACATATAAAATCATTATAGAGCAATGAAGCCAAAAAAAAATTACCCATATAAATTCGTGTGTTAAATCATCAATTTTATCCATCTTTTAGGGTACCTACCTAATAATTTCCTTCCAATGAAATCGGGTCATCGTGCATATTTTTTAATTTAAAATATGAAATTTCATAAAAATTACAATAGGTATATTTTTTTATTTTCATAATACCATGTTTACTATAATAATAAACAGACTTAGTATATACCAAGCATTCTCATTGCTTTTACACCGTACTTACCATTTGGTATTTATGCGACCACCATCTGACTTCAGCACATTGAAATGGTAAAAAAATGATCTGATACGATGCAATTAATAGCATATTAATACCGAGGTGGAAAGAGTTTCATTGTTGTCAAGAGATAAGATAGTTGACCGAGGTGCGAAGCGGCGAGGTCAACTAATTCTCGAGACAGCAATCAAAAAATAATGGCTGATTTTCACTTGTCTTCTGTCATGTGACGTACGAGAGTATTAATTTTCTTCTTTTTTGTTTTGTTCCAATTAGACTAGTGTGTTTGCTTGATTCGGAAGCAGTACCATGCACAGACCAAATACATAAATCAGACGTCGCTTAATAAAATTCCCTACCCATAAATGACAAAACTCATTCGTCATCTTGAAGCCGCTATTCTGTATTTTTGAATTTCACTATATTAACGTCATTTTAAATTGATAGTTTATTCAGTCAATACAATATTCAAATTATGTACACTCATCATTGTTAAATTTCGACGCTATATTCATAATCTGCAACCTCAATAACTCAGAATTAATCGAATTAGACGATAAATGACAAACTTATCCGCCATATTGACGCCGCCATTTTGAATTTTTAAATTTATATAATATACGGCCTCAAAAATTCCCAGATACCAATTTTTAATAAAATCGGATACTAAATGGCAATAAACTGTCCGTCATCTTGGATTCTTTTATAAAAAATTTCAAAATAAATGCATTATCATATGAACATATACACAAGCAAAATTTCAAATCAATACGACATATAGAAGCAGGTGAAAATTGAGTCGCAAGATTTTTAACCTCCACGCAATAAAATTGTGGGAGGTTACTAAAATTGGTCCAAAATCAAAAATTGAGATAACATTTAATCTTTACGTTTTGAGGTCCCAGGAATCCAAAAAAGTGGTTTTTGAAAAACGTCTGTGTTTGTGTATGTGTGTGTATATATGTTAGCACGATAGCTGCGAAACTACTGGACGGATTTGGATGAAACTTTGCATGAGGGTTTCTTTAGTGCTCTAGAAGATCTGAAAAGGTTTTGGTTGAGATCGGATTACGTTTAGTGCCATTATGTTTTTATACAAATTATTGTATAGAGAACAAACAGAATTCAATGTCTTTATACTATCAACATATGTAAAACTACGTCGGAAGGTTTTCGTGGTCGAGTTGGTTAAAGCGTCGACTTACAAATCAAGAGATCAACGGTTCGATCCCAACATAGTGCGGTTTTTTTTTTCATTTTTTCATTATAAACTTTATTAATAATTGCGGAAAATGTTACATGATTAAATATCATCATATATTAGGTGTTTACAATTATTCAGAGTTTGAGGATTGGCCACTAGTTTTAAATGAAATATAAATAATTCTATTGCTGTTTATATATTTGATTTAAAGGCATGACGGCTGATTTGAATTGACTATCAGAGCTCTTAGCATTTGCTACTGCTACGAATCAAATTACAGTTAAAAAGTAGCAGACTGCTGTTTAGCAGCCCATCACTAATTTCAACCGTGTGGGGAGGTTCCAGCCGCTTCCAGCAGCTGCCGATTTTTTTACATATAAATAAGTTATTGGTCAAGTTACTAAAAGTGTGTAATCAACTTTTTAATATTTTACAGGATCGATTATCAGCCGATAAACATTCACCAACTGAATCAACACCAGGAAAATCAGTATTTGAAAGTGAAATTGAAAACAAGATAATAGAAGATATCGAAAGTTCTAGTTCAGGATCAGGTTCGAAATTCTTTAGAAAATTTAGTATTACACTTCCCACACTCGGCAATTTTAAAATCAGGTTTCTACTATATACTTTTATTTATGTTTGTGCCCGTTTTGTGCTGTCCCTTTTTGTTAAATAATTGAAAGATACGTAAATATTTTATTATCTTGATTACAACTCATGGTTTTTTTTTCCAGAAAAATTGCGCCCCCTGCTACCACCAAAGACTCAAAAACTAGACGTAGGTTCTCCTTACCACGATTTTCCAAAAAATAATCAACCAATCAATAAAGTCCTGCCACCAAAAAAGAAGCCAAATTATGACAACCTCAAAAGTTTAGATGAAATATTGCTTGATCTGGATAAAGAAAAATGTGGAAATAACAAAAACAAAGTTAAAAAACTAATTAAACAATTTAGCGAACCCGAATTTTACGAAAATGATGTTGTTTTGAGAACAAATAAAAGGTCTGACTATTGTAGGGAAGAAATAGATTCTGATGAGTTGAGTGTACTTCTGAACGAATTAGCAAAAGTTACGAATGCTCCAATTTTAACCCCAGGTGCTACTACTAGTCTTATTACTCCAATTCTGACAGATGAAGAGGTAGTATTAATACTGCAAAACTAAATCCGTAGGTAATTAGTTTGTTTAACTTTTAGTTATTAAAGTTATTGCCTGCACGACGTAGAAGGTACTCAGAACCAGATTATGATATTCCTAGGCCGCATAAATCACTAACCAACCTTCCTAAGAGAGAAAATCCATCAGAAAATGTTATTGGCTCTACTCGATTTTTTGGGCCTATTTTAAAACCTTGTGATATGATTAGGTAAGTTATGGAAATATACAGACTGTCTATTTTACGAGGGCCACACCAAATATCTCGCTTAATATCTACTGTAGAAGAATAAAGTTTTAGAAACAGTTATCCCATTTTTTGTGAGCTATATTTCAGTAAAAAGAAATTTGAAATCCATAGCCTACTTTATGAGATATATTACAAAAACCTGAAAAATAGGAAAACCACAAACGGTTATAGCTTCCTTATTTGAGGAGATACGAAAAAAGTTAAAGGAATGAAAGTTGACAGCAAAGACAATAAGAATAATAACGTGTAACAAAAAAATCAAAAAATGCAGTTGGCTTTGACATACGCTATTGTGCAAAAATGAAAAATACATATCTCAAAGTAGGCCATGACGCCATTAATTCCGTTATTTTTTTCTCATTCCAACGATATAAAACATGTCACAGAAACTTTAACCGATAGTGTCAATATTTAATATTTTACGAATACCACAATTCATATAATTGAATCGTAACAATCAGCTGTGCCATAATAGTAAAAATTCACTTTATAATAATTATAATTCCGTAATTATTTATTACAATTTAATACAAACCAATAAATATCTCATAAATAAAAATACAAGTACAAAACGAACATCCAAAGAAAAAAACGAAAAACTATGTATAACAGTACTACCTACTACTATATTGAAAAGAAATTGTGTGTATTTATTTTTCTAACTACAAATGCTCAAATTGTGCACCATGCATTCTGACACATAAACGTGCTCTACGAGACACGTCACGCATTACATTTTGGAGCATTTCAGGAGTAATTGCCTCACATGCGTTTCGAATTCTGGTTTTGATGTCCTCAATATTTTCAGGGGCAGTTTGAAATACCTTGTCTTTAATGTAACCCCAGACGAAAAAATCCAAGGGAGTAATATCTGGTGATCGAGCTGGCCATAGAATGGGTCCATAGGTGCCTATCCAGCTATCTGGCATAACTTGATTTAAATAATTTGTACATATTACAGCAGTGTGAGGTGGAGCCCCATCTTGTTGAAAATATGAATAATTTAATCTTTCTGCCACTGTTAATTCATAAAGAAAATCTTGAAATTCGTTTTGCAGGAAATTAAGGTATCTACGAGCGGTTAATTTGCCATCATAAAAATAAGGTCCAATTACTTTAGTCCCTAAAAGACCCAACCAAACATTCGTAGAAAATCTTTCTTGGAAAGCAGTCTCTCTGCACCAATGTGTATTTTCTCGTGTCCACTTATAATGCATATTTCTATTGAAAAATCCATTATTAGAAAAATTTGATTCGTCCGACCAAAGAATTTTGCTACATATCAGCGCGTCATTCCTTTTCTTATTTAATAACCATCTACAAAATCTTACTCTCCTTGGCTTATCTCCCTCATTTAAATGTTGAACTTTCCTCATTTTGTAGCATCGAAATCCCTTTTTTTTCAATATTTTTCTTGCACTGTCTTTTTTTATGCGACAGTTTCTCTGAATTTGTCTCAAAGAGGTTTCCTCATTTTGGTTAACATAATTCATTACTCTATTCACTTTTCTTACATTATCCGCAACATGCGCTCGCCTTACTACTTTTTTTGAAAATGAACCGTGCGTTTTTAGATTTTGAACTAACTTCCTAAACATATTTCGATTTGGCTGCGGAGCATCTGGAAATCTATCTCCGTAAACCGTGACTGCCATCTCAACATCAAAATTGCACTGACAATAAATGCTAATCATATCGAATTTGTTATTATTGGTGTACACCATAATTACTGATATAAAATTTGTCTTAGAACTCGACAACGCAACATACAACAGTGACAATCTGTCAAATTTATTAATAACTGTATACATTGTTTTTCACTAATTATGGCACAGCTGATTGTTACGATTCAATTATATGAATTGTGGTATTCATAAAATATTAAATATTGACACTATCGGTTAAAATTTCTGTGACATGTTTTATATCGTTGGAATGAGAAAAAAATAACGGAATTAATGGCGTCATGGCCTACTTTGAGATATGTATTTTTCATTTTTGCACAATAGCGTATGTCAAAGCCAACTGCATTTTTCGATTTTTTTGTTACACGTTATTATTCTTATTGTCTTTGCCGTCAACTTTCATTCCTTTAACTTTTTTCGTATCTCCTCAAATAAGGAAGCTATAACCGTTTGTGGTTTTCCTATTTTTCAGGTTTTTGTAATATATCTCATAAAGTAGGCTATGGATTTCAAATTCTTTTTTACTGAAATATAGCTCACAAAAAATGGGATAACTGTTTCTAAAACTTTATTCTTCTACAATAGATATTAAGCGAGATATTTGGTGTGGCCCTCGTAAAATAGACAGTCTGTATATATAGGTATATATAATAAATATACAAGAGTCACTAGTTTGTAGTTTGAAATTATAAAAAATGTCCCAGATAAAAATTCCAGGAGATCAAGATAGAGAGATGAATGCAATTGATGCTTGAGTTTCTGTAATGGTCGAAACTCGGTTTTTCGGAAAGTTACTGACCTCCTCTTCAAATTTGATCAAAGGACTAAGGGTCTGCCGTGAGCCCTAAGGGCGCCACATCACATCAGATCATAAAATTTAATTAAAATGTAGAAAGTGTGTGATATGGCAAAAAATATCCATACATCATTTTTGAAGACCTACAAATCAAGGAAAATCAATTTTCTGCAAGTTTGGTTGGACCGGGGATTTTTGGCAGAATTTCAAAATTTAAAAAACAGTTTTTTCCAATTGAGCGAAACGGATAAAACTGGGATCAAATTATTGGTACTGATGTGTAGATTGCCAAATTATAAACTTCTTCCAAAATCCTTGGGCCGGAAGGTGTGAAATAGGCCTGCAAAGTTACGCTACTTTTGATTATGAGAAACCAACAGAATACTGAGTATAATTTCCAGCATTTTTGCTAAAGATTATTCAAATAAAATCTAGAATTGACTGCCATTCTCCTCTGAAGACATCACAAAAGTTGATACTTATACGATTTATTAACTAGAAGAAGTCAGATTTGATAAGTACGTACAACTACATGCATACCCATACGCAGCACAACAATCGAGCCCTCTTTTTATCCTGATCATAAATGAAAATTGTCGATATTACAGCGCAATAAAACCGAGAATTAATGACAAGAGGCCAACATTCATTCTCAAAGAGCGAGTCGCGCTGCAAGTTACCTTAAAGAAATCGTGTATTGATTGTTTTAATCATTTTTCCTGTCAAAAATATGCACTTTACAGAAAAACATAAGACAGAGAAAGTTGTTATTTTGTTTTCAAAGAATATGGGTGACCTTGGAGATGCAATGTTCTTGGGCATTCTCTTATCCATCCTACCAAGTTTCGCCCGAATATTCCATTATTTTTTTTTCAATGTATTTAATTTTTTGAAGATACAGCGTGTCTCACTTATTGTCTCGTCAAAAAAAAAAAGGATCGACATGAAACCAGTTGGAATCGGTTGAATTTAACAGTATCTTCGAATGTACTTACCAAAGTTAACATTTTTTTACTAACAAATACATTTTTTATTTACAAAAATCGAAAAAATTACCGTTGCTAGGGATCATATCTCAGCGAATTTTTAGTTTAATCATTTCCAACAAAGTGCATTAAATTGCTCTTGAAAAAACATGAATTTAAAAAAAAAAAAAATTCTAGGACCAATGGGAGCTGAGATACGCCACTTTTACGTTTTTGCCTATAACAACCGTTTTAATCAATATCTTTACTTGAAACTTGGTATAATGCAACTATGAATGCTTTATTTATTTTTTTTTCGATCTGTTTTAATCAATTCTTCATTGTGAAAGTATCGATTAATGAGCGCGCAAAAGCGAACGGTGCGAGAGACCGCCGATGAGCTACCGAGATAGAAGGGCGATGTGACGTCATGGCACGCCTGCGCCGCAGCTGCGCTTGGCTTTCATCGACTCTTAGCTGCAAATTAGATTACTAGTCGGCTTAGAAAACACCTACAAAAATGATTTCTTTTCTTTTTTTTTAAGAATGTGTTTTTTTCTTAACTTCCCAATGGTGTAAATGATATTTCGACAAAGTCGCTACCGGCTTCAATAATTAGCAGTTTTTTTATTAATAATCATTTTTTTCATAATGTATGCATGTTTTTGATACTTTTAATACTAAAATTGATATTTTTCAACAACAGATCGCAATCAATGGCAAATACAGGGTTATAAATAATTGTGCAATGTCACATTAAGACGAAACGTTTACTTTTTTTGTATTTTATTATAAAAATCATCTTATATACAAAAATTAAAAAAAAATTCTTTTTGCAGTTTAACAATTCAAATTTATTGACAATTTGGAACTTTGTAATATATTTTGATGTATTTAAGTATTTGATTTGAATAAGTACTATTAACGTAATGAGTTATACTATTTATTGACTTTGATTTATTTACTTTATTAAATATTATTTATTTACCTTAAATTATATACTTTATTGATTACTATTTATTTACTTACTTTAATTTATTTTATTGGAGTAATACTTGAAATTCTTCTAGCTGGTTACCTCTCATTTCATGTCAGAAGCAATATTATACCCGAGCAGCACGGTTTCATTGAAGGACGATCAATAATTACTAATTTAGTCTGCAAGTCTCAGTTCATTTGTGAAGCCCTTGATGAGAGAAGTCAGGTAGACGTCATCTACACTGACTTCTCCAAGGCATTCGACAGTCTGGATCATGGTTTATTACTTATGAAATTAAATAAGATAGGTCTGAGTTATAATATGTTGATGTTTTTCCAATCATACCTATATCAACGTACCCAGTATGTTCACTGTCTAGGATACAAATCTTCTACTTTCACTCAATCTTCTGGAGTTCCACAAGGGTCTGTATTAGGGCCCCTTTTGTTCATAATCTTTATTAATGATATTGCGGTCGACTTGAACGTAAACTACTTAGTATATGCAGATGATTTAAAACTTTTTTCAAGAATTGAAACCAAAATGGACTGCGTCACACTACAGAACAATTTAAACACATTAAACTCTTGGTGCAAAGAAAACAAACTGCACCTTAATGCAGCTAAATGCAATGTTATGTCATACTGCCGGAAGGACGAACATAATGTAATATCATACGAATATAACATCGATACCACAATCCTTCCACGTCCGAATACCATTAAAGATCTAGGTATAATATTTGACCATAAGTTTACCTTTGTCCCTCATATTAATTCAATAATATCTAAAGCTTATAAGAATCTCGGTTTCATCGTGCGTAATATGAAGGATTTTAACAACATTAATACCCTGAAGTTACTTTTCACTACTTTCGTAAGATCACAGCTAGAATATGGTTCAGTAGTTTGAAATCCCATATATAACACCCACATTATTAATATTGAGCGAGTTCAGCGAAAATTCTTTAAGCTAGCAACGTATCAGTTAGATAATAATCAATATCCCCAAAGAGGCACCCCACAGGAAATTTTCTATGCCAGATTTGAAATGAACAGCTTGTTACAACGCCGCAACATGCATGCCGTTGTTTTCTTGTACAAAATAGTCAACAACATAACTAACTGTGTAGCATTACTAGAGATGTTAGAGTTTCATGTACCCAGAATTAATTCTCGCCAGAAACGACTATTTTGTACAAGAATTCATCATACTAATATATATAAAAGGTCCCCTATATATCACATGTTTGTCAGTTATTCAGAAGTTGAAACAAATTTAGATATTTTATTCTGTAATGCTAGTAGCATCAAACGCCTGTATGAATAATCTAATCCTTGTTAACCTTTCTTGAAATTGTCTAGTCTTGTACAAATCATTGATTTTGCATTTAATAAGTAGTGCTGCATTTTATTGTTCACTTTTCTCTCTTTTCTCATTGTAAATTTTCGTTGTGATTTATTGTAATTTATGCTTAATTGTATTTTAATTGTATTGCTATCAGCATTATTCTTTTTTAATGCTGATCACCTTGTAACCTTATCCTGTAATTGGGTTTATCCCGTTGGATATTGTACCTAAATAAATAAATAAATAAATAAATAAATAAATACTAAAGATACAGTTACAAGAATGTGTATGTTATAAGAAGTAAGAATTTGCGACACATTTTCATTTTTCTATGACGTCACACCCTTCTCTCTCTCTCTCGGCCGCTCGGCCATCTCTCGCACCATACGTTTTTGCGCACTCATTATTCGGTACTTTCACAATAAAGAATTGATCAAAATGGATTTAAAAAATTGTTCCTATAAATAAAGCATTCTAGTTGCATCATAAAAATATAAGTTTCACATAAAAAATATTGATTAGAACGGTTGTTATCGATAAATACGTTAAAGTGGCATATCTCCCATGGGTCCTAGGAAAAACTTTTTTTAAATTCATGTTATTTTAAGATCAATTCATTGCAACTTGTTGCAAATCTTTAAACTGAAAATTCGCGGAGATACAATCCTTAGCAACGATAATTTTTTCTATTTTTGTAAATAAAAAATTTATTTGTTGATAAAAAAAAATCTGAATTTTTGTACATTCGAAGATACAGTTAAATTCAACCGATTCCAATTGGTTTCATGTCGATCTGTTTTGTTTTTTTTTATTGAAATGGCAGCACAATTTTCAACTTTGGAAATTTGTAGTTTGGGTGGGAGGTTCGGGGTTGCGCACACTTTCTAGGCATCCCAAGAACTATCTTTTCCCCAAATTTCATTAAGTCAATTAGTTTAGTAAGGAGTCGAAAGCTTTAAAAATTGAAATGACCCATTCCAACAAGGTAAATAATTTTTGGGAACGAATTCAGAAAGAGGATCCTTAGGGGCATCAGAAATGGCTTGTTGGACTTTTGTTGACGCTTGCGCAACTTCTCCACAAGAAAAAAACATGAGGGAATATTGTTTCAAGAATTTGTATTTTTAAACGTTTACCTCTTGCTAAAGAATTAATTACTTGCGATATCGATCTGTTTTTTTGCATCTATATACTACAGACATGAGCGCATCTATCTGTACTAATAGACTTTCAAAATCACTTACGGTTTTTTTCTAAATAAATCCAGAACCACATGAACGAATTTTGTGTGTTTGAAATTTCGACGTGTCGGTAACTATATTAAATGTTCGAATTTTCTATATATTATAAGCAAATGAAATATGATCTAAAGATCAAAAAAGTTTTTGCAAAAAAAATTAGCTCGATATCTTATACAGTTTTCGAGATACAGATTATTAAATTCGACTGTAATAATGTCTTGTTATGATAGCGCGCAACGTGACAGCTACGGTAAGGTTCGTTCTGTGCAATTGTGGATAGATACATATTAGTCTAATACCTAATTATATTTAGGTGCAGGCCCAACGAGAGGAGGGGAGGTTCGGGGGTGTTTCCCCCCCGGGCCTGGCGGTGTTTGAGGGGCCCGGGTTTCACCCGAAGTTGAAGATTAGAATTTGCATTGGGTAAAATGAGTGAGGTATACTTTTAAATGATTAATAAGAATAATGAGGAATATCACCTCTTCAAAATCTTGATTGAGGTAAATATTTAAACTTAATATTACCCCCTTGCTTTTCAAAATTTCGTCGAGAAAAATATTAAATTGTAGGAAATATTCCCTCTCCGCTCTTCGAAATTTTAGTAGAGGTAAATTATTATGAGTGCCACCCCCGCCCTTTTAAAATTTATTGAGGATTGGTGGGAGTCGTATGTTACTAACCCCCGGGCCCCGATTTTCTCTCGACGGCCCTGTTTAGGTGTTATATTATTCTTAATCAATAGATCACTCATTGTTTGAAAATGATATTAGACATTTATTTTGGTGCCATAAATACATGATTTTAAATTATGCCAAAATGACGTATTTCAGTATATTCTCCTTTTATTTTGAGATATTTCTCATTTTATGCTGCTAATCTCAGCACATCTTGTTTTCTTAAATATTTTCATTCTATTTTTGGATTTAATTCTATGAGGAAGATGCAAAAATAATAGTTTATTGATTATTGAAAAAAGTAGGTCATTAAGAAGGAAACTTTGAAGTACGTCCAATTTGCTTAGGAAATTTTGAGTTACATCTTTTTGGTTTAGCGGGACAGTATATCTAAACGTGCAAATACAGTACGAAATCGTTAATAAGTTATAAGAAATTAAGTTTAAAAAATGAAAATTGGCCGAAACTTCAGATTTAAAAAAGGTATGGTATGACTTAAGAAAACATCAAAATCCTATTCGCTATAACAGACACAATTCCCATTCCAAACTGGAATAACATTATACATAATATCTAAAGTGAAGCCAATCATCTAAAACACATTTCTGAATATTGGTGTAAATAAGGACATATGTTGTCCAACAATGTGAACTTGGATTCCTCCTGCCTAGCATCAAATGTGAAGTGCAATCATGAACAAGCGAACACATTAACATTTGCGTAAGGTTTGTTTAATTTTTGCAAAATAGAGAAAAAAAGTTGTGTGGGTATATGACAACAAAGGGTATTTTAGAGTATTCACGAAATCAATAAATAATTGATATTGTCTGTAATTGTTTATTTGTGGCATATTCAGATTTTTTTACTTTTTATTTGGTATTTTGCCACTGAAAAATATTTAAAAATTTTAATGAAAAAACCTCTGCGCCAAACGGATCAGTACAAAGAACTGTCATGGTTGACGGCAAAAAAAGTTTTGAGAACGGAAGTAGATTCTCTTCCGAAACGTTAACTTCCTATAGCTTTGATTTTGAGTTTTTAGTTTATAACATTGTTCTAGTTTATATATTTTTGGGTGTGAGACTTTTTGAAACAGTCAAGTACTCAAGAACCAACCTCTGTCTGATCCGTTTGGCGCAGAGGTTTTTTCATTAAAATTTTTAAATATTTTTCAGTGGCAAAATACCCAATAAAAAGTAAGAAAAACAATAAATAATTAGGTAGAAAATATTGTAAAAACTTTGTTGGCAGTCTATATATTGTGTGACCTGTCAGTTATCCTTTCTGATGGGGAAAAAGTGAGCAGTTACAGTTGCCTTAAAGCAAACAGGCCACCTAAACAGTTTGACTAATGTTGGAGACAACTGCGATGCAATTGGTGATTGTGGTCGTAAGTCCTATGTGAATCTGTATGGCCATAGTGAGTTTAAATTCTTAGATACACCAAGGCACCATTTATTTTCCTTAAAGTCATTAGACTTACGTTCGGTACATCTTACAAGAGAGTTTACTTACTGCATTTAAAACGGTCATTTAATCCAGTGGTTTAGTATGCTTAGCTTAGCTTGCAACTGAAGTGCCTAGCGAAGCAGGGTTAAACCCTGCTTACTGCGAAATAATTTTAATTGTAAAAATTATTCACAAGAAGTGGTTTAAACTCTCCTTTACCCTCCCTGACACAAAATCCTGGATTTTAATTACCTCGGTGACTTGAAAAGCAGTTAAGAAAACATATCACACTCTTCCAGAAAATTTGGATATCTGATAGAGAATAACCAAATAAAACCACAAATGATGACAAAAAACCACAAGTGGTTCTAAAAAAAAAAACAAAAAGTGGAATTGTAGTGTGACTAAAAATGTGCGTTCACTTGATGTTTTGTTGCATGTGCATGTGTAACATTTCCTAACAATTGTTTTAAGGGCAGAAATAATACAGAGCAGTTTAATATAGACAGTGATTCTTACTAGTAATAGTATAGTGCTTTTTTGATGCTTACTGAGCTGCATATGTATAATTATGCATTATTATTATTATTATTATTACTTATAAATTACACGTTTTGTGTACGTGTTTATATTTTATTTTTATATTTGTACCACAATGATGGTATACTTAATAAATAATATCTCCATATACCACACGTTCATAATCTATAAATCCAATAAATCCTCTGCCAAATGAGTTTCATTTTACATATTAATATTTTTGTAACATTGTAAATAATAATAACGTAATATCAAAAATGTATTGGCTTACTATCTTGATGCATTATAATTAACCAGAGAGCAGTACGCCAAAAAATAGCCGCATGCTAATAGGAGTATCACGGATCTAAATTATGGTTAATTTAAAAAATCTGTAACTCAAAAAATGTGAAAGATATGGAGCTAATTTTTTTTTGCAAAAACTTTTTTGATCTTTAGACCATATCTCATTCGCATATAATATATATATAAAAAAATTGAACATTTAATGTAGTTGCTCCCACATCGAAATTTCAACACACAAATTTCATTCCTGTGATTTAGGATTTATTTAGAAAAGAACCGTAAGTGATTTTGAAATTCTATCAGTACAGATAAATGCGCTCAAGTCAGTAGTATATAAATATAAAAAATCAGACCAATATTGCACGTAGTTAATTTTCTAGCAAGAGTTATAAGTTTAAAAACACAAATTCTTGACATAACGTTTCGCCATCTTTTTTTCTTGTGGAGAAATTGTGCAAGTGCCAACAAAAGTACAAGTCATTTCTGATGCCCATTAGGACCCTCTTTCGATACGTGAGCTCAAAAAATATTTACCTTGCTGAAATGGGTTACTTGGCGATTTCGACGGCTTTCGAAGCCATAGACCCTCTACTAATTTTGAAATAGTAAACAATTTTTCCGAATTTTCGCAATCCTTGTAGAAAGTTTTGTTAGGAACAAAATTCCTCAGTATAACTCGAGTCGATTAGAAGCTTATTTCAGGAGATATTTAAGAAAAACTAAAAAAGAACAAAGTTCCGCCTTCTTTTTTGCAATAAAAAACTATGTTCCGTATCTTCGAATCTATAAAGGCAAAGGCTTGTTATTTACGAATTTTTTACCTATTTTAAAGTAAAAAATTGTAATGTTTGAAAGGATTTCAGATTCGAGCATTTTTAGGTTTACTTCGCCACGGCTAAGGGAGGATGGCAGTGGTAGTACTCTTGCAAGGTAGAGAATAAGATCACAGTTTTGATTAGAGGCTATTGGAAAAGGCGAATTATGCTCTCTTATGTTGAACTTGAAGTAGTTCACTGGATAAGGTCGTTGCAAAGTTCTTATAGTTCTTTTTACAAGGTGTATCATCTTGAAGTTTTGGAAATGAGACAAATAAACCAATTCTAAAAAAATATTGTCTAAATATGTTATTTGTACCATTCTCTTTTGGCTATTTTTACTTCAGATACATTTTGGCTACCGATGAGTGATAGTATACTTTTCTTTATTGCCTGCACAATATTACTTTAATAACTGTTTCTTTCCTTAGGCCTACACCGGAAGATCTACCACAATCACTCAGCATGACTCCTGATTCCTTAGAGCCAGATATACATGTAACAAAATATACCCATCATTCACACTTTCCCGAAGACGACAAAAACTCTTATACTTCTCATAACTACATTCAGTTGAAAAATTCTATTGCCAGCAGCAACAGAAGCAGCGAAGGGCGCAATAAGAAAAGGAAGGAAGTGACAAATTTCGATAATTCAATGAAACATTTTGATAACATAATTATTGAAAACGATATTTATGCTCAACCTAAGTCTCTGCATGGTTTAAATGTAATGAAAGGATTCAAAATGAATAATGCAGGCAACCATTTTTGTTTCAAAAACGGTAAAAATATAGAAGTCGAATTAGATGATGAAAGGTTACAAGATGTTTTCATTGATTCTTTAGAAGTTTGAAACTTTTATTTTTTTAAATGTATATGACTTATTTTTATGGCAATATGTATAATATTTTAATAGTGTATCCACCAAAGATTTAATATTAATTAAAATATGATATTGTAAAATATTTATATATGACTGTATTCATTTTATATGATATTTAACTGATTTTTTAATATAAAATCCAACATTTATGTATTGTATCATTTTATGAGAAGAATCTAAAGAACTGGCTGTTTAGTATGATGCTAGTTTTTTAGGGATAGTAGAGTGCTCGCATTGACAAAAGTCACTTAGTTTTTGGTCCCGTTGGCACTTTTAGAGTAAAATGTATGACATTGCCAGATGTGTGGCTTACACCCTGTAGATTCAGAACCCACTTGTCGTCAAAAGATCGTCACGAATATAAGAGCACAAATTAAAATTTTCTAACTAACGACACCACGTGATAGAGCCAATCATGAAGCATGTTTTATCCAAAAATCATTAAATTCTCTGTAGAATTTCTATTTCTAAAATAAATAAAGAAACGAACTTTTACATAGGCTTATATGGCAATAAGAATAAAAAATCCTCATTATCTCCGTTTGACCAAGGCTGAAAATTAATTATTTTTTGTCTACTTTTCCGTTCCCACGACGATATCTCCCAAACTATTATATATATCAAAAAAAAATATTCTTTATAAAATATACTCTATGTTTTTCACGTTACTGTGGTTTTTGAAACAGATTTTTTGAGAATCTAATATTGAAGATATTTAATAATGTGTAGCGTGATGTCAATTTCTAAGTTTATTGGCGGCATCACATCTATTGCAGATACTCTGTCCCACTACTTTTGAACTGTTTCAACAACCCGCGCACCTCCCGCAATGACCTATAGATGGGTGCATTGTAACTCTTGTGTTTATGATAACTTTAAATTAATGTCTTGAAAATCATAACTATTAAATAAATATAAGTATATTTGTTGAATATAAATTAATTCTGTGTTATAATTGAACCTATAATAGACAAGCTATAAGAAACTTACTGTTTACTGTTTGTAAGATACATTCAGTTGATATGTATTTTTCACTAGAATTTTCTTCCATATAGATAACTGATGTATGTGTTTTTTAGAAGAAATTAAAATGGAAAGTGCTACTGATGGCACAAGTTTGGAAAGCGAGATTGAGACCAAAATTAAATTTAATGTAAAAGAGATTCATAATAACAAGAATTTATGAATAATTTGTGTGAGACTGGGGGCTGTAAGCAAGGGTTCTGAGAAATCGTTTACAATATTTATTGATTGTTTAAAACTACGTGAGAGAATAAGTAACCGAAGACAAAATGATTTATACTCTAGAACTTTGTCGTATCAAAAAACAAAAGATTTTGATGGTTTGGTTTGGCACCGAAATTGCTATTCTAGTTTTACTAGCAAAAAAACATATAGAAAATTTAAGGACAAAAACAGTTCAGATGGATCGAATGCCTGTCCATCAACTTCTTCAGGTGTGTTCTTATGTAAAACTATTTTTTTTTTATAGAGAAATGTATTTTTTGTCTAAAAGCATCAACAATAAAAAAGCTTTTTCAAGTAATGACCTGAAATACAGAAAGAAAAATAAGACTAATGGCCAACCAAAATTCCATAATTTTAGAAAGAATTGGTGCTAACGATTTAATAGCCACATAAACTAAATATCACGTTTCATATTTCTTAAATGCAAAGGTCTAATCTAAGAATAAAAATAAAAGTGGAAAACGGACAATCAAAGGAGATCTGGCATTTACTAAAATATGTAAAATTCTTGAGAAAAATTTTTTAGTGCAAAAAAGGGTTTGGTATGTCGTCGATTTATGAGAAGTATTTATAATTGATGGATATAAGTCTAAAAGACATATCAGTAGATTACTTATAAATACATTTACTGACAAAGAAGTGGAGATTGTTAAATCTACAAGAAGAAATGAAGAATATATTCTAATTTCACAGAAAAAGAAGCACGAAACAGTTCAATCTGTAATTGAAGAAATGCCCGGACAAATTTTTCATTCAATAATAAATACATCTTAAGATATGTCACATATTCAAAATGTCTGTTGTGATATAAATGCAGCTATCAATGATATTCCAGAATTTAAAAAACATAAAAATTTGGATGTAAAAAGTTACAAAGAATATGTACCAGAGTTACTATATTGGTTAATAAGTCTTCTAGTTTCTAACAATGGCAATAGTAATGACAAAGACATTAAAACTTTAAGTATATGTCAAGATATTATTTTTATATATTCGAAAGGTAGAATGTTAACACCGAAACATATAGGTATCGGAGTCATGATACATCAGGAGACTAAATATAAAAAAATTATTTAGATCCTGCATACTTCAGGTCATAGTATTTCTTATAAATATGTACTTCGATTGCGAAACACAATTGCTCAGGAAGAGATTACTTAATAACTATGTCAAAAATGACTGTAAGATTATCCCAAGACAGTTAACAATAGATTTGTCTAATTTGTAGCGGACAATATAGATATCTTGGAAGAAACATTAGATAAGTCGCCAACTTTTCACGCAACACAAATGATGGTTTTTCAACAAGGGCTCTCAAATGATAACTCTAATGAAGAATTAGAACTTCTTCCGTTCAAGGCGAAGTTGGCTATTTCTGATATATTTCATTTGCTAAGAAGAAGTGATTGCTATATAGCAACTAAAACTCTTCCATAAATAGAGAATAAAGATTTATTGGTTAACAATAGCAAAAAAAAAATATGACAACATAATATGTCTTGGATTCTTTGTAGGTTGTCAAATAAAGTTGAAATAATGGTTATCTGTTAACATGGTATTTTAAAATAGATAACACTTGAAAATCAATTGAAATATGTATACGCTTATGTGATTAACACAATATTATATACATTAATAATTGGCAAAATATAAGTACAAATCAGGCTCGATTAGATTCACCTCGATAATACTCCCTCATCACATACAACTATAAATTCCTTACCTAGTGCCCTAAAAATACATTTTAAGTGACCTTTTCGATACCAATTTTCATTCTAAACAAATTTTATTTTATTTGAAATAGATCCGACAAAAAATTGTTTTTAGGCTCCCCATGGAGCCGCCCCTATTGCCGTTAAAATTCATCTACGTACTACCTTAACCTCCCAGATCTCATGTCTAAAATTTCAGAAAGTCCATTTCATTACAAATTGAAATTTGAATTTTTACGCGTCAATTTACCTAGAGGTGAAAGTAAAAATAATTAATTCGAAAACATCACGTTCCTGTGTAGATACTCGTTCTAACTGGAAGGAGTGGGGACTCGGCGCGGCAGACAATTGCAGTCTGCTGATAAGTTTCAAAAGTTGACGTCACGCTATAGCTTATCAAATATCTCAGTTTTTATATTCTTAAGAAATCTGTTTCAAAAACCACAGTAACGTGGAAAACATAGAGTATATTTTATAAAGAATATATTTTTTTGATAAATGTAATAGTTTGGGAGAAATCATCGTGGGAACGGAAAAGTAGACAAAAAATAATTAATTTTGAGCCGTAGTCAAACGGAGATAATGAGGGTTTTTGATTTTTACTGCCATATTAGCATATGTAAAAGTTCTTTACTTATTTTAAAACAGAAATTCTACAGAGAATTTAATGATATTTGGATAAAATATGCTTCATGATTGCCTCTGGTTAGTTTGAAAATATTGGTTTGTGCCCTTATATTCATGACGATTTTTTGACGACGAGAAGATTCCTAATCTACAGGGTATAAGCCACATATCTGGCAAGGTCATACATTTTACTCTAAAAGTGCCAACGGGGGAAAGATAGAAATTGATTTGCACTCTACTAGGAGCTGAGTAGTAACCATTAATGTTGCATGGTTGCAGCTGGCCAGATGTATTTTCATCTTTAGTTCTCTAATCTCTAATGAGAGAAAAAGCATTGACGCTTATGGAGTTTTAAAACTTTAAACGGCCATATCTCGCTTCGAGAACTTTAACAAATTGTAATTTTTAGTTGTATTTTTGCGACTAACAACCGATATTTCGAAAACAAGACCTTAAATCGAAAAATGCCTCTCTTATAAAATTGTAGAGTGGGGTTTCCCGCTTACAACGGTATAATTTTTAAAATTTTTGGACGTAAGATAGTGTAGGAAACTTATTAAATGTAGAACAATACGCAGTTCTATCCTGCGCACTCCAGTAGTCTATATTATGTGAAGGAAATGGATTATAATTATTTACAATTACCTTAACTTGCATTTTATTGTTTTTTTGGTATTATTTTTTTTAACAATATCACTGCAATTGAAATACCAATAAAACATAGAGGTGTTATGTTATAACGAATTACAAAACGTATATATTAAACTTGCTGGTTATCGTGAGGCTATAAATCGCAATAATCTTAAAAAAATATTTGTAAACAATGGAACAAATTTTTATCAATATTATGAGGTAAAGCAAACAACATACCTATATATACAGTGTGTCCATGGATGGACTAAATGATACGTGTTAGCTTTCTTATTTTTGAATTCACAAGCCAATGTAACTAACACATCATTTATATAATAACAAAAAGAATAGGCCAGAAAATGAATTATTGTCTATGTGGATGAAACTTTGGAGTAGGATTCCACCTGACATTATTTACAACTTTCTCTATAAGATTTTATTATATTCGCCATGCCGTTGTGTTGCCGTTATATTTCTAAAGAAATACAGGGTGATTCACGTAGGCCATTCATTAGAAGTTTTTCAACTTGCAGTTGGATTAGAAACTTGAAATTTGGTATGCGGCCATAATCGATCATGCCCGTTCTATCTAAGATATTTTCAGTCCTCCAACTGTACAGGGTGTGCCAATAATTGGTACCAACTTTCTTATTTTAAATGGAAACCTATATTTTTCTTTACATGGTTCGATTGGTCTTCTAATTCTGAGTTCGGAGAACCTAAGTTATGTTAACTTATCTATTACAGTTTTTGACATATGTCCAATTTTTTGAAAAAAATTGCCGGTGTAGTAGTTTACGAACAAATTTGTATCTCGCAAACCTTTCAAAATTATAAAACCAAATTTGTGAAGCAGTTAGCTGGAAGTCCAGGCTATCTTTTGATGTCCCATCGTTGGTCCCATTTTGTACCATATGGGCGCAGTCGATTTCCAAATGTCGCAATCAAAAATTGTCAAAAAGTCAACATTGTACTTGTTCGTTTATAATAATTTGTTGGTGTTGTGTGTAATTAAATAAGAATCCATATTTTTCTTTAAAAATTATTACAACTGTCTTTTGTTTCCATGGCATACTTGATGAAGTAAGAAATCTCTCGGCAAGATAAGGTATTTCTTGATTTTTATTGAATAACTCGATATGGGGTGAAGTTAGGTATGGGGAGTGCTTAAGTAACTCATCCTAAAATTTAATTTTCTTTCGAATGATGTGAAAAAAAATCGTAGGTGCCATTTGAAAAAATTGACTTTTTGACAATTTTTGATTGCGACATTTGAAAATCGACTGCGCCCATATGGTACAAAATGGGACCACCGATGGGACATCAAAAGTTAGCCTGGACTTCCAGCTAACTGCTTCACAAATTTGGTTTTATAATTTTAAAAAGTTTGCGAGATACAAATTTGTTCGTAAACTACTACAGTGGCAATTTTTTTCAAAAAATTGGACATATGTCAAAAATTGTAATAGATAAGTTAACATAACTTAGGTTCTCTAAACTCAGAATTAGAAGACCAATCGAACCATGTAAAGAAAAATATAGGTTTCCATTTAAAATAAGAAAGTTGGTACCAATTTTTGGCACACCCTGTACAGTTGGAGGACTGAAAATATTTTAGATAGAACGGGCATGATCGATTATGGCCGCATACCAAATTTCAAGTTTCTAATCCAACTGCAAGTTGAAAAACTTCTAATGAATGGCCTACATGAATCACCCTGTATATAAAAATATATACCAGCTAGCTACTTAAAATAATAATACCTTCCTAATAACTAATGAACTGATGAAATTTATTCACTGTTAGTTTCAGTTTCGTCATTGCCTTCAATATGTACAGAAGGAGGCGATTTAACTGATGCATTTACATTGAGGCAGGATTTTTGTACCAAGGATCCTGTGAAAGAAATACCATTTTTGTACAGATACACCATATCTGCCTGCAATTAGAGAGGTGCCTAGTAGACATAATTTGGTACCATAAGGTTTGAACACACACAAGTTGTCAAAACTGTCAGATCCCTTAATACTGGAGGGAAAGCTTGAAATGCGGGAAACACATCTGAATTTATAATATAAGTTTCCAACCATATTCGCAGTAATCCAAAAGAACTGGCCTCGATCATAACACGTTCAGCCAAATGTTGGTTTGAGAGGGTGTTCGTAAACAATGTTGTCGTAAACTATCTTCTAAAGACGACAATTTATCTATTGTTTAGGAACTAGCGAGAGGATCACGAAGCTAATTGATGGAAGAGATGTCTGTGTTATTCGTATAAAGTTGGATGGTAAAACGGTGAATATCTACAAAGGTTATGCGATTAAATTTTTTTGTACCCAGAACATTTTATCACTTTCTCAGAATTCAAAAATAAATTTTTGAGATTTTCTTTACTCACCGATCTTTTATACATTTTATACATTATTTCAAGAGTAATACAGAATGACCCATTTGAAAACGGAGCACCTTTATAACTTTTTTATTTTTTGTCCGACTTGAACCATTGTTTAAAACAATTTCCGAGTCCGAAAATATCATTTTAATTGTTTTTTTTGCTTTAGAAAATTGCACTATGACAATTTTGTTTGAAATTAAACGTAAGCTGCCAGGCAGTTGTCAAGTGATTTGTATTTTTTTTAAATTTTGTCGAAATTTTGGACTTCAAAATTCAATATTTTTTAATATTGCTGAAATTTTGCACTCTAGGTTTTTGGACAATTCTGAACAACTTTCATTAATAAATAAATATGCCTAACACGATTTCTTTATTTTTTCCATTTATTTTGATACCGCAGGTGGCTTCGCACTTGTAAGTCACAAATGTTTTTTTGGTCATAAGTAGATCCTAATGTGTTCTATCTTTTGGTAAAATTTGGTTCAAGTCGGACAAAAAAGAAAAAAGTTATAAAGGTGCTTCGCTTTCAAATGGGTCACTCTGTATATGAAAGTTACAGGTTTTTATTTTAAAAATTGTAGAGATGGTAGAGCTTTTACCGATTTCATTGGAAATCTCTTTATGTTCCAACTTCATGTATATATATTTATATTTGAAAATATAATAAACCTATAGTCACATATTCTTTCACTTAAGCTTTGTTGAGTTCAATTTCATTAATTAGTTCAAAAGTTACAACAAATTTAGTGTAGGGTGTCCCATGCCGTGCGCCGTTCTTATGTTCCATTCTCGTGCGTTAAACAAAAAAATCTGAAGTCTACATTTTTGATCGTACAAAAAAAACTTCGTATACGTTTTTAATGTGAAATTTCCCCCTCCATCGTCTAGTGGTACTATTTTTTTTATATTTTTTATATTTCTCGGGTTATTGGCTAAAAACCAAATTTCGACCCATTTTTTCGATTTTTTTAAAGGTTACCGGCACCTTACAGCTGTAAACTTTTTTCATCGCATTCTACACCAAAAGAAATACTTATCCTGAAAATTTCAGCCATATGACATTTAGTGACGCCTTTAAACCCCGGACAACTGAGCTAAGACATCTGGATATAAAAGTAATAAATAATAAAATTAATTTTTTAGTTAAAACACTTGGTAGATTTTCGTGGCTTCCTTTTAGAAAAAGGATTTTTTTCAACTACTTTCTATATAAATGAACTTTGGAACCCTAGTTACACACGTGATAACGAAAGCCAACATTCGCGTTACTTGGTTGCTAATGTTGCTAGCTATTAAAGTAGAACTTTCGCGGCAAGGACAGAGAAGTAAAAAAAAACAAACGAAATTTAACTTTTTGTTTCAACGAATTAATGCAACTAAACAATTTTGTATTAAGGTGACAGAATGATAGTAATTGCCTTGTTGGCATGTAAACAATTGCCACAGCCTCCTACATTATAAAGTTTATTAAAAACGTCAAATAATATGATGAAATAATTAGTTTTAACTTATTGATTCCCATAATATCTCTTGGTAGTAGAATTGAAAAAATCTGTCATTAAAAATTATGAGGCTATGTGAAAAACCTATGAAGTAAATGTTTTAAGTGAGACTGTTCGTAAATAACAATCAAATAGTGAATTTTATCCAAATAAAACAAAATTATACCAAGAAAGTAAGGAGAGGAGATAAATTTAAAACCAAACAAACTTATAAATATCAAACATCAAGTGTTATAACCAACGTCAACTGTATTTATGTGCGTGTAACAACAAAACCATAGTGTAAAAGTGACATCAAGTTGAAAGTCACTTACCTTGTAATAATAAATGTTTCCTATAATCCAAAGTGTTTTGCGGATGGATATACATCATTTTATGGATCTTCTAGCAACGTACAACAACCTGTCATCTTCTAAATTCTGATCAGCTGATCCAACGGTGAACACAGGTACCAAGTAATCAGCATTTTAGTCGAATGCTAACAAGTAGTTCTAAAACTACACACATAGTCGATTTGTTCAGAGATTCGAATTCTCAATATTTTACCATGTCAATAAATAAAAGGCTATATAAAATTTTGTAAAAATATCTTTATTAAAGTACTTTATAAAATATTGTAAACATTACAACAAACAATTTGTGTAAAAATTGAAATTTTCATGCCAAGTTTTTTAATAAATTTTATTTCTTTGTTCGAGTTGAATCCAAAGTGTTTCGTATCAACCAATATCAAATCAAAATAATCAAAGGGTAAAAGAATTTCCTCAATACTCTGCGAAAAGAGTATTTGGCTCATAGCATAGAACCAGCCTTAACCCTGAACAAAAGATCTCTACTTTGAGAAAAATAGCTGTCATTTTCTACAAAAATTCAAAAACCAGAAAACAAATTATTATGATTGAGGTGCTGATCACAACTCAAAATTTGGCTCACAACTATAGGCAAATATGAAAATCAGAAAAACATAACAATTTTGCTGCACAACGCGAGGCTCTTTCTATAACATAACAATACATAATCATACATAACCTATAAATTTCTATATTCGCAACTATAATAATATGTCAATGTCCATTGAAATTCGTCTATTATATGATCTCTGATAAAAGTTTCAGATAATACAGGATTCATTTAAACCGCACTGCATGTAACCATGTTTAACGTCTCGCTACTTTATATGGAAATAATGAATTCCATGTGGGAAATTAATAATATTCAAATGCCGAAGTCGAGCTAGTACTATCTCAATCCACCACTGACCACTTAAACACACTTTTCCTTTTCTCAGAATTCATTTTCATTTTTTTAACTTTTTTTCACCTGAAGCCCATGTGCCTAAACGTAAAATGGTGGCAAACATTTAAAAATCTCACCACCCCGATCACTAGTGTCACGATGCACACAGCAAATACTTCAGGAGGTGTTTCTAGAACCAAGAATGTAAAGAAAGTTCTATGGACATAAGTCCAGAAATGCATACTGGGACTGGTTCTTGATATCGAAAGGGGTAAAATTATAGTTACATATAAACATAATTTAGAAAACTCATTTAATATTTGTTAATTAATATATAACAATACATTGCCATGATCTTAAATATGGAAATCTTAGTATATCAAATACCAATTATAATTTTGAACAAAAATAAAATTAAGGATATACGATTTACAACTTGTTTAATAATCAAAATAAAATATCTGTTACTTTATACTTATTTCTTTCTTCCACTTTTTCCACCTTTTCCTTTAAGACGTTTTCTAACTCCTATTGCCCCTTCTGTATCGTCATCGTCATCCCCACCACCTTTTCTCCTCTTACCATTTTTGTCAGTCAAATCCTTAATTTCCTAAAAACATTTGTTACATTACATCCTAAAACTTTAATATAGTCCATTCAGTTTAAGAATGAGGCGTTGGTTTTAGACAGCGAGCTATTTTACACTACAGTTGGCCATTTGCAACCTATGGTCGACCGCAGTAACCAATTCAAATTGTAGTAAGTCACTGATTTTAAAATCTGACTTGAATTTTCATAATCAGTCGATTAATGCCTTAGAACGAGCCTTTTTAAATTTTACTGCCAAAAACACTACACGTCACATTATCATATGCTGATGACATCAATTGCATTGTCGATACACAAACGTCGTTGTGTATAACACATACAGTAGAACCTCCATTATCAGTCAGGGGTTGGGACCAGGAGGTGACGAATATGAGAAATAGATGGATAATAGAATGTCACTAGATAATCATTAATTCTTTATTATGTTAATAGTACAACATTTTAAAATGCTTCATATTATGAAGATTATATAGATCAATACATCTCTACACATTTTATGAAGCGGTTTCCGGGAATTGTTCAATCGCTTGCACAAAAACTGTACCTATTTGTGCAACAAGATCATAGACAGATAATAGAAGGCGACGAATAATCGAGTGACGGTTAATCGAAGTTCTACTGTACATGTAATTTTTCAGTCTTTACGTTTCATAATGAAAAATAGTTTTATGCTAGGATACAAAAATATGTGCAAAAACGTGCCTGGAAAAGTTTTCACGGCAGTATCAAAACAAAACAAACTCACCATTATACTCTTCGTCGATTTACTGCACTTTTTATATAATTGTTGCATATTCTATAGAATACTATCCACATTTTTATCATAAATAAAAAAACATTTGCGAAGAGCATAATAATGTTAGTTTGTATTAGCGAGTGACGGCCTGGTCTAACTGCGAGATAAATGAAAGCCGCCAAAGCCTGGTTCATAATCTTTATCGCATTTGTAGCAAATTTATCACTGTTGAGTTGATAAGCATTAGGGACTATTGCCTAATTAGCCAGTTTTTGCAATGTAGTAATATTATATAACATAAATATATAAATTTAAAGAATTTAAATAATTAATGACTTTTTATTTATTGATCGATCTTGTTAGAAAATAATAAGGCTCTTACTCTAGCTAACACTAACTGGCTGTCAAAGTTTCACTACTATCCGACTTTTCATTCTTAAGTTATCGTGCTTGCAAGAAAAGTGACGGACGGACGGACAGACGGACGGACATTTTGAAAGTTGTTCAGAATTCGATCTCCAACATAGTGATATGATTTTTTTTTCCTTATGGGCGATATTACCGGTTTTAGAAATGTGCTGATCGAAATCAATACACTCTTCGTTTTGTATTTGCAAAGAGTATAATAACACAAAATATAGTGGTTTAAATAAAGCTGCTATGTATACCTAAAACAACAGTATTTTACTGCTATGAGAATTATTTTAAAGTTGGTTCTATTAAGAATTTCATTATCTTGCATGATTATTAAGTCAAAATATTGAAAAAATGTTTAAATACTTTTTTAATTTTAACAAAATTTGTCAGATCTAAAAGTGTAAAATAATGATACATATATTTTTTAGTAAACGTACTTACTTCGAATTGGTGTGCAAAAAAAACTGTTTAAATAGAATGTGTGTTTCCGACCATTCTTTACTTACACTACATGTCTATGAACAGGGCCGTGTCGAGCTATGATGCAGAGAGGCGATTGCATTTCAAGCAGTAAATAATTACAATTTTTATAATACTGAAAAATCTTTATGTGACATTTTTTTAAATTTGCCTAGTTCAGGAGACACTCCCAATTATGGAAATCCATGTTGCCAGACGGTAACCTAGTTGGATATTTTTTAAAGCAATTTTGTTCACAGCAAAAGGAAATATTAAATTTTTTCAATCCAACAAATTGTCTTTTTATTTTATGATCAATTTCCAATAAGAAATGTTTGGTAACTTTTCTTCGTAAAGTTGATGTTTTCAATGTTATTATACTTAATTTGAAATAATGCAGTCTCAAAGCTGTTGCAACTTGTAACTATTTTGTCAGATTGTGTGCGGATGTTATCAGAAACCATATAAAAACTGAAAACTTATAGACAACCTGGATATGAACAGATGAAAATTGCAGAGGGTCTTAAATGCGGCATAAAATTTCCAACCGAAACTGAAGTTAGAGCTAGAAGAAAATAGTGTCAATTTGATTATGAAGCTGTCCGTGAACCCTTAACAGAGGAGAATAACTTTAAAATAAACTTTTTTAATTATGTTATTGACATTACCCTTAATTCTCGGAATGAACGATCTCGCTTCTGGCAAGCCATAGCAACAAATTTCAGTTTTTATATGACATTTCATAACTAAAAAATATATATAGATGGCAAAATGTTAGAAAATTATTGTTCCAATCTCCAGTTAATACTCTCTGTCGAAAATGAATCAGATTTAAATACAACCGGTATTCAAGAATTATGTATCCTGAATGTTACAATCACCTATATCTTTTGATGTTTTAAATTATTTGTGTGAAAAACACAATTACTTTTTATCAGGGTTGTGAATTTGCCCGCTTTGTTTGATTTTGTCCAGGACATGGGCAATATTGGACATTGGACAAAACCGGACAATATTGCACAAATCAACTTTCATTTATAAAAATTAAAAAAGAGCAAAAAAGTATAAAAGGCGGATAATAAATTTCAGTTTTTCTGCAATATATTTAGACTCCAAAATACCAAATTCTGATTTTAAACTCATGCCATCTGGACACTAGTTCACATGGTATCAGTCAAATCCTCTCTTATGTTTAAGTTGTAGTTTTGGGGGGTAATTGTCAGTATTTTCGTCATAACTTTTTAATTTTTTTCAAATTTCTAAAAATTATTGTAAAAAACTAATTTTCAGATCTTTAGAAAAAAAAAATTATTGCATTTCGATAAACCAAGCCGTTCTCGAGTAATTTGTGTTTAAAAAACAACATGCATTTACAACATTTTATAATGAATTCTTTTACGCATACATACCTTTATTATTTCTAACGATCTGATTTGAAAAAAATTAAAAAGTTATGGGGAAAATAGTGACAATCACCCCCGAAACCTACACTTTAAATATAAGCAGTGATCGGAATTTGGGTTTAATTCCAGTGGCACACATTTTACATCAAAATATTAAATGTAAGTTGGTTCTCTCTTACAAAATTAAATGTAATATGAACCTACCTTATGAGTTTATGATGTATTTTGGCATAATGAATGTATGTATACATATTTCACACATAAATTGTTATAAATCCGCACAGCACAGCACTTTCAAGTTTCAAATTTTATACTTTTACTGAGTTTCAAAGTACACAGTAAGTATTTTTTCTAAATTTTCATGTGAGAGACGATTTCTTTTAACAGTAAATATCCACTGTAAGGTCGAAAATGATCTCTCGCATTCTACAGAAGCAGTGATGCAAAATTTCATGAAACTTAAAATTTGCGAAAATTTCAGTGACATTTTTGTGAAAGTTTCGAAATTCATCTGAAATTTATGAAATTTCTGAAATATAAAATTAAACATTAAGTATCATGAAACTTTCGTGAAATTTCAGTGAAACTTTCATTTTATGAAATTTAATTGAATAATTCCCTAATATTATGAAAGTTAAGTGAAATTTCATTGAAATATTTTAAATGATGAAACTTAATTTATGTATAATATTCGCAATTTTTTAAGTTCCGAGAGATAATGACTAATAAGTCCCACTTTTGAAATTGGTCTCATACATTTTTATTTTTCAATGTTTTTCTATATATAAAAATATATTTTGTTTTCTCCTCAATAAGATTGGAACTTACAAATATGTTCGTGAAAAGTAGAAAATAAATAAATTTGAAAACATTTTTTAAGCAATGGCTTTCTTTTAAAACTGAATTGCACTAAAAAGTAGAAAATAAGTTTTATACAGTGATTAAATTACAAAATGATGATGAAAAAGAAAACCATTGGATGCTCGTAAAGTATAATATATTACCTTTATCAACAATCAGCATTGTGATAAAACGTTATGAATAGTATGTTGTAATATAGCAGCAATACTTTATGACTGCCCAATGTTTTTTTTTTCTCATCATTTTGTAATTTAATTACTGAATGAAAATTATTTTCTACTTTTTAGTGCAATTATGTTTTAAAAGGAAATCATTGTTTTTTCTTTATTTATTTTTTACTTTTTGGTTTCCTGTCTGCCTCATTTTCTTTAATTCAAATGCCATCATTTCAATTACTCTTGTCAAACTTTTTCATTTCATACTCATATCAAGGGGGTTGTAAAGAAATAGGTAATCCGCTATTTTGTGTCGGCCGCCATATTGGATTTAGAATAACGTCACTCGGCTTATTGTATTTTACTTGTTATACCCTTTCATTTGATACATATGCCGAGGGGGTTGTAAAAAAACAGGTGATCTGCCATTTTGTGCCGGCCACCATATTTGATTTAGGATGTCACGATGTCACACAGCTTATTGTACCACTTTATATACCCTTTCAGGTGTGCATTGTTTACGCGCTCTGTTTCTTTAACTTAAATTGCGTTTTTTATATGAATAGATTATATAATTTGTATTACATGAAAAATAAATCAAAATTGATTTATTTTTCAGTGAACTAAACATCTGTGCTTATTTCAATAAATTCCGATCACTGAATATAAGAGAGGGTATTTGACTGGTACCATGTGAACTAGTGCATATGACTAAGTTTAAAATGTGAATTTGATATTTTAAGGCAGTCTCAAGATATTGCAGAAAAAGTGAAATTTTTAATCCCCGGGGATATCTCCCTTATTATTCAAGTTTATATAAAAGACTACCATTATTTTTTGATGTACTGTCAGCTACAGAATTATAGAAGCGTCTAGGGAAACCGAAATACGAAACTGACATACGCAAAACGTGATATCATTGGTTTGACTATTTCTTCTTTGCTCTACTGTTTACCTTCAGTCAGATGGTTAGCGAATAGGTTACGCTTTAGCTTATGGTGCAAAGGTTACCGGGTTCAAATTCTTACGTCCACTGAGTTTTTTTTTTTAATTTTGTAATGATTAATATATTTTTTTACAAATTCTTTTCTGATTTCTTTAGGTTTTCCTTCTTTTTATATGATAATGTCATTCATGTGATTTCTTTAGGTTAGATTAGTATATATTTTGATATCTAATTGTTAATAATTATTAGCGCCGCAGGCAGTATTAGCGTTTTACAAAATAACAGGAAATATTTCAATTTCTCGACTTGCGCGAATTGATTACACATTTACAAGGTAATGCGCATGCTCGAAGCTTTCGCATTTCGGTTTCCCTAGACGCTTGTCAGAATTATCGGGAGATAATTTTGGACCGCCTTGTATATATTATGTTACTGACAATATTCATGAATCAATCATTATTTTATTGTATTAGGTACATATCTAAATATATGAGTCGTGTAGAAACAAAAGGTGCTATATGCAAAAATTGAGGAACACTAGGTTTATATAGTAGCACATTCAGTTTTTTCTGAGGAATTCGATTTCATGTCCAGAAAGACTCAAAACCTGCTTTAAAATATAGAAATAAGGTACCAAAATTTACTTGTAAATGCAAAACTCGCTATATGCTTCGGTGATTTAGTTGCAAAACCTACTATATACGTAACAGCCAATAGAAGTGCTAGATAGGATACCACGTGACCTACAATGTGCTTTGTCTCTTTAATATTAAAAACATTTTTTAACTATTTAATTGTTACAATTATTGTCTTGATTTTATATTTGTTTAACAATGAATAACTTTAATGTTACTGAAGAAATCAAAGCCGGTGGGGAAAGGTAAAAAGAAACGAGAAGCTAAAGTTGTCACTAAAAGGGGACATAATGCAACCAGCATAAAATCTCGAATATTGCCTTTGGGAAAAAACCTAAAGGTGACAAATCCCTTCATTTCCAACCATCCCTCAATCCACCAACAGAAATGTATCTACTAATTTGAAGTCTTAATTGATAGATGAATGTCTTCCTGCAGAAGTAGATATAATGATTTGAATTGTTTGACTCTTATATTTTTATTTTATTTGTTACCTACCTGTTCAGTATTTTCAATATTTTTATAATATAAGAGTTACCTTACAATACTGTAGTTGTGATAATCATTCTTGAATAATATTTTCGGGTCAAAACCTGCTATATGCGTAGTGAAGGTACAAAATTCGCTTTTTGCATATTTAAAATTGAAAATTACAGCCAACTGGTGGATACTGATTTATGAGACAAGCATTAACGGAATTTATAGGTCAAGTTCCATCTATTGCTGAAGATCAAAACTCTCTGAGGACAGTAAATTCACGCATACGCTTAAAGTTCATTTATCTCGAATTGGCATTTAAAGCATATAGCGGCTTTTGCCTCTACACGACTCATATGTTCTTTTTTTTTATTTCAATTTCATTTCATTACCAAAAGAGTGTAAGTCTCTGTCAGTAAAAAGGTTTTGTACCTTTGTTCTCAATCTGTTACATAAAAAACAAGACCCGCACTCATAGTGTTTGTGTGTTCACATCTGTTCATTTTTGTTCTAGTAACATATAGTATTAAGCATCCCCAATTATGTCGTAGCTCAAATTCTGTTAGAAGCATATATCGTTTAGTTATACACTACTTTTTCTCTCTACTTGAAATTTATTTTCGTAATGTATGTACCTGAGGCCAAAGTGGAAGAGCAGTTAATTTCAACTGAACTTGCGCCTTTTAAACTTATATATTGCATAAAGGCCATAAAGCAAATATATACATATATGTACATTACCTGGGAAAACATTGTACAATGCATTTATATTTTGTTTAATAAAATTGTTTATTATTATTATTATTTAATTCTGTTTGGCCAAAATTGTTCAATTAATTTTGTCCACAACCTTTGATTTTGTCCGGACGGAGATAATTGAACAAAACAGTGCAACTTTGTCCCCTTGGACAAATTCAAGCAACCCAGCATTGTATCCATGGGCTTGTTCGGCATTTTTTTAAATTTCATAAATCGAAAGTGCAAGCATAAAATAAAGGATTTGCAAAAAATCAGAATTTTATTCGCACGTTTAGTGTGAAAATGGAGCGTAGCCAGGTACTACGTCACTATACGCATAGACTCAGTCGGCTCGATGCTGTTTAGTTGTTATTATCTATATACTTATCGTGTTGATCTGCGCCCCTCTGAAATTGCAGACCGGATCTATCAAAGGCTTTTTGTGGGGCGGTTTTTCGGGAAGAGGCCAGTGTCATTTGATTCGGGAATTAATTCTACATAGATTCGGAGGCGTTCGTTTTAATGGCTTTTGAGTAATTAACTCGCAAACGTTGGCTATCTCTCTCGTCTCTTAAATTTAGGAATGGGCAGTCGAGGTAATGTAGGGGAATATGATTTGGCGAAATGTCAAAAATAAAAAAATGACGATTTGCTTTTGCTCCTGTCGGGCCGAATTTTCGATTTTTAAGAAAATAACCATTTTTCTTTTGCACAGACCTAGCCGAAATTCCGACTTCCACTGTGACACTTACAATTATATTTATTCTTCTTCCAGACATATATTAACAACATTATAAATACAAGTATAAATATATAAAACATACTTGCACATAGTAAATAAGATATAAATAAAAATACTAATAATATATGTCCAAAAGGGACGATACAATGTAAGCACCTAAGTGATTAAACACTTGTATTGTGCTTTAGAAAAGTGTGCATAAACTGCAAAATACAAATTAACCTAAAAGCACTAGGAGTGTACGCATAGCAAAATTTACAATTTAATTTGAATTAAATTATTCAGTTGTCTAAAATTCCAATAAAATCAGTATAATTGTGAAATATAATTTTTTTTGACAACACTGAGAATTTTTTTCGATTCTTAATAAGTTTGATCTCTAATGGTAGTAGGTTATATGTTTTAGGCAAAGTATAGACAAGAAATCTATGACAAATATTTTTATTAAATCTAGGCTTGGATAAAAACTCATTAGCAATACTACGAGTGTGGTATATTGAAGATGTGTAATTCAGTTTTGCTTTATTTTTAAATGCATATAAACATAAATTATGAAAATATAGTGTACGGATGTTACAATTATCGACAGTATAGAGTAAATTTGTATGATACCTTTTTTGTTTCCTAAAAATAATTTTTAGTATATAATTTTGTGTTACATTTAATTTCTGTAATGAGTTTTCATACATTCCTCCCCATACTATGATACCGTAACGTAACAGTGATTCAACAAGAGACTTGTAAATAACTAGCAATAATTTTTTTGAAAGGAATTCTCGCAATTGGTAAAATTTGTAAATAAGCTTTCTTATTTTTTTCGATAGGTAATCTACATGATTACCCCATTTTAAATATTTGTCAATTATTATTCCCAAGTACTTGATCTCATTTGTCTCTTTAATTTCATCTTTCAATCCAGTGATTTTTATACTAGTGAAATCAGGTCTGTTAGCTTCAGTTAGAGAGAAGGCCAGATAATGAGTCTTATTTACATTTAATGATAGATGGAATGCATTTAACCAGTTCTTAATTCTTTCCAAACCTGACTGAACAGCCTTTTTGGTTTCCATCCAGGAATTTTCGCAGAAGATAACTACCGTATCGTCAGCATAGGATACAATTTTTTTTGCACATGTTCTTAAGAATAGAAGAGAATTTATGTAAGCCAAAAAGAGCACCGGACCGAGGACTGTCCCCTGAGGAACCCCTATTTTCACAGTATCTCTTTCACTAAGAATATCATTTAGTTTAACATATTGACTTCGATTTGTCAGGTAACTGTGAAAGACATTCAACACCGAACCACGAATGCCGTAACGTTCCAAAACATTCAACAGCTTTTCGTGGTTGACGGTGTCAAATGCCTTTGCTAAATCCAGAAAAACTGCAATGCACCTCTTGCCTGTATCTAAACTCTCTGTAATGTTCTCAATGACTGAACACATGGCATCACTTGATGCTTTACCTGAACGAAAACCAAATTGGAGCTCATGTATGATATTGTATTGGTCAAAAAATTTTACCAGACGAGTCCTCAAACATTTCTCAAAAATCTTTCCAAAGTTATTAATTACACTAATAGGTCGATAATTGCTAATTTTTGTTTTATCACCAGCTTTATAAATGGGTGTGACTATCGAAGTTTTAAATTGATCTGGTACTATACTTTTAAAAAAAGTTAAATTAATTATATGTTTGAGAGGCTGTAAAATATACTGATGAATTTTTTTAATAATGTCAACTGTTATTCCATCAATGCCAGGTGAAGTATTATTTTTTAGTGTGAATATATGTTCTATTAATTCATTTTCCGTTACCGGATTGAGAAACATGGTATTAGGATTTATAGTTACATTTTCTTCTAAGGTTGCTGGAACGTCTATGTCTTTGACCATATTTAAACCAATATTGGTGAAATAACAATTACAGTGGTTTGCCATCTGCTTATTGTTATTAAATACGTTTCCTTCATCATTAACAAACTGAAATGTATTTTTGTTATCAGTTTTTTCATTTGTTGCTTCAGATATTAACTGATATACCTTTTTTAGATTATTTTTGTTATCTTCAATTTTTCTAAAGTAGTAGTCATTTTTTGATTTTTTTAAGAGTTTGTTCAATAAGTTTCTATATGTTTTGTATTCATGATCTAATTCTGGTGAGAAGTACGGATTTAATCGTTTTTTAATTTTATCTCTATTTTTTATAGATGTAATTAGACCGTCAGTTATCCATGGTTTTATTTTTGTGTTTTTATTGTTATAAGTTTTATACGTTTTAGAGATTTCAATATAATTACTGAATTTGTTTAAAAAAAGATCAGCAGCTGTCTGTGGATCATTAGAGCTTATAGTGTCATTCCAAATCTCATTTTTTAAATAATTTTCTAATTTTACTAAATCAATTTTTATGGTCGTTTTTTTACTGGCTTTCAAAATTACATTATTATTTGATTTATAATTTATATTTAGAAAAACAGGATAGTGGTCAGTAATATGGCATTTTAGGATATAAGAGTTAAATATTAAATTATGTTTGCTATTAACTGGATTTTTTAGGAAAATATGATCTAGGCATGATTCAGTTTCATGTGTAACACGGGTAGGGTTCAGAATGTAAGGCACAAAGCCATGTTTAGCAAGGACAGCAAAATATTTGTTCACATTTGCATCATTTTCATTCAATAAATTTATATTGACATCACCAATTAATATTTCAATGTTGCTATTTTGATGAATAAGGTCCACATATGTATCTAGCTCATCAATGAAGGATATCAAGTTACTTGGGTTAGGTCTATAAAGTGCAATTATTCTAAAAGGAACATTGTTAATTGTTAGATTTAAAATACTTAATGAAACACCACATATACTTAGTTTATGATTAGTTATGTTATAATTGAGTTCAGATTTAATTAAAATTAAGACACCATCGTTTTTGTTGAAGTCACCTCCATTATGTATGGTAGTATATCCAGGGATATGAAGATTATTTATAGATGAACATTGAAAACAATCACTTAAAATAAAAATATCACAGGTAGTTAAATTATATGCTTCAATAAGAGATAGGAGTTCATCAAAATTCTTGTTTGCACTTCGAATATTAAAATGCATAATGTTAAGGAGTTTGTTGCCAGAATTCATTAGAGATTTATATTTATCTGGTTCCAAAAAGTTACCACGGTGATTTTGTTCTAATTGATTTAAATTTTTTTTTTTTTTAATTTTAACTGATTTAAATGTTGATTAAATACCAATCTTATTTTTTAAATAGAGAACAAAATCTATCCTTCACTATAAGTATTAACTTATATATGAGCGTTTAAAGATTTTACGTTTTTGAATTTTTTAGGTTACGTTTTACTACTTCTAAAGAAGTATTATTTTCTCGCTCTTACAGAGCCGAATTTCCGAATTTCCCTGTACAATTTGGAATTAGGAGAAAGGGCCAATCTTGTTCTTTACATAGAGACCTAGAACGAACTTCCATTCCACATATTTACTTAGTGATGAATTTTTGAAAATTCGAAGTTTTTCGATTTTTAACAGAAAAGCCATCTTTCGTTTGCCTGTGCCAAGCCGGATTTCCGGTTTCGCCTATTCACTTTAGTATCAGAACAAAACGCCACTCTTCATCATTCCATAGTCACCTAAAACGGCCTTCAACTCCACGTATTTACTTACTACTAACCGGCTGTTAGTGGTCGCGGTAGATCTCCGAGTTCAAAGTTGCGTATAGTGACTTCACAAACAGGCGCACTTTTCTGCAATGATTACTAATTTCAACCCCTTATATATCGAGAACGGAAAAAGTTAATAATATGAAATTTTAAGTGCATAATAGGAATGTTGAGTACTATATAAAAAAAGGTATAAAAACCATATAAAAATATTTTATTATTTATTGTGTTTTATTGGTTTTACCAAATGGCCATCGACCGAAGTCCTTCAGCCTCATATAAAAATAATATCATGGAACAAGCTTTTTATAGAGCTGAGGATTTTATTCACTGTAGCCAGCGAGAAAAGACACTTAAAGATTCATCATTAATATCGATTGAATCCAAACTGGCTGCCACGGTAGATTACAAATCCTTAATTGCTAAATTTAAAGTTAGAAGAGTAAAGCTGACAAAACTGTAGTGAATGTGAATTGTAAGTTGCGGATGTTAATTATTTTTAAATTATTTTCGAAAATAAAACAACCTGTACATTTTGTAATGTAGTTTTTTTAAATCACAATTTCAGGCTACTTTTTTTACTTTTCACATATGGGGTGGCATTTCGAAGGCTCGCATCATACTCAAAAAATCTACCGCACGGCCCTGTCTATGAGCAGCATTTATAGGTTATATCAACCTTCTACGTACAAGATTATATAAAGCAATTATTAGGGTGGTCCTCAAATCAGGATAATTTTTTTTTCTTAATATCCTTTGGGGCACCCTGCCATTTTAATCTACTCTATTAAAAAGAATTACTGTAATTTTTTGGGATTTAACTCAGTTTTGGGGGTCACTACCAAGTCTTCAATTTTCAAGATAATCCAGGATTTTTGCAAAATTTCTATCAAAATAAATCAAAGTGGTGAACATCAAAATGACGTTGATCATCAATTATATTAATAAAATAGGACAGTACATTTTTCCCCTCTTTCATCTCAACCAATTATAACTCACCGATTAGGGACTGCCACACCCAGCGTTCATGTTAAGACAAGAGTATTTCATGTCCAGACGTGCCTTGCAGTGCCATTAGTGATGCAGATATTCAGATGATTTCGATACTCGGATTACCGAAATCGGATGACAAGAATATTCGGATTAATCATTCGATGTCGAATTAATTTTCAATAATGTGCTAAAATAGGTATAAATAATCAGGATTGTTTTATGCAATGTGCATATTCCAATTTCGATTATTTTCTCTTCAAGAATATATGCAAAATTATGGAGAAAGCGCCGCACAGTGGGGCTGAAAGAAAATTTACCATTTAAAATTCTCTACAGCCTTTAATTTTTGTACGATCACAATATTCCTTTTTTTAAATAATCATCAGACTTCTGGCTACAAAGCTATCGACGCCGATTTTTGACAAAAATCGAAATTGAACTTACATACGTCGGTACAGTTGACCTATAGTTCAAGTTCCCTTAAAAGTGAAGTTTATTATCTTTCAAAACAATTTTCTGTCGCATTATAATTTTGGTCATTTTATTTGTCATTTTAAAGTTATATGGACTCGATTAGTTGTGACGTCACAAGTTAGGCAACCTCTATATACTAATGTCATGACACACGGGTTGCCTGCCAAGCACACTGGAACTTGAGCCTTAATGCGTATGTTTATAAGGCGACATTTTCGAGGATAGAAACATAACATAGAACTTTATTTTATTTCTCCTGTGGAAGAAATATTTAAGGACTTCGAATACCTATTTCACATTCAAAAAATACGTTAAAATGTATATATCTATGTATGAGTTATAAAAACTTTATTTTAGTTTTTGTTTACAGTTTTTGTAATACTTTATAGTTGTGTATATTTACAGATACCTTGTCCATGTAATATGATAACTGAAATCTCTTAAATATTTCTTACACGGGAGAAATAAAATAAAATTGTATGCTATGTTTCTATCCTCGAAAATGTCGCCTTATAAACATATGCATTAAGGGTCAAATTTCAGTACGCTTGGCAGGCAACCCGTGTGTCATGAAACTAGTATATAGGGGTTGCATAATTATGTGACGTCACACTAATTGAGTCCATTGCCTTTAGCTTGCTGTTTTTGCCAATAGGGATGTATTTTAGAATAAGTAAAGCTATTAACAAAATATTTCTATAAAGGAAGTACATATTTTTAAAATTCGGGAATATTTTCTACATCTGACTGATTTTAGCCATATTTTGGAAAAAATTTTTGTGAAAAACTTCAGGACACTTTTTCTAAAGTATATTCTTATTTATTTACTCAAGACCGACTAATAAAAGAAAAAAGTAACCTTAATTTGGTCAATTTATGTAATTATTTTGATTTTTCTGCTTATTCGACCAATTTTGATCAACTATAATGAAGTATGTAAGTTCAGTTTCGATTTTTTTTCAAAAATCTGCCTCGTCAGTTTTGTAACCAGAAGTCCGACGATTAATTAGAAAAAAATATATATATTGCGATTGGACAAAAATTAAAGATTGTAGAGAATCTTGAATGGTAAGTTTCTTTCGGCCTCACTGCGACACATGTAAGTTCAATTTTGACAAACCCCCGTATTAGATATTCCTTTATAATCACATGTAAAATGTAAATAAAGTCAATGAAATGCTTTGTTTGCCACTTATTAAACATAATTTCAGTCAAGAATGGAACCGATGACGTTACCGCCAACGATAGCAGTTTGCATACCTGTTTAATCTCAGATTTTCTAATTTGATATGTTATAGTATGTTGTTTGTGCTGTAATATATGTCAAATACTTTATTTTAAAAATATCAAAAATGCAAATTTGCATATAGTGAAAACACCTAATTGTGGTGTATGTGGCTGTACAAAGCAGTTTCAGGAATACCTCATTCTTAAACTGAATAGACCATAGTTAAAAAAAACTGCAATTTGTAAAATAGTTGCCCCAGGGCTGGTTTTTCAATATCCAGTTAAAAGTGCCTGGTAAGTAGCTGCTAGTTACGCTTAGCTGGCAGTTATATCTATGGTAGTGTTTATCAATAGTAATTTAATTGCCAGCTATACATCCATGAGTTCAGTTATTTCTTAGCTATGTTGGCGCTACTAATTCTACCTGAAGTTTCTTTCTTTTTATCTAATTTAAATTCAAATTTCATTGCATTGTGTAGCCTCTTGATCGATGTTCTGTTTTTGATTTTGTGCGTTTGTGTATCAGCAATAATTGCAATGGAGAGCGTAAAAAGGAGAAGAGGTGCTAATGTCAATTTCTTTCTCTATCATCTCAATGATATGTACGTTAGGTTAGGTTAGGTTCATATGCGAGTGGGCTCCTTTCAGACCCTCCACTGCGACCATCAGGTCTATTGTGGCTCGCTCCTAGTTATAGTTCACCCAACAGATTCAGCTTTTTAATAAAGCTGATAATCTTGTTGGGTGAGAAACCGTCCAGGTCCTCTGGCTTCAGTCGCCCTTTGCCGAACAGTGAAAACCTGGTTCTCTCTGTAGCAGGACAGGTACATAAAATGTGCTCTGCCGTTTCATCATCCTCCAGACACAGACGGCATTCGATGTGTTCCACCAGTCCAATTTTGTGTAGATGATGATTTAATCTGCAGTGCCCAGTGTATAGGCCAATTAGAGTTCTTAGGTGTAGCCTAAGCACCACAATAGATCCATGCCTGGGGGTCACGGTGGTCAAGGCCAATTGGCCAGCTCCTTCTTCCTAATCTAATCTAATCCTAGTTGTAGCCTATTCAACTCTAATAGTTTTTTAGTTCTTGATTTCAAGGGGTATGTAATAAACTCCTTTGAATGAACCAATCCTGGTAGTTCCTGCCAGTGCTGGATTATTTTTAATTCAGCCCAGGCTAGGATAGCAGCCTTGGCAGAGTTTGCGGATATGCCAAGTGCCGGTTCTGGACCTATAAATTTGGTTGCCGCACCTTCTCTGGCCAAGGAATCGGCAACTTCATTGCCCTCCATGCCAGAGTGGCCAGGTATCCAGATTAGAGTCAGTTTGTTGTTTTTGCCCAGCTGGGCAAGAGCTTCCTGGCAATTCCTAACCGTTTTAGAGTTACAACGGTAGGATCCAAGGGCATTAAGAGCCGCTTGGCTGTCCGAAAATATTTTTATTGATCTGTGTCTAGGTTGCGTCTGTTCGAGTCTCCGTACACACATTCAATGGCATAAATTTCTTCCTGAAATATAGTCACATTGTCATTGTCACGACTCGAGATTATCCTTACTTTTGGTTTGCGACTATATACACCAGCTCCAGTTCCCTCAGGAGTTTTGGAGCCGTCTGTGAACCAACAACTGTCTGCCCTTTGCAGGTCGGTTTTGTTCCGATCCCACTCATCTCTTCCAGGAAACAGGACTTTGAAGGACAGTTCATGGTTGATCAAGGTAGGCATCACATCTGAAGGCATTCCCAGGATGTTGTGACAGTTTAAGTCGTCCAACAGCCAGTTGTGCTCCATGGTGCTAGCCTGCGGCATATTAGATACCGCTTGATGGATTCTGTATGTTGCCCACCTGGCCTCTCTCTCCAGGTAGATATGGAGAGGAGGTAGTTCCAGGACTTCCAGAGCAGCTGACGGTGTGATGCTTATTGCACCAGTTATTGCCAAGCATGCTTGTCTCTGCAATCCACAACAATATGTAAAACAAGTTTCTTAATGCAGTCGAAATCTTATTAAAAATCTTAATTCATCATAATTATTTTCTTCATCCTTTATGGTATAGGATCTCTTTTCATAATCTATAAATTGTATAATTTCATCATCACTCATATCTAGAAATTAATATTATAATTCATATTGGCAATAATATATTTAATATAAATCACAAATTAAAAATGAACGTATCAATCATATTAATCCTTAGGTTAGAATGTTTTAGAATTATCAAAAACTGAACCAACTGCGCATGTGCAATACCACTAACAGTAGAATAAATCCTTAACTGGCACTTTCAACTCTCTGCTAAATTTACTTGCAGATAGTAAGCCTAACCCTCCAGTAAAGTTTACCTGCACATTGAAAAACAGTTTACCTGCCAGATAAATTTTATCTGACAGTTAAGCTATTTAACTGGACATTGAAACATTGGCCCTCAGAGGTAGTGATGAAAATATAATTTCATATATAATCAACTTTTACCTTTATACATCATGCCAATAGAAAAACAAAACAAAAAAATGCAAAAAAAATAACATACCATTTTTGCTATCCTTTGTGCTTCTGCAACTCTTTCCTGCAATACCATCACTTCATCTTCCTCCGTTTTATAGAGAGGAAGCTGTTTACCAATTAACTGTTCTATTCTTTGATATAATTCAACATCATACTGAAAAATGAAAGAAATATTTTAAAATGTGGGGATCTTCTCTGAAAAGTGTAAATTCTATATCAACATCATCAAAGTTTTTGAAAGCCCTTTGACATTTTAATAATAATATTAATTTTCTCTATATTTTTTTGGTAACAATGTCTGTTGTCTTAGGCGTAGTAATATTAAGTACGGCAAAATCAGAAGAACAATTAATATTAAAACGCTCACAAATTTTAAAATGCAATTTATATACCACGTGACATATGTCACCAAGGCAAACATGGCCAACTAACTCGATAAAATACATATCCAACTAACAAAGTTGTTCGATAAATTTAAAATGATATAACCCAGTGAAATTAGACTTTTCTAATCTAACAAAATATATCCTTCCTGTTTTAATTTTAAGTCGATTTATTCTGGTGTTTTAAAGAAAATATTAAAAATCAAGGAGATCACTATGGCATAAAAAGTATTCAAGGTCAAAGTTAACAAAAAACGGTTTTAGCTAATATCGCGCTTTCATGGCTTGGGGGACAAATGAGGTTAGTTATAAAAATGAAAGATAATGAAATTCCGCACAAAAATGGTATCTATCATTTTTTATGTACAACGAACAGTTTAGGCAAAAATGTGCTTCAAAGTTTCCGCGCAAGACAGAATATGCTTCATTTCATATAGTCCATGCATGGAATATGTGCTTGTTCTATGTATAGCATTTATTACCTGATCGATATATAAAATAAAATAAATATATATGTTAAGTATGTCTCACTTTTCATGACTCCTAAATCACACTAGTCGTCTTATTTACAATGTGATTTTGATATAATTTGGGTGGAAGAAACTTATCCATCAGGAGATTGTATCACAGTAAAATATTTTAAAATCCACCAGTGGTGTTCGTTGTTATGAAGAAAAATGTACCTAATTTTCCAAAAAAAAGATATTAGGCAAAGTTTTAACTGTAAAAAAATCTCATAATTTTATTCATTGTTAACAAAAACTCACTGAAACCGAATTTTAATAACATAGTGTACTTAGTATTCACATAATAGGAAAACAAAACTTCCCTTGCGCGGAAACTTCGAAGTACATTCTTGCCTCAACCGTTCGTTATAAATAACAAATGGAAGCATTTTCGTGCAAAATTTCATTAACTTTTGTTTTCATAATAACCTCAATGGGCTTGTTCCATGATATTCTTTTTATATATACTTTTTCATATAGTACTCGATATTTTCATTATGCACTTAAAATTTCGTATTATTAACTTTTTCCGTTCTCGAGATATAAGGAGTTGAAATTGGTAACAGTTGCAAAAACCGAGCGCTCATATGTGACGTCACTATACGTAAGTAAAAGAAAAATGGCTTTCTGGGACCTTTCAAATTTAACCCGAAAAGTCGGAAAACATGGAATTTTTAAACGCTGGTAACTAAATAAATATGTCGAGTGAAAGTTCGTTCTATGTCTCTAAGGAAAGGAGAAGGTCGGCGATCAATTCTAATCGTAAATTGCATGGTCAAAATCGAAAATTCGTCCCGGCAGCAGCGATAGAAAATTGTAATTATTTGACATTTCACCAAATTGTACTCCCCTACTGTCAAGTAGTAAACAAAACAAACAATACTTTGAAAACACTTATAATTATAACAAGTAAGGAGCATCAAGTCTATTGAGATCGCCGAGTCTATGCGTATAGTGACGTAGCACCTGGCCACGCCCCATTTTCGCGAGATGGAGATTTATAATAATTTTTAAGATTCTAAACGTGCGAATAAGATTCTAATTTTTTGCAGATCCATTAATTTATACTTGCGCTTTCGATTTATGAAATTAAAAAAAAATGCTGAACAAACCCATTGGTCCCCGAGCCATAGAAAGCACGATATTTGTAAAAAAACGTTTTTTGTGAACTTTCACCTTGAATAATTTTTTATGCCATAGTGATCTCGTTCTCGATTTTTAATATTTTCATGAAAACACCAAAATAAACCGATTTAAAAAAATGAAGGATATATTTTGTTAGATCAGAAGCCAAATTTTTGTCTAAAGTGACTGCAGTAATAGTACAATTTTATTTTATTGCTATTGCTGTTGCATTACTGCTCTGCAAAAATAATTTTAGTTTATTAAAACTGCCAAAGTGATTATTTAGTCTCCACAAATAAATTGTCATATAAATAAGTGTTAAGAATATTTTTACAGCTAAATTATAAAACATTTTCCAGAATTTGTTTTTCGCTGTTTTATAAACGTCTATACAGCAATTATTATACGATGTTTTAGCTCACAAAGCAAAACTGATTTATAACAGATTTATAGTAATGACTTTCGGCACTTTTTGGTCAATTTGCAAATATCTATAAAACTATTATTTAAAAGTTTAACTAAGCATTAATAAAACAATTTTATTAGGATTCTTCTTAACACAATATTACTGCTGGGGGCATATCGTACTTGGCCATAGCTGCTAAACAATTGTTATATAAACGAAGCACCCATTGCTCTCATAGAACACTTACAAAATAGTTAAAAAGCTCTAAAGACTTAATATGTTCTGTATCATTTTTATAAAACATGGGTAGGTGTTTATGTGACATATTGTTTTCTCATTTACAGTAAAGTCTTTTACAGGACTCAGTTTCATGCTGTGTAATAATGTCGAAAGCGGTACATTTAAATTCATAGATCTGGAAACTACAACCTTTGGGGGCGGTCTTCTAACACTATTGTACAGTTACTTAGATCATTGACCACCCCCAAAGCTTTTAGTTTCCAGATGTATGAATTGAAAAATTATTTATTTTCTTTTTAGTACATTTTCAATTTTCCTTTTTTAGGATTTTTTTAAATCAAAGCTTTTTTAAATATTTTTTTAATAATCTTATTTCTTATTTTTTAATCTTTAGCTCTGTCCTTTTTGTATCAACCAAATTGTGCAGATATCATATTCTACTCATCAAACCCCTTCATTTGATACCCATATCAAGGGGGTTCTGAAGAAAAAGGTGATCCGCCATCTTAGATTTAAAATGACGTCACATATTTTATCGTATTCTACATGTGTGCATTTTTCAAAGCTCTAGCTTAATTAGAACTAGTCGAAATTTTGATTGCAAGATTTATTTACATTATTACAAGTGAAGCTAAATAAAAGCTTTTAAAATAATAACATATACGAAAGTATAGAGGAAAATATTATTTAATTACTACTTGTATTTTATTTGTTTTATACTGACCATTTGTTCTATGTGTTTTCATAATTATAAGTAAATATGATTTATAATGTTATTAATGTTTGAACTATTTGTATAGCGGCCGTTTTGGACTTTAAAATAGTTCAAAAATAAAAATTACTGTGATATAACCATTTTAGCAACAATATATTATTGTGAAATATGTTATCTGCAAAATACAATTGATGCGATACCACAAAAAGATCGAATACAAAAATTTTATTTTCACTTTATATTTTTAATTTTGATAAATATTCGTTATTTTTAGAGCGCTCAAACATTTCATTGTATATATACCACATATTTCACAGAAAAATTTCCTTTGTATTATAACAGAATGCTTATAAAATATTTTGTCGTATCTCGGAGAATTTTATAATTATTTTCTACTAATTTTTTTTAACCTATGTAAACGTTTATATAATTACATTACAACACCTGTGAGAGCCATGATAAAATAAATTAAAGAACAACTTTGTTTTATAAACTGTACGCATTTTGCGTCTATAAACCTTGTATAAACGCTTTGAAAACGTTTATATCAACAATCTTGTTTTATGTAAACATTCTTTCAGCTTCCACAAAACATGAAATTGCTAGTTGAGAGGATGACGATGGGTCAATTTCAATCATAAATAAACGAACTTAATGATGAATCTGTTTAATTTGATGCGATCGGATAAAAAGTCATATACAGATTCAGAAAGTGTTCGTTTTGGCATGGTAATATTTGGCAATAAGAGCAAGCGAGAGCGAAGCAACTAGGTTATTCTTTTCTATCGTATAGGGCAAAACGAGAACTGATGTGTGTAAGACGGAAACAAATTTAAACTCTAGGGATGTCCACACACATGTGGTGGAGATAGCAGGTGGCGCTTTGTACGATGTGTTATACATACAATAGAAAAGAATAGCCTAGTTGCTTCGCTCTCGCTTCCACTTATTGCCAATTATTGCCATACCAAAACGAATACTTTCTGAATCTGTATACCACATGTCCTAAAAGTATTTTGGACTCGATTGGCAGCTTGTCAAAAAAAGTCTCACTTTTTAACCTCGTAATAAAAATAGCTATTTCTGCTTACCTGTGTTACAAAAGTAATGGCTTTGCCTGATCTCCCTGCTCTTGCAGTTCTTCCAACTCGATGAATGTAGTCTTTACTGTGCGTTGGAATATCGAAATTTATAACAATATCTACATGAGGGATATCCAATCCTCTATAAAGATACAAATATGTTTACTTATTAACATAACAAATAATTAAACTGGTGTCAGAAGTGGAGTTTTTGAGTTATTAAAAAATAGTTGGCATTTTTGAAACGAGACAGAGAGTAATACATATCAGTCGAAACTTTAAGGATACAAGATTATAATAGGTAAATGTATTGCCGAAAATGTAATATAACAATGTTTGAGGTTGTCTTCTAATAGAGAAAACAAAATATATATAAAATTTCAGATAAAATAAAATAGTAAAAAAATAGAAAAAATATTCACTTGTAATCTCCCAAGTACTTGAATTATTACCGGAAATTTTTCGAGTATATGAAATTTTTGAAAATTATCCTGAGAGGTTAACTTTCTTAAAAATTCATGTTCGAAAAAAATGTCCTGCAATTAATTCAAGCACGTGGGGGATTCGGTACGAAAATTTCACACGAAAATAAATTAAATAAACACTGCTTTCTTAATATATTTTCAAGTTTTATACTCATGGCATAGCTAAGTTTCAGCACATTTAACTTGGCATAGATGGTTTTGAAACTAAATCTCATTAGTTATTGATCATTATTTTTATTGACAGTTTAACCAATTTAAGCTCAATATTTCTATTGTTGAAGTTGTTTTAAAGAATAAGATTATAGAGTATGGAAAAAGAACATAATATACAATATGCGCAAATTGCGAAGAACTTTGTGAAGTTAAAAAGCCATCCAATATTGAAATACTTATTATACCTGATTGAGAAGTGTTATATGGAGGAAAACCGAAATGAGAAGTTATTCATGATTATGATTAAACATGAAATAAAATGTTTTTTCACAAAGCTTAATGATTTGTTTTATAATTATCTCGTTTAATATGAAAAATAAAATTCCATTTTTATGTAAAAGCAAATGTCAAATATGATCATATGTCAATAATTTGACAACAAAATTTCCATTTATTAATTTCGTTCAGGGTACTCTGGAGGATGAAAATTTCCTGAAATTTTTTGGGTTGCCATGGTAACGACACAGAAACCAACTTCTGATTGGCTAAAAAGGTTATGTGTGAAATTTTCAATAAAATTTTTTTAATATGTATGTTTAAATACTGCTTTTGAATAATTAGTTTTAATATATTAATCTTGATGTTGTCCGAGGTCAAAAAAGGATGGAACACAAGTCGTTTGCCAACTAGGCATATATATCCAAAAAATAAATTAATTTTTTTAAAACTTCAAAGAGTGTCCCCTACAATTCTACTTAAACTTGAATAAACTGCCGAATAGTCTGCAAAATGTTTGCATCTAATTTTTATATGTATATCTGTCAAACGATTTTCACGTATTTTCAAGTTTACGATCAAAACCGAGCTTGTATAGCGAGGAGGGTGCCAGGGGGTGCACCGTACTCTCTTGAGAAAATTTGAGCACCCCCTGGAACAGTTTGAATGTCCACATTACCGACAAATGAGAAGAAAAAAGTTAAAAGTCAAAAAAAGTCAACTGGTAGTGATCTAAACAAATTATCGGCAGCCTCTGAAATCTCGGGACCACCCACTACAGGCTACAGGCCTGTCCAAAACCCCAGAATTGTGTAACCTTAACCCCGATCGAAAATCTGGGATTGCATCTTTACTCTACAAACCCTAACCCACCATTGGCGTAACACCCAAGTTCCTTAAGACTATGATAATCACAATAACCTAACGAATATGAAATGATAGTTAACTTACCTGCTGGCAACATCAGTGGCTATTAAAATTGATCGATTTTTCGCCTTGAACTTTGTCAGGGCAGCTAGTCTTTTGTTCTGTGACATTTGCCCATGTAAAGGTACAGCAGTTAATCCCAAATTTCTCAACATCAATGTGGTTCTCATTGTATTATTACAAGTCGAACAGAATATCATAAAACTGTTTCCAGCTAACTCATTCACTATGTGCACAAGATACACATCCTGCAAATTGTTACAATGTCAGATTAAGTAATCTTTACGTGAAGTTAAAACTTAGTAAATATAGTAAAAAATAATAAATGTTATTTCATATTTGTATAGGTATAATTAGTGTTGTAAAAATACTATATTTATTTTTGGCGTATTAAACCTTTGTACGATACCATTTAGTAAATGGTACAAAACAATATTAACATTTAATCTAAACTCTGAAATGATTTACCATACGAAATATATTTTTTGCATAACTCTGCAAAGACAAAAGTTACAAATAAAAGAAGAAATATACAGTGGCGGCCCGTGACTTTTAGCTGTGGGTGGGCAGTAGTGGTTGATAGAGAGCACCGCAGCACTTAGATTTATATTGAATAAAAGAATATATTAAAAAGGATATATTAAATCTATCTGTGTAAAGACTAAATCAAAAACTTGAAGTAAAAGAAAGTTATCAAAGCCATGTAAAAATTTTAAAGATCCAAATGCTTCCCGAATTGTTGTCGGATCTTTCGCAAAATCAAAATCATCACTTACTGTAATTATCTCAAAAACTACAAGCAAAGATTCCCGATGTTTTAAAACCGTGCTAACAATACATGATTCGAAATTCCGACGAGTTTGCGCATTTCGTAGGATTTTACGTGAACGGACATCTTCAAGAACGCTTGTTCTTTTGGTCAATTTTGAAAAAAAAACTGGAAAGTCCGGAAAGTGTGGCGAAAAATATTTTACACTCTTGCACATGGCCAACTGCATCCTGCAGAACTAAATATAATCGATGACCGTAGCAACGAGTGAACAACGCTTGTGGAACAATATTACTTCCCTCGCATACCGAAGGGAAGTATTTTTCACTTGCGACTGTAACCCATTTAAATCTCCTGACATTACGGATGCTCCATCATAAGTTTGTCCGACTAATTTTTCCCTGAAATCAAATTTTTCAAACTGTTCATTCAATAAACTAAATAAATCAACAGCTGTACGTCCCTTACTTACATAAAAAAAACCCATAAAATGTTCCTTAATATTACCTTCGTGCGTATACCTAAAATTAACTGAAAATGGCAAGATATATCTGTAGTTTCATCGACTTGCCATGAAAGACAAACTGAGTTTTGAATTTCTGACTCAAGTGTTTACAAACTACATAGTTAATTAATAATAATAATAATAATAATAATAATAATAATAATATTTATTAGTTTCAGAAAATGTACAATTACAGTTAAGAAACATCGTCGAAATACAAAGAAAATATCACAAATAACATTGTAAAAATATATAAGTACACACAAAAGAAAGAAAGAAAGTAAAAAACATGTGAACAGTGAGCAATTAAACAAATATTATAACTAGAACTATACAAAATTAGTCCCACATTTTGTATAAAATTCGTCAACACTGTAGCTGTTCATGTCCAACAAAAATGACTTTAATGCCTTTTTAAACTTAAAAAATGTTCGCATAGATTTAATGTTCCCCGGTAAACAGTTAAAAAATTTACAGCCCATGAAACAGAGACTTTTTGGTACAATGCCATTCTGTGTTCTTTTGGTAAAAGGAGATATTTATTCCTAGTGCTATATGGATGATCAGTTCTAATCTCATTAAATTTACTTCTATTTTTGTAAACAAAACATGACCGCTCATAAATGTAAATAGAGTTCAAAGTAAGAATGTTTAAGTTTTTAAAGGCTTCCCTGCAGGAAGTATTATATCCCAGATTGGCTATTATACATATTGCCCTTTTTTTGTAGTAAAAAACTCTATTTGCTTCAGATGAGGAACCCCAATGCACTATACCGTACTTTATGCAAGAATGAAAAGTAGCAAAATACAACTGTCTTACTATTGATAAGCTGCATTGTTTGGATGTTATAGCCAAAGCAGAGCTTTGACAGTTTAACACACATATCATGAATGTGATTAGACCATTTAAGGCTACAGTCGATTTTCAAACCGAGCATTTTTGATTCATTGGCATACTCTCCACACTTGTAGTAGGATATAGAAGGATATTAGTGTTGAAGACAATATTAGACTGCAAAGTTTTAAAGAGAATACAGGTTGTTTTACTTTGGTTAATACATAGTTTATTATTTTCAGTCCACAATATTACTTTGGCATATATAGTTTTTGCACAGTTTTCAGCATCAGCGAGAGTATTAGATTTTATTAAAATGTTCGTATCATCGGCATACGAAACTGTCAAACATGATGGATATTGAATATAATTCAGTATGTCATTGATATAAATAATAAAAAGTGTAAGCCCCAAAATAGATCCCTGAGGTACTCCAACGCTGACAGTCTGCGAGTCTGATATAACATCCTCAATAATTGAATCTATTAAATCATTCTGTATATTTTTCGATATACCTGTAAAAACAGATGATTCTCATAAAAATGCGTTAAATTTTGGGTCGTAACCACTTAAGAATTCAGTGAGTTCCTTAAAGTTACCTCGGTTTTGTGAGTCAATGTTTTCATCGTGCCCTCGCAAGCTAATTCTTCTGTTATTAAAAATATTGTCATATCAATTAACCTCTTTATAATAATCCAAATTTTCTTTCAACGTTTCATTATGTTTAATAATACCTATACATTGGGCAGAATCTAGTGAATTGATATCATGTGACACAAAATGTTCTGTTCGACGATTTTGAATTTACATTAATAAGATTCTCCATAGCAGGGCAAGGTCGCTCTAATTTAGTTATAAAAATTTTGTCATCATAGGTTAGAGATGCAAAACTGTTCTTTAATAAAAAATGTATAATGTCTGCATTATCGTTCACCGCTTGTCTTACCTTGGCCATGGCTAATTCACTAATTTAAATTATTTGTCACCCTCACCACAACACAATTTTCAGTTTTTTCTGCTAAAAAGTAAACATAAGTAAACACGAAATAGTAAACAATTAATAAATGCCACCACAGATTACAAATACAAATTATACAAATTTACAAAGTACTCAACTTCTGTTGTTCTGTTGCTTGCATACTGAAACGATGTTTGGCGAGAAATTACGATTGTAAAAGAAAGGGAAGGGATGAGGCAGGCAGTGTCCACATTCTACCCACAAACTACAAAGCTCGGTATCTATTTGAATTTGCATTTCATTTACGAATAATATTATTTTCGTAATAACATGATTATTAACGTCACACTAACTTCCTTTTTTTTTTATTATTTACCAAATATCAAATTAGAAATTAGGTACACAATAAATATTCTATTTGATATTCTCATAAGATTAAGAAATTAATTAATCATTTAATCAATGTTAATACATTTATTAACTAATGAGTCATTTTTCATTTTCCAGTTTGATTTTGATATATTGTCAAATGTAAACATAATCTATTCAACAATTCAAAATTAAATATTCATTATTGTTATTATTAAGTTTATTAAGTTTTCTTTAGGCGTGGCATGCCCTCCCTAGATATAAATCGCCTAAAGACAGACAGTGTACGACGTAGACATACGTCCCGTGTTGATACATGTTGCAGGCGTAAGATCGAAGAGAATGACCAACATAAGCGTAGACGTAGTATAACACAATGGGCTTGTTCCATGATATTCTTTTTATATGGTTTTTATACTTTTTCATATAGTACTCGATATTCTCATTATACACTTAAAATTTCGTATTATTAACTTTGTCCGTTCTCGAGATATAAGGAGTTGAAGTTGGTAATATTTGCAAAAACCGAGCGCTCATATGTGACGTCACTATACGTAAGTGACGTAAGAAAAATGGCTTTCTGGGACCTTTCAAATTTAACCTGAAAAGTCGAAAAACATGGAATTTTTAAACGTTGGTAACTAAATAAATATCGATTGTGGAAGCCGTTACTTTGTGATAGTTAATCATGACGATATGAGAAGGAAAACTACTTTGTTTTCTACCACTAAAATTTATTGTAACATACAGCAATAAATATTAAGAATTTTCAAAATTCTTAATATTTATTGCTTTCTAATATCTGATAAATTAATACCCAGAATAATGTAATTAGGTACTTAGTATAAATTAACACAACCCTTTGTAAATTCATTCATTTGAATCAACGTTTGAAAATGGTACGTTAAAGTACCGAAACTGCAGTAACGTGTATGTTACAATAAATTTTAGTGGTAGAAAACAAAGTAGTTTTTCTTCTCATATCGACTAAATAAATACGTCGAGTGAAAGTTCGTTCTATGTCTCTAAGAAAGGAGAAGGTCGGCGATCAATTCCAATTGTTAATTGCATGGTCAAAATCGAAAATTCGTCCCGGCAGGAGCGATAGAAAATTGTAATTTTTTGACATTTCACCAAATTGTACTCCCCTACTGTCAAGTAGTAAACAAAACAAACAATACTTTGAAATCACTTATAATGGGCTTGTTCCATGATAATCTTTTTATATGGTTTTTATACTTTTTCATATAGTACTCGATATTCTCATATACACTTAAAATTTCGTATTATTAACTTTTTCCGTTCTCGAGATATAAGGAGTTGAATTTAGTAATAGTTGCAAAAACCGAGCGCTCATTTGTGACGTCACTATACGCAAGGGACGTAAGAAAAATGGCTTTCTGGGACCTTTCAAATTTAACCTGAAAAGTCGAAAAACATGGAATTCTTAAACGCTGGTAACTAAATAAATACGTCGAGTGGAAGTTCGTTCTATGTGTCTACGGAAAGGAGAATGTCGGCGATGAATTATAATCGTAAATTGCAGGGTCGAGATCGAAAATTCGTTCTGGCAGGAGCGAGAGAAAATTGCAATTTTTTGACATTTCACCAAATTGTACTCCCCTACTGTCAAGTAGTAAGCAAAACAAACAATACTTCGAAAACACTTATAATTATAACCAATAAGGAGCATCAAGTCTATTGAGATCGCCGAGTCTATGCGTATAGTGACGTAGCGATTGGCCACGCCCCATTTTCGCGAGATGGAAATTTGTAATAGTTTTTAAGATACTAAACGTGCGAATAAGATTCTGATTTTTTGCAGATCCATTGATTTATACTTGCACTTTCGATTTGTGAAATAAAAAAAAATGCCGAACAAGCCCATTTCAGTGTCCACTGCCCACCCTGGTTAATTGTAGTTAGAGTTTAAGAGTTTAGGCTCATGTGCATAAAATATTAGCGGCAAGCGACCTAGTATTAAGTTTAAGTGGATTCGTATGTGAGCTTGGTGGAGGCGGATTAATATGTGGATATGGATATTAAAAATATCATCATAAATAAAAATTACTTTAATTTTATAATTTTTATATTAAAATTATTTAACGGCAAAATTTTATGATGAACTACTGCTTGGCCTTGGCGCTCTTAAATAATTGGGTGGGCACTGCCTACCCTGCCATCCCTGACGGGCTGCGGCTGGAAATACAAAATTTCGAAATTTTTGCTGACTATCACTGAAGTCAAATATCTGTCAACGAATTTCAGATACTTCTGTGGATGACTCATTTTCCATTTATATCCGATAAAGAAATCTGCAGACCTTAAAATGAGCATAACCTCAAATGAAGACATGCTGGTCCTATTTGGCAGATAATAATAATTATTATTATTAATTATTAATTATTGTACTTAAAAATAACTCCAACAACGGGTTGCGAGACTTGATAGGTAAGTATTAGTAATGTCTGGCTCCATTTTAATTGAAATCCTACTTGTTCATGTTTTTTGTTTCTTCTTTCTAAATGTTTTCTTAACCACTTCTCAAGTCACCGAGGTAACTCCTTGAAAATCCACATTGATTTTGTGTTAGGTAAACCAGTTAAACCACTGAGCTACTGTCCCCGTTAATGTATTTACAATATCGCAAAATTAAGTCTTTACACAGGAAAATGTGATAAAATTATATAATGATACTTTCTTTTTCATTTTTATGGAAATATTTTTCATTCTAAAGAGTTATAATTTATTATTATAATTCAAAGAAAAAAAAAACATTCGAATCTAACTTGAAATCCTTGAAAGAAGCGTGTAATGGTTGGCAATGCATTAATTAAGGTAGTGTGGCGCATTTGGTTTCAATTGAATCTTGGATCTTCCAATCAATAACAAATAAGTTGCATGTACCTCCATTAGCTCTTGTTCCGGCAGGTAACACTATATATACAGCAGGTAAACAAAACAGTTATTTTAGGATTTCGTAGCATTGCCACGTTACCCCAAAATACCACGACAAAACAATGTTACAGAAATAACGATTCATCTGTAACATTTAGTATAGTTAAGATCAAACAGCTGAGATTGGTTAAGTTAGGATTCATTGTGCATAAAATGTCAAATGTTCAATATTTTCTTTCATTTATTTAAACATTTGTAGTGCTCTTTGGAACAAAGCGAGATAAACATAGAATAAGTTGTCTTTCTCACTTGCACTGTTTATCCATAGAGATGAGTGACAAAGAAAGACAGATGTTTGCTTTACCATGTTGCCACGTTTTTATGATTGGATAAATCTATGTTTCACGAAGTGATATTTTTTGTCAATAATAATTTATTTCGCGAGAACCGTTTAGTGAATGGTAAAGAAATCATGTTAAATTAAAATCTTTATAAATAAAAAACAGTTTAACGAATTGATTTGAAATTAATTGGGGTGATTCACAAAGATATAAAGAACAATTGCCCAATTTTATTAATTTCTTAGCATTTTTTAATTGCTCCCATTGAGCTGTTATGTTCAATAGCACTAAATTTCTCATAAGAATTAAAATCGTTATAAATCAATAACGGTTTCGTGAATCGATTTAAAATTTATTGGGATAATTTATAGACATAAAGAACAATTTCCCGATATTTTATTAATTTCTTAATCAGTCCCGTGCAACCTTAAGTAGGTAAGTAGGATGACTATATTCTAAAATGAGTCTATATACAGTAGACCCTCCATTGTCCGTCAGGGGTTGGATCCAGGAGATGACTAATATGAGAAATAGATGGATAATAGAAAGTCACTAGATAATCATTAATTCTTTATTATGTTAATAGTACATTTAAAAATGCTTCATATTAGGAACATTATATAGATAAATATATATTACTTTTTAAAACAATCGGTAATTTTCTTTTGTCTACATTTCTGACTTGCAAGATTGCGAACTTTACGCAATAATATTAGTTGGAAAGAGTTTGTCTCCTCTTGACTTTCATACCAATCTACGGACGGCATATCTTCAGAAGCATCTTCCCAAGTTTCAGTTTCATTCATTTTATCAGAATTTAATACACGGGTGATAAGCTCATCATCAGGCAAGATCTCATAACCCAAATCGTCTCTATCAACTTCCAGCCAGCTGTGGGTTCTCATATTCAAGATGTATGTTAAAATCTCCGCATATTATAATTTTGTGATTGACTAACGAGTTATTTATAGAAGATAGTAGATAAAATAATAGGTTCAAGAAAGAATCAATCTGACCAAGAGGTGATCTGTACACGCAGATGATTATGACTTTTAATTCCTTATTTATGATACTCACATATTCAAAATCTATTTCAACTTTTTCTGTTCTTAAAGTATCTAATTCTAGAAAGTTCAAATTGTTTTTTACGTGTATCGATACACCACCGTGTTTGTTTATATTCCTACAGAAGCACGAGATCTGTTTGTACCCACTAATATTATTGATTTTTGTTCACCACCCTGTAACCAATGTTCTGATAAACACAGTATGTCCACATCGCAGTAGTCGTTGCTAAATTCTTCTATAAATACTTCAATTTCTCCGGTTTTATTTCTCATGCTTTGTATATTCTGATGAAGGATGGTGATTGCTTTTTAAAAAAGAGATTATAACTTCTTCTTGTTTGGACCTTAGTTCAGGTGCCATTTTAAGTAATATTTCACGAATCACTATTTAAGCACACTAGGGCCGAGCTCTTCTCGAGCACGTCTATAAGCTACGACGGTCACTTCTGATTATTGAATTTATCCAGTCACCCTGTACTCGCTTTGAATGAGGGATCACGTGTATGTACTTTTTGTTAAATTCTAATTCCTTCTGATGAATAATAGGTTCTAATAATGGAATACCCTGACTTCGCTATTGGGCAAACCAATAAATTATTAAAAATACAAGAAGTTTCCTGATCAATTTTAAAACAATTTAATACTAATGAAAATGTAGGATATTGTTCTTTTAAACTTGATAATACACTACCATAAACTTCAAATGGATTCACTAAACTGTTTAAGAGTTATAATAATTCAAATTTTCGAACAAATGTAAATACACTCTTACGCAAATTACATACAACTGAAATCGAGAAAATCTCCTGAAAAATGCAACCAATGAGGATGGAACACGTCACGATCACGAGGCAATCACGCATATTTATTACTCTCAGCCTTCCGTAGATACACTTCAGTAATGAACAAAAAGTTACTTTTAGAACAAAAATTGTCGGCATGTACACTTAATCGTCTTGTGCGTCTTTTACATCTTTATGTCTTGGTGTCACTCGTCACACTGCACGTTTTCCCGACTTCCCGCACTCGCGATTAGCACGTGGTTGGCGGGAAATGTCAAAGGCACGGTTGCCATATCCTACAACTACTACTCTCTTTATAACATTTTATTTTACTTGGAGACACGCCACATGTTTACATAGTTGAATTCCTGGAGGGATTAACAAGTGTATCTCTACACTTTTATGAAGCGCACCACCCGCATAGTCATTCACAAAAACTGTACTTGTGCAACAAGATCATAGACGGATAATAGAAGGTGACGATTAATCGAGTGACGATTAATCGAAGTTCTACTGTACATAGTTTAAGTGTGCAGCGGTTTTCTTGAAATATAATAAAAATACATTACTAATAAGCACCCTGACAATGTATTTACAGAATTTGCATTTATAATGAGCTTTTATTAGTGTCTTTCATTTCCAAATAGACTACAGTTTATTTTACATCATTAAGATGAAAACAATAAATACATTAGATTACGTAATACATACCTTGAACTTAACTGGAATAAATACATAATATTGCAGCAATTTCTCTACTGTCTGATATTTCGTAGATACTTCCACTTTCACTGGTTCTTGTAAGCATGCTCTTTGCAACTTTTTTACTTTCTTAGTCATTGTAGCGGAAAACAAATATGTTCTCCTTTCTCTTGGTATAACTTTTAAAATTTTATCAACTTCAACCTCAAAATCCATGTTAAGTATTCGGTCAGCTTCGTCCATAACTAAGAACTTCAAAGCTCGTAAACTAAAACCTTTGGTGTTTTCTAAATGGTCCAATAAGCGACCTGGAGTTGCTATTAAAATGTGTGGCTTTTTTGCTAAGATCAAAGCCTGTGACATCATGTCCATACCACCTACTATAACCGCACATTTTACCCCTATAGTGGAACCTAAAATACAATGGTCTGATATGTAATTGCTAAATATAGGCATCTGTAGAACTAAAACTGTTTAAAGAATTGTCTTGCAATAGCAATTTATTTATTAGAACTTGTAACTATAAGTCTAGTAAAAAATCTAAGTCCCGGAAGACATTTTGTTTAAATTTTTCGACAATGTCTCTTAAATATCTCTGATTGTACAGAAATTACAACAAATTATTTTAATGAAATAGAAGAAAATATATTGTTATGCATTACATCGCCTAATAAGTGGAGAGAAAATTCTCGATTTGATTCTAGATGACTCTGGAAGCGTCTTTAGAGTATATAAGGAGAAATCAGTGGCGGGAAGTTCGAAGTTCGGTAAGGAGAAGTTTTATTAAAGTGAAGTTGAAAAGTGAGAAGTGAGGTTAGAAATCGGAAGTAAATTGTGTATGCAATTTATTAAATAGGGATATTAGATTATTATTGTCCTTACATAACTGATGCGGCATCATGACTAAGCCAGGCTTAACGCTTGCACTGTGATAAGGCAGTCAGTCGTAGAGAGTTGACCAAATAAAGTGGTAGTGAATCGGTGAAGTGAAGTTTTATTCATTCAGTACTCTACATAAATATAGAGTGTAAATTTGAAATAATAAACATTGCACAGTGGGACAGAAAATAGGTAAATAGCGACAAAAAGGCGGAAACTGAAATCCCTTTTGCGGATTATGTATTGTTATTTTGTAACTCTTAAAATGTGAATGCATTTGTATTTACAACAGTTTGTCGGAAAGGGACCTTCGTTTGCCTGGTAGGTTTACAGAAATTAGTGTGTAGTTCAGCGCGTGTGAGACCAGATTATTCAGAACATTTTAAAAAAAAAGTTAAGTGTATATTTGGACATTGAAAAGTGCAATATTTAACTGTTACAAATGGAGCATGGTACTACCAGTAAGTAAGCTTTTTTTTTACTTGGATTGATTATTTAATCAGTGTGCTCAAAATACAATATGTCGTTGATATAAAGTAAATGAAACAATCGTTGTTTGATTGTCCCTAAGATGAAGTTTGTGATGAAATATTTCAAAAAGTACATTTAGTAGCAATGTGTTTCTTTGCATAAATAAATTACAAAATCTTTTAGATTTCAAGCATAGGAGCGATATTTGCCAGAAATTGCCTAAACTTTTTTAATTCGAGTTTTAAATACAACCTACTGATGCAATGGAATATTTAATCAGACATAATTGTATCTCTATGGCCTAAATATCTGTTTTTTTTTTCAACAAATAGGCTACTAATTTCTATTTTTCTTAATCGTTAAAAATTAGAAATATTGATTTAAATGCAGATTTTCGAATTTTTCTTTATGCTCCACTTATACCGGGTGAGGCATTTAAGTTGACAAACACGTGAATAACTTGAAAACGAAGAATTTTGGAGAAAATGTTTCAGACAAAAGTCACAATTTAAAAAGTGGGATCATTGGCTATATTTTTTAACGTTTGGTGGAGGAATTCAAGGTCATCTGAAGGCCAACTTTGGTTTTTTAAATACAAACCCCCATTTTCTTTACAGATTCATATTCTGCTCAAAAAAAATCAATAACTTCTAGAAAGGTCTTTTAGTAGATGCACACAAGGCAGGAGGAAGTGGTACCACACACAATGGAAATACTGCGAGGCGTATCTTCAGAAATCCTTCTCTGAGTTATTAAATAACAGGAATAAACACAGGGTTAATAGAAAGATTTTCCATCATTCTGCATACAATTTCAATGAAATTAACTCAGAATCCTTTGATGCTTATACACTTGACACTGTAAAATTATTTATAAGTCTGTATAAGTGGTTTTACATGCCAATATCAGTCCATAAGATTCTGATTCACGGCCATCAGATAATATCACATGCTCTCATTGCTATAGGACAATTATCTGATGAAGCTCTAGAAGAGAGGTTTAAGGATATTAAAAGATACAGAGCACATCATTCTAGAAGGGTATCTCGTATGATGACCAATGCTCTCCTAATAACTTCAGATCCTCTGATAACAGGTTTAAGGAAACTTCCTGTAAAAACATCAAAATCATTACCAAAGGAAGTCTTGTCACTTTTACTTTCAGACACTACAGCTACACCTGGTATATCCTGAACAGAAAGAATATCATAGAGAAATTGAATCAGAAACTGAACCAGAAAGTGAATAAGAAACAAGTTCTAGTGAGGAAGATTTTTAATACTTAATGTTTAATAAGTAAGTTATATCTCTAAGTTATTAAATCATTAATGATGTCTAAATAAAATTTTACTATTATCCTGTTATTTTATTTAATGATAAACTCGACCCTATTTTAGAACGATATCTCTGATTTTCTTTCATTATGCCACTCTATTGTATTTGAAACTTAACTGTATTTGAAAAATATGATGATCCAAATATTAAAATAAAGGGAAAAAAAGTAAGTATCAATTATTTCTACAATGCGGTTGGCCTCGGCCAATTCTATATTATAATTGGGTATCCAAGGATAATTTTGAGCTTATTTTGTTATAATACTAAAGAAATATTATTTCTAAACAACAGAAGCAAATCTAGAGCTTTACAATAATGCCTACATATTTTGTCGCACATTTTGGGTATTTGGTCCCACTGTGCATCGTTAAGAATTGTTTTAGTCCTGTAGAAGTATATTTTGGTTAAGGAAAAGTATCGTGTAGTTCTGAAAAGTTATTAAATAAAGTGTTACTGGTTACCCCTTGTTAAAATTATTTAGAACCCACGGATTTTTACAGGGTGTTTCCTAGGGGCAGAAACATGCAACAATTTGGTGTCAGAAGTGGGATTTTAACAAGAGGATTTTTCAGATGTATTTGAGAAGACTGGGACAGTATTCTCGGAGTCAGTGCTAACACAGAGGACTGATTTATTGGATATTGTTCGAGGGTTATTTTTGAACAGGACATTGTGGAACATTTTATTAGGACATTAGTGGTAGTAATTAAAAATTTTCAACAAGAAGAGATTAAAGACTCTGAACAAGACTATTTTTCGTATTGTTAAGTGCATTTTTGTGAACTTTCTAGAACTTTTCTATTTAGACATTAGTAGTTAAGTGACAAAGACACTAGATAAGACTTTTTCGTGCCGATTCGAGATTTTTCTGGACAGTTCCATTACCAACAGTGACGTAATTGTTAAATTTATTTGATTTCAACCTAGTCGTATGCGTATAACAAGCAGAAGTATGGCACCCGAAAAGCAAATACAGGACTTATTTGCACAAATCCAGAAAGAAGGCATCGAGAAGAATTAATTGAAATCAAATGAGAAGTAGATCGGCTTAAACGACAGCTGAGGGATAGAGGAAGTCAGCAAGTGGTACCAAGAGGTCAGTGGTTCGAACCTCCCTCCTTTGACGGCAAAAGTTCATGGACCATTTTCAAGAGACAGTTTGAGGCAGCTGCATGAGAATAGTTGGAGTAACGAAGAGAAGGCTACGGCGTTATTCGTGGTATTAAGGGGGCAAGCATTGGAAATACTCCAGACAATCCCAGTAGAGCGCCAACAGGATTTTAAAGTTTTAGAACCTGCCCCAGACTTCCGATATGGTGAACAACATCTTGCCCAAGTGTACCAGTCCCAGCTGAAATCACATATTCAAGAGGCTAGGGAAAGCTTGCAAGAATTTGAAGGTGCCGTGTGGAGACTGGCTCACCTGGCTTACCCGGATGTAACGAAATAATTCCAAGACCAACTGGCAGTAGAGGCTTTTCTGGAAGGTAAACAGGACGATGAGATCAGGCGAGTCCTCAGGTTATCTCGATACCAGAACAACAGCGAACCGTTGTTACATGCACTCGAGGTGGAAGCCGTCTTGAAGGATAACCCGAGTCCAAGAGTGAGGAAATATGAGGAAGACGTAATTTCGCAATCATATTATATCCCATCTTTGAAAACGAAAATTAACTTCTATTTCATCGTCAGTCATATTATTTAAATCAAAGTTCACGGGGTCTACAGCGTTACTTTGTTCATTACCGATATAAATATCAATTATGTTATGTGTAGAAGTAACATTTCAATTTCTTCATCAACACCAGCTAGGATAGCTACTTCTAATTGTTCTTCCATATTCATTTTAAACTCAAATGATAATAATACCGGCAATGCCCAATTTGGATTTTTTAGGTTAGGGAAAATTGTCAAAATAAAGTATCAACATAAGGAGGACACCGTTGCAATAACTCACTTTAAAAATGGATGATAAATTGAAATACAGGATACTTTATTTAAAGTTTCTTTTCATAAAGTCAGCCCCTTTTCGTTTTGCAATAACTCTTTATTGTGAAGCCGAGGGGAAAACTAAAAAAAGCCGGTACCAGAGAGGCTGTGTCACATAGGGAACGTGGTGCTCCTAGAGAAGTAAAGATTTCCAAGCTTCAAAGCATTCCGAGAAGTCCACCACTACAAGGACATAAATATGCCATCTATAAGAAAATATACTTATTCTAAATATGTCCCGATTACATCAGTAGACATTGAACGATCCTTTTCGCAAGACAAGTGGATAATTAGTGGCAGGCGCCGGAGTTTGACTGCGGACCATTTAGAATAAATGCAAATAATATATTTTTATTATTCAAATAAGGTATAGTTATTAAATGTTTGTGCATCCAACAATAAGTGCATCAAAGTATTACTTATAGCCCTTTTGGAACCAGTTACCTTTAAATATTACGGTATTGACTAGATACAATTACCTATAAGATATTGTATTATCGCGCATGAAAATATAGTTCATATCGAGCAAAGCTGATTCTGGCTTTTACATCATAACTACCTTGGAGCCGGGGTCTGCTCATTACTGACAAAGAATTCCTCTTAATCTACCTATCACATACTATGGCTTCCTCAATGTTGGTTGGAAGAATATTTTCATCATTTGATCTAGCTCATTCTAACCTTAGACATCATTTAGGAAAAGCCTCTAAATTAGTTTCTCTTATAAATATTTTAAGTGTTTAAAATATTTAGGTAAGTACTTATTACACATTCGTATATCTAGTGGATATCATCATTTGAAGACTTTTTGTATGATCTAGTTTGAAACAAATTCTCCTTTTTCATTTTAATAATCTGAAGTTTGATCTACTTAAATTATTTGTCTTTATTTTATTACATGTACATGTAAATGCATAAATGCAAGGAGTTTAATAAATAGAGGAGACAAGCTGGCGATTTGCCGGGAGTCGCGGTTTGGTTGCCTTGGAGACGGTAGGCTCTTCGTCCTTGTCGCACACCCGGCACACCTCGTACCCTCTCTCTCCACTGTTTTACAAAGCAACACAGCCTTACCCGACGCTCTTTGATTTCCAACAAATAGCGTCAATCGTCACCACCCCCTCATGTACTATGCGACAAAGAGAGAACGAACCGTGTGAGAGGGATGAGAAGCCTACAGCCTCCCGCTGCTTATACATTACGCTTATGGAGCTTGTCTCCTCTCTTTGCATAAATGGAAGTTTGGCAAACAGTAACTAGATATCATGTTGCCTATAGTCTGTTTTTAAACCAGGAGGAGTAAACTTGAAAGTTTCATTCACACTATAAAAGTAACTAGAAAATACACTAAAACCTTTTTGGCATTTTGGGCAACCAAAAATACACGACTACAGTGTTTTTGTGTGTATTTTATTACAATATATAATGCATCGACCTCTATTTGACCTCTAGATATTTTATATAGCATCCATACCATTTACGCAATATAAAGGCACCAAGTAATTCGCCACTTTTACCTTCAGATTTATACAAAAGGGATTAAAAACTGATATATAATGTGCAAACGATAAAATAGAAATTATAACCAAATAATGTATGACATTTTTTTCCTTCTTCAATTCTTTGGGACTTCCTGCCACATGTATGTTTTCTTTCTAAGCGGTGCTATGGGAATCTACAAAATATATCACAATTAACCAGTATGTTACTGGTAAAAAACCTCTACGCCTGTGACGTTTACGTCAAAGGATCAGTTAAAGGTTGGTTTTTTATAAATAAACAACACAAATAGTATAAAAACTTGAAATTAAATATTTCGCCGACGTTTCAAGTTTTTATACTATTTGTGTTGTTTATTTATAAAAAACCAACCTTTAACTGATCCTTTGACGTAAACGTCACAGGCGTAGAGGTTTTTTACCAGTAACATACTGGTTAATTGTGATATATTTTGTAGATTCCCATAGCACCGCTTAGAAAGAAAACGTACATGTGGCAGGAAGTCCCAAAGAATTGAAGAAGGAAAAAAATTAAGATAATGCCACAAATAACATTTAGACAATAATGTATGACATGAAATTAAAATTTTTATATGTCAAAATTTACGACTATTGCCTCGTGTAAAACTGGCGAGGGCCTGTCCAATCACAGATGTATGATTTAGCGCGTTAAATTTAAAACGCTCCTCCTGGTTTAAAAACAGACTAATAGCTTTGAACAGAATGCATAAAAAACCTCAAATTATAATGCAAAACTATTTTTTCAGTAAAACACATATTTCTTGCCTCGTTCTCAGTATATGATGGTTTCGTGCTTAACAAAATCAGCTTGCTTACCTTCTACAAAGAAAGTAAGTAGGTAAGTAGAAAATTTTTCGTCAATAATTTTGTCAGAGACAAAATCCGTATATTAGCTAAAAATGGTTAAAAAAATATCCAACACCCGGAAACCACACAATATTTTGCTTGGCAGTAGCAGTACTGTTCCCTCAGTTTTTTTACCTAGATATTACAAAATTTTATTTGTCATAATTGTAACTGTCAAGTAAAACCAACTTATTTTAGCAAATTAAATTCATCTTTTGACCATTTAAAAAAAATAAATAGCATTTGCTGCAGTTCCGTGTAATAAATTGTATAAATTTTCTGAAATACTTGCAAAGTATATTACAAAAAAACACAAATTTCAATGGATACCTTGATGTACTGTAAAATATATGAAGTATAAAATGTGACAAGCATCTAGGGAAACCGAAACGCGAAAGCTTCGAACCTGCGCATTACCTTGTAAATGTGTAATAAATTCACGCAAGTAAAGAAATTGAAATATTTCCTGTTATTTTGTGACCCCCCCATTTCTTTGTCTGCGACGCTGATACTGCCTGCGGCGCTAATAATTATTAACAATTAGATATCAAAATATAAACCTACTAACCTAACCTAAAGAAGTCACATGAAAGAATCAAATTATTATATAAAAAGAACGATAACCTAAAGAAATCATAAGAGAATTTGTAAAAAAATATATTAATTGTTACTAAATTAAAGAAAAATCAGCGGACGCAGGAATTTGAACCCGGGACCCTTCGCACCATAAGCTAAAGCGTAACCTATTCGCTAACCATCTGGCTGAAGGTAAACACTAGAGCAAAGAAGAAATAGTCAAACCAATGATATCACGTTTTACGCATGTCAAAGTTTTCGCATTTAGGTTTCCATAGACGCTTCTTAACATGTGCTCTACACAATTTTCGCCAGCACTTAAACCCTCGAATCTATTTAATTGCATAAGAAATTATAACGTACCTAAAGCTTCAAATTGCTCAGAAATTTGAAAAGCTAGCTCTCTCGTAGGTGTTAAAATAAGTGCAAAATATCTCTGTGGGTTTTGTAATAAGGCCTGCAATATTGGCAGAGCAAACGCTGCCGTTTTTCCTGAACCTGTTTCAGCTAATCCAATTATGTCTTTCCCTTCTAAAGCCACGGGAATCGCTTCCTTTTGAATTTTAGATGGTACTTTCCATTTCAATTGCTCACAGGCCTTACAAAGGACATCTACAAGACCCTAAATTTAATTAAATCAGTAAATTTGAGGTTAACTTCATATTTTGTTAATTTACTTACCAAGTCTTTCCAAGCTACCGATTTCACCTTTTTTTTGGAATGGTCTTCAGTAATAACTGCGTTTTCATTTTGGCCAGAGTGTGATTCACTTTCTGATGCCATTTATATCTGTGTTTATATATCAAATTGAAATTATGGAAAACAAATAATAAACACGAGGCACAATGCACATCCACCATCCACATGCACAATTTAAATTAATGTGAAGTTAGAATTAGAAATAGAATTAGAAATAGAAACGTTTCTGGGTTTCTGCACAGAAGTTTCTGTCCCTACCATAGATAAAATGTTCCTATTCTACTGTGGTGAGTGATGTGGTGATGTTAGAAGACGGATAGAGGAGGCGGGAAATCTGTTTAGTGGCACTTAGAGAACCTTTGCACCAGTGGTTGGTTATATTTATTCTCTAATCCCTATACATCCATCGTATTGTAAATATGATACAGTTGGAAAGATATTCAAAAAGATATAATATCGTAGTCTTTTGAAATAGTAGCTTATTATGTAAGTAAAGAGGGCATACACATTTTATTGTAAATCTGAACACTAAATTCCATCGGGGTTACGCAATGTGCAAATCAGGTACATGCGAGCTTTCAGATTTTGTTCTTTTCTCGATACTTAGACTGGGCCACTCCACAATATGTTAAGAATACATACAGCACTTCGCTTTCGCCGATGCAACATAGTATATTTCTTGAAAATTTCGTAGAAGTGACAAGAAAATGCTAAACTTGCTATATATGACCTACATATGAGAAATTTCAAATTATATTTTCTTTCTCCAAAAGCTGAAAGTGTGAAACTCTGCATTTTTCACAGCATATCTAGAAGACAGAGTGCTATTAGAATTTTCCAAAAACCCGTATGGGCGATGCAGTATAAGTAAAGGATATCAATACAAGGAACATGGCTGCTCTCGAATTTTTTTAAAACTACAATGTGTGCCGCTCTGAATGTTTAACGGTATATCAAAAAGACTATATGTGTTCCTTTCGAGTTATCAATGGGGGATATACGCCAGATTTCAGATTATGTTTTTTTTTCTCGAAAACTACAAAGTATGCCACTCATCTCCATATTTCACAGTACATTTAAGAGACAGTGATTTTTTGAGTATTTCCCAAAAATCCGTAGGGGCGACGCAATATGCAAAAGTTATCAATAATACTCTGGTCTACAAAGAAACAAAATTTTCCGCTCCAAGGACTAAACCTATCATTCCTTAATAAGTATATGTGTGTGTGTGTGCGTGTGTGTGTTGAATTCAAATTTTCAATTTAAAAAATTTTCTACCTTGTAAATTTCGTGTAAATTGCGGTTTTTATTGTCAAAAGCCGTATTTTGGCATTAAAATCCGATTTATTACTCAAAACCTACGCGATAGAAAATTTTTGAAATTGAACATTTGGATTCAGCACACAAAATTACTTGAGGAATGATAGGTCTAGTCCTTGAAGCCGACCATTTTTTTTGTAGATCTGTGCACAGGTCTACAAAAAAAAAATCGTCTCCAAGGACTATAAACCCATCATTCCTAAAGTATTTTTGTGTGCTTAATCCTAATTTTCAATTCACAAAATTTTCTACCTCGTAGATTTCGAGTAAATCGCGGTTTTTATTGTCAAAAACCGTGTTTTGGCAATAAATACCGCTATCTACTTAAAATCTACGAGGTAGAAATTTTCTTAAAATGATAATTCGGATTCAGCACACACACACACACACACACACACACACACACCCGCACACACCCACACACACACACACACACCATCACACACACCCGCACACACACACACACACATACTTAAGGAATGATAGATTTAGTCCTTAGAGCAGATAATTGTGTTTTTTGTAGACCAGTGTAAGGAAATGCACGACAGCTTCCAGATTATATTTTTTTCTCCAAAACTACAAATAAGTGTGCCATTTTGCACTTTTCACAGTAAGTATATGTCTAGAAGACGGTGCTATATTTTGATATCTTTTGCTTATTGATATATTTTGCTTGTCTCATCCCTACCGATTCTTGAGAAATACTACTAGCACTGCTGAAGAACGCACTGCATGACTTCTAAATTCACGGTGAAAAACACAAAGTGGCACACTTTCTGTAGTTCGAGATGAAAATATAATTTGAAATTTTCCATATATAGGTCATATTGCAAATTTTTCGTCATTTCTAGGAGATTTTCAAAAAATGTACGTATTAGGGCCGGTAAAAGAAGCACTATCATCTTAACATGTGAAAAATACCAATCTGTAATTTTCGAGAAAAAAAAACAAAACCTGAAAGCTCGCATGTACCTGATTTGCACATTGCGTAACTTCATGGAATTTAGTTTTCAGATTTGCAAAATTTGTATGCCTTCTCCCTAATAGCACATGGATGTCCCGAAAACGTCCCAAGAACGTACTCACAGGACATGAAAACGTCCCGAGGACGTACTCTACCGACGTAAGACGTACCGAGGACGTTTGAGGGACGTTCCGTGTCAGCAAAACGGGGTGTCCCGAGGACGTCCCACCCAGGACTTATGTGGGACGAATGTAGGTCTAGAGAGGACGTCCCGAAAACGTTGTTGGGACATACTATGCAAAACATATAGGTACCTCCCCCTCCACCACTTTTAAGGTGTATTCACAGCAGAGGGTATTTATGTTCCTTTTTGGGTTTTCTAACCACACGCATTTCTTTCGAAATAAAATCCAGTGATTGGATTCTATTTCGAAGGGAATAAATGTGGTTAGAAAAGCCAAAAAGATAAAAAAATGACAATATATAATTACCATGTAGAAAAATTATTCAATTAGATTGATTTTAAAACTTAGTACTTTTATTTATCAACACCAAATGACAAATTTATGCGAACATTTTATTTCTATTGTGCTATTGAAAAATAAGTTATGGCAATTGTATTTTTTTTAAATTAACTTCTTACTCTACAAATTCAAGTGTCAACTGTCAAAAATACAATTTTTATGGGATTTAAAAGTTATATATTATAATACCTAGTACAGTATAATATAATTATATATACATTAAGTCATATTGAATATTATAAGAAATAAGCCAAGTATGCAATAAAACGTAAGATAAATGTATATCTCACCTTTTCTTAACATTTCGCACACTTCGTCTTTTTATAATTATCTTAGTTTAATAGTTTATATTATTTTCTAATATTCTCTCTTTTTTGACACCCTCTCTGTTCTTTCTTTTTCCCTCTTCAATCACGATGTAATAGCCATTTCGGTGTCCTTCCAAGACTTTGAAGCGTTAGCGACTGCAGCAGCCCCTGTGCAAATAAAAGAAAAATTAACATTTCAGATGAAATCTTGGCAAAAAACATTAAGACTAATATATGCCACTTGATGGCAAGCTTATATTTAAAATAAATTGTTATAATTTTCTTGGTGTCCTATTTAAAAAAAATCACAGTTTAAATGTGAACATTTTTTTGTTTAACTGACTTTTGCATTTGAAAGGTTCCCTTGTTCATTTAAAAATTTTAAGAACACCTCTTTATATGAATGATTGATTCTACAAATAATACCAAAGACCGAGAGAAGCAGAAATATATGTTGACTAATGCTACCGCAGATTAATAACATTATTATAAGTTTAACGTTATATTTTTTGGCAATATTATTAGAGAATTCAAGTAAAGAAAATGGCTATGGGTTAAGATGCATTAGGATTTACGGTTAGAAGCAGGTTTATTAGGTTGAACATTGATGATGTACGTACGTACGTACAGCATAATTTCAGAAAAATATAACAAATAGGGCATATAAGTTACAAATTTGTAAATATTCCTCAAAAAGTACCTTTATTAGTTTTTTCCTTATATTAATTTACTGAAATCCCTAAATATACTTTACAAGTTTGTTGATGTTTTCTGGCGAATGTTTTTATTACTCGATGTATCAAACCTTACCTATTAAAAGTTTCATCACCTCCACTTGTTCATCAGAGATGTCGAACCATATATAACACTTCGTTTAACACACTGCATGAGTAGGTACTTCTTTTCAATTTTTACTTCCCTCGCATACCGAAGGGAAGTATTATTGCATGTATTTATAATGTTTAACCAACAATCTTCTTTTAAGTGAATAAGTTCGCTCCATGATAAACAACTAAAAACTACATACTCAGGTTCACAGGTGATCTCCCATAGAATTTTAACAGATCCAAATAAGGTGGTGGTTATATTTATTATAACCTACAAATAAGCCGCACCAAATTTATCTAGAATAAAATATCGATCTAAATACTTATATATTAGTAAATCAATTAAATAGACTTACCTGTTTTTGGTACTTTCTTTTGTAGCCGTTAAAAGTGACTAGTGCCAGTGTGCGGAAGAAATAAAAATGCAAAGAATTTATATAAATCCCAGTTTGACGTTTGACAGCAACTGAGTAACATTACATAAGCTCTGCTTAAATATTGCGGTGAAAATGGCTGTAATATAACCGAAACTCATGAAAAAAATAGTTGAAACTAATATAAGATTTCTGAAATCAGAAAAATTAAATTGACAAAATTTAAATGGACCATGAAATGTGAAAATATTTTGTTATCAAACGAAATTTTGTTAGTAAAACTTTTTAAGGATTGTAATTTCATTTTTAGTTTTTAATTTCCTTTTTTAATCATATCCTCATCTGCTCAAAAAAAAACATCACTCCTAGAGGTTATTTCACAAATGTGTTTAGGTTTGTCTTGACTAGACTCTAGCAGGATGTCCTCAAAACGTTTTATTCAGAACGTTTTAGGGACGATAGCAAACGGACGTCCTTGGGACGTGCCATGTAAACCCGGGACGTTCAGACCAAACGAGGACCTAAATGAACGTCCTGGGGACGTTTGGTGTTATCAGGGCTGTACCTGCAGCATATTATAAACAATCAAGGTACTACTTCAAAGCCGTCGAACACAGTTAACAGCAGTAATTATAAGATATCTTTTTGAATATTATCTTTCTAATTGTATATTATTTATAAGAATATGACGGCCGATGACGTGCAATAAATAATAATAATGTATAGGCGAGATTAGAGAACAAATATAAATAAACGCCAACCACTGGTGCAAATAGATAGATTTGCCACCTCCTATGTTCGTTTCTATCAGAAACATTTCTAACTTCACAGATATTATTTATTTACAAGGTTGCCAAGTTGCAAGGAATGACAAATATATACTCGATATTATTTTTTATTTAAGTTTTAGCCACAACTGGATAACTAAAGTAGCGTTTCCATTTTTTCAATTTAGGTCGAATTCCAATGTAATTCTTATTTTTAGCGGAATCGACAAGCGGAAACGATGATACAGTCAAACAAAATCGGAACGTAGCTCCCCTGACTAACCCTTAGACTAGGAAAGATAGATGGTGAGGACTCGTAACAGCGCATAATCGCCACGCTAACAAGTTGTGCCTAAGACGCCATTGCGGTGGTGGCACACAAACGGTAGAGAGCAAAATGAAATTTTCCAATAGAAGTGATTTATAAGTGATTTAGTGCTAATTTATGTAATGTACCTACATGATGGTATCATATTCTATAAACTACTGTAAAAATCACAGCGGGAAAAAATTGAAAGGAGTGACGCTTTGCAGGTTAAAGTATATGCAGTTTTCACTTTACCTAGTTAAATTAACTGTAGGCCTATTATTTACTTAATTATGTCCGTGTGCATGCAATGATAATGAGAAGCATATAGTATTTCATTTTCTGGTATGCAATTTGCACGTTATTTGATTGAAATTTTCATTCTTCTTTTCTTCATTGAATATAGAACAGTGCATCCGAAATTACACTTTTTCCATGGGGGTAGATATATCGATTATGGTGTTATATTATATAGAATGTAGAATAAATTCTGGTATGTAAGATATGAGTAAATATATTTATGATAGTGAATATTAATTGTATTATTATGAAGCTGTTTTTGGAAAAATACCAGTTTTGTATCGTTTTATTCCTTTGATGTGATAAACTTGACACCTACATATTGTACATATGTTCCGCCACTTGCGCTTGCTCTCTGGTGGCAGGTGGCTTCACCATTGGCAGTAGCGTTACGACTCCTTACAATATATATCTTTCCTACTCTAAGGACTAACCAGAGAGTATTATTTTCCAACTTACTTTACTACATACAAAAAAATAGCAATCGGCGATGCGAAGTGTGCATCTTAAAAAAACCACGCGTCATGTAATCAATACTAATCATAATCATTCGATTGTGTTAAAAGTATGTTATTAGGAAAAAAATTGTCACTAATTTTGTGTTAACCTGTTGGCAACAACGAGAGAATATGCTAACCAATGCTAACTCAGGCAACTCAGCTTTGTGTATGTGTAGTTTATCTATGACTCAGCTACTCAGCAGCTTTGAGACAGTATATGTTCTGTGTTTGAGACGTTGGGGTTGAGTTGAACAGTTGAAGCATAATTTTAATTTTTTACTTTAGCAAAAATGTTTTATTTTGCGAAATGAACCTCTGCTTACAATGGTGTTTGTGAGGAAGATTGACGCCTTGCATAAAATGGAGTGTATTTTAATACTGTGTAAGAAAAGTAAGAAGCTGCGTCGGAAGCTTGGACACTATGGGTTATTGGTATGTAAACATAAACATACATTTTATATACTGTATATGTATATGATCACCGAAGTTAGAGCCTTTAAAGAAGGAGGTGTGGTAATAAAATCCAACGCCAAAAAGGAAATCAAGAGAATTAAAACTGCGGCTGAAAAGATTTTGGGAAAAAATTACAAATACACCTGACCAAAAAAACACCAACATTAAAATTGTAGATATCCCATGGGAAATGGAAAGCGAAGAACTTATTGAGGCCATAAAGAAGCGATCTATAATATTGAACGGTGACTCAATCTTAAACTTCAAGGTAATAAATGAAAACCAAGTGAATGGCTATAATTTGCCTAAGTTGAAGCATAATTTTTATTTTCTAATTACTAATTAATTTAATGTCTTGAGCAAAAATGTTATATTTTGAAAAATGAACCCCGCGGCCCCTTACAACAGTGTTCATGGGGAAGATTAATTCGCCTTCCAGATCCTGGTGGGTGTTTCATACTGTGGAAGAAGCTGCACAGGGTTAAAGCTATTAGATAGGAGACGTGTGTGAAGTTAGCAACGCGTTGCTGGCAACGCGTTGCCAGCAACGCGGAAATAAGTTTTGATGCCAAATTACTAAAGAAACCGAAACCGTTGCGGTAACACCTATCTGATGCCGGTGCATGCACCGTAATATAAGGCAAGGCTTTCTACATTCCACGTAATAGCAGTATATCGACGTATCTTACTATGCTCTTCAACTGTACAAGATCAAAGTATTTATAGTCAAAAAATGAAAAATAAAAGAAAATTTCATTTCTCAGCCTCTGGCTTTGTCCGTTCAAAGCCACTGAACCCATAGTCATCGCATGCACTGCCTCAACACTCCCACAAGGCCAAAGTCATTGGAACCGAGAAATAAAGTTTTTACAGTCAAAAAATATATTTTTTTAAAAAATTCATTTCTCAGCCTCTGGCATTGTCCGTTCAAAGCCACTGAACCCATAGTCATCGTATGCACTGCCTCAACACTCCCACAAGGCCAAAGTCATTGGAACCGACAAATAAAGTTTTTACAATCCAAAAAAAAAAAAATTTTTAAAAATTCATTTCTCAGCCTCTGGCTTTGTCCGTTCAAAGCCACAGAACCCATAGCCATCGAATGCACTGCCTCTACACTCCCATAAGACGAAATTCATTGGAACCGAGAAATAAAGATTTTACAGTATAAAATTTGTAAAAACCGTTGCTGGAACACCAATCTGATGCAGGCGCCTTCACCACAATAAAAGAGAAGTATATATGTGCTTTTCTTACGACATTAGGCTCTCTATATTCCCCGTAGCAGCAGCTTATCGACGTATTTACTATCCTCTTCAACTGAACAGGATCAGTGGGTGAAATAAAGTACAAGTAAAAAAATTAAAAATATAAAAAAATTCATTTCTCAGACTCTGGCTTTGTCCGTTCAAAGCCATAGTACCCATAATCATCGTATGCACTGCCTTTACACTCCCACAAGACCAAAGTCATTGGAACCGAGAAATAAAGTTTTTACAGTCCAAAAATAGTTTTTTTGAAAAAAATTCATTTCTCAGCCTCTGGCATTGTCCGTTCAAAGCCACTGAACCCATAGTCATCGTATGCACTGCCCCAACACTCCCACAAGGCCGTCATTGGAACCGACAAATAAAGTTTTTACAATCCAAAAAAAATTTTTTTTTTTTAAATTCATTTCTCAGCCTCTGGCTTTGTCCGTTCAAAGCCACAGAACCCATAGCCATCGAATGCACTGCCTCTACACTCCCATAAGACGAAATTCATTGGAACCGAGAAATAAAGATTTTATAGTATAAAATTTGTAAAAACCGTTGCTGGAACACCAATCTGATGCAGGCGCCTTCACCTCAATAAAAGAGAAGTATATACGTGCTTTTCTTACGACATTAGGCTCTCTATATTCCCCGTAGCAGCAGCCTATCGACGTATTTACTATCCTCTTCAACTGAACAGGATCAGTGGGTGAAATAAAGTACAAGTAAAAAAAATTAAAAATATAAAAAAATTCATTTCTCAGACTCTGGCTTTGTCCGTTCGAAGCCACAGTACCCATAATCATTGTATGTACTGCCTGTACACTCCCACAAGACCAAAGTCATTGGAACCGAGAAATAAAGTTTTTACATTCCAAAAATAATTTTTTTGAAAAAAATTCATTTCTCAGCCTCTGGCTTTGTCCGTGCAAAGCCACAGAACCCATAGTCATCGAATGCACTGCCTCTACAATCCCACAAGACCAAAGTGTTTGGAACCGAGAAATAAAGTTTTTACAGTCCAAAAATAATTTTTTTGAAAAAAATTCATTTCTCAGCCTCTGGCATTGTCCGTTCAAAGCCACTGAACCCATAGTCATCGTATGCACTGCCTCTACACTCCCACAAGACCAAAGTCATTGGAACCGAGAAATAAAGTTTTTACAGTCAAAAATTTTTTTTTTTTAAATTCATTTCTCAGCCTCTGGCTTTGTCCGTTCAAAGCCACTGAACCCATAGCCATCGAATGCACTGCATCTACACTCCTACAAGACCAAAGTCATTGGAACCGAGAAATAAAGTTTTTACAGTCCAAAAATAATTTTTTTGAAAAAAATTCATTTCTCAGCCTCTGGCTTTGTCCGTTCAAAACCACAGAACCCATAGGCATCGAATGCACTGTCTCTATACTCCCATAAGACGAAAGTCATTGGAACCGAGAAATAAAGATTTTATAGTCTAAACTTGGTAAAAACCGTTGCTGGAACACCAATCTGATGCAGGCGCATTCACCACAATAAAAGAGAAGCATATACATGCTTTTCTTACGACATTAGGCTCTGTATATTCCCCGTGGCAGCAGCATATCGACGTAGTACTATCCTCTTCAACTGAACAAGATCAGTGGGTGAAATACAGTATAAGTAAAAAAATTAAAAATAATAACAAATTCATTTCTCAGCCCAGGGCATTGTCCGTTCAAAGCCACAGAACCCATGGTCATCGTATGTACTGCCTCTACACTCCCACAAGACCAAAGTCATTGGAACCGAGAAGTAAAGTTTTTACTGTCAAAATATAAAAAAAAATTAAAAAAATAATTTCTCGGCCTCTGGGTTTGTCCGTTCAAAGCCACAGAATCCATAGTCATCGTATGCACTGCCTCTACACTCCCTCAAGACCAAAGTCATTGGAACCGAGAAATAAAGTTTTTAGAGTCAAAAAATTTTTTTTTTTTTTAATTCATTTCTCAGCCTCTGGCCTTGTTCGTTCAAAGCCACTGAACCCATGGTCATCGGATGAACTGCCTCTACACTCCCACAAGGCCAAAGTCATTGGAACCGAGAGACAAAGTTTGTACAGTCCAAAAATAATTTTTTTAAATAAAATTCATTTTTCAGCCTCTGGCATTGTCCGTTCAAAGCCACCGAACCCATAGTGATCGTCTGCACTGCCTCTACACTCCCACAAGACCAAAGTCTTTGGAACCGAGAAATAAAGTTTTTACAGTAAAAAAATAAATTTTTAAAAAAAAATTCATTTCTCAGCCTCTGGCTTTGTCCGTTCAAAGCCATTGAACCATAGTCATCGAATGCACTGCCTCTACACTCTCATAAGATGAAAATCATTGGAACCGAGAAATAAAGATTTTATAGTATAAAATTTGTAAAAACCGTTGCTGGAACACCAATCTGATGCAGGCGCATTCACCACAATAAAAGAGAAGTATATACATGTTTTTCTTACGACATTAGGCTCTCTATATTCCCCGTGGCAGCAGCATATCGACGTATTACTATCCTCTTCAACTGAACAAGACCAGTGGTTGAAATAAAGTACAATTAAAAAAATTGAAAATATTAAAAAATTAATTTCCCAGCCTCTGGCATGGTCCATTCAAAGCCACTGAACCCAAGGTCATCGTATGCACTGCCTCTACACTTCCACAAGACCAAAGTCATTAGAACCTAGAAATAAAGTTTTTACAGTCAAAAAATGAAAAATATTAAAAAAATATTTTCTCGAACCTTAGGCTTGTAACCTAAAGAACAAAGGAACTACGTCGTCGTACTTACTGCTGTCCACACCCCGTAAAGTAAAAGTCATTGCAACCGCCTAATAAAGTTTTTACAGCCAAAAAATGGCAAAAACCGTTGCTGGAACACCAATCTGTCCCCGGCGCATTCACGATAAGCAAGTATGCTGTTCTTACGACATGAGGCTTTAGATATGCCCCGTGGCAGCAGCACATTGCCGTATTTTACTGGCCTCTTCAATTGTACAAGGTCAATGGGTCATTTTGCTACAGAGAAATAAAGTACTTATATATATAGGTACAACAAAAATTAAAAACATTAATAAATTATTTTTTCGAACCACCTATGCTATTGTTAAGTTCATAAGCATTAGGGACTATTGTGTAATTAGCCGGTTTTGCAATGTAGCAATATTATATAATGTAAATATGTAATTTTAATACATTTAAATTATTAATAATAACTTTTTTATTTATTGATCGATTTTGTTCAAAAATAGGCTTTATCCTCTAGCTAACACTAACTTACTGTCCAGAGTTTAATACAATCGTTCTTAAGTTATCATGCTAACAATAGGTGTGACGGACGGACAGATGGACAATTTGAAAGTTGTGCAGAATTCGATCACCAATTTAGTGATATGAAATTTCTTTCTCTACGAGCAATATTACCGGTTTTAGAGATGTGCCGATCGAATGCAATATACCTACTATTTGTTTTGTATTTGCGAAGAGTATAATAAAGTGATAAAAAAAAATCAAGAACTAAACTTAGTCTCTGAATCATCCGATTCACTGTCAATATCGCTCCCTTCATTTCTAAACGAAAAATATTAATTTTCATCGTCCATTTCCATTTCGTCATCATCAGAATCTTGATTTTTAGGTCCGAGTCTAAACGATGCGACGTTTTATTTGCAATGTCATCAGATTCTGATGAATACTCTGCGCATCAGAAAGTGAATAGGTAATAAAAAACCCATATAGCATTTTTGCATTCAGAGCATGTGCTCGGAATGTACTTTATGTACCAAGGAACTAAGAATGAATATTCATTTTGCATGTAATGTATATAATCTGAATGTCAGAGAGCCGTACAGATGACCGCTTCTCAACATCCGAATAAGATTCCCACAACATTCCCATGAACCAAAATGGTACTTGATATGAACCAAAGAGGTATATTGAAATATTGCTAGATACATGAGATATATAGAAGGAAGGTCCATGCTACATTCATAATGTACACTGCACGTTCACGGTATACGCGTACTACCTTCGTAGGAATGACCATTACGTATCAGTGGCAGCTATAAATACTTCACTCATGCCATGTATCTTTTTCAGAGTTTAATTACTACAATAATTTATGACTTACTGTAATCAATGAGTCGCTGCTTCATTCTGAGTATGTTCATGATGAAGCAGCCACTCATCTATGATTTCAATAAATAATAAATTATTATAATAATTAAACTCCGAAGAGAATACATGGTATGAGTGAAATACTTGCATATAATAAATCCAGTATCTAATTTTAGTATTTAATTGTTACAGTCAATTATTACTTATTCTAATTTTCCACAATACACATTCCTCGTGAAGAACATTATGTAAGTAAATGTGGAATGTATGCACAGAAAATTTGTTTTTACCACTAGTTTTCAATTAAAGTCAATCATGGTTTATCGATCAAATTTTGTTTGAATAGAGCACACAAATGCTGAATTTGTTATAACAGTACTTTACAAACACCCAAGAATATCATTTGTAAAAAAATTAGTTTTACGTTTATACAAGATCTGTTCAAAATCATTTTAAAATACATCAAACATTTATCACTGAAAATTTCAACTCTAAAATCAAATTTAACACATTATTTCTGATGATCATATTACGTTAGCTTAAAGTTTTATCTAATTCAAATTGTGTTTTAAATTGTCCAGAGCAAAACATGATTCTATTCTATTAACTACTAATTATTGTTGTAACAATTATGCATCTTGAATTATAAAATAGGAAGAGGTATAAATAAAACAGTTAGTGCTACTTTAAATATATTTTTATTTTTTGTTATAGTAGACGCAATCGTTACAGTGACTCTACGAGTGAGACACAAGACGAGGTTTAACTGGCAAGGATAACATTTTCCGTCTTTATTATACTTTCACCCGTTGAGCCACTATAACGATTGCGTCTACTATACAAATATGAATTGCAATAATAGAAAACAATTGTGTCAAGAATTTAAATTGATATTTTGTAAACAACAAACTGTTCTTTGCTACTTATAAACTGTCATATTTTACTATAACCAACGTTTTGCCAGTAAATAAAAAATAGTAAAAATTGGAGGGCTTACATTTCCAAAACCAGTACGTGTCTACATGTTGCCGATGCTGATATTTGTAATTGCGAAACTCCACTTGGCATTCTCAACACATGATCTGTGACTGCTCCTATTGGCTGAATACTTTCTTTTGGCTTTTCCAATTTTTCGGAGAAGGTATTCTCTTCCTGTCTAGAGGAGGTGGGAATACGCATGCTAGTTCCAACTGTAAAAGAAACGAGAGCATATTTGAATATTTGTTTCACTTTAAAAACTGGCCATAATAAAGTTGAAAAATATAACATCTTACAAACATCTTGCAGAAAAAAATAAAAATAATCAAAAACAAATTAAACAAATTGATATTATCATTAATTTACAAAACAGGTATTTTTTTGGAATTCGGAAATATTTGTACTTGTGATTTTAATACCTACCAAAGTTATTAGAAGAACAACATATTTTCCCTCAACTTCTAGTAACAGCAAAATTTATTTCACTTTGGGAAGTCGACGTCTTCCAATATGTTCTTCGATATCACTATCTTCATCTCATAATAATCTTTTGGGAGGAATAATTTGCTTTTTGTACATAGTCCTTTGATTCGTTTTTGTTCACTCTGTATATCCGATGTGAGTTCTGCTCTCTTCAATTGAACTGCAGCTTATAATCTTCTATAATAGGTATAAAGCAAATTAGTACAAATATGACAACTTATATGTTGCAATCAAGACCGATGGTTGTGATTTACATAAATAAAAGCTCCTTAATATTGAAATAGATCGAACCTACCTTCTTGAAAACAAGATTTAGTGTCCACGCTTCATATGGGATCTCTCTTGTTTTTCAATGATTTATCAAATTGTTTCCGTTTAAATGGTGACCACCATTCGTGGAACGAGTCACTTCGAATTAAACCACCTCCGTTTTTTCCCCAAAAATCGATGCCTACAAACATCATTATTCGTATTACAATAAAAGCAAAGATTAGACCTAATCTTTGATAAAAGTACAAAGGGATAGGTAAGTGTAAGTACATTCAACTTTAGTGTCTAAACATAAATTAAAATATCTGTAAATGACAATAAAGGGGACCTTAAACTATGTGGTAGTTGTATTATTGTACATAATTATTGTAAAATACTTACTGCAATGCAATTAAGTATGTAGTAATAACAGTGAACTCTACGTAGTATAGACACAGCATAAATATTTATGCTGTGGTATAGAGATCACTGAGTAATAATCATAGGCAAACAAAACACAAACCATAAACAAATTGAAATCGACATTTGACATTTTGACAGCAGATGCCTAGAGGAATGGAATGAGAATATTGTGCATGCGCACTAACCTAGGGACCGTGGCGCGCGATCACAAGCCTAGTTTGAATTCAAAATTTAAATCATATTTCACATCTACAATTTTGCCAACGATTTAAAATTTATAAAATGGATGTTATTTACCACTGGACAGGGAATGATTATAAATGTACTTAAATCAAATCTGGATAGAGAAACATTTATTTATTTTTATTATAATTAAAGTTAAAGTGGATACTATATAAAAGTAGCAATAGGTAGTCTCATCAGTTGTGATGCAGTTTTATTTTTATTAGTTCATGCGATCCAAATATTTCTACAAAATGTACACATCTCTATCATACAGATAAAATCATCGATGAACGTTTATACGATGTACATGAACACATATACGAAGAACATTCCCTGACATATATACATAGTACATGCGACTATGAACATAAACTTTTGTGTATGTTCGATCCATATCGTCTGTATATTCATATTGTATATGAAAATATTATTTATATGAGAATGTTGGGGGAACATACATGGCTAGTACAGTATGCAATTAGAACATTAGGAATGCAAAATGTACATTCGTGGAACAATAAATGCTATCTGGGAAATGTTAAAACTGACAGCAGACTGGTGATAGCTTTTTTATTGCTGTCACAAACAATTCAATTATTGTAGGGTACGTACCCCCAAATTTTTTCGGGATAATAAAGTTATTAACAGTAATGTCGACAAATATAGGTAAAAATTAGGTATTTTTTAGGCTCTTTTGTCCATATCGTGAAAACTAATTAAAGCGACATAGATGGGATAAAATACTACACGTACCCAAGGTTAAATAGAGTGTTTGGCATGCTCATCTATTCAGCACCCCATATATGTATGTACCTATGTGGTGTTGATCTATTATGATAGATTTCTTGAATGCGCACCAACAAAAATTCAAAATTGATTTAATTATGAAAATCAGCAGTCTTAAAGCAAGGTTTTGTGGTGTTTTATATTTCATTACTTAGTGAAATTAAGTTTCCAACATTTTCAGTTCTCAATCTCTTAACAATGAACGTACTATGTACCCATTTGTCCCGAACTTTTAATGAATTAATTATATATATTAGTTAGCCGTTTGACTAGATAGCGAGTTAGAAGTAGTGATGCACGGGTAGTAATCATTCGTTACTTTTGTAATCGTTACTCGCTAATACCCGAAGTGCTAATGATTACACAGGTTTACAAAAAAAAGTTGTCTGGATCTGGGGTCAGACCATACGTTTCTTATGTATTTTTCGACGCTGAATTCGAATCTGTTTTTAGTTTTGCTCTATCACGTAAGGATTTTGAGATATTCTAACCTAAAAGTTAGACATATTTGAGGTTATGTAGCTTTGAGATTTTTTTCTCAGGAAACCATGTACGGGATCTTCTAACATTTTATTTCATCTTACGTTACATATTAATACACGAATGGTGAAACGTGCGTCGAGTAGATAAATTGTTCAAGTGTAATAGTGTTGTATTGTTTATGAAAACGTGTCGTAAATTGTTCAAGTGTAGTGTTCAAGTGTTTTATTAGTGTTTATTAAAACGTACCAATGCGTTGTGCTTTCAGAATTGTTTTAATTTATTTGTTTTAAAATTATTGTTAATTTTTTTAATATATATTTTGTCAACCAGAATATTTATTTATTACCGCTAAAAGAAAAATAATTTATTTTCGTTATTCTCATAGAGCTTTCAGATTTTTTTTATTATATAAAATATTTTATTTTTACTAACATCATTTCCCCTACTAATACTACGATCCTATCCTTTCCTGGCAAGAAATGACCATACCTCCCCGTGGTTCTTGCTGGACTGTAACAATATTAGTCTTTGATTTCTTTTTGTGATAACTCATATTGTTATTATGAGTGAATTGGGCAATTCATTTTTTTTATCAGTTTCATTTGTGTCCGAGCCTATATACCTACAATGTCTGCCATAAAGTTGGCTACATATGGGAAAAATTTGTATTATTGAAATTTCTAAAAAGTACTATATTGAGGGTTCGTTTCTTTTTTTCATGCAAATACCTTTATTCAACTAAAATACATAAAGTTTTTGTCGAAACTAATCAAATATTTGTGAAATAGACACAAGAATTTATGATTTTTCATATAGTCATTATAATGGTAGGGGTAAAATTGGCAGTTTTTTATTTTCTTCATATCTGCTTCAAAATTGATATATGGGGTCCTTGTTGTATTCTATGCATTTTTTCTTAATACAATTTTTGATACCTTAACAATTTCACCCATTTTTCGGTACCACCGTCAACTATTTTTTACAGTCCTGCCAAACCGGTGATCACATGACATGTGTCAAAATGTAATTTTTTGTTGTCGGACATGAATAAACGAACCCCCAATAGAGTTTTTTAGAAATGTCAATAATACAATTCTTTCCCATATGTAGCCAACTTTATGGCGGACACTGTATAATCAGAATTCCACTAAAATGACGAAGTTACTAAATTAATAATTTTAACATTTTATGACAACACCTTTCCTATTTTTTTATAATTATTTAGCGACATCATTGCTGTTACAGGAAGGAACTGTTTGAGAACTACTGACATTTCTTATACATCAAATAAAATTTTAGTTCAGACGTTTTAGCGGCCATGACACAAGTCAGCTTAAATTTTACCCGACTCTACCACATACTTAGGTATTGTGGGTTAGTTCTTACAGCTGCGCCTCTAGATAGTAGGCCAGCATACTAAATATTTGTGTACGATACTAGTGTTTATAAAATGCCGTCATAAAAATGAATTTGTATCTTAAAAGTACCTTATAGTGGTATGTATCACTAATACTTTTTTTTTGGGATAAAATAAATAAAAATGGTACCTACAGATAGTTATAAGTTATTTGTACGTGTCGCCAAGTCTTATAATGAAGTGCTGGTTTCTCGTCATTGTTTGATTGTAACCGCACGACTTTTCTAGGTCACTTTACATGGAATTAAAAATCATCTAAAAACTTAATTACGAGTTGCAATGACTATACCCTATGGGAGTGTAGAGGGCAATAATTTATTAATATTTTATATTTTTTGACTGCAAAAACTTTACTACGCGGTTGCAATGAATTTTACCTTATGGGAGTGTAGAGGGTAGTACATACGATGAGGTGCATCCGTCGTTTTCAACCCTCAATGGCCAAGGCCGAAGAAAATAATTTATTTATATTTTTTGTTATGTCGGTAAGGTTCTAATGAAAGGCTTATTTCCATATATATATATATTGACTAGTCTTTATATGTAAAATATCACAGATCATTTTGTTAACACATCTTACTATCTATAATTCTATCGACCGACTGCCTGGTCGTCGTTCCCCCACTATGTCCTGTACATTATATTGCCAACCTAACACCCCCACAATAAAATCACAAAGTATGTACTCTACTTTTCTAGGTCCTACTGGAAAATGTTTCCTACATGCTTATCTAACCTATTTATACAAATAAAATTACTACTCTATCATTTTTAAGTATAGTGCCCTACTTAATGTACTTATGCGATTAAAATGCCAAATTGTGGGTTTTAAACTGTATATGTTATAAATAAATCAACTGGACTAATAAATACACATTAGACAATTAACACCATAAATAATAAGTACTGTGACTATAATAAGTTGGTGACAACTTTAGATATTAATTTAATTCGTTTTCTGACTCGGTTACATAATCCTTTAAAAATGCAGGTTTTTTTTATAGAACGTTTCGATCTTTTTACGACAACCTCTGTAGATTTGTCCGCGTTCCTGCGCTTTCGGCTGATTGATTCTTTGGGAATACCTCGTGTAGATTTCACCACGTTCTGACCACTGGTAGTAGATTGTTGTTCCAAACCTTCTGGAACCGTTGTTGAATTTACCGGCGTCTTGGAACTGGGAGACTCGCCATTTACCTGTTTAGGGGCAGAAACATTGCTATTAGGAATGTGTTCACCTTCATGAGAGTTATCGTCATTTAAACTTTGAACTTTTGTGGGGATAATACTTGGATCGAGATTACACATTACATCACTTACGACAGTGGTATCCTCCCCCATAGCTGACAGAGCTTGCTGGCTGGTGCTAGGCAGATTGTTAGCTTGGTTACCTAAATTTGACTTATTCTGAAAGGGTAAATCAAAACTATCATTGAGACAACTTTTATAACTTAAGCTAAAATTATCATTGTTACCCGACACGTGTGAATTATGAACCTGTTTTCCCCTCCAGGCCGTGCCTACTGCAACGCTGCTTTCTTCTGTTGCGTAACTTGTCTTAATTTGGTTTGCGTGCCTCTTCCAGACTTCTCCTGATATAAGCTGGCATAAATATGTAGAACGTCCTATCTTCTTCACGACTTTTGCTGCTGTCCACGTTACCTTGTTAACCCTCCTATAATCCTTCACGTAGACTCCACTTCCTTCTTGGAGAGTCCATTTCCTGCCACCATAGCTTCTCTTTTGTTTTTCTAAAGACTCTTTTACTTTTGTCTGTTGTTGACCCTTTTCTTCATCTTTTTGTTGTAGCGGGTTTCGTAATAGATGCCATTTAGTGCGTATTTCTCTGCCAAACATTAAGAATGATGGAGTTTTACCCGTACTGCTTTGTTCCGTTGTTCTATAAGCGAACAAAAATCTCTGTACTAACGTAGTAATGGGGATTTCCCTGTTCTTTACGTCCTCTACAGCGGTACCAATCCTTATCTTAAACAGTTTCACTGCAGCTTCGGCTGCGCCATTACTTTGGGGGTTGTAAGGTGGAGACAAAATATGTTTGATACCATTATTCCTAAAGAATGTTTGTAAAGATTTTGATACAAATTGTGGGCCATTATCTGACACCACCTCCTTTGGGAGGCCCAAACGAGCAAATATTTTTCTTAACTTTTTCTCTGTTTCAAGAGAAGTTGTATTTTTCATTTTGCAAACCTCTATCCATTTTGAAAATGAGTCTATTACGATCAGGTACATTTTTCCTCTAAGTGGTCCAAGAAAATCGATGTGAATTCTTTCAAAAGCTTGCGATGTTACCGGCCATGATGTTAGCTCGTGTTTTGACTGGTTAGGCTTTGTTTTGAGACAAGCATGACAGCTCTTTATGAGGTTCTCTATGTCACAATCAATATTTGGCCAAAAAATGATAGATCTGGCCAACTTCTTCGCTGCCACTATGCCGATATGAGTGGCATGTAACTCATACAATAGTTCTTTTCTTAATGATTTTGGTACCACCACTCTGTGGCCCCAAAGCAGAATGTCATTATCTATTTCTAATTCATACCTGCGTACATAATATGGTTTGATCTCCTCGTTGATGTTCTTAGGCCATCGATCTGTCCTCACGTACCTTATAGCGTCTTGCAGAACTTTATCCCTGGCGGTTTCTTCTCTAATCTTGGCGTTGTCTATTGGCCACTCCGCCACTGTCTCCGTAAAGTTAATAAATCCTTTGGTGCTGATTTCCTCTGAAAAGTGATCATTTTTTATAGGGTGTCTACTAAAATAATCTGCTACTGTATTTTCTTCCCCTTTTATGTGTTGAATCTTATAATTAAACATGCTCAAAAAGGCGCTCCATCGTTGGAGACGATTTGCTGAATATTGCGGAATGGATTTGTGCTCACCGAAAATTGTGGTTAAAGGTTTATGATCCGTTTTTATAGTAAATTTATTTGCACACAGATAGTGAAAAAATTTAGAAATTCCGAATATTATGGCCAATCCTTCTTTATGGCTGGTTGGATATGATATTTCTGTCTGTGTTAGCTTACGGGACACACAACCTATAAGTCGCTCTTTTCCATCTACCACATGCGCCAATGTCGCACTAATTCCTATGTTTGATGCGTCACATGATAAAACAATTGGAAGGTTTTGGTCAAAATGTACTAAAATTTGATCAGAAATCATGACATCTTTTATTTCATTGAATGCGTCCTCACGCTCCTTTGTCCATACAAATTGAGTATCATTTTTTAAAAGTTCGTAAATTGGATTCAAAATATCGGCCAATCTTGGCACAAATTGAGAGTAATAATTAATCATACCTACAAATCTGCGGACTTCAGATTGATTTGTTGGTCTAGGTGCCTCCACAATTGCTTTAACCTTTTCGTCTGTTTTCCTCATCCCCGTTTCACTAATACGATGTCCCAGGTACTGTATTTCCTTCTTGAAGAACTCGCATTTATCTTTTCTGACGGTGAAACCAGCATCTTGAAGTACCTGAAAAACTTGCTCCAAGTTCTTAAGATGATCCTCGGCTGAACTTCCCGTGACAATAATATCATCTAGAAAATTGATACACCCATTAATACCTTGCAACAACTGTTCTATGGTTTTTTGGAAGATGCTAGAAGCAGGAGTGATGCCAAAAGCTAGTCTGTTCATAAAATATAGACCTTTATGAGTATTTATACAAAGTAATTTTGATGTTTTCTCATCTACAGGGAGTTGATTATATGCCATTTGCAAATCTATTTTAGAGAAAAACTTTCCTTTATTTAATTTAGCAAAAACTTCATGAATTTTTGGAAGGGGGTACTTACATTCTTGAATATGCTTATTAATCGTAGTTTTATAATCACCGCATAGTCTTACTGTGCCATTTGCCTTTAGCACTGGAACAAGGGCAGTAGCCCATTCGCTATTTAGGGTCGGTGTAATAATACCTTGCGCTTCAAGTCTATCTAATTCCTCTTCTACAATTTTTTTATATGCTAAGGGAACGGTTCTATATTTGTGGAACACAGGTTCAGCATTCTCATCCTTTAATTTTAAAGAAATAGTACTATATTTAAATTTACCAATATCTTCACTAAATAATTTATCATATTTTTTTATGAGTACTTTTACCTCTTCCTCAAGTGAAATATTATTGATTAAATTTACCTTAATTTTAAAAATATTTAACCAATCCCTGCCTAGCAAGCTCGGCCCTCCATTTGGGGTGGACACCACATAGAATTTCATATCGTTCTCTTTCCCGTTATACTCTACTCTTGCTTGAAAATATCCAACTGGCATGAAGGTGCTCCCATTATATCCTCTTAGCAATGTATTTGATTTCTGCAACCTATAATTAGAAAAATTGCTTAAATATGAATCGTAACTACATACAGATACCGATGCACCACTGTCAAAACTAAACTGATGCATTTTACCATTTATTTTTAGCGAAATTCTAAAATTGTCATCAACTTTTACAATATTTGCGTCAGCAAAATTGTATATTTCCTCATTTTCTCTGAAACAATACAAATACTTTTCATTTTCAACAGAAAAACAATCGTCATCCTTTAAAATCGTGTCAACATAACCTTCATTTTCAGTTATAAAATTAAAATTTTTATTTACCTTACACATTTTGGATATATGACCTATTCGATTACATCTTAAACACCTTGCATTTTTAAATTTACATGGGTTTTTGTGAGAATTTCCACAGATTCTACACGTTTTTTGTTTGTCTTGGGCTTGGGTAAATCCGTTGACATTTGACGATCCTGTCGCTCCAATGTTGCCAACACGTCCATTGTCCTTGCCTCGATTCGTCCGCTGATTCGTCAATTCATGGCGCTGCGAACCGTAGTGGGATGTTCCCTGATAGTGTTGCGTGCGCCTGTCCCTGCGACTCGAATTCCTATTTCCGTTTCCTTGATGCGTAAACTTTGAATTCATATAGTTGACCTTGGATATGCTAACGACATTTTCCACTTTCTTGGCTAGGGCTAATAAATCCTCCAGACTTTTCGACTCGTCCTCTTCACATATTCTGTCGAAGACTTTTCCTTGGGCTAATCCAGAGACGAATTTGTCCTTCAAAACCTTCATTAAATCGTTGCCAAATTTGCAATTGACCGAAAAACTCCTGACCTTGGCATACCATTCGGATACGGTCTCATCTTTTTGGCTGAGATTATAGAATTTTTTTCTTTCTCGCCACACACTTATTTGGACATTATATTGTTTGTTCATCATCGAACACAACTCTTGATACGATACTTCCTTTGGTAATTTCGGATAAGACAAATTTCTTAACAATACGTACGTTGACTGTCCCACTGAATTTAACAACGTCGCTATCTTGGTTTTCTCCTCCTTAATTTGATTAGCTTCAAAATACTGTTCTAGCCTCTCTATATATATTTCCCACTGGTCGGATTCAGGGCAGAATTCATGAAAACGTGCCATTGAAGTGGTCGCCATTTTTCTCTCCACGTGCGTGACTGCAACCTCTCGCGATTTCCAGTACTTTTACACCCACGACTCCTTTACTTTTCCTCGTCGCCACTTGTTATGTCGGTAAGGTTCTAATGAAAGGCTTATTTCCATATATATATATATTGACTAGTCTTTATATGTAAAATATCACAGATCATTTTGTTAACACATCTTACTATCTATAATTCTATCGACCGACTGCCTGGTCGTCGTTCCCCCACTATGTCCTGTACATTATATTGCCAACCTAACATTTTTCATTCTTCAAACTACTTTATTTCACCCACTGATCCTGTTCAGTTGAAGAGGATAGTAATACGTCGATATGCTGCTGCCACGGGGAATATAGAAAGCTTAATGTCCTAAGAAACGCATGTATTTACTTGCTTCATATATGGTGTATGCGCTAGCACCAGATGGTGTTCCAGCAACGGTTTGTACCAATTTTTTACTATAAAAACCTCATTTCTCGGTTCCAATGACTTTCGTCTTATGGAAGTGTAGAGGCAGTGCATACGATGACCATGGGTTCTGGACTTTGGTCGGACAAAGCCAGAGTCTGAGAAATGAATTTTTTTATATTTTTAATTTTTTTACTTGTACTTTATTTCACCCACTGATCCTGTTCAGTTGAAGAGGATAGTAAATACGTCGATAGGCTGCTGCTACGGGGAATATACAGAGCCTAATGTCGTAAGAAAAGCACGTATATACTTCTCTTTTATTGTGGTGAAGGCGCCTGCATCAGATTGGTGTTCCAGCAACGGTTTTTACAAATTTTATACTATAAAATCTGTATTTCTCGGTTCCAATGAATTTCGTCTTATGGGAGTGTAGAGGCAGTGCATTCGATGGCTATGGGTTCTGTGGCTTTGAACGGACAAAGCCAGAGGCTGAGAAATGAATTTTTTAAAAAAATTTTGTTTTTGGATTGTAAAAACTTTATTTGTCGGTTCCAATGACTTTGGCCTTGTGGGAGTGTTGAGGCAGTGCATGCGATGACTATGGGTTCAGTGGCTTTGAACGGACAAAGCCAGAGGCTGAGAAATGAATTTTTTTATATTTTTAATTTTTTTACTTGTACTTTATTTCACACACTGATCCTGTTCAGTTGAAGAGGATAGTAAATACGTCGATAGGCTGCTGCTACGGGGAATATAGAGAGCCTAATGTCGTAAGAAAAGCATGTATATACTTCTCTTTTATTGTGGTGAAGGCGCCTGCATCAGATTGGTGTTCCAGCAACGGTTTTTTCAAATTTTATACTATAAAATCTTTATTTCTCGGTTCCAATGAATTTCGTCTTATGGGAGTGTAGAGGCAGTGCATTCGATGACTAAGGGTTCAGTGGTTTTGAACGGACAAAGCCAGAGGCTGAGAAATGAATTTTTTAAAAAAATTTCTTTTTTTGACTGTAAAAACTTTATTTCTCGGTTCCAATGACTTTGGCCTTGTGGGAGTGTTGAGGCAGTGCATACGATGACTATGGGTCCAGTGGCTTTGAACGGACAATCCCAGAGGCTGAGAAATGAATTTTTTTTAAAAAAATATTTTTTGACTGTAAAAACTTTATTTCTCGGTTCCAATGACTTTGGCCTTGTGGGAGTGTTGAGGCAGTGCATACGATGACTATGGGTCCAGTGGCTTTGAACGGACAATGCCAGAGGCTGAGAAATGAATTTAAAAAAAATATATATTTTTTGACTGTAAAAACTTTATTTCTCGGTTCCAATGACTTTGGCCTTGTGGTAGTGTTGAGGCAGTGCATACGATGACTACGGGTTCAGTGGCTTTGAACGGACAATGCCAGAGGCTGAGAAATGAATTTTTTTTAAAAAAATATTTTTTGACTGTAAAAACTTTATTTCTCGGTTCCAATGACTTTGGTCTTGTGGGAGTGTAAAGGCAGTGCATACGATGATTATGGGTACTGTGGCTTTGAACGGACAATGCCAAAGGCTGAGAAATGAATTTTTTTCAAAAAAATTATTTTTGGACTGTAAAAACTTTATTTTTCTGTTCCAATGACTTTGGTCTTGTGGGAGTGTAAAGGCAGTGCATACGATGATTATGGGTACTGTGGCTTTGAACGGACAATGTCAGAGGCTGAGAAATGAATTTTTTTCAAAAAAATTATTTTTGGACTGTAAAAACTTTATTTTTCGGTTCCAATGACTTTGGTCTTGTGGGAGTGTAAAGGCAGTGCATACGATGATTATGGGTACTGTGGCTTTGAACGGACAAAGCCAGAGTATGAGAAATGAATTTTTTTATATTTTTTATTTTTTTACTTGTACTTTATTTCACCCACTGATCCTGTTCAGTTGAAGAGGATAGTAAATACGTCGATAGGCTGCTGCTACGGGGAATATAGAGAGCCTAATGTCGTCAGAAAAGCATGTATATACTTCTCTTTTATTGTGGTGAAGGCGCCTGCATCAGGTTGGTGTTCCAGCAACGGTTTTTACAAATTTTATGCTATAAAATCTTTATTTCTCGGTTCCAATGAATTTCGTCTTATGGGAGTGTAGAGACAGTGCATACGATGACCATGGGTTCAGTGGCTTTGAACGGACAAAGTCAGAGGCTGAGAAATGAATTTAAAAAAAAAAAATTTTCTTTGATTGTAAAAACTTTATTTCTCGGTTCCAATGACTTTGGCCTTGTGGGAGTGTTGAGGCAGTGCATACGATGACTATGGGTCCAGTGGCTTTGAACGGGCAATGCAAGAGGCTGAGAAATGATTTTTTTTAAAAAAAATATTTTTTGACTGTAAAAACTTTATTTCTCGGTTCCAATGACTTTGGCCTTGTGGTAGTGTTGAGGCAGTGCATACGATGACTACGGGTTCAGTGGCTTTGAACGGACAATGCCAGAGGCTGAGAAATGATTTAAAAAAAAAAAATATTTTTTGACTGTAAAAACTTTATTTCTCGGTTCCAATGACTTTGGTCTTGTGGGAGTGTAGAGGCAGTGCATACGATGACTATGGGTTCAGTGGCTTTGAACGGACAATGCCAGAGGCTGAGAAATGAATTTTTTTCAAAAAAATTATTTTTGGACTGTAAAAACTTTATTTTTCGGTTCCAATGACTTTGGTCTTGTGGGAGTGTAAAGGCAGTGCATACGATGATTATGGGTACTGTGGCTTTGAACGGACAAAGCCAGAGTATGAGAAATGAATTTTTTTATATTTTTTATTTTTTTACTTGTACTTTATTTCACCCACTGATCCTGTTCAGTTGAAGAGGATAGTAAATACGTCGATAGGCTGCTGCTACGGGGAATATAGAGAGCCTAATGTCGTAAGAAAAGCATGTATATACTTCTCTTTTATTGTGGTGAAGGCGCCTGCATCAGGTTGGTGTTCCAGCAACGGTTTTTACAAATTTTATACTATAAAATCTTTATTTCTCGGTTCCAATGAATTTCGTCTTATGGAAGTGTAGAGGCAGTGCATACGATGACCATGGGTTCAGTGGCTTTGAACGGACAAAGTCAGAGGCTGAGAAATGAATTTAAAAAAAAAAAAATTTCTTTGATTGTAAAAACTTTATTTCTCGGTTCCAATGACTTTGGCCTTGTGGGAGTGTTGAGGCAGTGCATACGATGACTATGGGTCCAGTGGCTTTGAACGGACAATCCCAGAGGCTGAGAAATGAATTTTTTTTTTTTTAATATTTTTTGACTGTAAAAACTTTATTTCTCGGTTCCAATGACTTTGGCCTTGTGGGAGTGTTGAGGCAGTGCATACGATGACTATGGGTCCAGTGGCTTTGAACGGACAATCCCAGAGGCTGAGAAATGAATTTTTTTTAAAAAAATATTTTTTGACTGTAAAAACTTTATTTCTCGGTTCCAATGACTTTGGTCTTGTGGGAGTGTAGAGGCAGTGCATACGATGACTATGGGTTCAGTGGCTTTGAACGGACAATGTCAGAGGCTGAGAAATGAATTTTTTTCAAAAAAATTATTTTTGGACTGTAAAAACTTTATTTTTCGGTTCCAATGACTTTGGTCTTGTGGGAGTGTAAAGGCAGTGCATACGATGATTATGGGTTCAGTGGCTTTGAACGGACAAAGTCAGAGGCTGAGAAATGAATTTAAAAAAAAAAAAAAATTCTTTGATTGTAAAAACTTTATTTCTCGGTTCCAATGACTTTGGCCTTGTGGGAGTGTTGAGGCAGTGCATACGATGACTATGGGTCCAGTGGCTTTGAACGGACAATGCCAGAGGCTGAGAAATGAATTTTTTTTAAAAAAATATTTTTTGACTGTAAAAACTTTATTTCTCGGTTCCAATGACTTTGGCCTTGTGGGAGTGTTGAGGCAGTGCATACGATGACTATGGGTCCAGTGGCTTTGAACGGACAATGCCAGAGGCTGAGAAATGAATTTTTTTAAAAAAAATATTTTTTGACTGTAAAAACTTTATTTCTCGGTTCCAATGACTTTGGCCTTGTGGTAGTGTTGAGGCAGTGCATACGATGACTACGGGTTCAGTGGCTTTAAACGGACAATGCCAGAGGCTGAGAAATGAATTTTTTTTTTAAAAATATTTTTTGACTGTAAAAACTTTATTTCTCGGTTCCAATGACTTTGGTCTTGTGGGAGTGTAGAGGCAGTGCATACGATGACTATGGGTTCAGTGGCTTTGAACGGACAATGCCAGAGGCTGAGAAATGAATTTTTTTCAAAAAAATTATTTTTGGACTGTAAAAACTTTATTTTTCGGTTCCAATGACTTTGGTCTTGTGGGAGTGTAAAGGCAGTGCATACGATGATTATGGGTACTGTGGCTTTGAACGGACAAAGCCAGAGTATGAGATGAATTTTTTTATATTTTTTATTTTTTTACTTGTACTTTATTTCACCCACTGGTCCTGTTCAGTTGAAGAGGATAGTAAATACGTCGATAGGCTGCTGCTACGGGGAATATAGAGAGCCTAATGTCGTCAGAAAAGCATGTATATACTTCTCTTTTATTGTGGTGAAGGCGCCTGCATCAGGTTGGTGTTCCAGCAACGGTTTTTACAAATTTTATGCTATAAAATCTTTATTTCTCGGTTCCAATGAATTTCGTCTTATGGGAGTGTAGAGGCAGTGCATACGATGACCATGGGTTCAGTGGCTTTGAACGGACAAAGCTAGAGGCAGAGAAATGAAATTTTATTTTATTTTTCATTTTTTGACTCTATAAATACTTTGATCTTGTACAGTTGAAGAGCATAGTAAGATACGTCGATATACTGCTATTACGTGGAATGTAGAAAGCCTTGCCTTATATTACGGTGCATGCACCAGCATCAGATAGGTGTTACCGCAACGGTTTCGGTTTCCTTAGTAATTTGGCATCAAAACTTATTTCCGCGTTGCTGGCAACGCGTTGCTAACTTCACACAGATAAAGAGGAGGTGTTCAAATACAACACCAAAGAGGAAATCAAGAAAATCAAAACTGCGGCTGAAGAGAAATTGGGAACAAATTACAAAGTAAATACACCTGACCAAAAAGGTGTTTTATACTGTAGAAGCTGCAGCGGAGGCTTCATATGGGTAATTGGTATGTAAACATTTATTTTATATACTGTAGTTATATGATCACCGAAGTTATATAGAGAAGAAAGTGTGGTAATCAAATACAACACCAAAGAGGAAACCAACAAAATCAAAACTGGCTGAAAAGAAATTGAGAGAGAATTACAAAGTAAGTACACCTGACCAAAAAGGTTTTATATACTATGAAGAATGCGCAGGAGAGGCTTGGATAACATGGATTATTAGTATGTAAACATATATTTTATATACTGTAGCTATATATGATCGCTGAAATTAGAATCGTTAAAGAAGGGGGTGTGGTAATCAAATGCAACATCAAAGAGAAAATCAAATCTGCGGCTGAAAAGACATTGGGAAAAAATTACAAAGTAAATACACCTGACCAAAAAGGTGTTTTATACTGTAGAGAAATCTGCAGGCTTGAATAACATATGGGTAATTGGTATGTAAACATTTATTTTATATAATGTAGTTATATGATCACCGAAGTTAGAGCCGTTAAAGGAGGTGAGGTAAACAAATACAACAACAAAGAGGAAATCAAAACTGCGGTAAAAAGAAATTTAGAGAGAAATACAAAGTAAATACACCTAACCAAAAAGGTGTTATACTGTGAAGAAGCCGCAGGGGAGGTTTGGATAACATGGGTTATTGGTATATAAACATATATTTTACATACTGTAGCTATATGATCACTGAAGTTAGCGCCGTTAAAGAAGAAAGTGTGGTAATCAAATACAACACCAAAGAGGAAATCAAGAAAATCACTGTGGCTGAAAAGAAATTAGGAAACAATTACAAAGTAAATAATACACCTGACCAAAAAAAACCCTAACATTAAAAGTGTAGATATCACAAGGGAAATGGAAAGCGAAGAACTTATTAAGGCTATAGAGAAGCAAAATATAATATTAAACAGTGACCTAATCTTAAACGCCAAGGTAATAAGAGAAATGAAAACCAAGTTGATGGCTATACTTGAATGTGATGCAGAACCATTTAAGACTTATGCAAGAAAATGGTATATACTTAGATTGGTCCAGATGTCAAATTTATTACGAATATGTAGATGTTTTGCGTTGTTTTAAGTGTGGTGGTTATGGTCACAAATCAAGCAGTTGTGACAGTAGTTCATCTAGATGCTTACATTGTGCAAAACTGGTGAATGAACATGAGAAACAGTGTGATTGTGAAACTCCAAAATGTGTCAGTTGTATTGATGCATTGATAATAGAAATTCAAAAACAAAATATCCAACATAATGTAGATAGTGATTATAGCAATTAGAAAATATAATTATAGTTAGGGATAATATTAATATAACTAAATTTAATATACCTATAGCACCAAAATATACAATCAATTAAAAATAAAATGAAACAAATAGAAACAGAGTTTGCCTTACATAACATGGAGGTGGTATGTCTTACAGGGTCCTGACTCCAACCATGGGAATTGGTGGTATTCACATAGATGGTTACACACACAAAGCTGCATACTACAGAAGTGTACATAAAAATAGGTGTTATAATTTTCCACAAATCTTCACTGAATTTAAGCATAGATGAAATTAATGGATTAAATCGAATATCAAAGGAAAAATATTTAGAAAATGCAGGTATCGTAATAAAAATGAACAGATCCATTAAAATCAAAATAGTTCTGGAAATATAAATATATTTTTTACCCTAAACAATTACTAAATAATTTATTAAATGAACTCTATGCTTGTATATTACGTGGTGATTTTAATATCGACTTTTTGTCTAAAAGTAGAGTGTGTAGTCAACTATATGTGATATTCTTAATTCATATAATGTACATTGCCTTATAAAAGAATTTACAAGAATAGGTGTAAATTCAGTTTCAAGCGTAGACTCGTGTAGTAATTTTTTACAAAATCAAAGCAAGTTTAGTTGCCGAATATTATCAAATAAGTTGTCTTACCATACAGCGCAAGTTTTATATGGTGACATTTCAAATATCTGTCAAAGACCAAATAACAGAGCCATATGTTGATTATAATTATCAAACTTTTATTCACTATGCTAGTAATGAAAACTGACTTAATGTATACAGCGCGACACCTGTAAGTGATGGCTTTAAAGAATTTATTTCCAATTTTGCTTATGATATTGAAATGAGTTTTCCTTTTACGACCGTGACAAAAGACTGCAACAAGAAATCGTGGGTTACCAGGGACACTTCCCATAAGAAACCCCCTTTGCACCCCCGATACCTAAAAATCTGTCCGTTTTTCGACCTTGTGCCCATGAGAACTTTTTATCAGGAGCTCGAGAGGAATAACATATATTGATTCCAGTGAATTTGTCCGTGGCAGAGGCCACTTCCCATAAGAAATGTTCCCCTTTGCACCCCCGGTATCCAGAAAACTGTCCATTTTCCGACCTTATGCCCATGAGAACTTTTGATCAGGAAAAATTTATCTACATTATAAGTAATGCGATTTAGCTGGGAGCCATTTTCATAAGAATTGTGCGGGGTCCTTTGTAACTTTGTATATGTTTATATATTTATATCATTGTTTGTTTACCATTTTTTGTCAACATTAAGATATTGTAAGTAATTAATTTTGTTTAATATCCTATATCGAAACAAACCGAATACATAGTTCGAAACATGTCCGCTATAGTATCATAATTTCTTATTTTAATTTGATTTAATATTATTGGGAGTGCTGATATTTCTAAATTCTAATTCCATGAACAAAATAATGACTTAATAATCTATGTAAAATAAAAAACATAAAATGCCAAGAATTAAACTTCAATGTGTATTAAAACTAGAATAAATTTTTATACACCTAAATATTTACATTCAAGGATTTTTTTAAATACATCTGTACATTCTAATTTGTATTAGTCGAGGTATTAGTCAATTTTAAATTTTTCCTATAAAATGGGTATGTTTTCTTTTCTTTTTTCGGCTATTAAAATATTCTGAAAATAAAGCGTCAAACTCCTATAGGGCTGTAAATGTTTAAAAGCCCTGAATTAGCTATATTTTTTCATGTATTACACCTACGTGTATATCAAAGAATTTTATATAAATTCTTTGGTCGTAAACTGTGATAGAAGTTCGCTATTTCCGGTCACCAATAATTTTTTTTTACATTGATAAAGAACTGGATTGGATTTTATATTTTGGACAGTTCTAAGCATTGTTTGACTCTTGACATCTTTTAACTAACCTTACCCTTCTCGAGATATAAGCATCGATCGTATGTATTTAGGCTTTCTTTTTCAAAAAAACTAGTATTTGGGGCACTGAATATGAGCTAAATCATGTGAACTGTATATTTTGGACAATTCTATGCAATTTTTGACTCTTGACATTTTTTACCTAACCACCGTTCTCGAGATATAAGGTTAAGAAGAGAAGCGTATATTTAAGCTTTTTTCATAGAACTATATAATTTCTTTGGGCGCTTATTATGAACTAAAACTGTGAACTTCATATTTTGATCAATTCTAAGCATTTTTTGACTCGGTGACATTTTTCACCTAACCTTACCCTTCTTGAGATATAAGCGTTTGAAAAGAGAAATGTATATTTAAGCTTTTTATTTTTCAAAATATTAAGTAGTATTAACGATTATTTGTGGGCGTTGTTTATGAAATAAAACATGTCTACTTATATACAGGCTGTAATTAGTTTCATGTCATTAAAAAAAACTGGTGGTAGGGAACGACAAGACAAACAAAAAAACATTATATAACATGGGGTCTAAAGCTCATAGTTTTGGAGAGAAAAAATAAACAAAAATTTCGCAAATTTTTAATATAATTTTTTGAGAACTGCTGGAATATTGAGGTAGGTTTAGATCTAGATCTGATCTGAAGAAAACTATACTCTAACTCTCCCTTGTGCAATATTTTAGTTAGTGTCGGTGTTTCGTTATGTGCACACATCCAACCTGCCGTTCGTTGTTTTTGAATTTCACGTCATTGTGTATTTATAGTTAAAATTTATTTTATTGACTACCGTTCAAGTTGTCAAATTCTTGATTACGTACAGACACAACTTACTTGTTCGTTCTTTTTGTATTCCTTTTTGGCTTTTGTACCAAGTTTTTATTTTATTTTTCTTTATTGACAACGTTATTAGTTGATACTTTAGTGTTGAACTAAGTGCATATGTACTTAATTCGACGTACCGAACTGTAGTAAGCTTTTAACCCAGGACACTCATTTATGTTACAAATGTTAATAAACCACATTTAAATTTTCTAAATTATAAATAATCCAATATTTTGTTCCAAATTAAGAAACACACATGTAAAGAAATGCTCTGTTTAAACCTCTATGGCCATTATTTGCTTGCAATTGTGCACGAAGAGAGAACGAATTATTTACCTCTTTATACTTGCTTCAGTTCAGTTGAGGCAGTCCATCAAAGACGGTCGATGATCCTTTGACACAGCAGACCGCCGCATGTGCCGACGAGCACTTTTTTATGACAATTTAAAAGTTGTATAACTGGGAACTAGGAGTCCAATGACCAAGAAAAGCAGTGGTTCTTAATAGTTGTCTACCATAATATTAAAAATATTGGCCCACACCAGTTTTTTTCAAAGTGCCCCTAGAGGGAAAAGTCATAAAGGTTTTTTCTTTGTCTAGTCGGAGTCCAATACCAGTTTTTTTTTTAATGACAAGACACTGATTACACCCTGTATATTTTGGACAATTCTCGGTATATTTTGACTCTTGATATTTTTTACCTAACCTCACGTTTCTTGAGATATAAGGGTTTAAAATGAAAAAAAAGTATTTAATTTCTTATTTTCCAAAAACTAGTAATCTTGATCATTTATTATATGAATTAAAACATGCGGACTTTATACTTTGAGCAATTCTAAGCATTTTTTGACTCTTGACATTTCCTAACTTCACTTTTCTCGAGATATACTTAGGCATTTAAAAATTAATAAAAAAATATATTTAAATGCCTATATCTCGAGAAGGGTGAGGTTAGGTAAAAAATGTCAAGAGTCAAAAAATGCTTATAATTGTCCAAAATATAAAGTCGAATGGTTCTTTTTCAACTTAAAAAAAACGTGGGCGATCCGAAATCGGAAATAGCGAAGTTTTGTCTCAGTTTACAACCTGAAATCGAAAATGCGCCAATTCCCATGACCCTGACTTCTGTACATATTTAGGAACATTTTGCACATAATATTTGATCTGTGATTTGCACCATCACACATAAAAATCAGGTGGGGCGAAGTCTCATGTTGGGGTTTAGGCAAAGATAGAGTTAGTACTCTAATCTTTGGCCTTGTTGTGTTCCAAGAAATCAAGGCTTGTTAACCGAAATCAGTGAAATTTTTTGTGAAAGCCACAGGAATTTAAAAAACATTTTGGTGGATATAACTTGATATGTGTGTTTATTATTATATTAACACCGTTAATAATATTGTCAATTATCTCTCTAATATTATAACAATCCTCAGTAACATTTTTAAAACTATAAATTTAATATGCATATTTTTATTGCCATATGATTTAGCAAAAACTTATTAAGGTGTCGATAATTGGGACGTTTACCTTATATTGCTTTCGATTGGCACATTTTTAAACCCGGTAATATTTCTCATACTTAGAGAAAAAATTTGGTGATTGAATTCAGAACTTTCAAAATATCCATCTGTCTGTTCGTCCGTCCATCATGTTTCTTGTAAGCATGATAATTTAATAACCAAAAGTGCACTAAATCGGTGAAGAGTATAATGGTTAGCTTGTTCATCAATGTTAAATCAACTACGAGAGTGAATATGCAGATTCAGATATGAGTAGCGAATAATTCGACAGTTAATTTGATTATACTATATCGCTCGTATGCACTATAATGTGCGCGCTAATCAATTATGATAATTTTCTATTCACAGTTTCTGTACCATTTTTATACAGCTACTATTGAAAATTAAATATAAAGAAGGAATTGAAATGACGCATGGCGTTGAAATCCAAGACAACTTTTCTTCGGCATAAATTTTTCCAATACCGTCGAAGAAAAGAGGTATAAAATTAAAAATCGTCAATTATATTTAAAAAAAAAACTTTATTCTACTCTTAGAGCGTCAAATAACGAGATATTGGCGACTTTTCAATATCTAAACATTATTAGCATTGAAAATATCAACTTCACGAAAAGAAGTTGTTCGCAACATTTTTTGTTGGAAATCGATAAAAAAATTGCTTCATTGAAAAAATGCATGTTTCCTTTTGTTGTAAACAAAATTGTTTCAAACAATATCAGACCAGGTTACCATGCGCTAACATGGATTTACATAATGGGTAGTGTCTCGTGTCTCATATGAACTGATTCCAGTAAAAAAACTGCATCCGAAATGTATTCGAAACTTATGCGCCTATAGCGTCTGCTCTATAATTAAACCTTATTATCTAATATCAATTTTGAGGTCGAGTAAAAAATTATTACACACAAGCAAGTAGGAGAAATAGTATTTGTAATAATCAGAGATCGGGACTTTTATTCTCGGTGCCAGAGACGCTCTCATATAAACCTAGTGGTGAAATATTTATTATTGCCAGCTACATTGTATTTTTGGTAATAAATTTAACTTAAAAATGGTAATAGTTACAAAAACATGTAAATCACACACTACCCTGTTCTGTTTAATGTGTGGCGTGTTTATTGTTTTTCATAGTAATTAAATATGAAAACCCAATTAACTGCTGGCAACATAAAACATTTTTCCTTACATAACAAACAAAGTTAAGGATTTATGGCATAAAACTGCCATGTACCGTTTGCATCACGTGATAATGTCACGATAGATAAAGGTGAGGGCCTTAGACCATGGGCCTACGCCCTACGTGACTTTGGGCTTTCTGGAGTAGTGTGTTAAGAAGGGGAAACTTTGTGGATTTACATGGTTTTATTAAAACACTCTTTTAGGGGATTACGAACAATCAACAGATACAAATAATCAACAACAATAATACACATTATAAAAATGGAACACAACAAACTTAAACGATCTTACCAATATACACAGTGGGAAGGAAAAGGTGTCACTTTACACTATACAACTTAACTTGTGATCTCCAGGGTGGAGATCACTAAAATTGCCTGAAGGGCCTGGACCCCCATCTCAAGAGATAGGAGCCCGAAACCAAGAATGTCGACACTAAGACGTCGAAACTGAAAAGAACCAAGAGCCTCGTTTGTTTTGATTATTCGTTTTATATATACTTGTTTATTTAGCAGACCTTTATACCGGTCAATGTTATGTTTATATATATATTTGTGTTTTATTAATATACAATTCTACTATCGACATTGACATTATTTGTTTTTTGATTTAATATGGACCAGGGTCGAATGTATTTTATTTATACAATCATTTGCTGCTTTCCCGGATTTGGCTATTTCCTGCGTGACAATAAAGTGAATTTTACTTCATTTTAAAATGTTAATACATATAACCTACTTTTATCGGAAATCTATTACATTTGTGAAACGTACTGACAATTACCTAAAAACATAGTTGATTTTTTATATTTGTAGTGTTAAGGGCATTTGACCCCGACCGAGTGTTAACATTAAATTCCAGCGTACAGAGGTACTTTCATGTTTTTTACTTTATGAGGTTTTATTTCCTTTAATTTTACAACGCCGCCGAAGTTGTAAAACATTTCAAAATTGCCTTTTACCTATACTGTGGCAATTATTGGCATTTACGTCAACATTTAATAAAGGGAAAGGGTAGACCATCCAGGGTCGCAGTTTTTTAAACCGCAGTATGTATGTACATATGTATCTGCAAACCTAATGTGAAATTATACAGAGTCGGCAGTATACAAAAATGTCTATAGTGCTTCTCAGGCTACAATAGACTTGAGGATTCGCGATTTTCCAGAGCTGCAATTTGATGGAACAGATCCTTATTGTAGTAATTGCGACAAAACAATTTCTTGGACATTGAAAACAAATGTTAATAGACATATTTCCTCGCAAAATGAGATAATCCACTTTTTTAGACAATTTTTGCAAATGTGTATTAGTGGCAAATACAACAATGTTCAGGTGTCGTCGGAAACGACACTTAGAAGAAAATATTTATCAACGGAGTGTGATGTTAGACAAAAAATTTCTTCTGAGCTTACTGAGAAATACATCTGAGCTAGTGTGGACGAAACCACATTAGTGAAGGAAAACTGTTCAGTGCGTGGACTCTTGCAGAAACGACAAATTGTCACTTTATAGTGAAGGCAGTGAATTCAAGTCTACAAGAGTTATGGGGTGACGAATATGTAGAAAATAAGGACAAGGTTTTATTATTTCTTACTGATGGAGTGAATTATATGAAAGCTGCAGGACGAATTATGAAGGAAACATATTGCAATAAGCTGCATGTAACATGTCTAGCACGTGGACATAGAATTGTTGAAACTATTAGAGGGTGCTATGCTAATGTTAATAACTTATATCTAGTGTAAAGAAAGTTTTTCTGAAAGCACCACATCGTATATGGTTATTTAAAGAAATACTTCCAAATGCACAATTAGCTCCAGCGCCCATTATAACACGGTGAGGAACTTGGCTAGAGGCGGCATCGTACTATTTTCGCCATATTGAAAGCGTCAAACTAGTAGTACTGCAGTTGCATCCAGATGACGCAGTTGTTATTTCACAGGCTCAACAGGCATTTATGGATTCAACTGTTCAAGAAGATATGAAGACCATACATGGAAGTTTCTCACGAATTCCTTTAGCCATACGGGACCTTCAACATATGCCAACATCAAAATTTACCACAGTTGATGCAATAGACATCGCGTTCGATCTCCGGCAATATATTTATCAATTACCTAGAAAATCGATGAGAGGGTTCAAACAAAATTCCAAAGTTTTAAAAACCAATTTCCGGATTTGTAACGATGTTAGACCTTTTAAACGGTAAAGGAGTAGACTTTTCTACACCAAGTGTCAATAGGGTAGTCACCCTATTGACACTTCTTAAAGTCTTAAGAAATTCCACATGTTTAAGTAGGCCCCGATGACATCAATTGACGTTGAGCAGTCTTGTTCTCATTATGAATGGATTTTTAATGACGGGCGGTGAAAGTTAACTTCAGAAGATTTAGAACAAATATTACTAATATACTTTTATATTCGTTATAGGTCGTGAAAAATTACATATGTGTGTTATTTTAAGGTAGTGAAAAATACATGTGTATTTTGGTTCAATGTTACATCCCCCAATACCTCTTCTTCGAGCGTTTATAATAAACTGACCATATTAACTTTGGATATTATGAAATTCCCTAAAAAAAATACAAGGTAAAATAAATTGCGTCATAGTTGCATCAAAATCTTTCCACGCCGGCAGAGCCAACCTTGAATTTAACGTCACCGAGATAAAATTCCTGATCTCTAGTAATAATATAGTACGCAAAATGATAGTAAAAATAAAAAACACATCTTTAATAGTCGAATTTTTTACAAATATCAAAACAAATTATAACAATTTTAGGTGGTAGATTTGTAACAAACATTATTTAACATTAAGGGAATTTCTCCATTTAAATAGAATTCGTTTACATATTTAACAATATTTATTGCAATTCTACCTATCTTTAAGTAGTCTTCAAAATTACATATCAAATATCTTACCAAAAGCTAAACATACAAAAACTAGTAACATATTTATATCCAGTGTTATGGGCGATGAGTTACAGTAATCGACAGCGCATTTAGAACAGTGCACCATTTTGCCACTCCTGCGTCATGTAGCTCAAGCTTCCTACAAATGTCTGTCTAGGTTGAGGTGACCAGCCAGTTTGACCATCCCTTACAACGTAGTGCCTGTTGCCATCTGCAAAAAAAATTAAATGATCGAAAACCATAAGTTTATGACGTCACGCCTAAATAGATCGCCCTGTATATTTTAAAATGTTTTCAAACTATACCTCTTCATGCCCTCTATGATTCTCTTTATCAAAATCTTCAATATAGTCTATGTAATGAAGGCAGAGAGAGTATAAACATTTCGTGCAAAGACGAGATTATCTCTCCCCCACGTTTTCAAGAGTGCTGAACACGATATAAGTGGTGGGAGAAGTTTTTGACTGCCGCAAGCCCCTGAAACGGACAAAAACCACCCCTTCTATAGATGATCCCTGTATGTTTTCATATATAAACGGGCCTGGGGAGTGATTTATCGATGGGTTATATTTGAAATAACATGGAAGGGAGTTATAGAGTAAGTGGAATCCAGACAACAAGCTTAGGGGGTTGATTAACCCCCCCCCCCCCGAGGGGTGGAAAATCTTCTTTTTCAAATGATTCGGTTGAAACGCGTATCCCCCCCTTGTTCTCGGGGTCGCTGATCATGGGAAAAATATTCATTTATAGCTCCAACCCCTCCTCATCTTCAAACAGGCAGAAAGCATCCTTCACTCACCAGAAAGCATGCTATCCAGGGCTTGCAGGTTTTTCGGCACATGATCGTTATTCCTGTGCATATATCCTTTCAGTTTTCATGAAAGAGAAGGTGGTAGTGACCTCAGGGTTGCTTCAACCCTTCCAAGCTCAACCCTTCCAAGGGGTGTAAAATTCATTAATTCCCTTTGGAATATTAATACACCCTCCCCTATTTTCCCAGGCGCCGATCACGATAAAAATATTCACCATCGTCCCCGACTCTCCTCAACCCTTATAATAAACATGCAGACCACCAGTTATCGCTGGGGCGATGACTGTGTAGGTTGCTGAGCAGGGTATAATGATTTCTCCATCGGGGAGTAATGAATAATAAATTTTGAGGTCAACGGCAATGTTGTTTATTCAAAGAATTACATGAATATATTATGACAAAAGTAATTATTTGCTTACAATTAGTTAAAAAAACCTAGGTTGTTTACAAATAACATTCCTGAAAATGTACATCGCACACGATCTCTTCTTCTTCTTCTTCATCCACCGTTTCAGCGGGCGAATCTGAATCGGAATCGCTTAATTCAGGGATTAAATTAAAATAAAGATCATCGTCATCTACTTTCTCTTCTGTACATAGATCTTTATCATCTGGCGTATAATTTTCACACATTTCGATATTTTTATCTTGATCAGCGCCTGCGAAAACAAGGGAGGGCGTATTGTACTGATGACCCAAAGTATTAATTAATAAATTTTACACCCCTTGGAAGTGTTGTAGCAACCCCCGCGGTCGCTACCACTGTCTCTTCTGTAAAAACTGAAGGGATATGCAAAGATCATGAGCCGAAAAATTCTGAATAGTATGCTTTCTGGCGAGTGAGGGATGGTATCTGCCCGATTTTTTATTGAAAATCTAAGCATACCTCTTAAATAGGCAAATGCCAAATTTAGTGAAAAAATACTGAATAATAACAGATTTGACAAAATTAATATAGGCAGTTTTATGGAAACACCCCTGTAAAAATTTGGATAATTACCCAACTACTTTTGAACACGCTATAGTATCCATAAACATTATCCATTTTGGACCCTGTGTTATTTTTAATCTACATAAACGATCTACCAAATGATGTAGACGTCAACTGTTTGTTTTACACGATACAACACTTTCCGTATCAGGCGAAAATATTAACGAACTAAAGATAAAACTTGCTGATGCACAATTAAGTGCAGAAAAATGGTTCTCAACAAATTTGTTGTGAAAATGGATTTTGTGGGACTTATGCTAGTATTTCAGCAACAGAAGCAAGGGTTATATTAAAAAATCGAGTTTTACTATTTATATGCAGTGAGTGTCTAATGGATGAAAAAGTTAATTTAGTTAAGAAAATTGTACTGTACAAAACACTAATCCATGATAAGGAAACGATGATAACTGATAAGCAAACAATTATAGATATTCTTGAGGACAAGAACAAAAATGAAACAAATAAAAACACCATCAAACCCAAAGATATAAATAGAGATTCTCAGTGGTTCTCAAACAAATGCAGTAGCAAACAATGCAAAAAGTTACGAAATAGAACAAAGCAAAATAATGCAGAATATCATCGATCTCGCTAGCCCAATAAAATCCACCTTCTCTCTTACAACAATACAAAGTAGTACAAGAAAATTGGACATTGGTGAAGAACAAAAGAGGCGAGAAAAGAACTAAATCAAAAAATAAAATTATAGGAAAAAATACTACAACTGGAGAGGAAAATGGAGTATCAGGTATCGACAAAAGGGTATGGTTATTTATTTCAAAAACAAAACAACATGTTACTGAAGATAAAGTATCATCTAAACCAAATATAAAAGATCGAAAATTTGTAGTAGAAGAAATAAAAGTACAATGAAATGGCAGTAGATGTTTTAAGGTTGGGGCATATTATGATTTAAAGGACATAATGTACCAACCAGATTTTTGGCCCAAGGGCGGATGGGTAACCAGATTTAACTTTAAAACCAAACCAGCGACTAGTTCTAAAGAAGCCAATGAAAGTAATGAGCCTAACAGAAGAGATGCAGATTTTTTAGGACCAGACGACCTTTAGATATCAATTATTTAAACATCCAGAGTCTATATAATCATAAAGTTGAACTAGAATTTAGTGTTATTTGCTACAATCCTGTACTAATATTACTAAGTGAAACTAGAATTACTGAAGATGTTGAAACTTTCGAAATCAGTATCCATAATTATAGTACAGTAAGATGTGACTCTAACAGCAGGATACCGGTGGTGTTACTGCATATGTAAGACAAGACGTTGAGTATTCCATCATAAATAATGAAACATACGATAATAATTATTGATACCTAGGTTTATCAATAAATGTTCACAATTGTGCCTGGAAAGTAGGAGTCGTGTATCATTCGTCAAGTTCAGCTGATGACATCATTATTGAAGCAACTGAACGTATTTGTGAAGATACCATCACAAACAACAATAGAGTTGTAATGTTTGGTGATTTTAGTATAAATTATTTGAATAATGATAACTTTTATACTAATAGAATTAGAAACATCTTTGCAATGTTAGGCTTGGAACAAATTATTAATACCCCAACACGTGTTACAAATAGTAGTTCCACCCTTATTGATTATGTAGTAACTAACCAAAATAGCCTAAATGCGGGTATATTAAATACAATGAATATAACTGATCATGCAGCTTTATACGCTAATCTTTTTTGTAAGAATAAAAACAATCTTAATAGGCAGATTAATACAGCTCGCAGACTTTTAAATGATAAAAATATTCACGAAATTAATATGGAACTGATAGCTACAGATTGGTCCCTATTGTATTACACAGATATTAATAAAATACTTGATGAATTCACGGTGAAGGTGATGAATATCGTAGATAGAATATCGCCCTTAATAGTTATAAAGAATAGTAAGCAGAATCTTCCTTGGTTTGACCTTGATATAAAAGATAAAATTACACAAAGGGATCAAGCATATAAACAATTTAAAAAGATCAATAATGTTAGATACGAAAATAACATATTCTGGACTGATTACAAAAACTATCGAAATGACTATAACAATATGTTAAAATTTAAAAAGAAAAAATATTATGAAGAGAAAATTGATATTAACAGGGGAAATCCCAAATTAATGTGGAAAACTGTAAAACAATTATTGAAAGGGGAAGATCATAACTTTAATATTAAAACAACATCGTTCGATATTGACAACACTAAAATTTTAGTTTCTGAACCAACAGAATTGGTGAACAATTTTAATAACTATTTTATTAATAGCATACATGAAATTGTCAACACTGTTGATAACATAGAAAACTTAAACATCCAGGGTAAGTTAAGTTTAAATGACTTTCTACCAATCACTATACAAGATGTTAGTAAAATTGTTAAAGAATTAAGAAATAATCTAGACACCAGTTTGTTATTAAATACAAAACTTATTAAAACTTAAAAGTACTATAATCTCAGTAGGACATATATTACTGCATATTATAAATGCATCCCTCGTCACAGGACAATTTCCAGAACAGTTAAAATTGAGCACTGTAATTCCAATACCAAAAGTAGCTAATAGCAATCTGGCTGGCGATTTTAGACCCATAAACTCTTTACCACCAATAGAGAAAATAATAGAAATGGCGGCATATAACCAATTAATTAAATATTTTAATGACAACAATATTCTCATGCAATATCAGTCTGCTTTCAGAGTTAATCACTTTTGTGAATCTATAGTTTACAGCTAACAGTTACAAAGTGGGCAAAAGATGTGGATAATGGAAAGTATATTGTTGCAGTCTTTATTGACTTGAAAAGAGCTTTTGAAACCATTGATAGATCAATTCTTTTAAAAAAATTAATGAAATATGGGATAACGGCTCTTATGAGGTTAAGAAATTATTTAAGTGAGAGAACACAAATATGTAAAGTAAATAATACATTCTCAGATAGTTTAAAAACACTGTATGGAGTGCCACAAGGTAGTGTGTTGGGGCCATTGCTTTTCAATATTTACATTAATGATATAAGCTCATCAATTAATTGTACATTTTTAAATCTGTTTGTTGATGATACATTAGTTGTAATATCAGATGAAAATTTAGAGTCGGCCATACATAAAATGAATATCGAACTAGATACAGGGTTGCCACCTAAATTATAGAATGAAATTCCCTGACTTTTCCAGGTTTTCCCTGACCAAACTAATATTTTTCCATACCCGCTAAAAACGCTTGTATTTTAGGGGTTTGAAACTTTCGGTATGACGCTGTCTGTGAAGAAGTAGTTTCCACAAACACCAAAACACTTGAATACAACACTCGAATACTATTATTCGACGGACGTTTCAACAACCATGTTGTCATTATCTAAGGATGGTTAAACTCATTGATACTCAGTTTTAATCATCTCCATATGATGACAACTTGGTTGCCGAAACGCTCATTGAATAATAGTATTCGAGTGTTGTATTTAAGTGTTTTGGTGTATATGGAAACTACTTCTTCAGAGGCAAGTATTTTATGCCAAATCAATTTCAGTTCTGCCTTAAAAAGTAAAGCATAGGTAGTCGGTATAGATTTTATTTTCGATTTTATAAATAACTTTTATTCAAAGTTTGAAGGAACACAAAGAAATAAAAACACTACTACAAAATAATATCGTACGTAAGGACAGGATTTTAAGAGTAAGAGGGACATATACGTTTATTTTCGGTTTATTAAAAGTATTTAAAAAACCATATATAGTATAATCTATAAATCTGTTTTAAGTACTTCCTATTATTCTAACGAATACAATTATATATATATATTTTTTGTTGTAAATTTCTGTTGTATAGTCGTCTTTTTTAATGCATGTAAAAATGCGGTAACTACAAAGCGGGCAGGCGGCATCTTTACCTATTCAATGATACCGCCGCGCTGACTCCTTTGGCGGGAATTCTTTATGTGCCTTGGCAATATGAAGGCAACTATACTTGAATATTGTAGTTTATCAATGAAAATATTTCCAAATTTCATTATTAGAGTAAGGCATTTAATTATATATAAAAAATTACAATAAAAACTGTATATAGTTGTATTCCTTAGAGGCAATGGGAGTACCTGAAAGTATTTTAAAGATTATACCATTTATAAATTTTTAAATAATCGTAATAAACCAAAAATAAACACGTATTTCTCTCACTTTGCAAAATCCTATCCTTAATACGACTAGATTATGTCTTTGTAATTTGTTCTCGTAATTTTATCAGCTCTCTGTCGATTTCAGCTTTTTCAAAATCTGTACATTCTGTGATCTTCCGCTTCATACTTTCAAAAATTTTAATCTCCGCAATTGCACATTGTTTTCGTTTTCGAAGCAATTGTTCTTCTGTAGTTTCTTTTTTCTTTGCAGCGAGACACTCTTTATAATTATTGTCTGATCTCCTTGTGTACAACCGAAGTTTTTCATTGATTTCAACGTTCAATCGCCCCCTAGAATTTTTAATGCTGTCATAAACTAAGCGCTGATTAATGATACAATTTTCGTGAAGATTTTCCACTAAAAGCTCTTTGTTTATTGAAAACCCAGACTCTACAGCTGCGTTGCCATGGGAAATGATTAATATTAATTTAATCACAGACCACAAATCGATATAATCATTATTTTTTATGAATAGCTTGACATGTAAATCCCCCAAATTAAGTTTCTCTTCAAACTTCTTCAACTCATTAATCATAGCTTCGTTTTTCATGAACTCTTGGAACTGTTGACTCCTCTCCGCTACGAGGCTATCAATTTTGCCTAGGTCATGAAGCTCTTGTAACAATGTTTTAAATCTAGTAAAAGCGTCATTTTCATTGGAGAATATTAAAATTGGGATTCAAAGCAGACATTCCTTTAACAATCGTGTATTTCAAGCAACACCGTTCCAAGATTTTCTGTCTAACAGTAATCAGAAAAGTCTGGCAGTCTGCATAAAATAAGAGCTTTTCTTTTTCAGTAGCAACGGAAATTGAAAGGTATTGGCGAGCTGAAAACTCTATATCAGTATTCTTGACATTCTTTAAATTGATTTTATTCTTTAAATTGAGTTTCATTATTTGAGGAAGATCTTTTTCCATGTTTTCGTCCTTTAAAAATCTGTTTGTTAGATTTCTAACAACTCTTTCCAAATCTTTGTACAAAAATGGCGCCATGGGTTTTGAATGCTGATATTTTCGGCAAAAGGGCTCCAAAATTTCAGCTACTGTGGCAAAGAATGCTAGCTTGCATTTGATGAGTTTGTCTTCTAATCCAGTTTGTACGATCGATGAGTCCGGTTGTACAAAACTTCCAGAGAATTCTCATTTCTCGCGCATTTTGAAGTGGCTCAAAACTATACATGGAAAACTCGATTTATCTTCTAAACGGCTCAAGTAAGACAAAAATTTGTAAGGACCTTTTTTTGTAGAGAAAGAGACGAGGTACAACTTTTGCTGAAAACGTTTTTCTCTATTTGATTATTTCAGCCGCTAGAGCAAAAAACCGAAAATCAAAAAGTTTTTCCAAATTTTTTAAAATTTTCCTGGAAAGTGGAAGTGCAAAGAATGTATCATTTCATTCTCCAGGTTATTACCTACTTAAATCTCGGAGATGATATCTTTGTTAATTTTTGTTACCCTAAATGGCTAATTTGCCTGTACTAATGGGAAAATTTTTTTTTGCTAAAATTTAAAATTTTCACGTTTCATGACATTTTAAACTTATTTCAGAAAATTCTTTTTTGAAAATTTAAAAAAAAATTAAATTTACCCTAAAAAATATATTTTTACCGCTACGCCCGCCCTGTATAAATAAAGAGGGAAGTTCTGTGTAAATACCTTCATCGATTTTTTCTAATACAATATTATTCCACAAAGATACAAATAATATTTTGACTCGAGAATATTTATTTCATGTGTAAATAAATAAAATCATATAAAACAAATACTTTTGTGACAAGACATATAAAAATAAATTTATATACTACAAATCACAAATTCTTGACATAAAATTATTGTTTTATATGAAGAATTTATTTATTTGCATATTAATGTAACAAACATTTTTTATCCAAAACATTACCTTTATCTGTGCAATATCGTTAATATCAAGAATATTATTCGAATATAATAATTTCATATTAATATTTTGTACATGCCACCGACACTAATTCCAAATTATACTACACCAATCATGATAGGGATGTGTACGCTGTTTCCATAGCACTCTCTACACACAGATTTCCTTACTGCTCGCCAACACTCTTGGCAGACACAGTACTTACCTATATGATCAATGTCGACTACATATAATTACAAATTCTACTCTCTCACAATTAGTTGTTCTAATATATAATTGCAGTAAGTAGCTCTCTCACCTCTTTGGCTTCTGTACCTCTCCACTCCATATGGTTTTCAATCAATAACTAAGCGAATGTTGTCCTCTAGGTGATTAACAACTTAACTACAAGTGGAGGAGGAATCTTGTCTTCCTCTGCTGATACTGATAAATGGATGGTTACATCCTGGCCGCAGTAACCTGAAAGTACAAAATAATTAATGTTATTTCTGATTAAGACAACTTGCCTTGGGTTACCTTGCCAGAAATGTCACCAAGTTAGTTTAGTGAGCCCGCCTTGTTGGTCCAAAATTCCTAAATGAGGGCAATGTCAATTTGTATGTTGTGAATTATCTGATGTGGGTATTCATCAGATCGGAGGGAAGAGTTTTAAAATAAGAAAAAAGTGGAGTTGGTTTGGACTATGGAAAGGAGATGGTTAGGTTAAATTTTGCACGGTTTGAGGAAGAGGTTTGGGAAAAGATGATTTGCTATTCTTTTTTTATGAAGGTGGTTTGGTCCTACTCTTCTTAAAACAAGATTGGTTCAGGATGGACTTTCCTTTCCTGATGAATTGTACCCGTCCGAATCCAAAGAAGGGCCTGTTATGAAGCTCCTTCAGCGCAACCATGGACGCCTCATCTACTGAGAACGTCCACTTTTGCCCAGGTCCTGATTCTTCCCGGTGTAGTATTATCCACTCCCGGGTGTTCAGGCTGTGGTTCATATGTCTCAGCCGGGCGAGTACTCGCTCGGATGTCAGTCGATCCCCAGTGCCATCCGGTAAATATACCACATAAATATATGGCTCGATTAGGTCCTGCCCCTGTATAAGCCCAAGACGAGCTCCATCCCAGGGTTGAAGAGAATTTATCGTTTCCTCCAGCCACGTGACGCTCGTCTGGTCTACACAGGTGATACATAGATATCCAGATCTTTGTGAACAGCCCTGGAATCTGACTTGAGGACCATTCTCTGGGATTTGATCTACAGCTTTCAATATGGCCCACCGTAGAGCACCCAACTGGTTCTTATTCAGGGGTGTCTCAGTGTATTCCGAGTGGATAATAACCACTTCGGCTTCTTCTGACACTGTATTGAATGATTTGATAGTTCCACTATCCAGGGAATTTTTTTCCCACTGGTCAGATGAGCTGCCATTGGAGCATAGACGTTTCTTCGTTTCAGCTGGCTCAGAGGTAGTTTGTTGCCTCTCATTGCGTCTCTCCAACACCAACTGCAAGGCGGTTTTGTATGCTACTCCGCTCTTGAGTAAACGACTGAGGCGCTTTCTTGCAGCACCTCCCAGTCGCTTTCTTTCAAGGGATAGTTTGCCCAAAGCTGTGAGTGTTTCGTCCCTTGAATTGCCTTCTCCTTCAGATGCAGGAATCGGATGCCTTTCCTGGTCCGACGAGATCATGCATGCTTGTTGGAGCGGGATTTGTCCCAATCTCCATGGGTTCTTCAACTGGAAGATCGAGGGTTGTGCCCCCCTCGTTGGGTCTATTTTTGCTAGTTGTTTCTTTCTGTTCATATAGTTCCCACGAATAGCAGGGGAATAGTCGTCCACCACAGCAGAGCCCCGCATTACTGTGGTAAGGCAAAATACTCCGGAAGATCGCCTGGTTTTCCGGAGGCCCCGTTATTGACACCTTTCACCCCGGTGCCATCCATCCTTCGGCACGGGTCGCGAAACACCTTGGATTGGGGGAGATTATCGATCTAACCTTGTCTAGATCCGCTGTGTTTAGCTGTATGCAGGGTCACCTCGAGCAGGATGTGACTTTCTGTCACGCACAGACGGTCTTGGGAGAAGCTTCCTTGAGGGATGGCGATGTCCCACTCAGCTATTCCCCTGGAGTCAGTGGCCAGAAGCTGACTCCTTGACCCCTTATTGCTATAGAGCACCTATTTAATCGAATCTAAAGATTTTAAGGTAACTATCTATCTAGTGGTAATATATGGCTGTGGCTGCTGTCATTTGCACAACACTGGAGGTAGCCTAAATAAACATTAAATATTCATTAATGAAATGTTACTACCACGATCTCAAAAGTTATCTGGGTCAGAGATGGTCATGATATTAAAAACTGATGTCTTAGCTTGTCATCGTTTTATAATGATTATGTGAATCATTTTTGTCAAAATATGACGATCACTTCTTTGAAGTCTTCTAATCTTAAAATGCCATGTCATGGCATATCATGGCAGGTGGAAGATTCACTGAATGTGGAAAAGTCAGAAGCAAAGGTCTTCACACAGAACTTCACTAAAAACAAAATTATTACACCTATTTCGATCAGTGACAATCAAATTCCAACCGGGGAGTGCATGCAGTACTTAGGGGTCAAGAATAGCAGACTAAGCACAGAACAAAAATTTAATTTACACCATTGTACTAAGGCCATCCCTCATGTATGCAGCGCCAGTGTGGTGCAGTGCATCAGCGATGACAATTAAAAAACTCAGAGTTTTGGAACACAAACTTATGTGCCTCATATCAAATTTATCTAGATATATACATGCCTCAGAGATCTTTATCAACGCTTTAGTGATATAACATCATTAACGGACTACATCATGAATATATCTGAGAAATTGTATCAATTTAAACTTGGTGACAGCCCGCTAACAAACACCATCACACGCATCAGAGAGCATAATGCACCATTTAGGATAAAACTCAAATTACCATATCAAGTGTTGCCTATCTTCTGACATCAAAACTAGTTAGTAGTGTATGACCCATATTCTTCTTTTTCTATTTGTCATTTTATATTAATCTTTGTTTTGGTCTTTTAAATTCCCGTTCAGTCACAACTGTAGAATTATCAATAGAAATTATTTGAAAATAAGAACATTTTGAACTCAAAAATTATGAAGCATAAGTTAACCGCATGTACTCTTGCATTGCAAAAAATGGTTTTTAACTACCGATTTTTCCCTGTTCATCTATTATACTTTTTTACATATTTTGTAATAGCGTCTTTTGCATTATGTTAATTAAAGTTGTTTTTCTTTATACCTGTTTAATCTTATACATATATTAATTCGCTCTACTGCGAAAGGAGCTTGTGCCTCTTTAACTGTTTTTTAATCTGAACTGGCCTCATCTCGTCCAGCCTCTCAATTTCCACTATGCATTGCACCGTGGATGTTTGGCTGACTCTGGTGAGTGTGCCTGATGTAGAAAATATTGTTATTTAATTTAAAATAAAGTTTATTTTGATTTGATTTGGATCTTAAAATGTGATGTAAACCGTAATTAAAATGTATGGTTTTCACCATGAAGCTCAAAATTTACATAATTGAGGTCTATTCTCAAACTGATGTACTAATTAATGTAAGATTTTTCAGGAGCTCTTTGCAGACTTAGCAGTAATAGCAAAGAATTTTTATTCACGTTACTAATGGAGCTGTAGTACTATATGACTATAACCTCAAATTTTACGTTTTCATTTTTAATGTTTTTATTCCCATTTCTAGATAGAAACCAGTCTGTAACATTAATAAACTCTCTCATATATTATACACAGAATGTTTAAATATTGCTGATTTAAAAAATGTATTGGTATTTACAAGTTTCAAATCCAACCTATAATTATAGCAGGTCTGTTTTTAATATTCAACGATATTAGAAACTTATATTGTATTCTTTATAAGAGGGTTTATTAATGTTACACTGATTTCAATCTAGAAATGCGAATAAAAACATTAAAAATGAGAATAACTTAAAAAAATGTAAAATTTGAGGTTATGTTAGCTATATGGTACCACAGCTCCATTGTGTTGGTGTGTTTCATGAAACAGTCTGTGACTCATAAAAAAAGGTGCTGGTAAAGAGCCTGTAAAACTTTTAAAACATCTATCAGAAAATTGGACTTCCTTATGGAACACTCCAAACAATTGTAAAGGACTGACAGATGACCCCAGACATCTTGCGCATTGCCAGTATTTTAGCAATCTTTCCGGTAAGTCAATTTTCAAAATATGTGGATGTGGTAATAATCTGCATAATATATTGAATCTCCACTGCATCTTCAAAAGTTTGGATGGCACTTTCTCGCCGGAGAATAATTGGGCCCGTTTTCATCAATTTAACCATCAATGTTGAGGAGTACAGGAAAAACATTTTGTCTATATTCGTTCTATAACTGCACGATGATGAACTTCAGCAGGATGGAGCAACAGCACATACAGTAAGGGAGAATATGGCTTTTCTTCATGAATCTTTTGATAACCATCTGATAAGTTTACATGCATAAGTCGAGTTTCCACCAATGTCCACCTTGTTTGACCATTATGTACTATTTTGTTATCCCTTACTTGAACACTAGGATTTTTAGAACTCCTGTATCTAATTTGTAAGAACTTGAACAAAGAATCGTTAAAGATTATACAATCATACGCCATTAACGGCGGGAGATAATTTCAAGTTTAATTAAATTAGATTTTTTGTTAATAAAAACACGAAGTCTTTTATTTAGTTTATCATTATTACACTTTTCGCAAATGCAAAACGAAGAGTATACTACATTCGATAGGAACATTTCTAAAATCGGTAATATTGCTAGTAGAGAAAAAAATTTCATCGTGTTCATCATCATTGTGTTGGTGATCAAATTATAAACAACTTCCAAAATGTCCGTCCACTCGTCTGTCCATTACATTTCTTGTAAGCATGATAAGTTAAGAACGAAAAGTTCGATTGTATTGAAATTTGGACAGTAAGTTAGTGTTAGCTAGAGGAAGAACCCTATTGTCTTTGAACAAAATCAATCAATCCATAAAGAAGTTAATTTTTTAAATAAAAAAAAAAATCTTTGTTTTGTAATTAAACAAAAAATGTCTAAAACATACTATTTACAAAAAAAAAAACTGCGAAGAGTATCCTATAGAATGTGCAACAATTGTATGTAAATCGGTGGAAGAGTATGTTTTTGCTCTATGCTTCGGTTTAGACTTCCATTCCTATACTTATGTACAAGGATATGGAAGTATTCGAATGGTAGTGGCAAGTATACACTAACTTCTGCATTTCAATAAAAAAGCGCTCATCCAGATGCAGTTTATGCAGGCTTTCCAGAGTGACATATGATATTTCACCTGCTACTCCGATGGCCATTGGGAGAATCATGACACTCTGCTGTTCTCGCATGTCTATGATCTCATTGGCCAGAGGTAAGTATTTTTCAGAATGTTTTTTCTGGTTAATGTCCAGCAGAGGTACATATGTTTTTGTTCTTTGCCCATCAGTACTATATCCGGTCCGTTGTTATTATTACTATCAAATGTGTTTTCAGCCTCGAGCTGATAATACAGGTTCTACAGCCATATAATACCTACGGTCGATTTAGGCGAGAAAAAGGCCAAATCCACGATTTTTTCGAAAAACGAGCAATTTTCACGAAAACTTTTGTAATGTGTTTCTTTTATTATCTACTTCATTTTCCATAACTTATGATTGCGTGGTTTTGTTGTTAACTTATTAAAGAACAACTTCTTATTCTTGTTAATTTAAAAAAAAAACACATTTTTCCGAGATACAGTGAACAAAGTTTTTCCTATTTTTATAGATTTTGCTGATAAACCTTTGCAAATTTGCATTTCATGGAAAAGTTGATGAGGAAAAAGGTTCGTATTAAAATAATGAACTGATTTTTTCTTAACAATTTTGATTTCCCTTCCCCCCTTTTTGGAAAATTCCAAACATCTTTAAATCGGAACATACGCTTTTTTTTTTTAAACAAAAGTAAAAAGTTATTTTCCATCAAATTATGCAAACATCTTATATTCATTTAACTTTGGGCGAAATTTAATAAGTCAACAAATTAACAAAAACCTTGTTTATAACAATTGGCGTACTATGCAATCAGAAGTTATGGAAAATTATATAGATAATAAGAGAAACTCATTACAAAAGCGTTTGTGGAAATCCCGCTTTTTCAGAAAAAATTGTGGTTTAAAAGCTAGACCGATCCAATACTCCTTAGATGTCGTCCTTCACTTCAGAGGGCTTTCCTAATTAGGCTGTGCCTAAGATAGCCATTTGCTCCAGTTCATATATAAGGTCTTCTCAGTCATTTCCTGGTATCTGCTTTAACTTTTCTTGGTTTCCTTTGCTGATCCTTCCTGTGGCGCCGATATTATAACATATTATAGTTCTTATTTAATATGTATCGAGCCATAATTCATAAAGGAACGCTATGTAAATTAGTTAATAAAGCATCTCAGAATACCTAGTAGAGTAAAATAGAGAAAATAATCACGTTGTTTTGACTTCTAACTACTTAAAAGTAAATGTCTTGTCCACTCTACAAATGAAAGTTTTAAATTTGGTTACTGATAATGTCTCAAATGTAGTCATCTGTCAATACCAATATATTTTAGTAGTAGTAAATGACATTGATTATAATTAAAAAACTTGGTAACTTGTTCACTAACATGGTAGCTCAGTAGTGCAGGTTGTCTAGTTTGCAAACTGGCTTACCAAGCAAAGTGCGTTCAAACTCTGCTTACTGTGAAATAATATTAAGTATAAAATTGTCCCTAAGTAGTTCAGCCCTCACTATAAATTGTAGGACTTCGTTTCTCTTTATTGAACACAATATTTTGAATTTTCATGAATTGTACTAAATCAACCTAGAGAGAACGTGCTGTTAAACGCTAAGAAATGAATACGCCAATTTCGCTAGAAGATCTGTATAATTTAATTACTACTGGCAATAAGGAAATAAAACAAGAAATAAGAGATATCAGAAGTGACTTAACCAAAGAAATTGAATATCTAAAAATAGAAAATAAACAACTAAAAGAACAAAATAGTATTTTAAAGAGCAACTTGTCCCAGTTAGAAAGAAAGTTTAAAAAATACAATATTATTATTTATGGTTTGAGGGAAAGTGAGGCTCAAACTGCGGATGAGGTCCTAAATTTAATAAACAATATTCTACATATAAATTGCAACAAGTACGATTTTAGAGACATATATAGGATAGGAAAAATTATCGATGGTAAAATTCGTCCTGTGTCCCTAGAAATTATAAACTATCAATTAAAATTAGATGTACTCAATGCAGCTAAATCTGAATACAAAATTCTAAAAGAGAAAAAAATCTTCATTGCTCAAGACTATACATCAGAGGACTACAAGATAAGAAAAATTTTATATGAACATTTAAAAGCAGCGAGAGCAAAACATTATAAGGCCAATATAAAAAATAACACACTAATTGTAAATGGTGAAGTATATACTTATGAATATTTAAAATCAAATGACCCAATCAATGATTTACTCCCAGAATTATCACAATCTGGTGATCTTGAAGTGCATGATGAAACTGATTTGCAATTTACTTCTGCCACTCAGGTAAATAGTGCTCCCGAAACACCCAACTTCGCAAATACTTTTGATTTCCCTTTACCACTAACAGAAGAAAAAAAGCGAAAATTTGAAGAAACTCCTTCAAAACCAAGTGGAGCTAAACCGAAAATAAAGACTAGGGCCCAACAAAGGAAACACGAAAATTGCGCAGAATAGTACGAAATAGCCAATAGTTATTCATCTTCAGGAAGGAAAACGTCACTTAATACAATATATTAATTCTAAATAAAAAATAATAGTATTATAATACATATTTTGCTTATTTATAAATACGTTCTTTTTATATTTCTTTATGTTGACTTGTGTTAAATTTTGTATTTATTTATGTCGTATTTGAATATTGTTAGTTTATAAATATATCATATCATACACACCGCACCTTGCAGATAACAACTACAGCTTTTTCTATTAATCTTTTTGTTACTCGCCACTTATTTGTATATACTTTTTTGTAATTCTCTATACCCAGTAAATACCATATAACATTATACCCATTATAATATTAGTTAGACTTTATTAAATAATGTTAAACAAGTTAAAGATTGCTCATTTAAATGTAAGGTCACTTATTAGTAGTTTTAATGATTTCAATGCCCTAATAGCAACTGAAAAGGTTGATATTTTTGCAGTTACAGAGACGTGGCTTTCTCAGAATGTCGATTCTAGCACTGTTAAGATACCAAACTTTAAATTCTATAGATGTGACAGAGCCAGTAGGAGGGGTGGAGGTGTAGGTGTATACGTTACCACTCAACTTAACGCACAAGTGATAAATTTAGACATCCCATGTGAGGATTCTTTAGAACAATTATGGATTAAAATTAAAATTAAATGTAAGACATACGCCATTGGAATCCTCTATCGTCCACCAAATTATAATCTTTTGGATTGTATAGAACATTTAGATCAAGCATTATCGTTGATTATTCCTACCGTCGATGAAGTGATCTGTATTGGAGATATTAATGTCAATCTGTTTAACTTAGATAACGCCCTATCACGCTGCTTTGATTCCTATGGTTTTACACAATCTTTAAATGAACCAACAAGAGTTACTAACACAAGCAGTACACTATTGGATCCTATTTTTGTCAGTAACAGAGACATTGTCATCTCTTGTGGTACACAAAATGTTGATCAAATATCAGATCATAAAATGGTTTTTTGTGAACTAAAGGTTAATGCACCAAAATTTAAACAGAAGTTTGTGCAATTCAGAGACTTCAAAAATTTCGATTATAATTTATTCTTAAACGATTTAGACAATGTCCCTTTTGATCAAATTCTACGGTGTCATAATATCGATTCCAAAGTTGATATGCTCACTTTCCTTATGACAAAATTATTTGAGATACATGCCCCAATGAAAAAAGTTAGAGTTAGCAAGCCAAAGGCTCCTTGGCTTACTGAGAATCTAAAAAGACTAATGAAAATTCGAGACCAGGCTTTAGCAAAATATAATAGTACAAAAAATCCTAACGACCATATTTTCTATAAAGAATTAAGAAACATTACTTTGAGTACATTAAGATCAGAAAAAAAAGCATTTATATCTAGAACCTCTAATCAAGGTAATATAAGCAATACATGGAAAACTCTACAAACGTTAAATGTCAAAAAGACAAATAACATAGATATACCTCTTACTGTAGGCAATTGTATTGAAATTAATAATCATTTCGTGTCCTCATTTACTAATACTGTTAACAATAATAGTGTACTAACTAATTATTATAAAAACAACAAATTTAGCAATAAGTCGTTTAATTTTAAGCTTGCAACAATAGATGAGGTAAAAGATATTATTGATGGTATAAAAACAAATGCCAGTGGTCATGATGGTATCTCATTAACTATGGTAAAGTACTGTTGTCCTAAGATTATTCCATTCATTACACATATAATTAATTGCTGCTTAGAAATTGGTGTTTTTCCTAGTAATTGGAAAAATGCACTGATAATACCTCTTCCAAAAGGCGCGGATGTATCTTCTGTAAAAGACCTAAGACCTATTAGTATCTTGTCTACATTATCGAAGATATTTGAGAAGGTTATGTGTAAACAATTATTCGACTATGCCAATAATAATTATATAATTGACCAGTATCAATCAGGTTTTCGAAAGGGACATAGTACCGCCACAGCTCTAACTAGAATTACTGATGATATACTTAGGGGAATCGATAACAAAGAAATGACAGCTGTGGCGTTGCTTGACTTTTCTAAGGCATTCGATACTATTAACCATGACCTCATTTGTCTTAAATTAAAATATTATGGTCTTTCCGATAATGCAGTGTCTTTAATTACATCATATTTAACTAATAGGCAGCAAATGGTTTTATTTAATAATGAATGCTCTAATTTACTTCCGGTATTGTCAGGTGTACCACAAGGATCGGTAATTGGGCCTCTACTATTTTCTATATATACAACAGATATACTAAAATCAACTAAATATTGTAAGGTACAAGCCTACGCAGATGATACCCAAATATATATCAGTTTTCCTCCCTGTCAAGTGCAACGAGTACAAAATTGTATAAACTCAGACTTAGAAATTGTTAGGAAATTGTCCCTTGACCATAATTTACATCTTAATCCATCAAAGTGTAAACTAATAATTTTCGGGTCTAGAAAGCAACTACAGAACATGCCAGCCGATCTTAATGTTTCCATTAATAATGCACCTCTATCAGTCGTAAATAGTACAAAAAACCTTGGAATTATATTTGATAATCGCCTTAAGTATACGGAGCATGTAAACTCTTTATTGAGTAAGGCCTATTGTGCTCTAAAACTTCTATATGCCAGTAGACATATTTTGGAACCTAAACTAAAGAAGATATTATGTGAAACATTAGTCTTATCACATTTTAATTACTGTGATGTTGTTTATGGGTTTTGCCTAGACTCTACTGACAAGAATAGAATCCAAAAAGTTCAAAACACTTGCATTAGATTTATTTTTAACCTAAGAAAATATGACCATATCTCACATACTTACGGAGATTTACACTGGTTAAACATGAAAAATCGTAGGAAATTACATTTTTTAGTTTTCGTCAAAAGAATAATTAGTTCAACAGTTCCAAGTTATCTTTTTAATAGACTAGTTCAACGATCCTTTGTTCATTCTAGAAATACCAGAACATCTCATATGTATAATATACCATCTCACACCACAGAAATGTATAAAAATAGTTTTACCTACTGTTCCGCGTATTACTATAATAAATTACCAACCGATTTAAAATTGCGGTCTGAATCAACCTTTAAAAAACAGTTAAGAACTTTACTTTTAAATGAGCAATGTAATATGTAATGTTTTTATCTCAATATAGAATTTTTTGTATGTGTGGGTGTGGGTATGTGCACGTGTAATGTATGTGCAATGTAAAAGTAATGTTTTTCATATAGCATTTCTTGTATGTATGGGTTGTGTATGTTTTATGACTGCTTATTTATGTCCATAAATATATATGTATATATAAAATGTAGGTGTGTTAATAGCTTAGTGAATGATAATTAGGGGTTTTGCTAGTATTTAATTTTAGTTAGTAAGTACCAATGTTGTCAGATTATTATCAATTATTATACTGAGAAAAGAAAATTATTCTTTTCGCTCTTGGGGTTAAGTGTAAGAATAGCCTAGGCTAAACTTCGCCCTGAACTTTGTATAATTTATTATACATTGATCAATAAAGACGTTTATTATTATTATTATTATTATTATTATTATTAATTGAGAAGTGGTTTAGAAAACATTTGAAGTTACAATTTGTTAAATTAATACTTTATGTAGGGGTTAAAAAATAAATAATTTCGGTACTAGTTGCCTCATGCATTTTGAAAGCAATGTTTTTCTTGAAATACAGACTACCGGACAGACTACTAAAAGAAATCAACCAAGATTTATAAACATATGATGCTGTTCCAACTGTATTCCTTCCTAAAAGGGCTATTGCTATTAATTACGTTAACAAATTCCGCAAATAATTAATTTAGCAAACAGTCTCAAAGAACGCCAGCCAAGAACAATTTGATACATCTACATATCATTCAAGAAACTATGATGTTACTAAAATTTTTCTCCGAATAACACTTTTCTTGAGACAAATATGTTGATTTGTACACAAGCGTAGAAAGAACATATTTTAAAATTATTGGATTTTTATGGTTGATTTAAATCGATGTATAGTAGTGTATTTTACTTAATACATAACTGGTATGTTGAGTTAACAAAAATCATATTTTTACCTGGTAAAATAAGTGCAATTTATATTTTTTTGCATAAAACTATAAGAAAAAAAATGGTGTGTAGTTTATCTATATGTCTTTATTACATTAATTTTAAATAATCTGTACAAGATGCAATTAAAATCTATATGGTAGTACTTTTTTGTTGATGTCCGAATCAGGTACACAACTAGTCACCAACAATTATTACATACTCATTTTACTATTTTATATAATGGAAGCTAATACATGAACAATTGGCAGGCAGAGCTGCTGAAGGTCAGTTGAAACAAATGCAGTGCATTAAAACACAAATTTGGCCCAACAGAAATGAAAGTTCCTAAGCTCACATGCTAGAGCTACTACATTCATGCATTCATATTTTGAATTTTTCATGTTGTTGCATAGAACACAACGAAAATCAAAACATACACTTGACAACCTCACTGGCATATACCCCTAGCGACGCTCAAAAGGCGAAAATAAGAAAGTTATGTACTCTTTAGGAGGTATTAATGTTACTCATTGTTTCACCTGAATTATTAGTTCAGCCATATACATAATATAAATGCAATTTTATCATGTGTTCATCTGTTCTATTTGACATCCATTATGTGCTAATTTGAATTCATTGAAGAATTTGCTCGCCATACTACGAGTTAATTTGACAGTCAGCACAGAGCTCAATAACTATTTATTTCAAATAGACAGGTACGATTAACAAATTTGCTTGTTGAGCATGTTCCTTCATTTATTATTTAGAACGTGTGTCTATGTCACCTAACAAACTATTTAAAAGCTATTGATTTTTCTTATAGGACTATCAATACAATTTATACAGGGTGAGCAACTAAATGTGGTTTTCTGTGTTCACTCAGTCGCTCTAACCAAATCTATCTCGTCCATTGACTAATGTTCATTCCCTGCCCATTTTCAGGTTATGAAATAATACCATCTATTGATGATTTTTTATAGTTGTGTTAAAGCAGTAAAAGCTTGAAATACATATGGGCCTTTCCGTTTGTTTCAATAAGCTCCTTTACAGAAATTTTACGTTTTTGTGATGCAAATTTCTCTTTAAATTCAAACTACCATTCCTCTTGAATTACCAGTATTCTAGCACCATTTTCTTAAAAATCAGCTTTCTTTTTTGATTAACCACATAGTACATGATTTTTGAATTCCTCAAACTAAGATTATACAGGAGCATTAGCAAGGCGTTGAATAGTATTCTCTGATTTTAATAGTAAACCCTGCCCCTTGGAAAAATATGAATATATTTTTTAAGCAAACTCTTATTTATAATCAATATTGATTTTACAACTTCTATCATATTCTGTGAACTATACAGGGTGTTGCATCATGAGAGGGGCATAGCTTAATAGGAGGTAGAGAACATCAGTGGTAACCGGAACCTCCCATAGAAATGTCTCATTGGGCCTTCACTACGAAATTACAGGGTGTTAAATAATTTTTGGCCAAACCTGTTTTTTGTCATAACTTTGACAGGAAATGAAATAACGGATTCATATTTGGTACGGCTAATGTACAAATGAGCCCCAAGAGGTACATGTATAAAAAAAATATATCCAGGTCCGGACTCACTATAATTTATGTTTCTTCTTTGCATCAATAAAACATCACCCTGTATATATTTTTTTGAAATTTCGATACGATATTCGAAAAGAGCAAGAAAAAACAAACAAAATGGCCTATTTCATTTTTTTGTTACACCTTCGTGGTTATTTAAATACGTTGTTAAATGTGCAAGAAAATGGATTACAGAACCCTATTAAATGAGAGGCACGTGAAATAAATAGTTTTATAACTAAAATTTGCAAAAATTCTATTGAGCCTAGGTGGTCTGGGTGAATCCTAATTCCGGCACGTTTTAAAGGTCCATTTTGGTAAAAAACTGTGGTCCTAATAAGTAATCGGGTATGAAATAACAAAATTTTTAATCAATCACAGTAGGCTTGTTCAAAGAATAAAAGTGACAGATAATTTAAACCATTTAGGCCTAAGCAACCAGTTACTTTGATCAAGAAAATCATCAACATTTTATACTTAATAAAAATTGGAAGAGAACAAACTAAAATCTAAATAAATAAAATATTTTCCATTCAATTAACAATAAATAACAAAACAATAACTAAATGTGTTTAAAAATAAAACGTAATTGACACTAAAGTAAATTTTCAAAATGTCCTCCCCCAAATTCTGTGCATTTTCTTGCGCGTTTAGAAAGGTCACCAATTGCTCGACGTATCATTTCTGGATTATTCCGTATTTCGTCGCAGGTTGTAACGATGCGCTGGATTAAATGTTGTCTACTTTCAATTTCAATGCTATAAACCTCGTTTTTTAAGTGGCCCCATAAAAAGTAATCACAAGGGTTACAATCAGGAGATCTTGGTGGCCATTCATGTGGACCCCCGCGTCCAATCCATCTATTAGGATACACATTGTTTAAGTGTTCTCTTACTTGAAGGTTAAAATGTGGTGGGGCCCCATCATGCTGAAACAACATGCTTCTTATACCGATATTTTCTAACATATTCGGTAAAATGTTTTGAAGAAAATCAAAGTAAATTTCACCATTCAATCTTTCTTCAAAAAGATGTGGCCCTATCAAATGTCTATTCACAAGTCCGACCCAAACATTTACAGAAAACCTGTGTTGCGAACGGCGTTGCCCATTTATGATTATTTCGTGAATTGTTTACTCCATCCCTTGTAAATTGTGCCTCATCCGTAAATAAGGTTCTGTAAATGACTGGGCGATTATTAGACAACCAACGACAAAATGCCAGGCGGGGGATATCGTCGCCTTGTTGAAGACGCTGTACCTACTGGATATGATATGGATGGTAACGTTCTCTTTTTAGGGTTCTCCATACTCGCCAATGAGGAATACCAGTTGCCAAACTGATTCGTCTAGTGCTCATATTTGGGTTTTCTTGAACTACGTTTATAATATTGTTTTGTTCCTGCACACCTTGTTGTAAAACACGCTCCACAACTGCAGAAGTAGGAAACTTTCCGTGTTGTCTTGCATACTGGAACACCGTACTAAAGGTTTTATGATTAGGGCATCGACGACCAGGAAAATGCAGCCGATATTCTCTTTCCGCCGACCTACCATTTCCATTACAGAAACCATAGATGAATATTATGTCAGCATATTCCCCGTTTGTAAATTTTACTGGCATGGTTAAAATATTTTCACAAGTTTTCACTAACTAAATGTGGATTATTGACACATTAAATTACTAACAAACAATTATTCAACTGTTTAGGAGATTTCTTTTTATTATCTGTCACTTTGAACAAGCCTACTGTGATTGATTAAAAATTTTGTTATTTCATACCCGATTACTTATTAGGACCACAGTTTTTTACCAAAATGGACCTTTAAAACGTGCCGGAATTAGGATTCACCCAGACCACCTAGGCTCAGTAGAATTTTTGCAAATTTTAGTTATAAAACTATTTATTTCACGTGCCTCTCATTTAATAGGGTTCTGTAATCCATTTTCTTGCACATTTAACAACGTATTTAAATAACCACGAAGGTGTAACAAAAAAATGAAATAGGCCATTTTGTTTGTTTTTTCTTGCTCTTTTCGAATATCGTATCGAAATTTCAAAAAAATATATACAGGGTGATGTTTTATTGATGCAAAGAAGAAACATAAATTATAGTGAGTCCGGACCTGGATATATTTTTTTTTATACATGTACCTCTTGGGGCTCGTTTGTACATTAGCCGTACCAAATATGAATCCGTTATTTCATTTCCTGTCAAAGTTATGACAAAAAACAGGTTTGGCCAAAAATTATTTAACACCCTGTAATTTCGTAATGAAGGCCCAATGAGACATTTCTATGGGAGGTTCCGGTTACCATTGATGTTCTCTACCTCCTATTAAGCTATGTCCCTCTCATGATGCAACACCCTGTATAATGGAAGCTAATACATGAACAGTTTGCAGACAGAGCTGCTGAAGGTCAGTTGAAACAAATGCAGTGCATTAAAACACAAATTTGGCCCAACAGAAATGAAAGTTCCTAAGCTCACATGCTAGAGCTACTACATTCATGCATTCATATTTTGAATTTTTCATGTTGTTGCATAGAACACAACGAAAATCGAAACATACACTTGACAAATCCACGGGCATATACCCCTAGCGACACTCAAAAGGCGAAAATAAGAAAATTATGTACTCTTTAGGAGGTATTAATGTTACTCATTGTTTCACCTGAATTATTAGTTCAGCCATATACATAATATAAATGCAATTTTAGCATGTGTTCATCTGTTCTATTTGACATCCATTATGTGCTAATTTGAATTCATTGAAGAATTTGCTCGCCATACTACGAGTTAATTTGACAGTCACAGCACAGAGCTCAATAACTATTTATTTCAAAGAGACAGGTACGATTAACAAATTTGCTTGTTGAACATGTTCCTTCATTTATTATTTAGAACGTGTGTCTATGTCACCTAACAAACTATTTAAAAGCTATTGATTTTTCTTATAGGACTATCAATATCATTTAAACAGGTGAGCAACTAAATGTGGTTTTCTGTGTTCACTCATTCGCTCTAACCAAAGCTATCTCTTCCAATGACTAATGTTCATTCTCTGCCCATTTTCAGGTTATGAAATAATATCATCTATTGATGATTTTTTATAGTTGTGTTAAAGCAGTAAAAGCTTGAAATACATATGGGCCTTTCTGTTTGTTTCAATAAGCTCCTTTACAGAAATTTTACGTTTTTGTAAGGCAAATTTCTTTTTAAATTGAAACTACCATTCCTCTTGAATTACCAGTATCCTAGCACCCTTTTCTTAAAAATCAGCTTTCTTTTTTGATTAACCACATAGTATATGATTTTTGAATTCCCCAAACGAAGATTATACAGGAGCATTAGCAAGGTGTTGAATAGTATTCTGATTTTAATAGTAAACCCTGCCACTTGGAAGAATACGAATATATTTTTAAGCAAACTCTTATTTATAATCAATATTGATCTTACAACTTGTACCATATTCTCTGAACTATATAGGTACTTCCAAAAATGTCTGGTGGAAAGAACTATCTTTATAAATGGGAAAGTTTTTGGATAACTTCATATCATACCGTGCTTCAATGTTTATCATTTCTTTTAAATTTTGATCTTGTATTCTGACAGAATATAAGGATTTAACTGCTTGTGAAACTCAATTTCCTTTTGTCAAATGCAAATCCAAAACTTTGCCTACTTCATGTACCACTAAACACATATGAAATATTGTCTTCTTTTCGGTCAGGGTAGATCTAAGGCATCTGAGTATCAATGCTGAACTTCTAAAAAAAATAAAGATTTCAGTAGTTTAGACATTATTTCTATCAAATGCATAAAATAACTAAATTAACTGATGCTAATTTAGCGCAAAGATTGGAATAGCACAGTGGTACATCACAAGGCTATGTGTTAGGTTCACTTCTCTTTAATATGTTCACGGCTGACCTACATTTTTACCCCATATCATGCAAAATTATACTTATGTGCTGACGATATGCAATTATCTGTAACACTTTCCATCAACAATATTTGGTAAAAAGATGAAAACTTGAACTTAGATATCAATAACATCCTCAAATGGTTTCAAAATAATGGTCTTATAAACGCAATGAAAGTCATGTGATGACCAGATTCACAACTCAGTAAATACTATAAGACAGCTTAATTCAATATTCTATCTTGAGACAATAAAAATTTAAGTGTCCTATTTGATTCAAAATTATCTTTTAGAGACTAGGTATTAAAAATACGTAGGACATTCTACTCGAGGCTCAAACATTTTTATCAATTTAAAGATCTATTGCCTATGATCTATTCCAACTGTATATAGACCTCCGTCTCAACATGACTAATGAACAAAAATTCCAAACACTGGAGCTAGCAACAACAGCCAAATGGCCGTTACTTTAGCTGGAACAACATTACACCAACTTGTTTACCACTATGGCATATGTAAAAGGTTGCTAATGATCACAACTAGTTTGATTTGCTACAGGCAATAACTTTTTACTATAAGACTTTGAGGCATAATGCAGTGCCATTTTTTAAAATATTTAAGATATACATGCCTCTTCCAATAGCATCTATAAAAGTAGTGGGAATTGAGATTATTGTTTCTAAAACATTTGATTGTATTTTACTGAAAGTATGAACAAAAAAATCACCTTATCACCAATCTTATATAAACCTGATTGTTGTTTTCTCATCTCACCTCCAGAATGTCAGGTTGGGCATCCCTACTGTGTGTCACTAATGCCAGGATCTCAAACCTAATGGGCTTGTTTGGCATTTTTTTTTATTTCACAAATCGAAAGTGCAAGTATAAATTAATGGATCTGCAAAATATCAGAATCTTATTCGCACGTTTAGTATCTTAAAAACTATTACAAATCTCCATCTCGCGAAAATGGGGCGTGGCCAGGCGCTACGTCACTATACGCATGGACTCGGCGATCTCAATAGACTTGATGCTCCTTACTTGTTATAATTATAAGTGTTTTCGAAATAGTTTGTTTTGCTTAATACATGACAGTAGGGGAGTACAATTTGATGAAACGTCAAAAAATTACAATTTCCTCTCGCTCCTGCCTAGACGAATTTTCGATTTTGACCCTGCAATTTACGATTAAAATTCATCGTCGACCTTCTCCTTTCCGTAGACACATAGAACGAACTTCCACTCGACGTATTTATTTAGTTACCAGCGTTTAAAAATTCCATGTTTTTCGACTTTTCAGGTTAAATTTGAAAGGTCCCAGAAAGCCATTTTTCTTACGTCACTTGCGTATAGTGACGTCACAAATGAGCGCTCGGTTTTTGCAACTATTACTAATTTCAACTCATTATATTTCGAGAACGGAAAAAGTTAATAATACAAAATTTTAAGTGTATAATGAGAATATCGAGTACTATATGAAAAAGTATAAAAACCATATAAAAAGAATATCATGGAACAAGCCCATTAAATGAATTACATCATATATAATTTTATCTTGCAACTATTTCCACTGAAATATCACAAGGATTGCTTCATCAGTACATGCTGGACGTTTTGTGTTTTTGTTTCAAGCTCACCTGCAAATGATTCTTTAATTGAGAAACTTTTTAGACCAAGCAAATAAAAGGTTTGTGTATGGCTTTAGTCCTCATAAGTCGCCGTAAAAAAATTGAATTTTCTTAGGGTACTTATTGTGAGATATGTACCACCTCTTTTTTGTTATAATAGGGTGAAATACTATACATACCTTTTTGGTAGAGCATAAAATTATCTGTAATAATGGTTATAACACACACAGTACATATGATAATTAAGTATGAACAGGCAGCCAAAGTTACATAATTAAGGTTCTCGAGTGGTTGCTTGCTTTCACTGTGTTTGATAGTAACCTTACGACTTTTATCAGTAATTTAAAACGCAATTAAGACTTTCAAAAATCATACGTCATCTGTGGACTCTAAAAAAACTTTTTGTGGCACAACAGTTTTTTAAAAATATTGTTGCTATATAAATAAAAACAAATGACTTTTTCACACTGTCATAGTTCTCTGTGGTTTTCGGGTCTTAGGTATTATCTGAGACAATTTTATTGATATGGATCTTATTTGTCACAAAATTTTCGACAAAACAAGCAAGGCATTCATTATTATACTCTTCGCAAATACAAAACGAAGAGAATATTGCATTCGATCGGCACATTTTTAAAACCGGTAATATTGCTTATAACTTTCAAAATGTCTGTCCGGCACATTTCTTGTAAGCACGATAACTAAAAAATGAAAAGTCCGATTGTATTGGAACTTGGACAGTAAGTATAAAAATGGGTAAAGATATGTCACTCTAAAAAATTATTAATTAAGAAATGACATAATATGAGAATTATAATCGCAATGTAGAGTAGCCCTATTATTACAATGAAAACCTGATAATTTTTTTCCATTCTAATTATTTTTTTAAATTTTCAATAAATTTTTTTGTTGCAATAGGTTTAGAACGTCGAAATTTTAAATCTGAGGAAAAAAATGTTTTCCATCATCTATTCTATAGTAGGTAGTGGTACAAAAACGTAAAAAATTGTTTTTATTTTCAAAAAAAAAAAAATTTCTTTTGAAATATGTTTAGAATGTTACGAAACGTATAAAATTTTAAATTTGAGCAAAACAAACATTTTTTTCCCATCATCCATTTTATACAAAATGTTCAAAATTTCAAAAACATTTTAAATTTTCAAAAAAAATTTTTTTAAACAGGTTTAGAATGTTCCGAAACGTGGAAATTTTAAATTTGAGCGATTTTTTTTTTCCATATCTATTACCTTTAGATTGTCCACCCTGTATACTTTCCCGTGAAAGTTTAACCATTTCTTCGGTGGTAGTGGTGTCAACTATCTACCAAATTTGACTGTTCTCCGTTAAGTAATTTTTTAGTTAATGCACCAAAAGACCGACAAACAGACAGACAGACAGATTGTCGGAATTGAAAAACCTATATTTTCGTAATCTACATGACCTGAAACGTGAAAATCCGAAAAAATCTCGGAGGGTGATTTTTTCTCGAATACAATACTTCCCTTCGGTATGCGAGGGAAGTAATAAAAAAGTTATTAATTTTTTATGTTTGAATAATTTTGTTTGTTTTGTATTTAAACAAAAAGTGTCTAAAACTAGGTAATATTATTTACAAAAAAAAAACTGCGAAGAGTATCCTATAGAATGTGCAACAATTATATATCTAGTTTATTTTGTAGAACACTAATTTTTTTCAAGCTTGAAGACATGATATACTGCGCCCGAAACAAGAGATGCATATTATAGTAGTTCTGCATTATAACCGGAGACTTTTAGATACAATGGGCAATAAATAATGGAACAAGTCTTATAACGTATTCTTGCTAAAATTTAGTTATGTACATCAAACTTTAATATTTGTGACATTATCATTTATTATTATATCAATATGCATTTATTTGTCAAAACATATTGCAAGTGCGTAAAAACAATATAAGTGATTTAGTTAAAGCTGGTGTTATTGCTAAAGCAGAAGATGGTTGTTCAATGGGACAAATTGCACTGCATTATAATATTAACAAAAATTCGGTACTTAATATTTTTTAAAAGGGGAGAATAAACAGCATGATTAGTAGAAATCCTGTATCAGGCGACAAAATGAACAACAAGATTTCCAATTGGTGAATACAACATCCATCGGACTATTATTTAAGCCAGTGAAGAAACTAATTTTCCTGGATCAAATCATATTGGTCACCAGCGAGTAAGAGAATCGGAGCTGTGATGTCATCCACCAGCAGAAAAATACTTACTTAAAGCAGAGCATAAAGAAACTCGAAGTACAATTTGTTAAATATCAAATGTTTGTTAATGTTATAACGCAGATCAGGACATATGGAGCATATGATACAAAATAATCGTCTGCAAAAAATTAACCAATACTTATAAAATCAAAATTGATGACGATAAACAGCTAAGGGTAGCAAAGGAGCAATTTCCAGAGCACGAATAAAAACATATCTGGGAGTGAATAGAGTTATGCGGCGAAGATATCTCAATATTTATGGAAGTGCTGAGAAATGCAGCAAACCGCATCAAAAATAAGAAATCCCCTGGATCTTACCAACTACCCGCAAGAGTTATCAAGGCGGTGGTATGAGAGTTCCCGAAAGAAATCCTTGAAATGATAAACTATCACCTAAAAGGGAAACTTCCAAGCACATGGAAATAGCCAGACTCGTATTAACAGAAAACCCGCAAAGAGAGGCCAAGAGACAAAATATAGACCCATATGCTTGCTCAATGCAATGGGGAAAGTACTGGAGCAACTGATTGTGGCAAAACAACTCCTTAGTGAGGTAGAGGGGAAGTTATCAAACAGCCAATAGTTTTAGAAAAAAGAGATCGACCATAGACGCAATGAAACGAGTCCTGGAAGAAGTTGCAGAAAACAGACATGGGAAATATGGAGTCCTAATAACGATTGACATAGAAAATGCTTTCAACTCGGCATGGAAGGCCATTATGGGCACACCTGCGGAAATGGCAGTAAGTATATTTTGAAAATAAATAAGCAGCTACTTAGAAGACCAGTGGATTACAGTAGGGAAATATCTACTGAAAACGACAAGCACTGTTCCGCAGGAGTCAGTCCTTGGCCCTACACCATGGAACACATATTATAAATGATGTACTGATAATAGAACAGCCAGAGAAGTCCAAAAATATGCTTACAGAACTGCAGAAGAAATTAACTATACGTGTTGGTAGTGCATGCCACACTATCTCGACAGAAGTGGTCCAAGTCGAAACAGGAATAAAGCCAATTGACATCATGGTTCAAGTACGCAGCAGGTTATATGAGGCAGGCAGGGAAAGCAATAGACAATTCAGGAAGAATCAATCCAGGAGTGGCAATGGCACTGGAAACTAGACACAGGAAAGGCGAGATGGACGAAGACACTGATAAAAAATATAGTGACTTGGAATAAACGGGGACATGGAGAAATCGAATATTATCTAACACAACTTCTTGGTGGACATAGGTGCTTTAACGTTTATATAAAAAGATTTGGGCTTAAAAATTCTGATAAGTGGTGGTATTGTGAATACAGATTCTCCAGAACACTTTCTTTGAATGCCAAAAATGGAAAGCTATAGGGAGAAAATAAGATTTGGCGAAACTGTAATGGCGGACAAGAATATAGGTTTGATGTTGGAAAACGAGGAAAACTGGCAGACAAGGAACGTAGAGCAAGAAAAGCGAAGAAATAGAAATGGGGAATGAGGAGTAAACGGAAACACCAAATCTAATTTGATGTACTGCAATGCGGTTCCAAATTATCTGTGGTAATTAAAGGTGAGGTTTTAGTTGGTAGGTCTTCTGAAGAAATCCGACACCTCCTGCTAACATGAGTTACAGGAATCTATGACGATTTCCCCTCCTCCTTGGAAAAAAGGCTTACCTACCATATCTTTAAAACAAAAAATAAAAATAGTTATAATAACTGTTTTATCCCGGCTACTAATTATATATTCAAATAAGGATAGATTTACACTAGAAACAAAAAATTGTCATATTATTTATTGTCCACAGCAGTACAATACGTACATTTCTAAGTGGTATCGAATGCATTTTTAACATTACTGCTTATTTTTAATTATTAATTAATTGGTAATTGGGTAATTAGTTAATAAGTTGTCTTTCTAACAATAAAAAATGATTTTTTAATTATAAAAAAAATTAAAAATAAATAGTAATTTCAAAAAGCATTCACTATGATTTATAAATGTACACATTGTTGTAACCGTTTTAATACTTAAATATTAAAAAGGCTTCACCTGTGCAAACGGCAGCTAGTTTCTTGTTGGAGAGCATAGGGTCAGGAGTAAGGAATTTGGACACTCAAAGGGCGTCACCTGCTGGATACTAAATGTAGTGATATAAATAATTTTGCCAGCCAGGAACAAAATTAAGTTACTAGCAATTATGCGATGGAAATATTAAAATTAACTAATAATGTCAAAATTTACACTTTACTATAAAATCTCAAAATCTGGGCAGATATCAGGTGCACTACTGCAAATAATAAGAACATGTAGACGTTAAACATTTATTACAACACATGTGAGATGCACAATAACAACAAAAATAAATAATTACTTCAGATGTTATCCAAATATGGTTCATATGCTTCGAAGAAATTCTATATACTTGATCTAATAAAACTTCACTCTCTCCATGAGATTCTCTTGCAACTACGAGTTATCTAATACCCAACTATGAGTTCTAACTTACAACAGCGAATTATAGATATGAATTAAACAATCAGTAAAGTTTTAGGTAATAAACGAGATTTCATGAGCTAACAACTGCAATCTTTGCGGCTTACATCTAGATGTTAATGAATGTTCTAAAATAAATATATTCTATTAAACATGCTTCATATATGTAACACAGTAGATGGTAAATTAGCGGTACCATGCCTTACGTTACAGTATAAAAATCTTAAATATTTCATCATTCTATATATAAACTTAGAGCTCAATTTATAGTTGCAAGATTGTGGTATAATTTACTTTAATATATGAACAAAAATAACTGAATTAAACTATAATTTCTTTAAAAATATATAACCAAAATGAAACAAAAAAACCTGGTCAAACCCTTTTCATTTTCTGTGACTACTGTAGCGTGACTTGTCACCACTTTCTAGATGTGCTTGACGTTGGCTACAACCATAAATGCATGCCGGACACCAGACTACCTGCATTAAATCTCTTGGAGACTGCTGCGAACAACTCTCCAACCAAAAGTTCTCTAAATCTCAGCAAGACTCATACATAACTAAACTTCTGAGTAATAGAGTTCCTCCTATTACTACTCCTCTAAATGTTAGGCCCCATATAACCAAAACTACAGCACCAAACAGCTGAGCTCTTGCATAAACTGCAAAATTACCTGACCCAAATTGTCTCTGGCCTAACCCAAATACTCGGTAATAATTACAATAAATAAGAACTAAATAAAACGCCAAACTAAACAAAGTAAAAGCTTACCTCACATAGGGAGTATTACATAACCTCACGAAACACGAGGCATCAAAATTACGGCAACCAAAAGAATTCCTTCCTGGAATTTACAAAATGCTTACGGGAAAGCGGTGAAGATCGCTGAGTATGCCAAATCAAATCCCAAACAGTGTTAGCGATGTAAAACCCAAATTCTTCAATACAAAACCGGGATCGCCGTCCGCCTACCTCCTGTCTCTGTCAAGTGAGCCCCGGAAATCTCCTCCAGTACTCAGTGTTGCCAACTTGAGCACTCATTAGAACATTTTCTCTAGCCAATCATAATGCACCACCAAAGGACTCAATAGTCAAAAGACTGAATTTCACAATTACGTAATACCTTAACTACAATATACGATTAACACCACTAACTCAAATTATTCTTAAAGAAAACATGTCAACTCTTGAAATGTTAAGATTTTTGCAGATATGCGACCCGCTATGCCGTTCAAAGTACGAGTGGTTGCATACCTCTCTACTCCAATAAGTGAATTAATTAGAGTCAATTTACTGCAAGCCAATTAAAATTAATCATGTAGCCTTTTCAAATGCTACATTGTACCTAAAAACCTCAAATTATAATGTAAAACTATTTTTTCAGTGAAATATGCATTTCTTGCCCCAGCCGCAGTAAGGATATCATGATTTTGTGCGTGAGTAAAAAAATTGGAGTTCGTTCTACAAAAAAAAAATAATTAAAACTTTTTTCTTCGAAAATTTTATGACAAATAAGATCTATATCCCTCGAGGGGTCGACCACTGGCCCAAAATTTGTACAAGTATTCCAGGAATACTGCATTCCCGCAGTATTTCCGAGAATACTGAGTATTCCTGAGTATTCCCGAGTATTTCCGAGTATTCACATTATTTCCGAGTATTCCAGAGTATTCCCGTGGTATTTCTGAACATTTGTACTCATATTTTCGGTAGTGGTTAACCCCTCAAACCTATCAAATTCACATTGATTAATATTTATTTTGTTAACCTGTTATAAGACAATTAATAATTACAAAACAAATGGTTCAAATCCAATACATTTAATATTTTTACCTCGATTTTAAAAAATATACAGGGTGCCCCAGATTTAAACGGACATACTCTAGTGGAAGGTAGAGCACACTCAGCTGAGTTCAAAACACCCCAATACTTACCGTTGAATATGAACCGTTTTTGAGACACCGTGTGTTTTATGGTTTTTGACCAGAACTTCAGTCCGCCATATTTTTGAAATGACTGCACTTATTTAGATAAAATTTGGTTACATATTATACTCTTTTAGGTTAATAAACGGCTTAATTGATTATGGAAAAAATTCCAGGACCGACCTCCATATTTTAAATATGGCTCTTAGGGTCGTTAACATCACACTGTATATTAATTTTTGGTAAATGTTAGTAAACTTTTAAAAAGCCTACGGACCAGTTTATAAAATAATGTCATAATATTTGATGGCACGTTTATGGTTATTCTTCAATAAATTTTCAAAAGTATTGAAAGACCAAATTTGATTTTCTACAAATAACAATCCAGTTGATAACATCATTATTTTATTAATTTTAGCTAAATACCCCGTAAAATGGTCTGTTATTTGTTTTTGGTTTCAAATTCAGTGTTTCTAAGCTTTTTTTTATTTAAATTTCATCCAAAATAATACACATTCCATTTCTTTCATCAAAGAAAACTAATGCTAGTGAAGAGGCTTGAATTAACAAGCACAATTTAAAAAAATATTGAATGCCTTTTGAGAATAACTTGAAAATATTAAAGACAAAAGTTTGCAATTTTATTTTGACAAAATAAATTTATTTAGAACTTTAAATAATTGAAGAAAAAAATTAAAAACAGTGCAATTAAAACTATAACAGGTTTTCAAAATGAATGCCCCCAGCGTCAATACATTTTCGAGAACATTTTAATATGCTTTTCACTAACCTATCAATCACTTCCGGGTTATTTTATTATCACATACAGTAAGTAATAATATTTTCTAGAAGCTGTTCTTGTGTATTGAACTCTTCGTTGTACACCTCTGACTTGAGACGACCCCATAAAAAATAATCTAGAGGTGTAAGATCAGGAGACCTCGGCGGCTAGTTTACCGAACCTCCGCGACCAATCCATCTGTTGGTGTAATGCTGGTTCAGATGATCCCGGACCGGTACAGAAAAATGGGGTCCAGCACCATATTTTATTTTTAGCTCGAAAAAAAAAACGCACGGAACCGAGCACAGAACACTGAGAAAGAACTGACGATCGAGCGGAATGCGACCTTTGATATGTTACGCGACCGTTTCGTGCCCTATTGAGTGACGCACCGCGCTTCAAACACGTCTTTTAAAAGTCGTATATTTCGAGAACCACATATCGGCTTCATCTAAAATTTTCAATATCGCCTAATTTTAAGTAACTAATACATTATGCACAACAACTACTAAATGAAATTTATTAAATGAGCCCATTATCGTAATACATATTGTTATACTAAAATACACAATACACGTCATTGAAAAGTTAAAATAAATTTTATTTAATCCGACGTATTACACCAGAATAGTTTCTTTTACCTGCTGATTCCTATTTTAAGAAGTAATGGTCTATTGCGGCCGACATCCGCATATGAACTGAGGCGGTTTTATTATCTAGCGACGGTATTATATATTATACATAGGCACTAATCATACCATCTACAGGGTGTAATTAGTTTCATGTCATTAAAAAAAACTAGTGGTAGGGAACGACAAGACAAACAAAAAAAAATTATATAGGATGGGGTCTAAAGCTTATAGTTTTGGAGAAAAAAATAAACAAAAATTTCGCAAATTTTCAATAAAATCTTTTGAGAACTGCTGGAATATTGAGGGTAGATTTAGATCGTCGCGCGTGTCTTTGCCTTATACTCTGATTCTCCCTTGTGCAATATTTTAGTTACTATGGGTGTTTCATTATGTACAAGTCCTTTGACCAAGAAAAGCAGTGGTTCTCAATTATTTTCTACATTAATATTAAAAAAAAAATTTAATATGTTAACCCATGTCAGTTTTTTCAAAGCGCCCCTAGAGGGAAAAGTCATAAAGGTTTTTTGTTTGTCTAGTCGGTCCCCATTACCAGTTTTTTTAATGACATGAAACTGATTACACCCTGTATATAGACTATGATCCTTGACTATTTCCAAAGTATTCCGGAGCATTCCTGAGTATTGCCGGGGTATTCCTGAGTATTCCAGAGTATTGCCGGGGATTCCTTAGTATTCCCGTGTATTGCTGAGTATTCCCGTGTATTGCTGAGTATTCCCGAGTATTCTCGTGGTCTTCCTGAAAATTTGTACACGTATTTCCGGCAGTGGTTGACCCCTCGATATCCCTCAAAGAAATATGATTTGTTATTGATATTAGCAACAATATAAAAAGTGTAAAAAAATCTGTTGAACAATAGAAAGTGTTTTTTAGAGTCCACAGATGTGTGATATTTTGCAGATTCTTAATTGCATTTTAAATGACCGAGAAAAGTCATAAGGTTACTACGGAACCTCATTATGAAACATATTGGCGGCCCGTACAAATTTAATTATCATATATACCATTGTGTTTGTTATAACCATTGTTTTAGAGAATATTATGCTCTACCAAAAAACTACCTGTAGCTCTCTTAGTTTTTAAGATATTAAGAAAAAAACATAAAAAGTACACCATTTATGCCTATATTACTGTTAATTATTTTTTTACAACAAAAAAAGGAGGGGTGGTACATACTTCACAATGACGGCAACTTGTGAAGACTTATTTCCGTATATACCCCTTGTATTTAGTTAATTTGATTGGGCTATGTTGCAAGAAAATAATGTAATGAAATCCTTTTTTGTTACAGTTTTTCAAACTTGCATTCGAATTGTCCACAATTTTCCTGAAAATCGGTATTTATACTATGGTAGGACATAAGTTTTTTTTTGCCAAAATGCAACATTGTTCGTGACAAATTTTTTCTTTAAAGGAAAAACCGACCAAAAGGATGTTGGGCACGTACATGATAGGGTTCCGTAGGGATACTCACTAACATTCTCTCAACTTTACGCTATAAACGTACGTTTTAAAAGCTATTTCACCTTGACTTTGCTTGTACTCTAAAAAGAGTGATTCCCAAATTTAGCAAGAGTATTTTTGCTACAGAGTCCGTTGTAATTTCCATTGAAAGTACTAGCTAAAATTTACATTCGGGAATTTTTTTAGATTGTTTGCATCAATTGTTTAAGAAATTAGAGAGGGGGGGGGGGGGGCGAGAGTTGGTAACAACTTTGAAAGTGAATGCCTTGTGACTGAAGGGTTAAAATTATACGGTCCAAAACATTTTGGTTGCATTTTAAGAGACCTATCTGAGGACACCCTACTTGATCGGGTAAGTGTAAATTAACTTTTGGGTTTACTTTGCATTGTATGGGACAAGGTTCAAAAATTTTCAAAAATTTCCTCGTTTCTGTTTTTGAGTCATCATAATTACATCTGTATACAAAATTTCATCTCAATAAATGTAAAAAAATGGGAGAATGGGAGGGCTGTGACATACAGACGGACGGACATACCGAAACTATATGGATACCTACAGAACCCTAACAAGGTATCGACAACATTACTTTTGGATAGGTACTCATTTCATTTGCAGAAATATTAAGTAATGTTCATAATGGGAGGTATATTGAAAACTAAATTATGAAATTTCTAATATAGGTAAGTAGCTAGTTTCTTAAAATTCTGGCAAAGCCGAGAATCATGGAAAACGTATATATGTTTATACTTAAGAGGAATGTTCTTTACTATATCTTCTTTCTGGTGTTTCTCATATGAAATAATAAACTTAACAACCTATAATCAGAGTATTACGTCCAATATAAATCTTCCAAGTTGTCCTAAACAGCTAGCATATTCACAAATTTATGAAATTCGTGGGCACATAAGTATACGACGCAAGATTTAATTATCAATTTATTAGTAATGCTTTTTTTAATTCCTTTTGTTGTTTACTCGAAAAATGCATGTATTTTAGCAGCATTATACATAATAAATGCATATTGATCGCAAGACAGAATTCATCCCATGAAATTATTGAAGTGAATGTTGCTCTTATTTGGTCAAATCGTGATATTATAAATTGAAATAGTGATTAATAAAAAATATTACTATTTTCTCGTAATCGTCTGTTACCAGATTAACCAATATAAATAATAACATATGTATATAACAATAATAGAAATATGTTTTAAAAATATTAAGTTCACTTACTCATTGAATTTTGTAAAAGTTCCATCGATCAGCTGCTGTGCGCTGTGCCTGTGCCTGCTGTACAAAATAATGTATGTTCGCTGTTCGCACCACAGATCAAGAGTTAATATTGAAAATAACAAGTAATGTTTGAAGCCAAAATCTTATTTGTTGCTTTTCGCCGGCTTATGATTGGGCAATTTGAACCACCTGGTCAACGTACTTGATGACAGTTGACATATCAACAGGAGCAATCTGTTCTGTGGTTTGTTTTTAAGTTTGTGTTTTTGTACGACGTGCGTTAATAATTGATATAAATATACAATTTTAACAATGCCTAAAAGGTGCTTTGTGTGCAATGCAATACGTATCAAATGCATGAAAATATGCCATGTTTTCATAAGTAAGTCAATAGACGCATAGGCGTAGAGAGCGGGTCAGGTAGCGATGTTCATTTTAAGTTCATGAAATTATTAGTTAAATCAAAATATGTATTTTCATCTTTCTCATTTTTTTGTTTTATTAACATCTTAGATGAATCAAAAACATTTCTGTAATGTACCTAGTGTAATATAACTGTTTCATAAGTATCAAAGTATCAAAAATGAATAAGAATCCTTGGCTCATAATTATAACCCTCTTCAAACGATGCACCTCTGTAGGCGAACGAATGCAAACATAACCCCTTCTTGCCCCTTCTAAAGTATTATCATGGACGGCTGAGACCAACAAATATGCGTGATTACCTCGTGATCGTGATGTGTTCCATCTCCATATTGGTTGAATTCTTCAGGAGAATGCCAGCGGTTCTCACGACTTCAGTTGTATATAATTTGCGTAAAGTGTATTTACATTTATTCGAACATTTGAATTATTATAACTCATAAACGGTTTAGTGAATCCATTTGAAATTTATGGTAGTGTATTATCAAGTTTAAAAGAACAATATCCTAATATTCAATCTTTCTAAAATCGATCCGGATTTCCTTGTGTATTCTTAATAATTTTACGCAATGGCTGAATGGCTCTGGTGAACTAAACGCACGTGACAGCGCATGTATTTGTTTTGATGCGGTGTCAGCGGTATAGGAATATACTATATCAGTTTATTGTTTACTTTTGCTTCAAACACAGTAATATACCATTTCTACAGTGTCTTTATCTACGCCTTTTGTTGATCTGTGGTATGAACGATAGGACTTTAATATGATGGTGGGAGAAAAGACCAAGAAGGATAAACAGGAGGAGTGGTCAATCTTAAGAATGCTTGATTATGAGACAAAAACAGTGAACATGTGGCTGAAAACTATCTTAGAGACAATTTAGTTTCATAAACTTTTGAATTTTTCCTATTATGTGTTCAGGTATAGAACTACATGTAATTTATTTTTTATTTTTTGTGTGTATATTTCTGAGTTTAGACTTTATTCGTACACAAATTATAGTCAGAAGAATATTTAAAGGTGCTTATTTTGACGTCACTTCGCTCGCTTTGTTTTGATTGGCTGTCGTCTGATTGAGCACTCCTTGTTATTAGTTTCTCTTGGAAGACCCCACTGGGCAAAGTAATATTTCAGCAATGTTCTAGAAATCTTATTTTGGAAGTTGTAACATATGAGCAATAAATATTTAGGTTCCCGCAACTTTGATGCAACAGCCCTAACGGCCATGCAGCAATATTGCAGTGCAATGTTACATATTGCAAAGTACCGGCAAGGTTTATGACTTTTGATTGTAAAGTTGTAGAAACTTTACAAAGCAGAAAATTAAAATATCAATATGATTACATCAATAATTTCCATGTACATTTCAATTATTTTTTTACTGAAATGTTCTAATGAAACTAACATTTGTCTTGAAAATGTAACTTTATATCAACGTTTTCTATGCTTATGCAGAGAATTGTGGAAACTGGACCTAGAAAGTGGAGAAAAACAACTATACCCTGCCTATATTTTTGTTTATTTTGCATAATCTTTTTCAGGGCTTAATAAGCAAAAAGTGAATGTCATATGGGACAAATTCTATTTATACAATTTATATTTTTAACCAGTTTTTTTGTAATACAAGACTACGTTGTGGAAAAATAACATCCACTTTTTCGCTATTAAGCCCTGAAGACTATGCAAAATAAACAAAATACTATACGCGTGGTAGTTGTTTTTATCTCCTTTTTAGGTCCAATTTCCACAATTTTCTGCATAAGCATAGGAGACGTTGATATAGTTACATTTTCAAGACAAATGTTAGTTTTTGGCTATCCAACCCTGAATAAGTTTATATCAAATAAACAAAATATGGACAAGTTAAATGTTTTTCTTTTCTTAGTCCATACATTTGTCTGCATAAGTAACTGACAAAGTACAATTTTCTTTTTCAAATAGTATGGCATGCACTCCCACTTTTGATCTACGAGATTGTTTTTTTTTACAGAATACATTAGTTCATAATATTCCCAAGCACTTAAACTGGCCGAGGTAACAAATCATATGCCGAATCTAAAGGAAAAATTTATTTTGTGCTTCTGTAGATATCAAAATTAGTCTTAGTATAAACTCAAATTGTTTTGTAAATAAAAAATAAAATGCAAAATGTTATACTTTACATATATTTATTTATTGTCACGTGATGAATAACTTACATTTCTAATTTTATTACAAATTAGTTTGTAGTTTTTGTATTATTTAACACAAATTTTATAGAAAAAAAATGTTACCAATAACAGAAGCCAAGAAAACATATCTGTGGAGTCTATCTTTATCTATTGATGACTACTTCGTAGATATCTTGTTTTCACATGTTGGAGCCACGCCATGGAAAACCTTTCAAACTGGTCGTCACTTAAATTCGGGAATGATATCCGTACCTACTGCAGCTGCAAAATATAACAATATTAACTACCTATATAGTTATTATGGTACCAACTACTGCAGTGAATATTTTAAAACTTTATAATCAAAGTACTATTACAGAGTACGAAACAATATATGACTTTTTAAAAAGTAATTGGACACCTTAAATATTACAGGAAATAGGTATACAATCCTTTACCCCCTTGTATGACATAGGTTTGCATATTTTGGGATGTGCCACATACATCCAATCTCAGAGCATACTGAAATTAATCACTTGCAGAAAAAAAATTCTAGTGGCCAAACGTAAAAAATTACGATGAGAAGTAAGTCTCTAGACCAAGCACTCAGTTTTGAAAATTAGCAAGCACTTGTTTAATTAAGACAACGAATTAAGTATAGCTTAAAAGCAGGCCTTTAACTTACATTTAATGACATTCATTGATGCACATATTTAGTAGCATTAAACTATTAGCGAATGACGATTTCATTGCGACGTAATTTTATTAACCTCAAACTTACCGTTCTATCACTCACTTTTTTCTTCTCCATATTGAAAACTCCATTAAAAAAAATTATAAAATGAACGTATAGGTACCGCTTTTATGTTTTTTTTTTAATTCCAACCCAACTCAACGATGCTTTCACTTTCACAAAAATGCCGAGACAAGCCTCCAAAACTCCCAAAACTGAAATGAACTGACATTCGACAGTTAGAAAATGGCGTGCGTTTGGAACTACTAAATTGTAAAAATGGAAACAAGTTGAAAAACAATAAGGACTGGATTTTGCACAGTCAATTTTCATGTTACTTGTAATCTTTAGTTTAACTCAATGTTCCACAAAGTTGTGCTTGCAATGTTACTCTTGTTAATTAAAATCAAATATATAGTGATTTACAGACATAACTTACAATACATTTGCAAAATTAACATTGAGACAAAGTTTCATTTGTATTTTACATTTGAACTTATAATGTATTTTGACATAAACTTACAAATTTTAACTTATTTCTTTAAAGTTGCTGAAGCTTTCCAGCAACTGAACAATTAAAAAATACTAAAATTAACTAAATGCAACATTGCAGGAAACTTTTGCAACTTTCAATGCCCAGTGGGACACAACGAAACCAAATATTAGAGAACTAAAAATATAGGACAGTCAGACGAAATAGACGAAGACAATTGTGAACTCCAATTTAAAAGTATTTATCTACAGTGTTAAAGGGATACGACATTCAGCGGAGACGGTTTCGGGATTTGTCGGGTAGGCATTAAATGAATTTGACCAAGCTTACTAAAAGATAGGTTGGCTCATTAGTTTCGACAACGTTACGTATATACACCTCAATGACAGCTGCGTGTGGCTGGTTTTTTCCTCATTTTATAGAAAATATTCTCAAAATTATTCTTTCAATGTACAATTCTATCCTAATCAAATAGATACCTTACATATAAACATAGAAATACTTAATGTGACATATATTATAAAGCAACCTGTTGTTTTAGTGACCTTGGGTACTGACAGTCAGCTGAGTTCAGTCGTTCCATCAGGACAGTGCTGAGAGGATAAAGATTATATATCTTTATCCTCTCAGGGACAGTGCTGTCCAATTTTCACTATTGGCCTTCTCCGTCTGATTGTCACATTGTGGCAACTGCGCGAGAACTCCAATTTCAATGTCATTGCAAAAAGATAAAAGTTTTTCGCAGGCTGTCCTATCTTGTTAATTCTCTAATCTTTGACGAAACTGTAGTAGTGCAGTGTTGCCAGTGTTGTCATAGAGGCTACAGACCGCCGAGCTTAATATGTGTTTTGTTAAATTTAATATTTTTTTCTCCTTTTTTTTATAGATTAGCAAAATATATATGACAGGCCTTCCAGGCTCAAGATGTCAACAAAGAATTTTTAGAAACATTGTCTTTTTACATCATGGGGTTAACTAAAAATATTCTATAATCTGTAATCTATGGATAAAAGTAGTTCAAAGTGGGCAAAATGTCAAGTTGGAGCTAAAAGTTAACCTAAAATATTGTTTTCAAAGTTTATTTCAAGGTTTATTTAAAAATGATAAATGGGACTTGTAAAAGTTCCTTATTATTTTAGCATTAGATTTAAAAGTTTCGTGCATTTTAATAGAAGTGTCAGACTTTTCAGCGAAGATAAAAGAAGTGGAATAATGAAATATTTAAATGTTGCTGAGAAAAACGATGCAGCTAAAAACATTGCTTCTATTTTGTCTAGAGGAGCTTCAAATAGAGTGAGTATGTTTAATTCAATATAACAAGAATATAACTAAATTTTAATGGAGAAATAAAGAATCTTGTATTTAGTGTGAGGACCTACGTTATTCATTTATAAATAATTTTTGTTTTTCTGTAAATCCATTAAAAACACAACTTCAACATGATTATTTTGCAGAGAGAAGGTTTTTCACAGTACAACAAAATATATGAGTTTGATGGACAGGTTTTTGGAGAGCAAGTTGGAATGGTTATGACCTCTGTCTCTGGCCATTTATTAAATTATGAGTTTGCTCCCTCGTATAAAAGTTGGCAGAGCTGTAATCCTGTAGCCCTCTTTGATGCACCTGTTATTAAGACATGCCCTTCAGATTATCAAAATATTAAGGTAGTTACTCTTAATGTGTAAGCAATATCCTACCTTGGCAGTAGGCAGTTAAGTCATCCTTAATGAACAGAGATCGGTGGGCAGCAAAAAATTAATTCTCTAGGTGATGTGTCACCGTATATAGTATATTAAAGTATAAGTGGATATTAAGGTCTTTAAAACACGTGCGATTTTTCGAGCATGACGGCGCAGCCGGAGTGCTTGAAATAGAGCAAGTGTTTTAAAGACCAGTTATCCACGAATACTTTATGCTATTTTTGCTTATTGGTACACTTTGAAATCATAAATACTGGTATTCGCGAAAATTAAACAAATGAACCCAAGAGGGATTTACCGTCGATACACACAAATTCACCAATACGTGAGAGCGATTTAGATATTACGACTTTCCGCTGTTACTATACAAACTTTTCCTTATAGGTGAATTCCTTTGTATCGAAGGTAAATCCCCCTTGGGTTCATTTGTTTGATTTTCGCGAATTATTACTACAAAAAATGGAAATAAGAATTAAGAATGTAAAATGGTTGAATTCGTTATGTGACATCAGGATACCTGTCAGTGTCAAATGAGGAATACAAAAATTATTTTGCAATCTGTCACATATAGGATTAATTATTGTCACTACAGCGGTTACTGATTGTATATTGCTTTAAAATGAGTTCTAACATTGATTACTTAAATAGAAAAGCAGATTCCCGCAAAAATTCCTGTCAGATCAATAATTAAAAAGTTGACATTTTGATTGTAGTTGTTGCCATGGTAACTTTAAAACACGCTCTGAGACGTACTTTAAATAAGCAAAACAGGGTACCAATAAAAAAAATATGTTCTTGCCTCCAGTCAAAGAATTTATCCCTAGATACATATTAGTTATCTCTTTAACATACTTTGTTGTTAGTAAAGTCACACTCTGCATCCATTATATAGATAGATAATCGTAACATCCTATAAGCTACAGTGGTGTAGTACACATAGTACAGTAAATGTTTAATTAAATTGAATGTTTATAATTTCTGCATTACCTGCTTTTTATACAAAACAATTTGATATAGGCATGCAATATTTCAGTAAGATAGGTAATGCTTCATAAATTTTAAATTTAATTACCATATGTGATGTGTTTATGCTTGGGAACCTACAAAGTAATGTTAAGTTAAGTATTGTTAAGCTAACTTTGATGAAATATTAGGAATAATTGTAGACTTTTAGTTGCATTAATGTAATTTTATTATTATTATTAACTTATTACAGATCAAAGTGTGGAGACATGCTAATAATACAATCCTACTTATAGTTCATTGCTCAGGTAGTTTTACCTGGAATTAACTCGGGAAGTTTTGAAACATTGCAGGTTTGTAGATTTCGGTACCTAGAACTAAAATCTACGTTTTGCACAAACCAGGACCTGCCGCCGGCGACGCCATATTGCCAAGATGGCCGCCAAAAATCGGTTTTTCAAATATCTCAAAAGCTGTTCGTTTTTAGAAAAAATATGTAGACAGAAAATTTCCTATACAAAATGTTCTTATCATATGCTGTAACGTTAACGGTTTAGGCACAAACGTCGTTGTAAATTTGAAAATGTTGGGTTAGTTTCGTCTAGAGACGTTCTGCCAACGATTTTTCGAAATTAATGTGTCTTAGAATGGCCGATAGCAACTTATTTTAAGCTCTGTACAATTTTATCATAAACCAGTGGTGTATCCGAGGGCATATCTTTAATTTAATGAATTAATTTAATTCAAACTTATTAATTAATAATTTATAACATTAATTATTAAAAATTGTAATGCCAATAATGTAGGTATTTGTTTCCACACCACCCAGGTAAAGTACACGGTGCTTTTTTTTTAATGTGGTTTTCCCTGTAGGCCTACTTCACAGCAGCATATTTATTACAACCTTGCCCGACGGACCTGGTTCATTAATAATATAATAATAATAATAATATTTATTCAAGTAGGAAGAAACCCTAATATACAAACATTTCCTAATCAATAATTATACATATACTTACATAAAAAAAAAAAGATAAGCAAATTTACCGATAACTATAAGCTAAATATAAATAACAGTATTATTATATTTGCAGTGAACATTGAAAATTACCGTTTGTTAAAAAAAAAAAAAAAAAATTGAACATTAATTTACATTTGTAGTTATATATGAAATAATTTTTTGTTTAAAACTGTTCAAGGTATTACAATTTTTAATATTATCAGGTAATTTATTAAATTCATTCAGACCCCTAAAAAATAATGACTTCATCGACTTCTTATGTCTAGTTCTATTTATGTGGAAATTATTTCTTGTTCTTGTTTGATGTTGATGTATAAAATTGTTTCTTATTGTAAAATCAGTAAAGTAATTTGGTAACATATTTTTTGAAAGTTTAAAAACAAAAGTCATACACATATAAAATATCCTTTGTTCAACAGAAAACCAGTGTAACGTTTGAAGCATCCAATTTATAGATGTATATCTATCGCATCTCAAAATTATCCTCATTCCTCTATTTTGTAATTTTTGCAAACATTGAAGTTGGTTTTTATCCAATAGGTACAGAATTGTGGAACAATAATCAACGTGTGGTTGAATAATTGTTCTATAAACTGTAATTCTTGCATACATTGAAAGAAATGAGGAAACTCTTGAGAAAAAGAACAGTTTTTTTAAAATCTTCTTTTTGATATATTCAAAGTGATTTTTGAATTTCAACGTATTGTCAATTATAACCCCTAAGTATTTAATTTCTTTTACCCATTGGATTTCCTCGTTATTAATCTTTAGTTGGAGTGCATCTACGTTACTTATATTCAGTTTATATGGTGTATTCAAGACCATAGCCTTAGTTTTCTTAACATTCAGTTTTAATTTATTTATATTTAAATATGTATTTAGTTTATCTAATATCTCATTCATTCTAGTTACTGTTTCAGTAAGATCTGTTCCACTACATGATATTAACGTATCGTCTGCAAATAAATTCATAAAATCACATTCAATATTATTTATATCATTTAGGTAAATTATGAACAGTAGTGGTCCAAGAATACTTCCCTGTGGTACCCCAATATTATTTGCTATAGGGTCTGATGTTGATTTACCAATCTTTGTTACTTGCAATCTGTTACTGAGATACTGTTGAAACCATTTATGGACATTACCTTTGATACCATAATACTTTAGTTTATCTAACAATATTTGTCTGTTAATAGTCTCAAATGCCCTCTTAAAGTCGAGAAAAACAGCAACAACAAATTTATTTTCATCAATACTGAGCTGCCATTTATTGACTGTCAGCTGAACTGCTGTCTCACATGAGTGGTTCTGCCTAAAACCAGACTGATATCCCATAAATAAATTATTGTAATTAAAATATTCAAGCAACTGTTCATACACTGATAGTTCCAGCAGTTTCTCAATATCAGGTAGGGTATTAATGGGTCGGAAGTCACCCTCTACAACAGCTTTTTCAATTTTTTCAATTGGTGTAACTATACTAGTTTTTAACTCCTCGGGGAAATTTCCATATTCTAGGGAAGTATTGATAAAATTAAGATAGGCATATCCCATTGTATCAAATGTGTTTTTAATGAAATTAGACGTTAGAACTTCATTAATATTATTTTTTGTTTTAATATTGGTTACCATTCTTTTCAAATCATGTAAACCTACTAATCTAAATTCATTGAAAGCAGAATGTATGGTATTAAGATTTTGATCAGACCAATTGCTTACTGAGACAATATTATTAGAAATTTCGACTATGCTATTCACAAAGTAATTGTTGAATTTATTGGTTGCTTCTTGCTCCGTTTTTGCAAAGTGATTTGTACCATTTATCTGAAATTTAATGTTTTTATAATTAATTTGATGATTTTTCCCTTTAATGAGAGATTTAAGCGTTTTCCACATCGACTTTGAATCATTTAGATTGGTATTAATTTTATTTTCATAATAGTTTCTTTTTTTTATTTTAAGTAAGTTGACAAACTGATTCCTTTTGTTTTTATATATTGTCCAAAACCTATCCTTATTTTCAGCATTACCTTTTATAAAATTTGAATATGCTACATCTCTGGCACGAGCTTTATTCTTTACTTCAATATCATACCATGGCACCTGATTGGTTTTACATGATATTTCCATTATTGGTGCTACATTATCTAATACTATTTTACACTGATCTACCATGTTTTTATATATTGCGTTAACATCATTGCTACCATAAAGCCAATTACAAGAAATAAGTTCCAGATTGATACTATTAAATATATCATCATTTAATTTTCTATACATAAAATTATTCCTAATGTTAATATTTTGAGTGCTGTTTAAATTAATACTTATCACAGAGTGATCACTAATTTTGGGGACATTATGAACTATAACTTTTACGCCATTTTGATTTGTGAGCACATAGTCTATTAATGTTGAGCTTAAATTCGTACGCCTAGTATAATCATTTGTAAGTTGTTCAACACCATATCTCAAAAACATGTCTTTTAATTTATTGGCATAAAAACTATTCTCAAGAAAATTAATATTCATATCACCAATAATTATACATTTACGGTCATTTGCAAAGTAGTCTTCACACCATTCCTCCATTGTTTCCAAAAACATCGCATGACTTGAATTAGGGGAGTGATACACTCCACCAATTAACCATTAATACTAAAAGTACTTTCAACGGCAGTTGTAGTTTTTTCTATTTCGGAGTCAACGTCCCTTTCCTCTAATTCATTGTATTCCCAACTTCCTCATTTGATAAAATTATGTCCAGAGGCGAGTCCAAGTCATCGTCTTGATCGAATTCCACGAGCGTCGCTTGGATGACATTTTCGCCAAGACTTTCCATTACAGAAACCGCAAATGATAGAACATTTCAAACCTGAGTTTTTGCAGCCGCAGGCTTTCCCACAATTTGTTTTACACTTGCATGATAAAAATGTAAGAAGTGTTGTTGGAGCAGGATCCTTTAAAGTGGTTATTGGAGTGCCACCAGTTTGGGTTTTCTTCCGACCCCATTCTTCTACTCTTTTTGAACAGCCATACCATTGTGGGGCTTGATGGTAGGCTCGTAATGAATGCTGTCTTGCAGCTGCACTTGTAGGTGGTAAAGAAGCTAAATTAAATTTAATTTTTGTAACTGCCTATTTGAAGAGCAACATGTATATCTGTATGTTTTTCTCAAATAGTTAAGAATTTCATTTTTCCTAGGTTAAATAAAGCAGAAGTTGTATCGCACCCACTAAATACGTGAAGGAACAAGATATTATTATTCATTAGCCCCTTTTTGTTATAGAAGACATAAATATGCTGTTTAGAGAAGTTAACGAAATATGTTCTTATTTAATCTGTTTTTGTGCCCATTAATCGTTAACTTTACAGAAAATATGCTAAGAGCATTTTTATAGGAAATATATCCTTCTTTTCACTTTTGCTCTCTACATATTTTTTATAAAAATGAACAGTTTTGTGGATTTTAGTTCAAGATACCTGAATCTACAATTTTGCAAAGTTTCAAAACTTCCCAAGTTAATTCCAGGTAAGGCCTATTTTTATTCCCTGATCAATGGACTATTATTATGTCATCTATACTCAGGGGGAGCTAATACATCACAATACTTTGGTACATTTCTATTATTATTTATTTATTGTGTTTTATCGGTTTCACCAAATTTTATTAAAATTACAATATTGCACTTATTTAAGGAAATCATGTATTGAATTGATTTTATCTTGATATTTGTCTATTTACAACTGTAATCTCTACTCCATTATGTCACGATTATGAAGTTTATACGTACTTATGAAAAAATCGATTAACTGCGTTTTTAAACTGCTTTTTGGAACCAGTGCAACACCTCATCATTTTGTAATATGTATATTGTGAACAAAATGTGCAAAACAACACTTTTCAAGCATGAAATCAGAACCGATTGTTTCCTAAATATTACAATTTTGTTCAAATAAAAGTTAACAATAGATCGACAACCCAGTGTAGATCTTATGGGTTGTTTACAAGTCAAAAACATTATACTGTCTTACCGATGGACAAACCAATACACACTATGTATCAAGGGATAGGTTCCTTGACCAGAGGTTTATGCATATGTGAGACAATATCTTACATTGTGGTCATTTTGGTAAGTTCACTAACATCCAAAATTAATACAAAGAGGGCTGGAAGTATTGGTGAATGTAACGCTAGCGCAAACATATATTTTTAACTAGCAATCACAATCTATTATTAATATTTATTGCAATAGTTCTGGAATCAATCTCTGGCACCTCTCATTAAAAATTCATATCTATTGTGAGAAAAATCGATCAGTGTCAATTAGTGATGTAAAATTATCATATTTAATTTTTTTGGTAATTTACATCATTACCAATTTTTATTTACCAAATTAATTCTCTGAGAAATTATTGAAAGGGTAATTTTCCACTGTATTTTACCGTAATTGATGTTTGGTAAATATAAACATATTTTTACATTTAATGTACATCACCATCATTCTAAAAAATGACACGTATTTTAAAATTTTATTTAAAAAATAACGAACATAAACTTCTATAACATAATCATAAAAATAAATCATAATAACAGCAGAACATAACAATATTAAATATTTTTGAAGCTATTAAAGTCATATTCAAATGAAGAATAATAGATATACCTATTACAAAAAACAGACATATTCTTTAAGACTCGTCTAATTCGTCATTTGCAAAATCTATATCAATCAATCTTTTATTGCCATAGTTTACATCCAAATGGATGGGGCATCATCACGTACAAATTGCAAATTTATAAGTTAAAACTTAATTACCTAGGGTTTACATACTAAAAACATAGGAATTGAGACGAAGAGCAGTACAATATAACTATAAATTTAAAATTTTTCAACAGTGGAAAGTGTAAAAACATTTATCCTGTAGATAAATACTTACGGAAGCCCTGACGTTGTGTTCATTATTTATGTTCTGTATTTCAAGAGGTAATTGATTGTAAGCAGTGAGAGCCCTATAATAAGGTCCCTTCTCGTAAAAGACAGAGTTGTGCTGAGGCGTCCTCAATCTGTCAGCATTTCTTCTCACAACATTCATATTCTCTGAGTAGCTGTTTTTGTTTGTTGTAAATACATTCTCATATCTTTTGACAAACATTACAAGGTTCAAGTAATACAATGATGGAATAGTCAGGAAGTTCTGCTCTTTAAATAAAGACTTGCAAGAGGTGTTTCCTCTACAATTATACATGCACCTTAGGATACGTTTTTGAGTGACAAATATTTTGCTGGCGATAGCAGAAGATGCCCAGAATATGATACCATATGAAATGATAGACTGAATGTAGGAAAAATAGAATATTCTTAGCGACTCGATGGACAACTGGTCTTTGAGCATTCTCAAAACTCCACAAGCTGCACTTAATTTAGCATTTAACTGGTGTACATGATAGTCCCAACTTAGGGTAGTGTCTATCTTGACTCTCAAAAATTTTGTTACGTCGGCATTTGGTATAGATTTTAAATCAAGTTTAACATATAAAGATTCAGTTGTATTTTTGGTTTTTGAAAATGTAACCAGTGAAGTTTTATCAGTATTTAGCTTAAGACTATTTTCATTACACCACTGAGTCATATTATTGATGACAAGTGAGGATTTACGCGATAGTGTCGGATAGTCAGGGCTAGCTAGGATAACCGATGTATCATCAGCAAACTGAAAGACCGAGTCTGCTCCTAGTTTATCACTTACATCATTTACATAAATTTAAAAAATCAAAGGGCCCAATACGGATCCTTGTGGGATGCCTTGCATTATTTTGTTTTTACCTGAGGAGTAGTGTTGACTGACACTTACAACTTGATACCTGTTTGTTAAATACGACTTTATAAGATCCAAACATTTGCTTGCTAATTTTAGGTAAAGAATCTCATGGTTTATGGTGTCGAATGCCTTCGACATATCAAAGTACAGCCCAGTAATTTTGTTTCTTTTGTTTAACGCGTCATGAATTTGTTTTAATCCATTGAAGATTGCAAGTTCGATGGACTTTTTTTCCCAGAATCCATATTGGTGTTTCACTAAGATGGCATGTTTGCTTAGGAAGGACAGTATTCGATTATATATTACTCGTTCGATAACCTTTGACACAGCCGGGAGCAGTGAGATGGGTCTATAATTGCACATGTCATTTTTTGCCCCCCTTTTATAAACCGGTATGACTTTGCCTATCTTTAAATCATCGGGAAACTCACCAGACAAAAGGCATTCATTTATTAAGTTCACGAGTGGGTCACAAATATACTCATTTACAGTTTTTAAAATCATCACTGGAATGTTATCAATTCCAGATGAGTATTTACTTGGCAGGTTTAAAATTATAGTATGGATTTCATCTCGATTTACTGGAGATAAGAAAATACTTGGCGTCGGCCGAGCAGTAGGAGCGTTGGGTATTGAGGGTTTTTGCTCTGGTAATGTAAATTGTCTACTAAATATGTCAGCTACTTCGACAGGATCACTAATTTCCCCCTCATGGTTGTCGTTTCTTTTTAACTTTATGTGTTTGTCTGATTTTTGCTTGTTTGAGGTAGCGTTGAGAATGCTCCACACAGTTTTTGTTTTATTAGATGATGATAATATTTTTATATATATAATCATTTATGTCTCTTTTGTGACTGCGCAGTCACATCTACATCAGACTCCAAATCCTTTATTTCCGATTCATCCGGTGATAAATTATTAATCTGTGGACTTTGTGACCTCTGTGGTGGTGATGAAACTTCAGAATCTGGTTCTATTAAATTTAAATTATGTCTTACAAAAATAGGTTTTGCGCTCTATTATTTATCAGTCTATTAGTTTTTATATTATTGACATTTCCATAAGATGAAAATGAGAGTTCAGTGGTGGCGGTAGTTGGTAAACGATTCAAAATTTCTGCTGCGGAGTGCGTAATAAGTACGTTGTCATTTTTTATGACTTTCAAAGTTTAATTACCGTAATTTATCTTAATAATTTTCGGTAATTAATTTCGTAATTAACGAGAAAAAAAGAAGCTAAATAACCATTAATTAAAGTCATAAAAATGGTAATTTACCGAATTAATTACAATTTCACATCATTGAATTGTCAACAGATATAATGGGCACATACCTACTTATAATATTTTAACTTTTTCAGAGAATCCAGATTTATGCCTTGTGTAGAAAAGTACTTCCTTATCATTGAAAAAGTCCAGTATACCCAAAGAGTTTAATAAATTGATAAGACAAGCCGTCGATTTGCCGGGAGTCGCGGTTTGGTTGCCTTGGAGACGGTAGGCTCTTCGTCCTTCTCGCACACCTCGTACCCTCCCTCTCTCCACTCTGTTTTACAAAGCAACACAGCCTTACCCGACCCGCTTTGATTTCACAAATACCGTCAATTTTGAATCTTTGTTTTGAATAACGTTCTGCTTTATTTACATTTACACGTGTTTTCTCAAATTTTTCTTCTGTTTATAACGTTTAATTTGTATATTAATTAATTATTTTTTTTTGTGACAATGGTTTATACTTGTAATGATTGTAGAAAAACTAAGTCACCCATAAGTCCCAGGTTGGTATACACCTATTGTCATCTATCATACTGTATTGCAATCGTCACCTACCCTCATGTACTGTGCGACAAAGAGAGAACGAACATTTTTCCTCTGAAAATTTCAAATTGAACAGAACTTTCATTGCCGAGATATGAGGAGTTGAATTTGCCATTATGCACCAATGGAGCAGTAGCACCATACGACTAACATAACCTCAAATCTTACATTTTTGAGGATTTGTTCTCATTTTTAATGTTTTATTCGAATTTCTAAATTGGAACCACCGTAACATTAATAAACCCTCTGATACAGAATACATGGAATACATAACTTTACCTTGGCGAGGTTGTGTCAAGGTCATTTAGAAGGTGATTTCACTGTTTTACTAAAAACCAACAAAGCCAAAGTATCTTAGGAAGCCCTATAACATCCCTACAACATTTGTCTGAAATATTTTTCGCTATCAGTCATAACCTTGGAATGATTCGCGTGGAAAGTATGTAAGGGCCTACTTTAAATTGGTGCATAATGGCGACTTCAACCTTGTGTATCTCGGCAATGAAAGCTATGCTCCATTTGAAACATTCAGAGGATTAATGTCTCATGATAAACTATCATTTATTGATATGATTTTAATCTAATCAAATTGTATAAAGACAAGAAAAGGCAATATAATAACAACATAAAACAAACCAAAAGAGACTATTTTTCACAACAAGTAAATAAAGCAACAAACAGTTCAAAAGAAATTTGGAATTTTGTTAATAAACAACTCGCTAGAAATGTTGAAAGCAGAAAAATAACAATAAATATAAACAACACACATACAACAAATCCCAAGATCATTTTCAAATGTCGCATCAGAGAAAATGTCTGAACATTTCAAGGACAATATTTCGACTGAGTGTACTAGTTCCTCTTATGTGGAACAGACAATATTCTTGACGCCTACAACCCCTGAGGAAGTTATAAACATAATAAAAAATTTAAAAGATAAGCCTGCTACAGGTGTAGATGGAATATCCAGTAAAGCCTTAAAGTATGCATGTGAGAAAGTCACAGCACCTCTGGCATATTTAATTAACAATTGCTTTCAGCAAGGCCATTTTCCTAGTAAAGCCTTAAAGTATGCATGTGAGAAAGTCTCAGCTCCTCTGGCATATTTAATTAACAAATGCTTTCAGCAAGGCCATTTTCCTAGTATTTTTAAGATTGCAACAGTTCTGCCAGTATTCAAGAAAGGCGATGAGCTTTATTCTGAAAATTATCGACCAATTTCCATCTTATGTGTAATATCAAAAGTTATAGAAAGATTAATATTTAATAGGATATCAACATTCTTAATTAAATATAAAATTATAACAACAAACCAGCATGGCTTCCAGCAAAATAAATCAATAGAAACTGCCACCATCCAGCTTCTGCAGTTTGTATATCAAGAAGTCGACAAAAAAAATCATGTTGGCTTATTTTTCGACCTAAGCAAAGCGTTTGACACTTTGAATGTTGATTTTGTTGCATACGAATTGCAGAAGTTGGGGATTAGAGGTCCAGCATTAAATGTTTTTAAATCATTCTTGACTGACAGAAAATTACACGGGAAAATATATGGCACATTATCAGAAAATTATGTCACTCAAGGAGTTCCTCAAGGCTCCGTGCTGGGACCATTACTATTTTTGCTATTTGTCAATGATCTGCCTGCAATTATGCAGGAGGGATTAGTTGTTATGTTTGCCGATGACACTTCAATGCTGCTCTCTGCACAGGACCCAGTAGAACTACAAGGTCAAGTAAATAACATTATACTTTTGTATCAAGAGTGGTGTCAGAGTAACACATTAATCTTAATATTGGTAAAACTGAATGTGTGTACTTCTCACAATGAAGATCACCTTCGGAAGATCTCGTCAAAGTGATACCTACTGAAACTGAAACTTTTTACCAGTAGTTAAGTTCTTGGGAACTATAATAGACAAGAGCCTTTGCTGGGAAGAGCAAATTCAAAATATTTGCACAAAGATAAACCATACATACTTCGTATTAAGGCAGTTGAAAGGTATCTTTAATATCAAATCATTATTAAATGTTTATTATGCACTTGCATATTCACATTTATCATACAGGGTGTAATTAGTTTCATGTCATTAAAAAAAACTGGTGGTAGGGAACGACAAGACAAACAAAATAACTTTATGTAACATGGGGTCTAAAGCTCATAGTTTTGGAGAAGAAAAATAAACAAAAATTTCCAAAATACTTAATACATATTGGGGTAGGTTTTATTGCTTCGCGTCTTGTCGCACGAGATACTCTGACATTCCTGCAAATAAGTATGCCGACTAAGCAGTTAAAAGCGACCGACAGAGGACATCGTCATGTTTTTTGCTTCTTCGCGGCCAATTATCCTATTAGGCGTGCTATCTCTCCCTTGTAATATTCTCAAGTAATACTTTCAGTTTTGTCCTTACTTGGTAAAGAACGTACGCATCACGCGATGTACCCGTTCCTTGGTTTTGCCTGTTGCTTTTCTTTTTGAATTTTGTGCCACTTATGCTAAGATTTATTTTATTGACTTATTGTTCAAGTCGTTAGTACTTGGTTACGTAAGACACTACTTCTCGTTCGTGCTTTTTGTGTTACTTTTTTAATTTTGGACCAAGTTTTTCTTTTTGTTTTCTTTATTGATAACGTTGATTCACAGTTTAGTGTGGTGTTTTAAAACGCAGATTTTGGATATTATTGGAGATTACACTTATCCAGAGCTCGCGGATATGGACCTGGTACATGGAGAAAATGGTGGAAATGCAGCTGGTGCGGAAGAGCTTTAGAACAATTGACGACGTATTTTAATGTGCATAGAAACCATAAAAAATTATCCTAATTTACCAAATGTATTGAACGGAGTAAGTATGTTATTAGTTCGACGTACCGAAATGTGTATACGTGGAGATGGAGGTCATTTCGAACAATTTTTGTAAAAAATTCAAAAGAATTGTTCAGTTATTCGGTGTTACCTATTGGGTATTAAAGGTATGATTATTATTATTAGTATTCGTTGTCTTGTTTTTATCTGTTTATTATTGTTTACATTGATTTTCATAGAGACCAAAGACTTGATTTTTAGTTTTCGATACCTGATTGGGAAAAATTATGCGCTCAATTCGTTAGAAAAATCAGATTTTTTCCTAACTTAAAATACACAACGTTATCGTATCTCGGACGTCTAACTGTTCGTTTTCCAATTTCATAAAACAATTACTAATTTTTTAAGCTTTTTAACACAATGTTACAAATGTTAATAAACCACCTTTAAATTTTATAAATTCTTATAAACGACAATAAAAGCTACAATAGCTTTGTTCCAAATTAAAAAACACATGTAAACAAATCCTATTTAAACTCCTACGGCCATGCTATGCTTGCGTTGTGCTGAAAGAGAAGGAATTATTTACATTTTCATAATTAGTGGTATAAAAAGTTCGATATAAATAATCCCATCAAAGTGCCGCACTTCTACCGATGGGAACACAAGTCGGGTATTACAGTTTTTTATTATATCTAATATTCGGAACTATAACATCCATTGACCCTGAAAAACAGTGGTTCTCAAATCTTTCCTACCATAACATTAAAAATGTAAACCCAGGTCAGTGTTTTTCAAAGTGCCCCTAGAGAAAAAGGTCATATAGGTTTTCTGTTTGTCTAGTCAGTCCCTATTACCAGTTTTTTTAATGACCTGAAACTAATTACACCCTGTATAATATTGTGGCTCTGGGTGCCGCCTCAAGTATAAATTGTGTGTTCATCCTGCAGAAAAGGCTTGTCAGGTTATTATTTGATATTGAACCAAGGGATTCCTGTAGACCTTATTTTAAAAATTATAAAATCCTGACCATCCACAGCGTATATGTATATTAAACACCATTAAATTTGTTAAGAAAAATTTAACCATGTTCGAAACAAATTCAGACAATCACTCATACAATACCAGACAAGGTCACCTATTAAAAAGTAGAAATCACAATACAGCTTTATATAAAAAATCTCCACACCATGCAGGTACGGTGCCCCGGGATCCCGGTCAAAAGCCAATCTCGAAAATACCGGGATTAAAAGTCCTATTCCCGGGAAACTCTGAATAAGTTACAAAAAATAAAATACACTGCTTAGAATGGCAATAATTATTTTAATTTTTTTAAAGATATAATTCATGTCATTATTTTAATATTTACCATGCGATTTGGCAACATGGCAGGACGGAGTTTGATGTCGAATGCTTGAGCTGCGTCTAGTGTAGACACTTTGATATCTTTGCGATCTTTTTTCAAAAACCTGTAAATTTTTATAAATGTTTGTTTGATTTTCTGTGTTTTATTCCATTTTGCCTTTAAAATTAATAAATAATAATTAAACCGCTAAAATTAAACATTTGAATTTTTTCGGGTTTAGTCCCGGGATCTCGGGATTAATTGACATTTGTCTCGAAAATCCCGGGATTTAAACAATGGTCCAGGATTGACACCCTTACATGCAGGCATTAAAATGTATAATAACCTACCGCCAGAAATCAAAGCCATGGATTCAGTAAATAAATTCAATTTTTGTCTGAAAAAATTTCTTGCTGTTAACGGTTTTTATTCAGTTGAAGAGTACTTAAACTATGAGCCACAGTGATATTGGAAAATTTTGAAAATTATCTGTGATTATCCTAGATTTTTACCAGTTTGTAATTATGTGTTTATTTTATTCAATGTGTATTGTTATTTTATTGTAAAACTAACTGTAAATTATTTTATGTTATTCTGTATAATTTTAGTGCTGTTGACGTTCATATATATACTATGTATATCTATAGTGATAAATAAATATACTATATATACTATTACCAAATTCCAGTTCATGTTTGAGGACCTCGAAACATGCTATTTTTGGTGTCGCTCTTTGGAATTATTTTTCAAAAGAAACTTGTTTTACTTATTCAGTAATTCCTCTCAATAATTGAGAAATACCTATTTTGATGTAAATTATATTAGAATATATAATTATTGTATGCTATACTGTAATATAGACGGAGAGTTGGCTACGAAAATAAAAAATGATAAGGTGCAGTGAAAATTTTTATATAAAAACCTTCCTTACTAGCTGAAAAGTACAAGCTCTACAGCCAGAAGTCGCTCCCGGGTAGGGTAGTGTTGGCAGCTCTGTAATTTTGTGTAAGTACAGTTTTTAACTGTAGAAATTGTATAAAATTATTGACAGAAGTCTAGGTCGAGGATTATACTTTGGAAGTCGGTAAAGTTGTAAGAAAATTGTTCAAATTTTAACATCAAGGTGCAGTTCTGGCGATTTCGTTTTTATATTATTTATGACTTGAAAAAGCTGTACATAAATTGCCAGAAGGCAAAATGAATGTTAAGTATATACAAAATGATAATATCACCAAAAGTTGCTGAAGCAGTAAAATAATTTTTTGTATCTAATAATAATATACATTTTTGGCAATTTGTCTTTGTATTATTTAAACTTTCAATGAATTATAAATAAATTACTAGTAGACAAAAGAAAGGATAAGTATAAATAACAGAGAAGTATAAATAATTACATTAATTAGAATCTTGTGTTAACTCGCTACTGCTACTTAAAAAATTGTTTATTCTCACTACAGGGTAAAAATATGATTTTTATTAACATTCACAATCTGATTCATGTACATCCTTGTCACTTGTATGATCAATATCTGTGTCATCATCTAAAACATAAATTAACATTTTTATAAAAACTTTGTTATTTGGTATAACACCATTAACTGTTGACGATATAAATAAATGCGATGTAATTTTAGAATAAGAAATATCAGCCGGAAGTTCGAAACGAATTAAAAAAGTACACCCGTACGGGATTCAAACCGAGAAATCCGCTGTGAAAGTCGTCGCTTAACGTGATGTGCTACAGTCGGGGTGCACTTGAAATTTCAATTAGTATCATCGGAAAAAGCAAAACATGAGATTTTTAAATGGTGGTAACTAAATAAATACATCGAAATTGGCATTTTTACGGCAACGTCAATTGCATGGGCGAAATCGAAATTCGAGCCGACAGTAGTGAACGAAAAATAGCATTTTTTGACATTTCCCGAATTTATTTCGTTTTGTTAACGACATTGGTACGTTAACCAGAAAATCCGGAAGAATAGGGAGATTTTAGGACCCTTAATTTACTGCCCGCCCACGCTTCCTTCTCCTGGAGAGACTTCTGGCTGCAGAGCTAGTGCTTGTCAGCTAGTAAGAAGGGTTTTTACATAAAAATTTTCACGGCACCTTACCATTTTTAATTTTCGTAGCCAGCTCTTTGAACGTTGGATAGTTGTAATTAAATAAATAAATAAATAAAATGTATTACTGAAGTAAATTTTGATACTTCTGGGTTATGCATCATCTGCTATGGTACTGATTTTACATCATCAAAGTAACAATAATACAATACTGTCTGTAGCCAAGTTCCCTATTGTGTTGAATTAGGCTCTGGAGGTAATAATATATTTGGAAGAATTTTGTGAAATAAATATACACAGTCTGTAGTGTTTCATTAAGATAAGAAATTTTGGTCATGGTCATTTCTTGTCTTGGTCTTGTTTTGACTTTACAATACAAAAATATACTCTTGGCGTGACAAATTCTTGATAGTCGGCTTTTTGTTTTGAATTCAAGAGTCTTCATATTTCTTGCTCTTGATACAGTATTGGGGCAAAATCCAAATTATCTTGTCATTATTGCAGCACAACTACTAGTACCAGAAGTATAGTAATAATAATTCGTTTATTTAGCTAATGAAAGCTATACAGTTTGTTACACCTAACAAAAGTATAGATATAAAAATAAAATCCTTGATTAATAATCAAACAAGTAAAATTATGAAGTGGCGTTAGTACTATTTAAATAACAAAATACTGAATGTAATATAATATAACTGCACATTTCATTTGTTTTATATAGGTATTTTCCTTACATATTTTACACACTCATTTGAAAAATGGTTAATAGATATGGAATTTTTTATGTCACTTGGTAACTTATTATATTCTTTAATACCTTTACAGAATAGTGATCTGCTAGTTACTGATGAATGATTCCTTTTTACATAAAAGCCATTTATTTGCCTAGTATTGTAATTGTGTCTATATCTCCAGCATAGGTTAATTTATCACATAAATATCTCGGCAATCACAAATTTTTTATTTTATGGATAAATTGGAGGGTTCTCAATAGAATTCTTTCAGGTATTTGATGTTACTTTTCTTCATTGTGAGCCATGATCGGTCATTGTTTGTAGCCCAAAACGTCACGAATTATTATTTTGTTAAGACTGCTATTATCTTTTTATAATTGTGCAATTATGCATAGTACCTAGATGCAAAGCAGATGCTGGTTTTGACATGCGTGATAATATGTAAATAAATAAATATATTCTTCATTGCCATCCGAAGTTTTAACAATTTATAGGCACATCAACAACAGTGTTTAGTACTTACTCCCGATCTCTGTTGATAAGAAATACAGCGTGAAGATGATTTTTTATATTCTTAATTTTAAATAAAGATATTTTTAGAGGACTCTTGAAAGAGAAATACGATCTTGCCAAGGTTTAATTATATGGACAGATTGTGATAGGGAAGGAGAAAACATTGGTTTTGAAATTATCAAAGTATGTACAGATGTTAAGCCAAATCTTAGAATTTATCGTGCTAAATTTTCTGAAATAACTGCTGCCTCAGTTTTCCGTGCCTTAAATACTTTAGGGCAACCTAATAAAAACATCAGTGATGCTGTTGACGTGAGACAAGAATTGGATTTAAGAACAGGTAAACCTGAAATATTTAAATGGATAACTAATTATTATAAAAACAAATATTTAAATAATAAATCTTGTGTGTAAATCCAAGTCAAAGATGGTTGTAAAAAGACTAGAACACCTAAAGTATTCCAGTCAATGAACGCTCAAAAGTGGAAGTTGTGGAACATTGAATTTCGTTCAAAATGGATATTTGTTATTTCATCTTCAAATGATCAAGAGTTATAGCAATTTGAAACTTTCTGGTAAATTTCGAAAGAAAACCGTATACTACACTTTCTCTTTATTTAATTTTGAAATCTCTTGATTTTCAAGGACCTGTTCAATGAAGCCCCAGTCGATAAATATTACACTTTAAAAGATGTTTTGTTGATTTTTTGAGAACGTTTACTTTTTGTCCACCCCCTCCACCCATTCGTTCACTTTGACACGTTTTCTGTAACCCCCAGCCCCCAAAAAGCGACCGTGTTTGTTGAATGGCCCCTAATACAGTATATAATTTAAAACCAATATTTAACCTTGAACTTCCGTAAAGTTCCAGGTACAGTGCCACAAGGTTTTTAGTACATTATATACAGGGCTTTTTTATTATCGTATTTTTTTATAAACAAATAATTAATTTAACTGCATATTACTGTGGGTACTGAAGTCAGATATTTCAAATATATTTTAACATATTTACTTAAACTACATTATGTTACTCCAACATTTTATGATACTCTAATCTTTATATTTGCTGTCCCGAAAAATTTTGTGTTTGACGTTTAGAACACTCTAGTTCACAAAATACAATTTCAGTAAATAGTTGTTTATTATACAATTACCTTCTCCCCAGGTTTCACGATGTAAATACACAATATACAGCTTATATACAAAGATGTAACCATTAAATTAATGAAATTAATATTTAATTAATTAAAAAAATTTTGATGCTGCATTGTAGCAAAGCGATTTGGATGGTTTGTCTCATTGGTGTGATGAAAATGTTCATACATTTAAATGTGAATAAGTGCTGTAAGATTACATTTGCAAGAATAAACTCGCCTTATAGTTGTGCTTGCAGAATTAATAATAAAGTGTTGTATGAGACTAATTCTGTAAAAGGTCTGGGAATTAATCTCGATAATAAACTGTCTTATAACATCCATATATATGAAATAATATCAAAGTCATTGAAAATGCTGGGTTTCATTCAAAGATCTGGAACAGATTTTTCTGCCCACAGTCTAAAATTGTTATACTGTTCATTGGTACAGTCAGTATTGGAATATTTCTCTGTAATCTGGTGTCCTAATTATAATTTTCTTATTAACAATATAGGAGGGCTTCAAAAATTCTAAGGTTCTGTGCAAGTTGGGGTACATACTTGAGACAGGAATATGATTATGATGGCCTTCTTGCTTGGCTTAATACTAAGACATTGGAACATAAAAGATTGGAGGCTGATATGTGCTTTCTGCACAAAATGCTTAATGGTTATATTCAGTGCCCTGACCTTACCAATCTGATAAAATTTAAAGTAAATGATAAAAGAAATCGTAATGGGGTCGTTGCACTATATCGAAATTGAGACTAATGTTGTATGCAAAATGTAACTGTGGGTTTGTTAATGTCCTGTGTTACACGAATTGACCAAACTATTGCTCAAAATTTAAACTGCACCACTTTAAAATAAAGCGCGCCATCAGCAGAATTCCTTTGCCCTTGCTACGTCATAAATTGAAAACACTGATGTGTTTGCGCCGGATTATTGATCGACACATAGGCTTAGGTCATGGTCCACGTTCGGCCGCCAGGTTTTTGAATGACAGGGACGGGCATAGATAGATCGATACGTTCCGACTATTTTCGGAGGCATTTGGCGTTGCCTGCTTTACGTCATCATTTAAAGGGTTTAAAGAGCCACAGGCCGAACTTTGATGCTAATTTACACCTTTAAACGGCTTGCAACAAAAAAAAACAAAAAACACGGGTCTAATATTTTTCATTATATTTTCAGAATATGCAATAAGAAAAATACGTGCAACGACCCCATTCGGATGTATCTCATGAACCTTTTCATCATACCAATTATGGACAAAATGAGGCAATGACTAGAATTTTAAGGACTGCTAGTACAATTCAAAATAATGTAGAACTTTTTGGATTTTCAAGTTTATCTTTTAAATCAATCAAAGTAATGTAACCACTTTGTATTATTTGTACAATGTCTAATATATGTTGTGTATTCAAACTACCTTACTCTAAATAATAAATAATGCATGTTTTTGTAAAAAAAGCTTGTCCTATAAATAAATAAATAAGAAGAAAGTACAATGTACAGTTTTCTTTCTGAATCTCGAAATTTACCCAAGAATTTCAAATTGCTATAACTTTTGTTCATTCGAAAATAAAATAACAAATAATAACTCATTTTAACAGAACTTTAATGCTCTACACTTTTACTGTGAAGACATTGCTGTAAAACTTGGGGCTAAGGTCAAAAAGGCGTTTTCCGAGAATTTTCAATTTTCGCTAGCAGATATCTTGAAAGCTATAAAAAATTAATAGTAACCGCTGTGTCTAGGTACACGCTAACTTGTACGTAAATCTAAATATTATAGAATAGAATTTTATTGCGTAACAGTGACAATAAATTTTACAATAGTACAATTTAAGTTTGTTACATGTCCAAAAATCCTGCAAACAGTAAGAATACGTGATAAAAACAGAATAAAAAGGAAGATACTAAAAACTAAAAAAACAATGCTACTATAGTCTGTTTTTAAACCAGGAGGAGTAAACATGGAAGTTACATTTACACCATAAAAGTTACCAGAAAATACACTAAAACATTTTTGGTGTTTTGGGCAACCACCAATACACGACTACAGTATAAAAAAAGTTCAGTGGATCCAGGAGTTGAACCCGCGACCACTCACATGCTAAGCGAGAACATTACGCATAGTCCAACCATCCAGCTGACAATCAACCCTATAGCATCGAATAAATAGTCATGATTCTTGTGTATATAATATATAGATTTACATACAAATTAGCGTGTACCTAATCACATCGAATAGTAACAATCTTGTAGAAAGTTTCAACAGCTTTCATTTTGAATAGCATAATCTTTTCACTGTGATGCACTGTTTTCGAGATATAAGTGCAAAACCAAAATTAGTGACCTTGTACGAACCCCCCTGCACTCCACTTACCTCATAGGTCCAGGGACTTTTAGTTTACCTCCTAGCTACTCCAAACGCAGCCTTTAAGTCAAAAATTCTGTTCCCGACCAAATCCTCTACACTCTTTTCATTGACTGGACTAAAGTAGTAGTATGCCATTTGACTTTGAAGAAAAAGCTGACTAGGTTGATATGACCTTTCAAACAATTTGTTTCTAATTTTTAGGAGCTGCATTCACTCGCCTACAAACGCTGAGGCTTCAAAGAGTTTTTCCCCAAAAGTTAGCTGAAAAAGTGATCAGCTATGGTTCCTGTCAGTTTCCCACTCTAGGTTTTGTAGTAGAAAGGTACCAAGCAATAGAAGATTTCATATCTGAATCGTTTTGGAGAATAAAAAGTAAGAATTACAAAATTGCTTGAAAATATCTTCCATTTTGCAGTGATAATGCAAACATTTTCGGACATATACATATACAATAAAACGTGTTTTAATTTGTTTCATTTCTGTTTCATCAGATGACAAGCGAAATTTCAAACTTGCTGACAATTAAGTAAAGATCAAATGTCAGCGGATTTGAATGCCTATATAAACTAACGAAATATCAATGATGCGATATGAACTACGCCTTGTAATTTTTTTGACAAATACTGTAATATCCATAGTTAATATGATCAAAATATTACAACAGAGCTAGAAGTATTGATGGATGTAACACACACACATATAGTGTAGGCATTCTGGTGTGAAGGTTTATGCGCAAGATAATGTGACTTCTACTCTTTTCCAGCTTTAAAAATACCTACAAAATGAATCATTGTACGTTAAAATCGAATAAATAGTTTGAGTTATTGCAAAAAAAACCATCAATATAAGCTATTTGTTAATTAATTAATAACTTTCACAATTTGCAAGATATTGGTTTCTAATACTATACAAAATGTGCGCTTTGATGCGAGAAAGGCATGGTTCAAATTTCCAAAAAAATATTGATAAGTTTTTCCGTAAAAGCAACTGTTGTTAAAAAAGTTGTTTTGTTTCAAATTAATTTCTTGCTCGTAGAGAAACCGTACAGTTCTCAGCAAGGGTCCGCTCTTTTCATTAAGAGTTGTAGTTTAACTAAGTACTGGTCTGATCATTTTTTAAATTCGAATTATTTAAAGAAGCCCTAAAGTTGAGGCTGCGAAATACATTGTAAACAAATAGAATATCTTTCGCTGTGGACTAGATTGTTTTTACCGATTACTACTGCATTTTTTTCATGAATTTAGAAAAAAAAAAGTACTCGCTAAGTGCAGTAGAAGCCGAGATATTGTTATTTTTTTTTCAAAAAATCACCATTTGTTTAATTCTCCATTCAAAAAGCTCGAAAGGGTGTAGGAAAGAACACTAGTTTGAAACTTCTTTGATTATACGTTTTTTGGGTCGCTGATTACGATCATTAGGATCCCATAATCCTAAAAGTCGGGGAACACCCCCAAAAACACAAGGAACGCCCCTTTTAGAGGGTTTTTCGCAATAATTTTAATAAAAATCAAAAAGGATCCTATGAAATCCCCTTTTTTAAATATTATATTGCAAAGGTGGTTGATTTATACCAAATATAGCCAAATTATATGATTAGGGATAATCAGAGAGGGTTAAAACCATCCCTATATCGACATAAAATTTTTTAAAAAATGGTAAAAAATGTTTTTTTCTTCTTTTTGCTTCAAATTAAGTTGAATAGACATTGTCGGGCAAGGGTAAATTATTCTCAACCCTTATAGTACGGTAGCTCTTAACCAAAATTTTCGACTTATGGCCTAATGGGAAATTCCCGCTCCAATGCTCATTTCTTTGAACAAAGATAAAAATAATTCAGAGCGACGGAAATTTTTAGCATCACGAAAGGGTTGAAATGCATCCTTCAACATCTGAGCAATCATCTAATGTCTGTTTACTGTTTCTTGGTGTTCATAAATATGCATTGTTCGAGGAAAAAAAAAACGGAAATTTTAGGTGCTGCGTGAAGATATAAGGAGCTAAATACTGAATAAGTGGAAATTTGTGTCATCGCCAAATGTTCGTTCCGATAATTCTCGTCTATTTCTGTTGTTTTTCTATGACAAAAAAATAGGGATTGACGTTTTAATCGTTGCATATCATAATACTTGCATTTCAATTCTGTGTCTTTTTTTAGGCTAATTTTGGTACTTTCTAATGTCCGTTCTCTAATCAAAATGATGTTTTTTATCAAAAAACATGTTTGAAAAATAAGAACGGACAATTTTCAACTTTATATGTTGCCATTCAACAACAAGATCGCAACGTGTCATATGTTGATGCATCGCCTAATGTCCGTTCCGACAATTCTCGTCTATTTCTGATGTTTTTCTATGACAAAAAAATAAGAACAGACGTTTTATAGTTGCATATCATAATACTTGCGTTTCAATTCTGCGTCTTTTTTTAGGCTAATTTTGGTACTTTCTAATGTCCATTCTCTAATCAATATGATGTTTTTTGTCTAAAAACATGTATGTATGTATGAAAAATAAGAACGGACAATTTTCAACTTTATATGTCGCAATTCAATAACAAGAGCGCAAAGTGTCATATGTTGATGCAGCTGCGTAAAACTTCACTCTCTATGTTTTTTTGGGCGCTTAATCAAATGCCAGTAGTCTCAGTACCCTTCACCCCTTGCATGCACCCCTATGGGTAAAAAAACAGCACTGAAATGAGAATTTCATGAATATCACAGTTATTTATCACATCACACATATCAGATTTGTACTTTCATAATATTAGACATAAATAAATCAAATAATGCTGATTATATCTATAGTCGAAATTTCAGTGCAAACAATATTCAGATGTTCATAGACATTCTTAATGCAGAAAGGTGGAATGAAATGTACATGGCTGAAAATTTTCTAAACAAATTTGACTGCTTTTATGAGAAATTCTGTTATCACTATAACTGTGCATTTCCAATAATGAAAAGAAAGAAAAAAAGAACAAAAAAGAGATGGTTTTCATCTGAAATTAAAGCTATGCATAGCCAACTTTGCGAAATGGAAAAATTAGCACGCCGCTTACAAAATCCAATTTATGCTGCCAGATATAAAGAGTTCAAGACATTATTTAAAAGTAGCATTTACAGTCATAGAAAACATGTAAATAATAGTAGATTAGTTAGGTCTAATAATATGATGAGAGAAAGCTGGAAAATAATTAATGAGATTAGACATGGTAATGTAAAAAATAAACAAATACAATTAAAGCTAAATGATAAAGACACCCCAATAACTGATACAACAGATATATTTAGTGACTTTTTTGGCAGATTAACAAATTCGTGTCCTAAACCAAATTATCAAAATGCTAAAATAATAAATCATGAACACAATTTTTATATATCACCAACAACACCAGAGGAAATAAATGATATTGTTTTAAAAACGGCATCCAAATCAGCTGCAGGTTCAGATGATATAAGAGGCAACATTTTGAAAGCAGTAAGAAGTTGCATAATTGGTCCACTATCGTATCTTATAAATGAATCATTCTGTTCAGGTGTTTTTCCACAAACACTAAAAATCTCAAAATGTATTCTAGTATATAAAAATAAGGGATCAAGGTTCGTGACCAGCAACTATAGATTAATTCATTTGCAGTGTCAGTTCGCAAAAATCTTTGAAGCAGCTTATGCGAATAGACTAACTAACTTTGTTGAAAAATATAAAATAATACCAGCGGCTCAGAATGGCTTTAGACGTGGTAAATCCACCGATTCTGCTGTCTTTGACTGTCTGCACTCGATATACAATTCATTAAATAAAAAAGAGTATACATTAGCATTATTCTATGATTTAAGTCGGGCATTTGACACCGTTGATCATCAGCTGCTTCTAGATAAATTATATGGAATTGGTGTACGAGGAATATGTCATCAATGGGCCACCTCATACCTAAATAACAGAACACAAACAGTAACAATACAAGGAATTAAATCACAAACTACAAATAATGACCTTGGAGTCCCACAAGGCTCAATTCTTGGACCCTTGTTTTTTTATAATATTCACCAGTGATATCACTGATACATGTCTAAGTTCTGACAGAATGATTCTCTATGCAGATGATACAAATATTCTTATGAGCCAAGCAAATATTAGCACACTTGTGGAAAAATCCAATGCAGCCTCCACTGAACTCTCCCAATGGTGCAGGGATAACGGCATTCTACTAAACATAACAAAAATGCACTGCATGCAGTTCCTGCCGAAAAATGTAAATCCGGACTTTAGCCTATTGATTAGATCATGCAACCAATATATACAGAAGACTGATAATATTAGGTTCTTGGGAATAACGATTGATCACAAGCTTATTTGGGAAGAACATATTTCCACCGTTTGTTCAAAACTTAGCAAAGTTGATTATATAATACTTCATCTTAGGAAAACAGTGAGTGAGTCAGTTTTAAAAATACTGTACTATGGACTGGTTCAATCCACCTTACAATATGGCTTGCTCTTTTGGGGTTCCTCGGCGCATTTAAATAATGCGTTTATTATTCAAAAAAGGATAGTAAGACATATGACTGGCGTACCACCCTTAAACAGTTGCAAACCACTATTCCAAGATTTTGAAATACTGACATTACCATGCTTATATGTATTCCAGCTTATAATGCACACAAGAGTGAATATACATAGCTACAGCAAAAGGCTCGATATTCATGATCACAATACAAGAAACTGTAGTATGATACATCAACCTTTTGCAAGACTAAATACAACTCAGAATGACCCTGTATATATGGGTATTAAATGCTATAATAAAATAAATTTCTTTAAAAGCACAGACACTGTTACTATGTGTAAAAACAAATTATTCACATTTCTAATACAGAAAGCCTTTTACTCGGTGGATGAGTTCCTAAACTATCAATTTTAATCTGTTGTTATTGTCTCAATGTTGTCTCAATTACATATATTAATTGTTTCTTACTTGTGTATTGTCATTTTATTTATAATTAAGATGTTTACTTCCCAATATATTGACTAGTCAGATAAGTTAACTTTGTATTTTTATATAGAGTGTAACTTTATTGATGAATAAATGATTGATTGATTGATTGATTGACAAACTGATTTTTTGATGTTAGTGTACAATGCGGAATTATTTTTTCAACTAAGAGGAAACCGTTGTGCGCTTTGATATTAATAAAAATCCCGTTTTAGGAGACTTTTTTGCCGATAGGGGTGCCATCGGTTGGTGGAGGGAACTGCTGATAGGGAAGTTTTTATCATTTCTTGGGGTTCTATTCGTGTTAGAAAACTGAAAATATTAACAACACCGTTAGAAACGGGTAATTGTATACTACCTTGAACATCCTAGGCTGCGATTGTCAGTTGTATATGCAAAAACGGCTGCTTGTATGTACTCCTGCTTTTATTAAAATGAGAACTTACAGGGCATATATAAGGAATAAACGAGAACTTTTTCGTATAAAATATAAAAATTATCAGTTTTATTGATACAATCCAATTTATTTTAATTGTTTTGCAAACAAATGGCACAACTTAGCGGCCATATTGCCTGTGATACCAGAGCCGTGGTGGTAAATCCTGATATCAATACAGATATGTTTACGGCGGTGCCATGAGTAATGTACAGTATAGGAAATGCACATTCACTTTTTTTTCAGATTATTTAAACCATATTTTATAATTTAAAAAAGGTTTCAGCTATTAGGGAGAAACTTTTCTATACCATTTTCTTATGCAATTTTGATTTTTATTATTGAAATTATGCAACATATAAAATTTCTGTTCTGTTTTGATTCTTGTTTTATTCGACATCTATAACAAGAATTCATCGAGAACGGATATTAGGGGATAAAAAAATAACGTCTTTATTTTTAACGGACGGAAAATCGTTTTTCCAGCTACTGCAACGTTGTAGGAGTTTTCTTCAGAGGAAAATCGGTTTTGTATTGTAATAAACTATAACCCGGCGATCGAAATTAGCATTAGGTGATAACAGTTGATTTTGGTCAAGGGCTGCCGTACTATTAATGGGGTAAAATTATTCCCTCTTACCCCCACAGGGACTTTTAGTATGTTTACCTCCTAAGTATTAGTATAGATTAGATATTTTATTTGTTTACAACGTATTTCGCAGACTCAAATTTAGGGCTATTTTTAAACAATTTAAACTTAAAAATTGATCAGACCAGTACACCCGAGTTAAACTACAGCTCTTAATGAAAAGAACAAGCCCCTGCTGATAACAGTACCATTTCTCTACGGTCAAGAAATTAACTTGCAACAAAACAACTTTTTTAACAACAGTTGCTATTACAGAAAAGCTCATCAATATTTTCTTCGGAAATTTAAACCGTGCCTTTCTCGGATCAAAGCGCACATTTTGTATAGTATTAGATATCGATATCTTGCAAATTGCGAAAGTTATTTATTAGTTAACAAATAGCTTATTTTGATGGTTTTTTGCAATAACTCAAAAACTATTCATTCGATTTTAACGTACAATAATTAATTTTGTAGGTATTTTTAACGTATAAACATTATCAAAAAAGTAAAAAACTATTTTTTCACCTGTTATTCGCTAATTGTTTATCCACGCAGCCTTTTTTTTAGTGCGGACGACACATTTTCCTGTGGAGTATCACATTCCCCATCTTTCCACCAAGTCTTTTAACCCTTCACAGTTTTCCCAGACCATTCTACTATATTGCCTGTACTAAAACACATGTATTTTTAATTATCAATCACAAGGCTAAAAGTATATTACTAGTATATTGGAGTTAAACTTTGGCGCCTTCTGTTAAAAATTTGCTATTTTGCACAGTGTGTAAAAATTACGTACTTTTAACACTTAATAGCGTTTAAAAATTACATATCTTTGAGATTGGTGATAGAAAAAATTAATTCTATTCACAGTGTACTATATTTTTATATATACATGTTTTAGTGAGTCATACTGTTAAAGATCTAACTACTGATTTCTCTTGGAGGAGAGATAGGCTTTTTGATAAGAACTGTTGTGAAGCTATATTGGATATCTGCAAAGAAAATCCACAAGCAACTGTAGAAAGTGTTGATAGCAAAGAAAAAAGCAAATGGAGACCATTGCCTCTTGATACTGTTGTAAGTTATCATTAAACTGTCAAAATTAAAATATTTGTATCAGTAGACTAATTTTAAGTATGTAATTGTTGGCACCTATAGTGTAGAGAAATGTTGTGATTTTTAATTCGGTAGGTACTATCGTGGACAATGAATAATAGTAGTCGAATAAAACAGATAAGTATGTCACTATTTTATCTTTTACTTTAAAGCGAACATGGTAAGGCTTGAATTTTTGCTATAGCAGAAGATGGATGCTTAATGAGACAAATGGCACTGTGTTATAACATTAACAAAAATTCGGTATTTAGCATTTTATAAAAGTGGAGAAAAATTAATCTATTAGTCTGTTTGGCATAGAATTCAATAATCATTGGTGGTATTTTCCCATGCATTATTTATTAATTCCAGTAATTCTTGGGCATTCCATGGTCTCACATTTTGGTTTTGGATATTTCTTACGAGTAGTCCCCATACTTCTTCCACAGGGTGTAGACTATAACAGTTAAGAACATTAACTTTGTTGTCTCGAAACCAGATAGTGATGGTATGAGTATTACGAACGGAACAATTATCTTGTTGAAATATGAACTCATTATTAGGAAATAATTGTGACGTAGAAGGGAGCATTAATATTATCTAGAATCCTAATATACATTTCACTATTAAATCGTTATATATATTTCTCATCAAATCGAGTATTGGTGGGTCGGTAAACACGAGTGCGATCACTGTGTGTTGACTGGAAACATTTTTCGTCTGTAAAGAGTACATTATTCCAAAAATCTGCACAAAACGTTATATATTCTAAAGCAAATCCTACCCAAGCTTCTTAATGCTCTGCTTTAAGTAAGTATTTCTGTGCTGCTGGATGACAGTGCAGCTCTGATTCTCTTACTCACAGGCGACCAGTACAACTCAATCCAGGAAAATTTGTTTCTCCAGCAGATTGAATAACTGAGTTCAATGAATGTTCTTTTAATGTATTCACCAATTGTAAATCTTGTTCAGTTGATATCCTTCTTCAGCCTGATCCATTCCCCATTTGTTTAAAGTGTTAAATACTAAATTTTCGTTAATGTTATAACGCAGTGCAATTTGTCTCATCTTCTACTTCAGCAATAACACCAGCTTTAACTAAATCACTTGTATGGGGCATATTGGTTTTTACAATTTTGCAATGTATTTTGACAAATAAATGACCGTGTCACAAATATTAAAGTTGGTTATACACAACTAAAGTTTGTTTTTAAACCAGGAGGAGCGTTTTAAATTTAACGTGCTAAATCATACATCTGTGATTGGATACGCCCTCGCCAGTTTTACACAAGGCAATAGTCGTAAATTTTGACATATTGTAAAAATATTAATTTCATGTCATAAATTATTTGGTTACAATTTCTATTTTATAGTTTGCACATTGTATATCAGTTATTAATCCCTTTTATATACATCTGAAGGTAAAAGTGACTAATTAATTGGTGTCTTTATATTGCGTAAATGTTATGGATGCTATGCAAAATACATAGAGGTCAAATAGAGGTCGATGCATTGTATAATGTAATAAAATACACACAATTTCACTGTAGTCATGTATTGTTGGTTCCCCAAAGCGCCAAGAAAATTGTAGTGTATTTTCTGGTTACTTTTATGGTGTGAATGGGACTTCCATGCTTACTCCTCCTGGTTTAAAAACAGACTATAGTGCATTAAAAAAAAGGACATTGATGTGTATAGTTTTGTAACAGCAATATTATGATTTCATACCTTCTGGGGTATCACCAGGAGTATATATTTGAGTTTTGAACTTCCAAAGCCTATTGCGTTTTTTTTATCAACAATTTTGTTTTTTGAACAGCGATTTTTTAGGTAAAAAGGTGAATATCTCCGGTGCTAGAGGTCTGATTGGGACAAACTAAGAACCAAAAACCTTTGCAATTAAAATTCCAACAAATTTTCGTTTTGGGTCATTTGGGTATGTACATAACGTACAAAATGGAATAAACTGGCTAAAAAGCGTTTATTTTTTAAATTCATTTTAACGCCCAGGAACGTCAAGAGTTCAGATTTGCATCAAACTTTCAGAAAATATACCTTTTGTTGAAAACAAAACATTCTGAAATTTTGGTGTCCAAATATTGAACCTTGTGGACACAAATGAATTTGTGGTGTGAAATTTGAATTGCCTGTCATTTTCTGCCATTAGGTCCAAAATGAATCATTTTTCTTTTCAAAATGTTTTTCTGGACTTTCCGATGACATTAAAAAAAATTCTTTTAAAGTCATTTTGGCTACTTTTTGGGCATTTATTTATAAACCAGATGACAACAAATAGATTTTCTCGGCCATTTTGAAAATATTTTTGAAAAGTTTTTGTCAGAATAGAAAGAAAATTGCGAGAACTTTAATTAAAAAAAAAAAAAAGAAACTAAATTTTCGTCCATCCGAACTCGAGATATTTAACTTTTAGCATCTTGTAAAAAGATAAATAGCAGTAAATACACATGAAGAAACAAAGTTGTCTCTGAACACAAAAGATATTTGACATTAATCAAGAAAAATAAGGTTATAATTTTATAAAGAGAAGTTAGCGACAGTTCCTTGTATGGTCACCGGTTTAGGTGGGGTACAAAAAAAGGAGTACTACAATAGACCTATACTGGTCGCAGTAGGCAAGGCCAATCACCGGCTTCTCTAGTTAAAATCTAATCTAATCTAGCAGAATATCAAATTCCCCTAAATACATACGTTAACTACCAACTTAAGTAAGTCCCAAACAATTGAGTACGGTGCAACAAAACGAGAAGTAATCTTGATACATAAATTTTAAAAAAGCTATTCAGGATAATTAACAACAATGAAATGTAAATGCTTGAAAATGAGTTTTTATAAGTTTAAAATGTTTTTGGGTGTTTCATATAGAGTAAATATGTTTCAAAATGATACAGTTCAAATATTAGCCAAAAATAGGCATTTGGTAATTAACAATTGACCAAAATGCTAAAATTTAAATATCTCGGGTTAAGATGGACGAACATTAACTTTTATTTTTTTAATTAAAGTTCTCGCAATTCACTTTCTTTTCCGATTTATTTTTCAAAATGGCCGAGAAAATCAATTTGTTGTCATTTGGTTTATAAATACCCAAAAAGTTGCCAAAATGGCTAAAAGAATTTTTTTAATGTCATCGGAGAGCTGGCGTTCAGATCTACATTTTGAAGGAAAAATGATTCATTTTGGACTTAATGGCACAATATGGCGGGCAATTCAAATTTCAGATAACAAATTCATTTGTGTCCACAAGGTTTAATATTTGGACACCAAAATTTTAGGATGTACCGTTTTCAACAAAAGGTATATTTTCTGAAAGTTTGAAGCCAATCGGAACTCTTAACGTCCCTGGACCTTAAAATTAAAAATAAACGCTTTTTAACCAGTTTATTCCATTTTGTACGTTATACATGTACTAAATGACTCAAAACCAACGTGTATTTGTTGGAATTTTAATTGCGAAGTTTTTTGGTTTTTAGTTTGTCCCGATCAGACCTCTAGAATCGGAGACCTTTTTCTCTAAAATTGTTCAAAATTGTTCCTTAAAAAAATACAGTAGGCTTTGGAAGTTCAAAACTCAGATATATACTACTAGTGATACTCCAGAAGGTATGAAACAATAATATTGCTGTTACAAGACTATGCATATATCATTGTTTATTTGGTCTTTTTTTACTGCACTGAACTAAATTTTAGCAAAAATACATTGTAAGACTTGTCCTATTAGTTATTGTTCACGACAGTACATATTTGTTTGAGCAGGAAGAAAGATATCAATTGATTTAGTTATATTAAAGCTGCTGAACACATAACGCTATTAAGACAGTATGTCAATAAACGTTTGCACAGGGTGTTGTGTAATAATAGAAACACAAGGTTTATTGACAAAGCTAACTTTGACAGAATAATGTCATCAAGTGTGTATATGTCTTGCATAATTGCTCAATCTTACTAGTCAATTTTATTGTACATATGAACATACTTCACATCACCATTTTTAAATGTAATAAAACTTGTTTTATATTAAGGAAATGGAGAAAAATGCATCCAGAAAATTGAAAATTAATGCTAAAGATGCTATGAAAATAGCAGAGAGGTTGTACACCCAAGGTTATATTAGTTATCCAAGAACTGAAACGAATATATTTCCAAAAGAATTAAATCTTGCAAATTTAGTAGAACAACAAAGAGGAGATGCTAGATGGGGCCCGTTTGCACAAAGGATAATGAATGAAGGAGGGCCGACTCCTAGGCAAGGAAAGAAATCAGATCAGGTAAAATTTTATTGTTTTATTTTGTACTATTATTTCAGACGCAGATTGTCTTTAACGTTACGTGAATGATTCCCATTGTTGTGTTAGCTCAAAATTGTATAAATCTATTCAATGAAATTAATTGTTGGACATTTGTGAAACAGTGCAGATGAGATTTATGATGCAATGAAGGTGGGGTAGTAGCGTGCGACAGACCTGTAGTCAGAAATCTTGGGGATGCTCATCGGATTTCAGGAAGTGCTAATTCCTTTATAATTGAAAAAAAAATATGCGAAATAGTCCTACATAGATTTGGTGTTTGGTGGAGTTTGTTAGTCGAAAGGGCTACAACAAACGACCAAAGCCAAGCTCTCTGGATTACAGAGACAAGCACGCTTGGCAATAACTAGTGCAAATAAGCACTACACCATCAGCTGCTCTGGAAATCCTCTTGGAACTACCTCCCCTCTGGAGAGAGTGGCCAGATGGGCAACATACAGAATCCATCAAACGATAACTAATATGCCGAAGGCTAGCATCATGAAGCACGACAGGCTGTTGGATGACTTAAACTGTCACAGCATCTTAGAAATCCCTTCAGATATGATGCCTACCTTGTTCAACCATGAACTGCCTTTTAAAATCCTTTTTTGTGGATCGGAATAAAACCTACCTACAAAGGGCAGACAGTTGTTGGTTCACAGGCAGCTCCAAAACTCCTGAGGGAACTGGAGCTGGTGTATATAGTTGCAAACCAAAGGTAAGAATAACTTCGAGCCTGGGGCCAGGGGTGCCGGGCACCCCGGCTACATTCCTGAATGTCTGTAGCATTCAGCGGTATTATATGATTATTATATGAGTAATTATTAGCGAACAAAAAGATAATATCTTGAATTTCATTTAGTCTTTCAGTCAGTCTGAACCTTGTTGATACTATGTGCAACTATGATAGAGTCTTTATTTTTCATGTAGGTTATAATCTTTCATTTTAATTCATTTAAGGCTAGGTCATTGTCCATGCAAAAAGTAGAAATGGCCTGAGGTCAGTTTGTACCTGTCAGTGTCTTTTATGGTGTTAATTTAGAGTTACAGTTTTAAGTCATCTGCATACAATAAGAATCTTGAATGCTTGATAGAAGTGGTGATATTATTGATAAACATTACAAAAGCAAGAACCCTAATATTGAACCCTGTGGTACCTCAGATGTTGGTTAAATGTATGTAACAGTCATTAAGTCTGACAAAATGTGGTCGATTAATGAGATATAATAATAATCTCTGCAGTAAGTCGTTCTCAATGGAGAAATCCTGTAGTTTCGTTATTAATACTATCATAGGTTCCCACCCCTTAGGAAACCTTCCTTAATTCGTGGCTTCCGAAAATTATAATAAGTAATAAATACTAACATACTATTTATTGAATAACTTACAGAAAAATTAACCTCACAATATGTTTATTATTTACAACACACATTTACTAACATAAGCTTAACCACTGTTTATTGTTTGATATTTTCACTTTACTCTTCAGTTGGGATCGCTTCGGATTTATCTCACCTCCAACTCTTTTAAAAACTGACTTCCTGTCGTGATTCGTTGCCTTATATACCCCACAAAATGCATCTGGAAAATTCTAGCAAAATTCATAACCTTCTCGTGTGGTATGTAGAACAACGTAGCAAAGTTTCGATCCATCTTCTACAAGTTTCCAGCTTCTAGAAAGGTCGTACTACTAGTGCCTCTATCAAATGCTTTTGATAGAGTTGTATATACTGTCTACTGTCTACCTTACTAAAGAAACCATGCTGCTGTTTAATAAGATTGATGAGACATTGGAGTACATTTTATTATATATTATACGATCGAGTATTTTTGACGTGAAGGTAAAACTGTAATAGGTTGATGGTTTGTTATAACACTTGTATTTCCTGTTTTATGTCGAAGCGGTTGATCGAGGACGGCCGCGACTATACAACCTCTGGTGGTAAACGTGTATACATGTCTTGTCACAATAATTATTGGCGGTATATTTAAAATTCTGCCAACTGTATAAATATTTCTTCGTGAATATTAGACGATTTTAAATGTTTGTTATTATTTATAATTTATATTTTTCTTGTGGTTGTTGATATAAAGGAATATTGAAATAAAATATATGGTTTATACATTTATATATTTTCTATTTGCACTTTTAGGTATATAAATATTATTAGTAGTATAAAGCTTTATTGGAAATTCCAATTGGCTAACGACTGAGGTCTTCCAGCCCATGTACAATATATTGTTTTACAATCATTGATTTTTATAACAAATATAACACTTGTGTTTATAGTCTTACAAAAAAAAAAAAAAACGTATTATATATAAGTAGATGATTATGTGTATTAACAAATTAAATTCTCCATCGATCAACCTACTTCAGCAAATACTCCATCCTTCATTATCATGCAAATACCTAGGAGTCAATATTGACAGCAATTTAAATTTCAAATTGCTCACAAGACTTTGCAAACAAAATATCATAACAAGAACCAAACACTTTTGATCGTTAACTTATAACAATGAAGGAGTAGATACGCAAACAATTTGCAAAATTTATAAAATGGTTTGTCGACTAATACTAGAGTATGGTTTTATATTATTTGAAAATTGTCGGAAGCCAGCTTTAAACAACATCGAAGTAGGAGAGAGATGCAGTCTGAGGAAAATTACAAAGATTAGACACCCCAACAACCCCTTGCATAGTCCCTCTAACAACCTTCTGTATCAAAAAATCCATATTGAACCTATTCTCTCCCGATTCAAAAGGCTATTACAAAAATTTGCCGATAATTCACTTAACATCGAAATTATAAATCCTTTAATTCACCAAACCAATCCCAACATCCCTCCTAAAAGAATATTCCCTACACAATCAATCTACGAATCCCTTATATTGCTACGTAGTGACTAATATTATTAATTTAATTTGTTAATACACATAATAATCTACTTATATATAACACCTATTTTTTTTTTTTTTTTGTAAGACTATAAACACAAGTGTTATATTTATTATAAAAATCAATGATTGTAAAATAATATATTGTACATGGGCTGGAGACCTCGGTCGTTAGCCAATTGGAATTTCCAATAAAGCTTTATACTACTAATAATGTAATACAGTAGTGTCGCGATAATCCGGATCAATTAAAACCAGGCTAATCCGGATTATCAAGACATTTTAAATTCAGCTTTTAAAGTTGCAAAAAAATAAATAAAAGGCTGTATTTAACAAAAGTAAGCTGTACTTATATAAAAAACAAGACAAATAAAAAGGGGGATCCTATATCATGAAAACAAAATATTGAAAATATGTAACTACATGTATGTACATACATAATTAACATTTTCGGCACCGACTGAATAAAGTGAATTTACTCTGATGACTTATGTGCATGTGCTGTTGTTTTTCAAAAGCAATTTCCTTGAGATTTTGTAGCATCATAATCTTTTAAAGGAATGTTGTTTCTGTAGCCCACTGTAAAGCAAGATTTAAGCTTTTGACAACATCTTCGTTTTTAATTCTACCGGAGTGGCAATTTCCATCACATCATCAGTCAGCACTATCATTTACATGAGTTAAATTTTCTTGTTCAATCATTTTGTTATCACTATCAATCCAATCAATAGCTTCACCGGCATCTATGTCAACATTCCCAATGCTATGAAGTATTGATGAATCCGCATTAATTTCTTCTGCTAGTATCTTCTGTTGCATAGTACTTAAAGGGATCAAATCCTAGGGGTCATCTTCTAAGTCATTCTCATTTTTGGTTTTAAAATGGTTTTCCAGAATTTTTCTAAGGAATTGGCTGTTTTATCATGTTTTAAGTTTAGCTCTTAAGACACTTTACAAGCTCAAACAAGTCACCTGAATGAATTCGGATTACTGAATCAAGTAAAATCCGGATTACAGAGTACTTCAAGAGGACAAGAAGGCAATCCGGATTATAGAAGCATCCGGATTAACGGGGGGTCGGATTATCGCGGCACTACTGTAATATTTATATACCTAAAAGTGCAAATAGAAAATATATAAATGTATAAACCATATATTTTATTTTAATATTCCTTTATTATTCCAGCAACAACAATAAAATTATAAATTATAAACAATAACAAACATTTAAAATCGTCTAATATTCACGAAGAAATATTTGTATAGTTTGCAGAATTTTAAATATACTGCCAATAATTATTGTGACAAGACATGTTTACACGTTTACCGCCAGAGGTCGTATAGTCGCGGCCGTCCTCGATCAACCGCTTCGTGTCTGGGAGTGACTCGATCAACTTCGAATTTATGTTGTTAAGTTGGCCAAATAATAAAGTTAATACCCCAGCTAATATAAACCTTCACTTTTCCAAAGAGGTAAATAGAAAAAAAAAAAAATTAAATGATAAAAGTAGAAATTATGTATTGGGAACGTTTTCTGCTATGAAAACACAAGCCAACTGTCACTTTTCACATATGCATTTGAAATGCCTTCTATAAATAAATATATTTTTTTAAACTTAGCAGAAATTTTATATGAAACCTAATAGATCAAAATGCATTGTAATGTTTAAAATTTAAAATAAATATACTTAGTTTAAGAACTACTGATGGGATGCTCTAACAGAGAAGAGAGTTCAAACTGGCTATATTAATGCGATAAAACAACTGTATAAGGAACGTAAAAGCAGAGTAAAGGTGAGTGCTCTAGTTTGTCAGAGGAATTTATAGGAAACAAAGGACTTCGACAAGACTGCTATATCTCCCGTACATTGTTTAAAATATATATTGATAAAGCAATAAAAGAATGGAAGAAGAAGTGCAAAGTGCTAGAAGTTGAGATGGAAGACGAAAGTCTATACAGTCTATTATTCGCAGACGACCAGATTATTGTAGCAGAAGACGACGTAAATTACATGTTTAGGAAATTGGTTGAAGAACTGGAGAAATGGGGTTTGGAAATATATATTGATAAGACGCAGTATATGGTAATAGGAGCACAAGGACGAGACTTAGTCAGACAAAGGAATAGTGAAACACACGAAAGAATGCAAATATCTGGGTATAACATTTACAGATAAAGGAAAATATAATTAAGACATTCAAAATAAAATTAAAAGAGAAAAGGATATTATTGGGCAATTATATCCAGTACTATGGAATAACAGCATAACTAGCTATATAAAAAGGCAAATGTTTAGTACGTTTATAGAAAATACAGTTACATATGGAACGGATGCCTCGACCTTGAACAAAGGTTTAAAAAACAAAATCAAATAGAATAAGAAATGAGGAAATTAGAAACAGAATGAGTGTCGATACTACACTTATGGACAGCATCGTAAAGATACAATTAATTATGAAAGACTAGGACAAGAAAGATTACCGCAGAAAATTTGGAAGTGGAAACCTGAGATGAAGAGGAAAAGAGGAAGGCCAAGAAGGACCTGGAACCAGGAAATTAAAGAAACCATTAAGAAGAGGCTATTAGAGGAAGAAATGTATTTATACAGAGAGGCGTGGATGCAGGGATGTGGTAGGCGGCCATGAAGGCTGTAGACAAGCCGTTTTATAATTATGAAGAACTACTGAAACTGATACTGAACCTTCTGCACATACATTCGGTTAAATATAGGGTGTCTGCCATTTTTATCTATCCTTGTTTATAAATACAAATAACACTTGCTCTGTTTCTTATACACAGTTGTTGAATTAAAAAATAAGTGGTTCCTATAACATGGAACGTGTTACAGGAACCACGTAATATGTAAACAAAATTATAATATTCCACAAGTAAATGGATGTAATAAAATTTTGTCGATATCTTTTTACTGATTTTTTTGGGTTTCTTTTTTATTCATACCAATTCATTCGAAATTCACTTCAATTTAACAGTACTGTATTTTCAAAACCCAATTTTTTACTTTTGATTTTGCTAACAAGAGGACTGATAATTACTGCTTGTGTATACATTTTAGGCCCATCCCCCCATACATCCTATAAAATATGCCGGCAATCTAGCGGGCAATGAGCTAAAACTTTATGAATACATTGTACGACATTTTTTGGCCTGCGTTCATAAAGACGCCAAAGGTTTTGAAACTACAGTTAATGTTGACATCGCCGATGAAAAATTTTATACTAAAGGCCTTATTATTCTAGAAAAAAATTATCTAGATGTCTATATTTATGAGAAATGGAATGCCAAGGAAATTAATAACTATAGACCAGGGGACACTTTTATGCCAACTATTCTGGACATTGTAAGTATTTTTCGTTTTTTTTTTTATATATATATTTATAATTTGTGAAATTTATGAAGTATTAGGGAAAATCAGTAACTATGTTGTGAGCAACACTTGTAGTCAGAATAGGCCCCGTTCAGTTTTTTATTTTTTTTTATTTTAGAAATCGAAAGTAGAACACACTTTAAGACAATTTTCAAATTTTTAGGTTTTTGTCCGAATATTTAAGCCCTTAAATAAATTACCAAAGTTGGATTGCGCGAAAACGGGGCGGAGCTTTGCATGACATCACTTTGCATATGCTGATCGTGTGACAGTCGAATTTTTTAGGTTAACACATTTTTACATATTAAAATTCTTATTAGGATTAGTATATTTGATGGGATTAGGTATACGCTTTTTTTAATAAAAATTAAGTAATAAAGTAAAACCATTATCAACTGAAAACATTGCGAGCAATAGAAATAAATAGTCCAAATAAAAATAATCGGGTAAATTGGAAAAAACACCTTTTTTCTTCAAACCTATCCCACCATCACTTCCTCTAAATCTAAATTAAAATTACGTTGAATGTCACTATAAGTAGTAGTCCAGTAAATGGCGGAATCGATTCGTAAAATTTTTCTTTAAGCACCGATTTTGGTCTATTTAGGCTCGTTCGATTCGTAACCACTTATAGATCAAAGCTTACCACTTTATACCAGGGGGAAATTGTTTATACGGCTAATAAACTATAAATAATGGTAAATAAACGTGTCATTCAGAACATCTTAACAAAAATTATTAAAGTATTAAATTGTAGTATTTATACTTCCGTAAAGCTTATGTTAAGTGTTCTTAATTGGTTGTCTGTGGAGCAGAGTATAAGAAAGGCGAATTTGGTTCTAATATATAAAATAAATAATGGCAAAGTTCTCACTTATTTACAAATATTAAAGAAAGACCTAGATATAATGTAAGATGAAAAAATTATTATGACATGGGATTAGTAAAAAAATCATTTTTGCAATGTTCTATATATCAGGAAGGACTTCGTCTTTTCAATGCTCTGCTCAATGATATAAAAGGGGCTCCCAATGTGAATATTTTTTTTTAATATTTATAATGTAATGTGAGTTTTAATTCACCCGTCACTTTGACACTCGAGCTTTGTGCGGTAGATTGACGGTAAGCTCGGGCGCCACCTTTACAATTTTTTACGTGGTGTAAAGGTCCCACACTAGCCTCTTAACACAGCCTGTTGCAGTAGGACTGCAATAGCTACAGTGAAGAAACAGTATGTCCAGAGGGTCTAGGGATAGTTAGACTCCACATATACAACAGTAAAAAGCATAGTTCAGATTATATACAAAAATATTTATTATGTCAAAACCTACTATTTACAATACTAAACCAACAACCAAGAGCTTAAAGCTTAATGCTAGGCTACGGTGAAAAGCGGTAAATAACGGGCGGTAGTATAGACAGTGCAATACGGATACCAGGAGTGAGTAGGCACTCTGGCGGTAACGGTATCTGGCGACAAAGTATTCGGAGACACCTAGCTCGGTGCACAATTGGTATCCAACTGAATGGATCCAACTAAATGAATCCAACTGCATGAATTCAACTCAATGAATTGATATTTCGCTGGCTTGGCCCAGAGATCGTTTCCTGTGTATCAACTTGGTTTGGTGGTAGGGAACTAGCGCTACCTAGCGGATTGTACTTCTACTTAACATTTTAATATCTTTAAATAATTTAAAGTAAAAACAACTATTTACGTTTTGTACCTACAGTATATAATAAAATCTTAATATTCTTTATCCTAAATATAAAAATGAACGGCGATTTGAGGTGTAGTTTCCATGTCAGAAAGTGCTTCATTACAGTGATTATTCAGTTACCTAATGTATTAACTATATTCTGACTTATCTTTATATTCACATTTATATAACTATTTTTTGTCTGTTTACATTTCGTGTACTAAAATAGCTAAATAAATAAATACTATACTGTACTACAGTAAAGATCTGTTCTATCAAATCAGTTCTGGAAAATTGCGAATCCACAAGTATACTGCAGCCTGAGAAGCACTAGATTTTTTTTTGTTAATCTAATTTTTTGGCCTTACGAACTTTGCGTTTTGGCCACGAAAATATTCTTTGAGATTTACATAATATCGACGCACACATATGTGTGCTACAACTGAAAATAATTTAAGATAGCTATATGAGCCCACATGCACACACAGACATGCGCATGTACGCATGCAAGCACATGCCTAGGCACATACAACCACCCGCAGCATACGTGTAGGTGAGGAGAGAATGTTTGAAAATTTCATAGCAAAAGTTATGGCAATCAGTGCAAAAAAACAGCAATAACAACTCAAACAAGCATGTGCAATAATAATAATTTACCTAATTCAAATGTAAGGATTAGAGCAGGACACACGCTTCTCGCCCAGGGGCCTTTCAGGGCATTTGAAGATGACATAACTAAGATGACCACGGATGACATGGGGAAAATGACATATGGATAAACAATAGGAAATTGTAAACATTTAAAAAATATATGTATGTATATCAATAAATATACTACGATAAGATGTTCATTAGATATTACAGCCTGTTTTCATTAAACATACGTACAATAAATTGTAAATCTCGCAGTTATTAAAGCTAAGGATATTTGGAAGCCAGATCGGGCAAGATTGTTTTTTTTTTTATTAGTTGTAATACTAACATATTTGATTCGTTGACGGTCAATGGACACTAGATATTTTTGTATACTGCCGAATCTATATAATTTCATGCTAGGTTTGTAGATACAAATGTACATACATATGTCTAGATTTACACTAATTTTTTGTATTAGAAATAGATATTTTGTCAAAGCAGTATTTCACAATTTCGGTGGCGGCGGCGGTGTCTAATTAAACGAGATAATTACACCGCATTTGCAAAAAACGTTAAAGTACTGCTGTACACTGGAATCTAAAGCTCGCCATTCACTATGCTGCGTGGCAGTCTGCCTTGTCGTCTGCCGAACTGAATGTGATTGCTGACTGTGCGGCGTCAGTTTCGTAGTGTCTTGCACGGCGTCCAGTAATTTTGTGCACAAGAGAGGAATTGGTGTTGCCAGACTGCAATTCAGTAATCAACAGTAATTCAACACTTTAAGAACGAATTAAAATCTGAAAAGAAAAAAGTTCCAAATAGCAACAGAACAGGAAGCTCAACAGACGAAACGTTTCCTTTAACATTGTAACGTCACAAGCACAAATACATTTCTTGTGACGAATCTTTAACAGTTTCTCCTCCCACATTCTCTTTTTTCTGGAACGACTGCATAGGTTAGGCATTTTCAAAGAGAACCATCACTAGCGAGAAAGGCAAAAACACTGACAATGGACCGTTTGCAGAGTAGTATGGAGCGACTTCTTGCCTGCTCAGTGGACTGCATGCAGGATAGTGAATGGTGGGCTTAATGTTGACACTTGGTTAGGGTTGAATACTTTCAACACTGCGATTGTAAAAAATCAATTGCGTCTTTAGATAATTGTCAGTACATAGTATAATAAGTTAGTAATCCTTAATTCTGTTTATTATGCATTATTTAATATTGTTGCATGTTTCCGCCCCTAGGAAGCACCCTGTAAAAATCCGTAAGTTCTAAATAATTTTAACAAGGGGTAACCACTAACGCTTTATTTAATAACTTCCCAGAACTACACAATTCTTTTTAATTAACTAAAATAACCTTTACAATTTGTTTACTACTTGATATTTAACCTCACTTTTCGCTACCAAACTCCACTTTTATAAAACTTTGTCCTCTTCCACCGGCAATCTCGCCTTGTATACTCTGACATTGCCTCTAGAGCTTTCTAAAACATAATCGAGAATCTTCTTCCGCCACACTCCAGAAAAATATCTCTTTCTACAAGTTTCCAGAACGTCACTATTAGTCATGGGCGTATCATAGGTGATGTTATGCATAACAATATTATAAAAAAAATGGTTTATTTTATTGGGAAAAATGTGTTGTTGCCCGTGGTAATTGAGTTTTCATATTTAATTATTACGAAAATAAACAAAATAAACATGCTTCACATATTAAACATAACAGGAAAGCATGAGTTTGATTCAATATTATATAGTACATGTTTATATAAGAACCATTACCGTTTTTAGGATAAATTTATTACCAAAAATACATTGTAGTTGGCAATAATGAATATTTCACCACTTCGTCCTTTTCCTGATTGTTTCAGTAGTTGTTTGCACTTATAATATTATGTCTATATAAGAGCCGTCTCTGGCGTCGAGGTAAAATTCCCGAGCCTTGTACATTATATAATGCATGGACCTCTATTTGACCTCTGTGTATTTGATACAGCATACATACCATTTTGCAATATAGAGGCATCAAGTAATTAGCCAATTTTACCTTTAGATTTATACAAAAGAGATTAAAAACTGATATAAAATATGCAAATGATAAAATAGGCATGAGATTAAAATTTTGTCATGTCAATATTTACTTGTGTAAAACTGGCGAAGGCGTATCCAATCACAAATGTATGATTTAGCATGGTAAATTTAAAACGCCTCTGGTTTAAAAACAGACTATAGTCAGTAGAATGGGACCTAAATTATGAAAAATTATCGTATCACTTTTCTTGTCGGCCATGATCTGAGGCAAAGGATTAATCATGTCTCTAACTGTTTAAAATATGCCAGGTATTTGCACACTGGCTTCTATACTATACAACAAATTGTAGAATATCCATTTGATTTGAGCTTAATTTTAATATGCTGCATACTTTATTCTTAACAATTAATTGCACTAATTACACTCTTGACTTGAGCTTGTAAGGTTTATACAATATTGGTAAAGAAGCATTTTTACTAATTTGAACATGAGGATAATAATTCTAGAAAGAGAGCAGCATTGATTTGAATTTTGCCAATTGGGGTAATTTTAGAACAATTTTAGGTTGAAAGTACTACATCTCCACCAAAATTATTAACGGAAGCAGATCTGATTGCATTAATGGAGAAACATGGTATAGGAACTGATGCAACTCATGCTGAACATATCGATAAGATTAAAACTAGAGAGTATGTTGGATTGCATGAAAACATTTATTTTGTTCCTGGTACACTTGGTATGGGGCTTGTTGAGGGGTAAGTAAGATAATAGTTAAAAATATTTGTAAAAATTGATGTTGTGACTTGCTGTGAATTTGTTGTGCAGTTGTTTAATTTAGATTAGTACATCTACTGACAATTATTGTGGAGGTTTGAAAATTGAACTGATAGTCTGTACCTGTTTTATTTTGTTTTTCATCTTAGTGGAAATTTGAGTTTTTTTTGTACCAAGTATAGAAAAGTAAATACACTGTATAACAGCCATTAAATAGCCAACAAATGAACTGTAATGTAGAAGTTAATAATACTGTATGTTAAAAAACACACATGAGGTAACGTATTTTAGTATTAGACGTCAGTTCCTTTAAAGCCAGTGTTAAAATATTCACTAAAATTATAAAATGATTTTTTAATTAGGAAATTTATTATAATAATTTTGAATTCTTTCATATCTAAATGTTTGGTACATTGGAGGAGATTATTATACACACAGGCAAATAGAAAGTAAGGAACATTGATTAGCATTTTTTTACATAATTCTTTTTCTCCCAACTGAAGGGAATCTCTTAGGGCGGATTTATTAGTGCAAGGTTAAATGTTACTGTTACGTAGCTGCCAGTCAACTATAAATGGCTGTTAAAGTCACTATTAAATTAAAAAGTGTTTATCCTGCCTTCAGTCAACTGGCAGTTAGAAAGCCGTCAGCTATATAAAATGTAAATTTGGCAGCAGATTTCTAGTTAGATGATAGATAGATAGATAGATAGATAATGTTTATTTGACTATGTTACGTACACAATATACATTTGTAGCAAGTCGACAAACTGCTATACAGTTAAAATATTACTGAACAATATAAAAGAATATACAATATTTAAAAGGATCTATTACATGCACGGGCATAAGTACAGTGATATGTAGACAGTATTGCCGGAATTACTAATTTGTAGTATATTTAAAGAGTAAGTACTTGTTCTGTTGTGTTTCATGTATTTTACAAAGAAAATTATTTAAAAAGGTTAAAAATAATACTTATAGTAAATTATTGTAGTTGAAATACATTATTAAATTCCGTAACTAAAAATTAATTTAAATGTAGATGTGATAAACCACTAAAGAAATAGATATTTGTGAACAGGCAATAATGTAAATTTGTAATTTGTAACCCAACATTTTCGTTTTTTTTTGTCTGTATATGACGTCTGTGGATACTCTGTTTATCATAATGGAAAATAGCAATAAAGAAATAAAAGGACCAGCAAATTTCAGTTTTTCCGAACAAAGTTTGTTAATAATAATAATAATAATAATAATGTATTCATCCAAGGAACTTGTACAGTTATAGGATATGTCACAGTGTATGATGCACTGAAGGTGCATCTCAGAATTATAAAATACAATTTTAAAAACAATACATTACTAAAAAAAATATTTAAAATAGTTCGCAACAAATTATGGTAATGCATTCCTATCACAATATACGTCAACACATTAAAATTTGTAAATTAAATGTCTAGTAAATATATTAAAGTTGTAAAATATAAAGCATTAGTTGAGATAAAAAAACAGATGCCATAACTTGGCGCCAGAAAGAAGAAGTGCGGAAGCCAGTATGACAATGATGGATTTGCTGGTACATAAGGAATTATTATGTAGATAGGAGTTTATTCTAAAGCTGTTCAGGTCGATCGAGAAGTTCATACCTCGTTCAAGATGAAGCGCTTCTTGGCTATTTGATGGAAAATCCTTTCAAACAGCAGGAGACGCTGTGTTCATGACAAATTTTCCAGCATCGAGGTCAGCAGCTAGCGGAAGGATAGAAGAATCGGAATTAAAAAAACTATACAAGTGCTAAGAAGACCATATTAACAGAAGAACAGAAGCAAACCAGTATTCTATTATATTTAAATTATGTCTATCGCCCATTAGAGTTTTGCTTAATCTCTGTGTTTATTTAAATACAATAATTTTGAAGAAATGTTGATATTTTCTGAAAGTTTAATTTCATTTGACAATTTTAGCGCCTTCACTAAATAGATTTCTTAGGCAAATTTAAATTATATCCTAATTTCTATAATATTAAAATTAACTGTTATTTGGAGGTATGTTTTTGTTTAATTTCTATTATTAATAGTATTAGGTCTCTATGTTTATATTTAAAAACAATAAATAAGTAAAAATTGAAAACAATCACTGCTTAATTTCGATCTCTTCAAAATGCATGTAACAAGTTTTATATTTTCATAACACGCATGAACATACGGTTTATGTAACCTTACTTTATATCTGTCAACATCGACAACATTAACCTCCAGCTATCTCCTTAGCAGGCAAAAAAAAGCGTCTGTTAAAATAGCCGTGACTTTGTATTACGGTTTGGGTTAACCGAAACATGAATAAACAGTTTGACATTAATATGACCGATAGCTAATACTTGACCAACGGCTAAAGTAGATAACCGTGCACTGATAAACCGGCCCTTAATAGAAAACGTTAACTAATCGCTAACTGATTACAGTTTGTTTTGCAAAGGTTCATGCCAACAAAATTTGAGTTTTTGCAAAAAATTGATAGTACATTTTGACTTGTTTTAAACATATAATTTAAGTAAAATTACAGGCAATATTTTTTTAATAATGTGTATGTGCCCCACGAGACATGTATATTCATAGGCGTAATTCAAGGGGGAGCAAGGGTAGGCAACTGCCCACCCGATATTTTGAAAGACTATTAATTTGTTTAAGGCAAATCTGGCGAATTCTGAAATTCTTCCGGAAAAAATAATCAATATGACAATTACGCCAATTAAGTCAAAGGTTTTCAATACAATTAGGCAGGGGCGGATTAAGAGTTTGTAGGGCCTCTGGCTAAATTTTGAGCGGGGCTTTTTGCAATTTTCATAAAACCACAAACAGACGAAATAAATCCCAGATGCCCGGGGAAAAGCGAGTTCAATACTCGTAAACCGCAGACAGGCGACTTAAATCCCAGATGCCCGGAGGATAGCGAGTTCAATATTCGTAAAGTCATAGGCCACTAATTATAATTATACATTGGTTTTATGTGGCACGTCTAAGATCATATAGTATACTCTAAAGTCTAATGGGTTTGGGGTTTCTTTTCTAGGCGAACGGTTTGCTTAGGGTGTTTTATTAATTTTTATACCGATTTCTAAAACCTGGCTTAAATTTGAATTTTTAGCGAAATCGTCTCATGGGAACCCATTTTTTACCCAATTTTATAAACAAATCATAAATAACACCATTTTCTATTCCAAAACACTTCTATTGTAGAGTATGGGTTAATACAAGAAAAAAAGTCTTATATGTACAGTGTGTCTCACTTAAAAGTGTAACAGCGTAATAATTGTTTTGTTTTTTGTCCGATTTGAATCAAACTTTATCTTAAAAGATAGAGGTCATCAAGGTCTATTTAAGACCACCAAATCACTTTCCATCTTTCAAAAACCCTAAATTTCAAGTTTAGTTAAATTCTAATGGAAATGACGTCTTGATGAAAAAAATTCTTTTGAGGCATTTAAATAAAAATTATTTCTAAATTTATTTTTTTTAAACAATTTACACACATGAATAATAAATACAACTAAAAGAATTAAATATTATGTTCTATCAAATCTCCATTATGCAGCCCTAATGCATGACTCAAGTTGCTATCCGTTATTGTTCACAACTTTTCGGAGGGTTGCAAAATTTAACTAATCATCGGATTCAGGGTTTTTGAATGATTTCGAACAAGTTTTGTTAACAAATTTTTTTTATTAAAAAATGCCTACTATGATTTTTTTTCTTACAATTTAGTATCGTAGATGGCCTTGCATTTAAATATGGAATGTGATTTTGTGGTCTTAAATAGCCCTTGGTGACCTTTATCTTTTATGATCAGTTTGATTCAAATCGGACAAAAAAACAAAAGAATTATTATGCCGTTACACTGTTAAGTTAGACACACTATATATGTTATGTCGGTAAAAGTTGTTAACGTTTAAACATTGAAAAAATGTGATTTTTAGTCTTTCTGACCTTTAATAATATTTGAATAGAAAAAAAATTTTAGATTCTGCAAAAATAATCAGAAACTTCTATTTCAAAATGCCGAAAGATTTATAAAAATTACGTCAATGGTTCCAAAGTTATAGCATGCTATAATTATTATACTTAGGTTGTCTGCTCTCAGAGACATGGTCTGTAATCACAAAAGCATGACTCGCTGCTCCGAAAACTCCCAATTTTAAAATCGGTGTAACTTTTACATTGATATAATTTTTATAATTCCTTCGGCGATTTGAAGTTAAAGCCTTGCACTTTCAGAATGTTTTTTCAAAATCTAAAAATTTCTTTCAGTTCCAAAGGTATTAAAGGTAAAAAGGCTAAAAACGCATTTTTTGAATGTTTATACGTTAACAATTTTTTAAACTTAAACCTTTTCGAATTAATATACATGACTTTTTTCTTGTTTTGACTCATACTTTATGATAGAAATAGTTTGGAATCGAAAATCGTATTATTTAGAACTTGTTTGTAAAATTGTGAATGCTCGCGGAGTTATCGCAAAATATTCAAATTGTACACATCAGCGAACGCTCTCCAACATATCAGAGAATTTATGCAAACGACAATCATCTGGGGAACGTTCGCACAACCGTTCGTTAAGCGATCCCCAACTCTTCCGATTTTTGCATGAGCTTTAATTACTAAATTGTTTTTTCACACCAACTCGCTTTCCCTCTTTAGAGTTTAATATTACCTGTAAAGTGATAAACTCGTTTTCCCTCGGTCATTTGGATTTAGGGTTTCCTGTCTATATATGGTTTAACTTTTTGTAACACTCGCTTTCCCTTGGTCATTTGGGTTTATAGGGTTATCGTTTACAAGATCCGCTTTGCTTCCATCCATTGGTTATCTGTGAAAAATCCATGCCTACCCAATCAAAATGCTGAAATTGCGCCACTGGGTATATTTCCACTTTTTTCTCTATTTTTTAAGTTAAAATTTTGAAATTAGGATATAGGGCATAAAAATACATTTTTTGACCTAACTGGACACACTTCCGGTTTAACCATTTCACTTTTAAATTTTAAATAGCACCCTGTATATTTTTTTATCTTATCTGATAGAGGTTTGAATTACCTTTAAGTAAGTATTGGTTAATTTTATTTTAAATTTCTTGAGGTTGGAATTGTTTAACTTTATTTTCGCCACAATTTTATGGAGGGAAATGTTTGTCAATAAAATATAGTATACTCTTTATTTCTAGAAAGTGAGGTAAACATACATATGAGTTTGAGGTTTTGATAGTTAAAACTATAATGGAAATATTAATTATAGTGGTGTAAAACTAATATTTCTAGGGAATTGTCTTACGTAGCAACTTTTTTGTTGGAACTTGTTGATAACATTTCTAGAAGTATAGGAAAAAGTTTTGGATTAAATCTGTGTGGTGGAAAGCATTTATTTAAACAATGGAATGTTCAAATTCGTGGTTTTTCAGTTTCTCTTATATATTTCTGGTTGTATAACCTGTATCGCAATAAAGGAGAAAAAAATTGTTCACAATGAATTTGTGAAGAAAACTAGATATGTCTGGAACTTTTTGGTCAATATGCCGACTCGCAAAACATAAAGACATTTTAGAGAGGCCATTCTTAAACCACCGATGCTAACTTGAGCAATAATACAATTATTTTAATGAAACATTAGAAGAATATACCCTTGTAGAGCTAAATCATCAAACTAAGTTTCAAATTAAACTGTTTTTAATCGTCGATTTTTTAGGGACATCAACTCATATAGCAAAAAATTAAGACTTTCTTAAAAGAAAATGTGTTTTATGAAATCCAAGAATTTATTGACCATTTTAGACCTCCATTTTAATAATTTTAATGTGGCTTTTACTTATTATCTAAGGTGTTTTATCTTTTTGATCATATATTTCATTGTCTGTTTTACAGATTCCAACATCTGTCATATATTTAAGTGACCTATGTATTATAATCATATTTTATTTTTGTTTTTTTTATCATGTACTATTTGACGTGTGTATACAATGTTTCTTTGTCTAACACAAATAAATATATCTATCTATCTATCTATCTATCAAACATTTTTATTTCAGATTGTAGATTTTTTTATGTACTTTTCAGTGATATTAACAAAAATAAATTAAATTATTTAAAACCAATTTTATTTAATTTTTCTAATCTTTTTAAAAAACAAGTGCATTTTACTCATCAATACTTCTCATCTTCCCATTAGTCAAAATGAGATGAAAGTTTGCACTATAGTCTGTCCTTTGAAAACTATGATCGGCTTCAGCAATAACTGCTTCAAATTCTAATTGTGGTGTCTGTGGCTATGTAAACCAGTATCAGTATTACTTCATTCATAAACTGAATAGACTGTAGTGTTTATATTTTCCAGGTATAATAACATTGGTTTGGAGGTATCCCTTGCGAAGCCTATTCTTCGTGCTGAATTTGAAAATGATTTAAAATTAATATGTGATGGTTTGAAGGACCCAGAAGAAGTTCGTACAGAACAAATTGCAAAATATAGGGCTGTATTTCAAACTGTTGTTGATAAAATGCGCCTTATTGATAATAGTTTAGCAAATAGATTGGATGACAGGCCACAAGATATTCAGAATAATTTCTTGGGAAATAATGATGACTTTAGACCTGCTTTGAAGTGTCCTAAGTGTGGAAGTGATATGGTCCTTAGGTATTTAAGAGAAATTATAATTAAGCGAATCACATACAGAGTGAAATAAAACATATTTTTTATAGGATTTCGCAAACAGCAGAAAATACTTTTTCTATAAAAAATAAAAACGAAAATCTATATGAAAATATTGATTTCCAATATTTTCATTCTCTTGATAACCTACATTTTGGTTATGCTAGAAAAATAAAAATTCTAAAATGAATTTATCTACAAAATACTCTTTTATTAGATAAAAAATGAAAATAGTAATAATAATAATTAAATTTAAATAATGTACATTGGACAGTCTTGAAGTTCTGCTAAGTAGAGATGGGCGGTCCAGGCGAACTCGTTCCAAGTGAATGAATCCGCAGGTGGAACGGGTTGGACCGAATCCACGATGTCGATCGTACCGCGTCTGCAGTTCATTGATCTGCTGTGATATGTATGTCCCGGTACTGTCCTGAGCTAAGTACTCCTGACCTTGGACCGTGACTGAGTGCTTAGATAGATTTGATGAAGTTTGAGTTGACTATCGTCGCGACATAAATAGTAAATACCCCACGTGCATACATAATACATAAGAAGTACCTGCTTCGTGATTTAAAGGTTTTATTTACTGTTTATCCAAACCAATTCGTATTATTGAAAAAGTATTTTATTATAATATGATTTATCAAGAAAATGAGACAGTATTATAATACAATAATTACACAGTCTATCAGTGACAGTCAAGCAGTAAGGTTGATTCTCCCCTGATCAGATAAATTTAGTGACTTATTTTAAATTTCCATTACTTAAAATGAGTGATGAAAGTAGTGGAAGCGAAATGGAAATAAGTGAAAGTGAAAAGGACACTTGGAAAACTGTGAGGAAGAAAAAAGATAAAAACAAAAGGCCTCTAGACTCCCCTCCAATTTCAAGGAAGAAGACAAAAACTATTTCACCTGAAGAGATAAATACTATCATCCTAGGAACTCCACAAAAAGATTCTAACATAAAAACAAGCCAGATAAGCACAAGACAAAACACAAACAAAAATTCCACAACAAAAAACTACTCAGCTAAAATGAATGAGATAAAACTTAAACAGTACAATCATTTATTTTACATTAATACATCCACCACAATAAGCAGGCTAGAAATGGCAGAGATATGGGAAAATGAAAGACCCAACAACCATGACATAATACTAAAAACAACTAAAGGATTTTTATTGAAGTCTAACACCACTAAAATCATTTTAAATAATACTCTACAAAAACTGAAATCTCGAGAGAAAATTTCAAGTTTTTCTGAAACTAACACTCTGTCAAAATCTTCATCAAAACCAGCAACAAGCCAGCAATCTTTCTCTTGTGTTATTGCCGCAGTAGAGCTTGACATAAGCGCCGATCAGATTAGTGAAAATCTTAAAAAATTACACATTGAACACAGATACTGCAAAAGAATTATCTCAAAATCCACCAATCAACCATGCCATTATATAAGAATTATAACTACATGTGTTTCATCCTATGAAAAACTGTTAAACGAAGGGCTCTTCTACAAATGTAGGCACTATCTTGTATATCCAAGCACTCCTCCGCCACCAGCACCATTACCTTGTAATAAGTGCCTTGAATTCACACACACATCTGAGAATTGTAATGCACCCCCAAAATGCACTAAATGTGGTCAAAATCATAACACCAATAAATGTAAAACCAATCTTCCTCCAAAATGTACGGCTTGTGGAGCAGAGGATCATCAAGCATGGTCATTTAAATGTACTAAACGTCCTACCAAACCCATAGAAGGCATACCAAATATACCAGTAAAATTATTAAATAAAAAATCCAGTGAAATTACAGATTCGACGAAGAAGACCTCTAAAATACATGCACCTCTCACTGTACATGATTTAATCATAAATACTTACATACACAAATTAAACAAGCCGAAGAATACAAACAGAGACGAATTATTACTCAAATTAAGGAAACGATTTATTGCCGACTATAACATTGACACCACAGTTTCATTTATTTCTGGAAACAGAATTTATATTTTAATGTTCGATATGAGCTTTCCTGATCTACCTTCACCAACAGAACCTATACACGGAGAAAATAATGTGCAAGTGCTCGTCCAAACTTAATATACTTTACACAAATGTAAACAGTTATATTCCTAAAAAACACATAATTAACCATGTAGTAGAATCCTATGATATAAACTGTGCACTATTTGTCGAGTCTAAAACCAAATCCGATTCAAACACTAAATACCGAAACTGGCACATCCTGCAACAAAATGGAAACATACTTCAAAATAATGTTAGAGGAGGCAGTCTTGCTCAAATACACCCTAACCTTAAAATGAGAAGAGAAAATTCTCCACGAATAAATAATCCTCTTAATGAAACAGTACATTTTTCCATCCCTTTTCTAGACGATAACATACATATATTTCTCGTATATATCCACCCAACATCTGGTATCGAAGAAACAATTTTTAATAAGGCCATGCAGTACAAGTATGGGATTATTATTGGAGACTTTAATGTTAACGCAGCAAAAAGGAGGCAATTAAATAACTTTTTAAAAAATACCAACTTTGTAAAAGTACAGACATCACCCACCTTCATCATGCCTAACAATCCAGACTCAACGCCAGATTTAGTGTTACACACCAGGAACATCTCTAACAACATTGATGACATAGAATTAATACCAGACATAGGATCAGACCATCTCTCAATAAAAATTACAATTGATTTGAACAGAGCCATTAATCAGGAAGAAACTACAATTAAATACAAATTCTCACAGTGCAATATCGAAAAAGTGAACAAAGAAATTAAAACGTATATAAATCATAATAAAAACAAACTCATATCTCCCGAAGGTATTTCAAATTTCAATATTAAACTCCAAGAATCCATTTTAGCAAACACTCCTAAAATGAACACCCAGTATCATACTCATGAATTACCACCGTTTATTGTAAAACTGATTAAAATAAAACGCAAGATGTATCGAGAGTATAAAAACAACAACAACATAGAATTTAAAAGAAAAATAAATGAATTTAATAAAAATATTCACAAAATGATAGAACATTACAGAACACACAAATGGTTGGAATCATGTCATAAAATTAATGAACTTCAGGGAAGAAATTATTATCAGCAAATCAATAAACTGTCAAAATATAAAATCAAACATTCTATTCCACCTCTGGTAGAAAATGGTAAGCAACATAATTCTGATGCAGATAAAGCCAACCTATTCGCTACACATTTTGAAAAAACATATAAACAGGAAGACTCCCCTAATTTTAACCAACAACTGTTTGAAGAAGTAAACGAATGGTATGAACAATATTTCAATCAAAATTTGGCACCTAGCAACCATGAATTAAATGAAGAAAAATACTTTCAGATATTAACTGCGCAAAAGAATACTTCGCCAGGATACGACAACGTTCCTTGGGCAATCGTGAAAAAACTCGATTATGAAATACATAGATATATTATAACTATTTTTGAATATTGCGTAAACCACTGTTATTTCCCGGGCGACTGGAAAAAGGGACAAATAATAACAATTCCTAAACCAAACTCGGACAACACAAATGCTAACAATTATCGACCTATAACACTTTTGCCAGTGCTTGGAAAACTTTTTGAAAAAATAATAAGGGCTAAAATTCAGGAACTAATGCAGGACAATATACCAAAATTTCAATTTGGATTTAAGGAAAAGTGTGGAACAATCCATCCCTTGTCGATACTAACATCAAATGTGCAAACTGCAAAACACAAAAACCTGAAATCAGCAGCAATTTTTCTTGACATAAAAAAGGCGTTTGACAGTGTGTGGCACATGGGTCTCTTATATAAATTAAAACACTTAGATATACCTGATTACTTAATTCATATAGTAAAGAATTTTCTGGAAAACAGAGAGCTTCACATAAAAGTAAACAACAATGTGTCCGAAAAATTCACCCCTGAACAAGGAATCCCACAAGGCTCACCACTCTCACCACTTCTTTATAATATATACTGCTCTGATATCCTTCACCAACAAAATCGAAATGACACTAATTCCTATATTCTACAATACGCAGATGATACAGCATTGATTGCACATGGAAAATCTTTAAATAAAACTATAGAAAACCTTCAGACTTTAATGACCGAAACAGAGACATGGTTTAACAACTGGAGAATACATCCCAACCCCTTGAAAACACAGTTCCTAATATTTAACCACATCCCATCACACACTTCCCCTTCGATATCGATCAGGAATCATCAAATAATGCCTTCCCTAACTGCTAATTACCTTGGAATTCTGCTAGATCACAAATTGAATTTAAAGCACCACACCAAATTAATAAAAAGACGTACGATAACAAGAGCCAAACACTTCAGAGCTTTAACCTACAAAAACAAGGGTATAAGTACTCGAACTGCTACAAAAATTTATACTTCCATATGTCGTCCGATACTTGAATATGGACATGTTTTATACCTCAATTGTCGACTTCCAACTCTTAATAATATAAAAACGGCAGAAACTACAGCCCTGAGAATTATAACGAAAATTCGTCACCCCACAAATCCACTTCATAATCCCTCAAACGAATTGCTTTACAGCAAAACAAATATCCAGCCTATTCTCGAAAGATTAAAAGTGCTATCCTCAAAGTTTGCCAATCGTGAGCATAATATGGAAATAATGCAACAGATGTTTATTACCAGACCAAGACATCAACCCTCCAAATTCAAGTTTCCAGAAAAAACTATTCAAGAAATATTAATTACATTATCTGAAAATCCTTAATATTGTTTAAATTTAAATATCCAATGTAATCATTCTTTTTTTTTTTTTTTTTTTCACTATACACTGTGTGTTTATGATTAGTACAACAGCTTTGTAAATAAATTATTTGTTAAAAAAAAAGACAGGCTGAAGGACCTCGGTCGATGGCCTTTTGATATGTATATGTATATTGTATATATCAATAAAAAGCTTTTATTATTATTATTATTACAATAATTAATAATAAGAGTATTCAGTGACTCTCACTCATATTATGCAGTCACACATCATGACGAGACAATTTTGAAGTGGATCCGATGGAACGAATCCAGTTGAACGGGTCCACAAGCGGAACGGTTCCAAACGGACTGAATCCACTAAAGGAACCGGCCCATCTCTACTGCAAAGTTATATTGAAAAATGTACTTTTTAAGGAAATTTTGACCATACCAATTTTAAATCCATTATATCTTGAAAAATAGCCTACTATGGAAGTAATATTTTAGATACCGATTATGCACAGCATTTTTTATACGAGGAAATTTTTTCATGATTTTTATTCTTTTATTCTAAAATTTTGCAGTTATTCTCAAAAATGTGACATCATGTTTATTTGGTTATTTATCAAGGTATCAAAATTTTTTTTATAAAATGGTTGATTACATAAATTACAATCATTGTCAGAAAAAAGAATTGGGTATATCAAGTATTAACTGAGTTATTAAGCCCGATAAATAATATTAATGAGAGAGAGAGATGCAGATAAGATAGCGAGGTCTACAGAGGGTCTAAGCAGTGAGCAAACAAGCCCCCGCTGCATAGCACCTCATCTCTTGGGGTTGAACAATTTCTTTCTCTATTTACTTAATTCAAATGGTATAATTAATTAACAATTTATATTTTGTAATTTTTTTTCGGAATAACTGTTTATTTGATTAGAAGTGAACACCCGAAAAAAAACAAAACATTTAAAAAATTACCACATATAAAAAAGTATTTGTTCATGCCATACCAAAATTTTACACAAAAATAAGTGGTTTTCGAAACATGACCGCTTAAAGTTTAATGTGAAAAGAATCTCGTTAAGAATGGGTACATTTTGTGGTGTAAATTAAACGATTTCCCTAATGTTGTAACGTAAATTATTAAAATTTCAATGGGTGATGTACAATTCTCGTGTAATGAACATATAACTTTACTAATTTTTTCCTCTCCTTTGTTTTTGAGATATCGCGGTTAAAGTGAGGGGTCATTACATTTGAATTGTATATCTTCTTTGACAACATCATGAAGTATACGAAACATATTCTTTATAGGATTTTGCAAACAGCGGATGGAAAAACTATCTATGAGAACTAAAAGAAAAACTATATGTAAAAATATTAATGAAATCTTTGCATTCTTTCGATAACCTGACTTCTGGTTTTGCTAACAAGTAAAAATTCTTATTTGCCATTCTCATTATGACACTAGCATCCAACATAGTCCTCTACGGCTATGCAAATTAACCTAGTATCTACATGATCTCCTACGATATGTAAATTCAGTTCAAAATGAGAACAAAGGCCTGAAATTAATTTATTTACCTACCTTGTCTTTAAAAAATTTTCATTCTAATGAATTACATTTTCATAAAATCTCATTCAGTTTCTTGTGCCTAGCCATAGGGGACTTTGTTAGATGCTAGTGTTATAATGAGAATGGCAAATAAGAATTTTTACTTGTTAGCATAATTAGAAGTCAGGTTATCGAAAGAATGCAAAGATTTCATTAATGTTTTTACATATAGTTTTTCTTTTAGTTCTTATAGATAGTTTTTCTTTCCCCTGTTTGCAAAATCCTACAAAGAATATGTTTCGTTACTATAACCAAACAAATAATAAATAATTCACTTTTAATCTTGAAGTATACTTCAAGATGAGTCCTTTTGAATATAATGTTTGAGAGGATTTTGTAGATACATTAATTTGAGAGCACTTTATTTTCTAGCACAACTAGATGCTGATTGTCAGAGAATTACAAATATTAATACTGATATTTGAATCAAAATTTCATTCTTATTGAATTTTTAAAATAGATAAAATATTTTGAAGATTTTTCTTTAGAATTCTTTCGAGCATAATCAGAATTAAAATTAATATTTTCATGGATAAAAATCGATTTTTTTCGTAGATTATTACTTTTTCTTCTGTTTGCAAAATCCTGTGAGAAATACTGTGTTGTTACTATAACTATATGCAAACAAAAAATGGTTCACTTTGAAACATACTGCGTTAAAAAAATGCATAACATCAATTCAGGAGCAGACTTCTTATGTTAAAATAGGAAAGAGAGTTTTTATGAAGATGGGTGTAATAACACCTTGTGATTGAACCATGTTTAGGATGATGAGAATTTTTCTATTTTGACAAAAATTGTTTTTTGAGAATCCATAGTATTTTATATAATTAATTAATGTAATTCATTGTGGATATATGACTATAAACATTTTGATACATTACATTTAAAAAATTTCACTTGTATTTTGCAAAAATTTACCTTAGTGTGTACAATTTAGGCACACTTTTGCTGCCTGGTGAATATGCTGTTACAAATCCTCAATCTGCCCTAATCTAAGCTAAGCTCAATGACTTTTATGACATAAATTACTACAATATGTTTATTTGCAGCTATAAAACCCTTACAAAATTTGTTAACAGACAGGATCATTTGCATTAATTTTTGCCAGTGGGCTGGACTGCAATAAATTATCAGAAGAAAAGCTGATTCAGCCAAAAACTGTTTTGCTTTACTGCTCTGAGAGAGGGGGGGGTGACATTATATGTGAATGCCATGTACAAACAATGAAAATAGTAACTTTTCTCATTCTAATAGCATAGCGCTTGACTGTAACAAACATTATAGTAAAGGAATGTATATAATGTCGCATATTTTCACTCCAGAACCACCCCTTGAGGATCCGTGGGTTCCAAAATAATTTAACAAGGGATAAACACTAACACTTTATTTAATAACTGTAAACTACACAAGATTTTTATTAACTAAAATACACTTTTAAAACAACCATTAACAATGTTACTGCATGATGTTTACTCTATTTATTTATTTCGGATTTCTAACCTCTCATTTGTCACTTTTCAACTTATTTTTTTCCGCCATGAATCTCGCCTTATATATCCAAAGGGAATTCATCCAGAATTCTTCTTGGCGGCGATTCCAGAACAATGTAGAAAGTCACTATTAGTCATGGGCGTATCAATCTCCAGTTTCAAGGGGGCGTAATGCATAACAATAATCATATTAATTAGAATAGGAAGTGCCTTAAACTATTTTAAGAATCATACGGTTCTTGGTTTTTAAACATTTATAATCGAATATAAACACGTATTTGCCTCTCACTTTGTAAAACCCAACCTTCCTTATTGTGGTCACAGCTATATGCAAGAATATACCGTATTGAATTTAAATTTAACAAATGTTACAGTTACTGTTAATGTAATAAATATTCTATAATATTAAATTCATTTCGATATATCTTCAAAAACTGTTTTTTCTCGATATAAAAATATTCATTTTCTGATAGCTCTTCACAGGGCCGGCCAGAGGGGCAGGATAGCCTGGGGCGCTGGATCCTGGGTAGCGCCAAAACGCAAGGCAAGTGATTTGCCAGTTGTAGTTTCTGAATAATTAAACTTTAAAAAATTAATTAAAATTTTAAACAAAGGCATATACTCCAAATGAGTTCGCTCCTTCCCTCCTATCGGTAAGTGTGCTGTTGTGATTACAAAAAATCAAAATAATATGGGCGGTCGGTGGAATACAAAATTCTCGACGTGTATATGATATTTGCATTTTATCGTTTTTACATAGAGCACCGATGCCGCTCCGCCGATTGCCGACTGAGTTCTGGGTTTTCTGTATTTAATTTTATTATTATTTATTCTTGTAACTAAAAAGCAAAGTGTTCAAATCAATGTGAGATCTTTAATGACAGAAGATCGGTTAACCTCACTGGCTGTGATTTCCATAGACTCTCATTATAGTGGAGTAAAAAGAGAACATTGATATGCATAATTTTGTAACAGCTTCGTATCTTCTGGGTTATCACCTGGACTATATATCTGAGTTTTGGACTTCGAAAGCCTATTGCGTTTTTTCATTAACAGTTTAAATTTTAAGCAGCATTTTTTTTAGGTAAAAAGGTGAATATCTCCGGATGTAGAGGTCCGATCGGGACAAACAAAAAAACGAAACCTTCATAATTCATATTCCAATAAATCTGCGTTAGTTTTGGGTCGTTTGAGTATGTACATAACATACAAAATTGAATAAACTGGCTAAAGAGCGTTTTTCTTTTCCTTTTTAACACCCAGGAACATTAAGAAATCCAATTGGCTTCAAACTTTCAGAAAATATACCTTTCGTTGAAAGCAAAACACCCTGAATTGGATCTTTTTTTTGTAATGAAGATCTTGATGCCAGCTTTCTGTGTGTGTAAAAATTAACTTTTTTTTTTAATGAAAATTTTCACAATTCCCTTTCTTTTCTGATAAATTTTTTTTAAATGGCCGAAAACATCCATTATTTGTTATTTGGTTTTAAGTAAATGCCAAAAAAGTGGCCTAAATTACTTTACCTTTTTTTAATGGCATCGAGATCTACATTTTGAAAAAAAAAGGATCCATTTTGGACTTAATGGCATAAAATGGTGGGCAATTACAATTTTAGATAACAAATTCATTTGTGTATACAGGGTTCAATATTTGGGCCCAAAAATTTCAGGTTCTTTTGTTTTCATCAATATATGTATATTTTCTGAAAGTTTAAAGCCGATCGAAACTCTTCACGTCCCTGGGTGTTAACATGAAAAAAAAAACTCTTTTTAGCACAAAACTCAGAACTCGCATGGAGCGAGAAATTTCATTGGTCCGGGACTGGCTCTTCATCAGAAACTTTTTCTTATTTTGGTTTTAAACAATATGCCCTGAATTTATGCTGTGCATTTTCGAACAACCTATGAAATGCCATATTTGTCTTTATTTGCAGGAATAGAAAAAATGGCTCGGGCAAATATTTAACATGTGTTAGTTTCCCCAATTGTAAAAATTCGGTATGGTTCACTCCTTGTGTGGAAGATATAGAGGTGTTAAATGAAAGTTGTCAAGATGTAAGTATCTTATACTTCAGTTAAATACTACTAATGGTACCTTAAAATACTCAAGTATATTTTTATGTACGAGTGACAGTATATATATATATACTGATTTTGAAGTGTTTTTTAAGTAAACAGTACCAATATTTTTTATGTTATCAAGGGTCTTATACTGAAATACTGCCTGCTTACACCACAAAACTTTTTTCCTTTCCGTTTAGCTATAAACAGGGAAATGCAGAGGGAAAAACTTTCGGTGTGTCAGCGTTTGTATTAAATATTAGAAATATATTTAATTTGTAATTGATGTTTGAAATTTTAAAATGCTGTAGGCAAGAGGTAAGGAACAAATAATTCAGTATACGATATTTCTAAATCTATGTATTATTTGGACGAAGTGCCTTGAAAAATATAACAAAAAGTCTGTAACACATTTATTTGCAAGATATTTTTCATCGATATATAGCTATCCTTATGCGAAGGAGTTACTTAATAAACCGGATTATGATCACGCTTCTATTCATATTAATGATTTGTATATGAGAATTACTGAGGTTTTAAGAAATTTAATGATATTGATAGTAAGAAAGGCTTGAAATAGCTGCTCATTTCTTTAAGAACTGCTTTTGCCCTTTCCAGGCTCCTCTGGATTTTGTCACTATCTTGTCAAATATTTCCTGAAGTTTGAAAAAATCCTACATAGTTCCGGTAAACAAGAAAGCCGATGATAAAAAGTCAGTTCTTAATCATATTCCGATTACTAAAATATCTCATTTTCCTAAAATATTTGAATCTTTAAGATTCTTAAACATATAAACGTAGATAAAATATGTAATATTTATATTCCTAGAATTTTTTTATACTCTTACTTGATTACAGTGACAGTTTTTATTATAATGCATACTAATCTATTATCATTATTTTTAGTGTGGCCCTGATGTTAAAAAGTTAAAAATTAAGTTTAAGTCAAATCCATTTCCTGGATATCCCAATCCTAGTGTTCTGTGCATTGGTGGTTGTGATATGAATGTCTTAGAGGGACTTAGTATTAATCCTTCGTTGGTGTGCAGAGGTTCGTTGAAATTTAATAAAATTATTACTAGTGCAAGAAATTATTTTTTTCGTAACATAAAAGTACTTGGCTGGCTTAAACTTTGCAGTCGTGTAGGCAATAACATATACAGAGTGTCCCCTAAATAATGGATAATTCTGAAAATGGTAATAGGCCAGACCATAACCTATCAGAATATTGCAGCTTGACCCTATTGAAAACCCTACGGTTTGCGAGATATGGGCACTTTCTTGAAATTTAAAAATTTCTACTCTAGGATAGTATTTTTTTTGGTGATCATTCTAGAACAGGTGTGCTATCAATCGTGTACAGAAGTTTTTAGATAACTACGATGCTATTCTGGAAAAAAAATTATTTATTTAATTTCGATTCCACCAAGATTCCGTCTGTTGACTGTGACCTTTGATGGTGTGACGAAAAGTGCCAATCAAAACTTGCCGCTTATCTTAAAAACTTGCCCACTTATTATTATATTCTAAAATGTTTAAAAATTCTGAGGTAAGAGGACGAAGAAATATGAATTGAATGGAAACTGAAACGGTCTCACAGTCCTATCTTTATATTAGATCTACTATGTATTATTCCTGCATTTCACAATACAAACCTCTGATTATTGTTATTAAATGTGGTAAACACTTAAATTTATTAGAAACTCTTGAGCCTAATGAAAGTTAGATATAATCAATAAAAAGTTGATGGGAAATATTTTAAATTGTCTAAAAACGTAAAATTTCACAAGTTTATAAAACCATTTACAAGATCGATGTATTGGCATAAATCAATGAATATTGTGACAACTTTTAATCCACTGTAATAATACTACCTAACCTATATCATTGGTTAGCTGTAACTGAGCCTATATTAATTAAACATTTATTAAAATATGTCGTGATATTATATATATACAAAAAAAGTCAAAAATCCAATATAGTCTTTATTTTCACTATTTTATTAAGGTTATTTTCACAATTAGGTAGGTGGCTTAGTTATTGTTATACATTATACCCCCTAAGAAGTGGAGACTGTACGCCCATGACTACTAGCTGAAATTAAGTAGAAATGGTTAGGCAACCAGTCATGCACGCCATCCCTGAGACAGTGATATGCCTTCTGGAAATGTATAGAAAGAGATCGAGTTTTCTGGAGTGTGGTGGGAGAAGATTTTTGATTTGGTTCTAGATAGATGAGATAGATATTCTTTATTAGTTCTCATAAGTGACCCATATGGGTATAGAACATGTCAAAATAAAAGAATGTGAATACAATTTAAACAATACAATATTACATTTCACAACGAATTGTAGCATTGTCATATGTGAACATGCACGTATAAAAGTTACCATATACTAAGTATCACAGTAGGTTTTAATTAATTAAACATTATGAGTATAAAACTTAAATTTAAAAGTATACATTTTTCATGTACAATTTATATTTCTATTTATATCACAGATATTGAGTCATCAAAAAGTATGTAGAAGCAGTTTGTAGTATGCTTTATAGAAAGATTTTTTGTTTATATTTTAATTTATTAATTGACAAGTTCCTTAAGGATAGTGGAAGTTTGTTCCATATTTTCTTTATAGAATGTTGAACATTTTTTTGTATAAAACTATATTTTGTCCGGTCTAAAGTTAAATTGTTTTTGTTCCTCGTATGGTAATCATGCTCTTGATCATGTTTGTTGAACAGTTCATAGTTATTTTTTTATAAAGATTGTAGTAGCCTCAAGGATGTATAAACTAATTACAGTAAGTATTTTTTTCTCAATAAAAATGTTCTTGCAACTATCCCTTTGTTTTAAATTAAATATATTTCGCAGGCACTTTTTCTGTAATATCAGAATTCTTTCTACATGTCTGGAATTGCCCCAGAAAATAATCCCATAACTGATCTTGCAGTTAACATATGCATAGTATGCTGTTAGAGCTGTTTTAATGTTTACGTTTCCAGATGATATTCTCAGTGCATAGCTGAGTCTTGCCATAGCTTGGGAAAGTTCCTCGATATGGCAGTTACAGATCAGTTCATGATCTAGTGTTACTCCTAGGAACGACAAGGTTAATTCCGAGCGTATCTCAGTATTTTTGTATGGTACAGTGAGATTTTGATCTTTCCTTCTATCAAATTTAATTAGTTGTGGCTTCTCAATGTTTAGTGTTAGATGGTTGTTAGAGAACCAGGTGTCAAGTTTATTCAAAGGGTCCCTCATCTGATGCATAAATGATTCTAATGCTGGCTCACTAAAAATCAGAGATATGTCATCCGCATAAAGGATCATGCCTTGCTCAACTACCATTGGTATCTCATTTATATATAATATATATCTAAGAATAGTATGGGTCCTTTTGAGACACCGTTTTTTATTACTTTCACTTCTGATTGTATTAGATCCCCAGTTTCATTGCACTCTATCTACCATACGTTCTTTTCTATTGTGCAAGTATGATTCCAATAAGCATAATGGCACACCCCTAATCCCATAGAGTTCCAGTTCCTTACATATTACCACATGGTCTACACTATCAAAGGCCTTTAAAAAGTCTAAACAAAGAGTTAGTGTTACTTTATTATTATTCAGTGACTAATGCCTGGTATATAGCCCTCGTTGTTGATTTTGGATGACTCTGGAAGCGTGTTTAGAGTTATAAGGTGAAATGCATGACGGATGGAAGTTCAAAGTTCGGTAGAGGAAGTTGAAAAGTGACAAGTGAGGTTAGAAATCCGTAGTAATAAAACATTGTAAGGTTATTTTAGAAGTATAGTGCAATCAATAAATTATTAAATAAAGTGTTAGTGTTTATCCCTTGTTAAAATTATTTGAAGCCTACGGATTCATACAGGGTGTTTCCCAAAAGGGGTGGAAACACGCGATATTATTATCTAAAAATTATTTCAGTCATTAATAGAAGCCATTAACATTGTATAGTTGGATAATTCATGGTGCCAATGTACAATATTATTTTGTTGTAAAATCAATTCAGTCTAGTTGTCTAGTACAATGCATTATTCTGAACAAAAATTGAATAATACATTTTTTTTATTTCAGAATCTGTTTTACAGATAAAAATTAGTTTTGGTTAAAAAAATTGTATTTTGATGGCTACTATCTCAAACACCTTTGAACCCACTCCAATGCAATCTTGTGCAAAGGGGTTTCTAAAGGTGCTGATTAAGAATACCTTACCAGTTTTTTTTTCTAAAAAAACCGCTAATATTTTTTTTGAAAAATGGACATTTCAAACCCCGTTAAAATTGCACACTACTGACATGTATCACATATTACTAAGTTAAAAGAATCACCTTATCGATCTTTTCTTGCCACCAAAGTTCGAAGTTAATCAAACATCAAATAAAGGGTATACACGGGTGTTGCGATCTTAATTGAGTCACACTGTATATGAGTAGAAAAACTTATTTTTAGATAATTTTCCATCGAAAGCTTGGAAAATAAATGAAAGTTTTTTACCAAGCTTAATTAATTATAATTAAATTAATTAAAGTTAAAAAAAATTCGACACTTTCGTATGTTTATCAAAGTATATCATTTCGCCAACATGTATGATAAAAAGAAAATGTTATTTTTAAAGACTCATTTAAAACATAAAATAAATTGATGATAATTTCAAAAGCTTTAAAAAACTATAAGCAATTTTTTTTTAAATAATCAATACTTTTGAAAATGTTTGAGAAAAGGTAGAAATTATATCGTACTTGTACGATATAATTTCTACCTTTTCTCTAGAGACAAACCACAAACACCAAAACTCTTGAATACAACACTCGAATACGAACACTCGACATGTGTTTTGCTAACCACATTACCATCATCAGAAGATGATGAGTTTTAATTAGCAAACAGCGAGTCGAGTGTTCTGGTTAAGAGTTTTGGTGTTTGGACACTATGTCTACACCAATGGTTCCAGCCCCCTCCAGGACAATTTCTTCGTCAGTTAAAAATGTCCATTCACAAAAAAAAAACAGAAAATTTTATTAGCTACAAAAATTATTCCGCAATTAGTATTTAAAGAGATACTGCACTGCCACCTCTATTTTTTCTACCCCCTACACCATAAATAATTTATTTAGTATATATATATTTTTTATTTCATAAAGTATACGATATTACCTACATGACTATAAAGTGTTAGCCAGCAATGTATTTAATATGTTATCGCACCAAATTTTTACATGTACATTTCCTGTACAATACTAAGCAGGCAAATTAAATGTGTATTTTTTTAGGAAACACTGCGCCACGTGTTACAAACATACCTAATAGGACAAATGATTTGAACAGACCTGTTCAAAATAATTTAAATAACTTTGTAAATATAACAAGAAATAATTCTCAGGACAACCGAGACAGTGGTTTTAACGAGACAGTAAGGTCGAATATCAGTACTATTCAAAATAATTCTTCAACTAATCAATCGAGAACTAATACTTGGATATCTCGGGACCTTACAAGAACTAGTAATAGCACTGCACCTTCCTCGAATATGATGCCTGGACCTTCAAGAATGACTGGAAATAGTTCTACAGCAAATACAAATCAGAATGATGAAATTGTATGTTCGTGTGATAATAAGGCGATCCTGCTTACTGTACGTAAAGACGGACCTAACAAAGGTAATGTGTATGGCAATTAACAAAGAAATGTAAATATGACCTACAGTTTTCAGGAAGACAATTTTACAAATGTGCTGAGAACGTCTGTCAATTTTTCTTATGGGCTACTGATGATAATGCACCGCCCAGTAATGTTGGTCATAATGACAACAATGCATCTAACGAACTTCAGTGCAACTGTCATCTACCTGCAGTTTTGAGAACTGTGTCAAAGCAAGGTCCTAATATAGGTAGACAATTTTACAGCTGCCCCAAGCCGATGAATGAATCTTGCAAATTCTTCAAATGGGCAGATGAGGTACTGTATTACTTTTTAGTAATTTAACAGGTAGTTTATTACACAAATACAAGAAGAAATCCAGAAAACAGATTACTATATTCCCATGTACTTGAACCATTAAACACGAATTTGAGGTCCAAATTATGAAATGAACGTTTGTTTTAAATCGCGACAAATTGCAAAAAGGAAATGTCTATAAATATTGCTACTAGTTTACACCACTTAGTAAACACCCCCAAACTGTGGGGTACAATATGAATTACTTATATAATACTACACTATTTTTCAGTTGACAATTCACTTCTCCGATTGCTTTTTTCCAGTTCACTTGTTACCACCTCTTATTTCCAATCAGAACTTAACTTAACTAACTCCCATCACTGAAGTGGTCGCCTTATGTACCCTCAGAACACCTTTATCGAATAGTCCGGCTGAGTACAGTGTTACCATCTCTTGTACTATAATAGAAATAATAATGTGTTCTCTACTACGTCAGAAGTACAATTGAGGATGACAACATTGTCCCCTCCTTAAGCCCGAATGTCCCAGACAAGTAATTCAGTGACTGACTTTTTGCCTCGTTGAATTTGATAGACATCATTGATTCGTCTAATAACAGTATATGGTCCTTCCCAAAGCATTTGAAGTTTCGTGGACCTTCCTTTCTTCTGCTGTCCCGTATAGCCAAACTGTATATAACCTGTATCCGGTCTATATGAAAATCTTTGCTCGATAAAAGTAGCCTATATTCTTTTGGTACAGCGACGATACGGGTTTGAATACATTCTGGGTATAGACAGAATAAAGTTGGCATTTATCGAATCGCTATCACAGCACGTAATTATTAGTCATGTATATGTCAATGTACATTTAGTGTATTTAAGTACATGTTGCAAATAAAATAATAATTAAATACAAAAATATATGTTCTGTATTTATTTTTTTTGAGAATTTATGGCATATATTACTTTATCATTTTTACTGTACTGTTAAACTTATAGAAACTTTCAGAAATCATACACTTACCTTGTTGAATGCGTAGTGGGATCCTGTTTGGACACGAACCTACGATGCAGATCTACAGTTGAAGTTGCAGTTGGTGGCTTTACTCTCTGGGCTACCTGATCTTGTGTTATACTCTCGCTTATTGTGTATATTTATATTTACGTAGAGATAGGTATAGGTAGTTACTATATTTTAATTAAAATTTAACGAAATGCCGAATAACTAAAAAGAAACCTTGCCGTCGTTGGGCAGAAGTGCGAACTGATACGGCTAGAGAATATAAAACTCTCCGACTTAAGACATTTAAAAGTAGAATTACAATAGATGGTATAGATTATTTTATATAAGTATACTCAATAAATTTGTTTTATAGAAGTACTGGTTCAAAAGAGAAACAAATAATGTAAAGATTATTCTACAGATAATGAAATTCCCGAAGAATATTCAGGCAACGAGGATGTATTTTATCAGTACATACATTAGGATCATCGTCTCATGATAACATTGAAGAAAATGATGAGCAGGTACTGACTCAGAAATCATTTTCCGATAAATTACGTGAATGGGCAATAAACAGCTTAATCCAGTGATTAACCCCTATTTCTAAATTATTGCGAATTTTGGTCTGCGATGGAAATCTACTACCATTGGATGCAAGAACATTACTTAAAACACCTAGAGCTGTAAACATTCGTCATATGGATAATGGATATTATTTTCTTCTACCCAGTACTTTGCACGTAGACTAGTAAATCGTAGAATGCATAACCTCACACTAACAGTCATGTGCGTCAGTTCTGTACTAAGAAGGCAAGTTTTAAAATAGATTCTGTATAGAAAACTGAACAGAATCTATACTGCATTATCTCATCTATAATTTAATCTTACTCAAAATGTAAAAATGTAAATGAAGAAATATCTGTGTTAATAACATAAAGACTCGATACCTATTTATATATAGAATATCTATAGCCATTTATATAGATAATGTTTTAATCGGAGACCTTTACAGGTCCTATATTAATGAATTATCGATAAGATAACGGTACTTTATATGTGCTATAAATGTAAATCATAGATTCTATACAGAGAAAATATATACAGATAATTTTATAATTGCTGTACAGATTAAATAGAGAATATATCTGTAGAGGGAATATTTAGTTGTACTATAAATACGCTGTATAGTTAAAATCCTCAACGAAAAATCTTTATAGAATAAAGTCTAATCTATATAGTTCACGGAAACCTATATTGCTTGGTTGTACAGGGTGGGGTGTACATCCAAACCAGATCTCCTGTCTTGAACTGTTTTACAGTCATAATAAGCCTTAATTGGGTCAGTAGCTATTTATCGCAATCCTCTCACAGGGACCTCCGATGTTATATTGCTTACTGGTCACACAAGTTTTGCATTTTTCGACACCAAGGCTCTGCATCCTGATGACCGTTTATCCAATAAAATCGTTCACATACTTTATTCAGGGTCTTATAAATGCTGATGTGTCCACCGCATGTTCCATTATGCACTTCCTGAATTACTTTCAGTACTCGATATCTGGAAATCACTAGATGCATAATGCCTTGCTTTTCATCCATGCTTTCCCATGTTCTTATTTTCAGCCTGTCTATGACTGTAAAGGGCCATTTCACAATTACATTCGCTTTAAAGTGGGAAGGGTCCAAAAAGTGTAATTTTTTATCCTGGGCTGGTTTTAGTAGTTTGTTGCAAGTAGGTTAGACTTTGGTATTCCGCGTAATTTGTTAGCAAAACTATTTGTCTAGTAATTTTCCTCGGTTTCTACGTAGTTCTTATTGTGTTTATATTACGTAAAATGTCAAAAGTTAAAAGACGTAATGGTGTGTTAGCTCGTGAAAGAATAGAAAACTACCCCGAATTGCATTTTGATGACGTCAACATGCACTGTGATGCTTGTAAAACAATGGTTGATCTTAAGTGAGAGTGCAACTTTGATTACCACGTCAATTCAATGAAACATGTATCAAATAGGCTTCACTGTGGATGGATTCAAGTTGGATTTAATGAATTTCATGATTTCGTCTGACATTCCATGGTACCAGCTCAACCGTCCACATTTTAGACAATTTTTAGAAATATACACGAATTTCAACTTACAGATGCATCACACCTTCGGAAATGCTATCTTAAAGAAGAATGTGACAAAAGGCAGGATAAAATTCGAGAAGATCTTCAAACTAAATACATATGTGTGAGTATTGACGAAGTGAAAGATGCAATGGGCCGCCAAATAATTAATACCCTTTTATGGGGTCTAGATAAAGAAGCTGTGAATCCACTTTTAATATCGTGCAAATTCGTGAAAAAAAGTGATCACATCATGATTGTTACTTCAGTAAAGACACACTTAGCGGTTGTGGAGGGAATTGGAGCAATGTAATAAAAACATGTTTATTTTATTAATCACTGACGGCGTTAGAATATGCTTTTAGGCAGGAAAGATCTTGCAGGAGAAATATCTTTAACCGATTGATATTTGTTATTAAAACTTCTCTACTCAATAAAATAACTTTACAGAAATACAAAAGGTAGTATGTTAATGTTATAAATAGGGATTACATAAAGAGAGAAATTACAATTACAAATTCACAATTGTCAAAACACACTGTTAATGCTGAAAAAATTCCGACCTATGGTAATAAGTAACTGACAAAAAAAAATATCAGCTTTGTACAAATAAATACTTCCACTAACCATGAAAAACATGTTTATTTTCGACAGTCATCTTGTGAAGTTCCCACCGCTAAACAAATTTTTCATCTCACTTTTTTTTTGCCAAGCTATAGGAAACAGGATTAATAATATATCTCTAGCTATTACAAATATGTCAGGTGACTCTATCGAATGCTTTACTTATGTTGAGAGATATAATACCACTTTCTTGTCTAATAAGTTTGGATGTTCTATGTTACTATTTTTTTTAAGTTTATACAATTCGTTGAATACCATTGTAATATCCTTGGAAATTAATAAATTGCATTACAGGTGACTGAAGATGGTGGAAATGGTAATAATGATGACTGGGGTGGTGGAGGTGGTGGGGGAGGCAGAGGAGGTGGTACAAGTTGGAGAGGAAATAATTCAAATTGGAGAGGTAAAACCACTAGAGGCAGGGGAAGCACTACTACACAAAACAGAGGACAAACAAGGGCAAAACGGAAATGTGGCATATGTGGAGAAGAAGGTAAGCTACTACTAGATCATTGCATTTTTTTTAATTTTAACTAAAATTTAACTATAATTCCAAAATCTAATTTGTTTTAGGTCACATTCGAACAAAGTGCCCAAACGCCTAAAAAAGAAGTACATATTTATATTAATGTATTATATAAAAATCTGTATAACAGTAAAAAATATTTTCAAGTTTTTTGTTTATTTCTACCCATTTTTTTCATTCTTTCAATTTCCCTTTGTTGAATATGACTTTCGGCTGTGGATTGCGTTAACTAAAACAAAATCATATTATTTATCGCACTAATCTTAGCTAATATGCAGTTTACTTACCATATTCAACACCATTTCAAATTTTAATTGAAGTAAATTATTTTCTTCCTGTAATTCTAATATCTTTTTCCTCAACTTTTGATTCGATTTGTGAGTTGTACTGTTTCTACCCATCTCTAAAACAATAAAAAGTTATATACAGGGTGTAATCAGTTTCATGTCATTAAAAAAACTGGTAATGGGGACCGACTAGACAAACAAAAAACCTTTATGACTTTTCCCTCTAGGGGAACTTTGAAAAACACTGATCTAGGTTAACATATTTAATATTATGGTAGACAACTATTGAGAACCACTGCTTTTCTTGGTCGATGGACTTTTACTTCCCAATTATACAACTTTTAAATTGTTATAAAAAGTGCTGACCGGCACACGCGGTGTCAAAGGATCATCGACCGCCTTTGATGTACCGCCCCAACTGAACTGAGGCAATATAAAGAGGTAAATAATTCGTTCTCTCTTCGTGCACAATTGCAAGCAAATAATGGTCATAGAGGTTTAAACAGAGCATTTCTTTACATGTGTGTTTTTTAATTTGGAACAAAATATTGGATTGTTTATAATTTAGAAAATTTAAATGTGGTTTATTGACATTTGTAACATAAATGAGTGTCCTGGGTTAAAAGCTTACTACCTACCTAAATGATTCAAAATCTCTGCATCTATATCAATACACAGTTCGGTACGTCGAATTAAGTACATACGCACTTAGTTCAACACTAAACTATCAACTAACATTGTCAATAAAGAAAAATAAAACAAGAACTTGGTACAAAAGTCAAAAAGGAATACAAAAAGAACGAACAAGTAAGTTGTGTCTGTACGTAATCAAGAATTTGACAACTTGAACGGTAAGTCAATAAAATAAATCTTAACTATAAATACACAATGACGCGAAATTCAAAAATAACAAAAACAATGATTGGCGGGTTGGACGTGTGTACATAACGAAACACCGACATGACAGTAACTAAAGTATTGCACAAGGGAGAGTTAGAGTATAGTTTTCTTCAGATCAGATCTAGATCTAAACCTACCTCAATATTCTAGCAGTTCTCAAAAAAATTTATTGAAAATTTGCGAAATTTTTGTTTATTTTTTTCTCCAAAACTATGAGCTTTAGACCCCATGTTATATAAGGTTTTTTTGTTTGTCTTGTCGTTCCCTACCACCAGTTTTTTTTAATGGCATGAAACTAATTACACCCTGTATAGAACTCGCTCAAATACTGTATAAACCACCAATTTAAGTCCGTATGAATACTTTAAAAACTGATTGCATTTGTTTCAAATAACCATAGTTAACTGTTTTTTTTTTACTCATACCAAAGTGAATAATATTCTTCTTAATATTTCATTGTCAATGGCCATTTGGGTTTTTACTCAATAAAGTACTTTTATTATTATTATTATTATTATGTAAAGATATAAGCAATAAACATTGTGATCGATTCAGTGTATTTAAACATGCGGGTATTTTATTCCTTTAATGAATGTTACTACATTCTATAAGTGCTTAATAAGGTCCCATTGGTGGCCATATTTTACAGTCCACAATTGTGTTACTTTGAAAGATAAAGACTTGTTTTTTGAATGGAGATATAAGTTATATAGATATATAATAATAATAATAATCGTTTATTGATGCAACTATTCCAAGGTATTTACACAAGTCACAAACAAAATTGAAGTTACAAATATATAAAATTACATGAATTTTCAAGAAGGAAGTAATACTAAAAATACATACAAAACATATTAAAAGGATATGCAGATATTCTACAATACATATAATTAAAATTAAAAAATGGATACAAATTAAAATTAAAATTAAAAAATTTACAGATATATGGAAACTTCTATATATTTATATCTATTACAGTGTCATATCACTAAAATCGTTAAGAAGATACTCCTCACTACTATAAAAAGCTTTAGTTTTAAAGTACAATTTAATTTTGTTCTTGAAGTGATTGAGGGCTAAATTTTTTACCTTTTCAGGAAGGACATTATACAGTGATAGCTAGTTCCATCTCTAGTGTCGCTAGTCTTAAATAGTTTTGAACTCGTTTTTTTCTATTTCGAGTAGGATATTGGTCGATATCACAATATTCTGCCTCTGTTTTATATATAGTAGGCATTTTAATATGTAAACACATGGTAGGGTAAAAACACCAAGATTTATATAGTGTTCACAACAACATTCACGGTAGCCAATTTGAGCCATAATTCTGATACATTTTAGTTGCAAGCTAATTGCTTTAGATGTGTGGGTTGAGTGACCCCAATTTAATATAGAGTATGACATAGTTGAATGAAATAATCCATAAGCTCTTTTTAAAGTTTTTTGTGATACACTCTTTCGTAGGTTCCTTATTAGACAAATAATTTTTGAAAGTTTACCTGACAGATACACAATATGTTTTTCCCATGTCAGCATCGGATCAATATGCACCCCTAAGAATTGTACTGGTTCTGAATTAGAATTGTCTTTTGGTTGGTTGGACCAAGGACGGAGCCTTGTGGTACACCATGCCTCACCAACTGCCGCTCGGAAGCACTCGCGTTATAGCTCACATACTGAAATCTGTCTGAGAGATAGGACTTAATTAATGCTATATTATCACTATCAAGGACATAAGCCTCCAATTTTTGTGTTGTGGAACACAGTCAAAAGCTTTTAGGTCTGGAAATGATGCCTAGGTGTACATGTTTTCTTCATATCCCTTTAATACTATTTGTGTTAGATAATTTATTGCCAATGTGGTGGATCTATTGTTTCTAAAACCATACTGACATGGAGAAAACCATACATTGTTCTCAAAGTACTTTGTGTACTGTACTCTGAATTTTTAAAGCTGCTTCTAGTATTTTTGCGAGTATAGGAGCCAGGGAAATGGGCCTGTAGTTGTTTACATCATCAATAGAATTGGAATAACTTTAGCAATTTTAAGGCATTTAGGAAAAATGTGGCTATTTATACACATTTATTAATTTGGTTAGAGGCACAATGATAACGTTTAGTAATGTTTTGATTATTTTTAAGGTTATGTCATATGGATCTTTGCTTTTACTGTCTTTTAAGTTGCGTACTATTGATCTTATTTGGTTAAACGTAGTGATGGGCAATACGACTGTTTTCAAAGATTCGTATCGTACTGACTCTGTATACAAAAAGAGTCGTACCAGAAGTTTCGTATTCGTATTTCGTACTAAACGTATCTCATGATGCTAGGCATGCTAGATGCGCGAGAGTCGGACTGCACACAATTATACTATGGTACAATTTAACTTGTACTCGTATTATACGTATCCTTCGTATTGTCCGTATACAAAGATCAATGATTCGTACCAGTAGTTTTGTGTATTTCGTACTAACCGCATCTCATGATACTACATGCACGAAAATAATACCACACATAATTATTGTACTATTCTTTTATTCTTATTCTTTATACTCTAAACTTAATATTAATATTCATATATCATTTGAATATTGAAGTCTCTTGGTTATATTGTTGAGTTTACTTTTAGCCGCGGAAACTAATTATTAACTATTAAAAATGAACAGAAATAATAATAATAATAATAATAATAATGTTTATTCATCATTGAAGCATTACAGTTGTTACATTGTAACACTTATCAGACTAGTCAAGTTATGCACATTCATCCTTACATACCAGCAACAACAGTCATTCACCTACACTTACAACATCACTAATATATATTTAAAATAGCCTCTTTTTATATAAAATAATACAATACAATTAAAAGTTATGTATAAAACCATATGAAACAATAAACATATAAATCATATAATACACAAGATGGTGGATATGTTAGAAACACTAGAATTAAATTAATTATGATGATTTAGGAATTCTTCCATTGAATAGAAAGCATTATCCAGCAAATATTTAAACAATGTGCATTTAAACTTGTTAAAATTTTCAATAATACCAAACATGCCCACAAAGTGATTGTAACAGATGATACCCCGGTATACATGAGAATCTTGTCCTAGTCTCAAACGAGAAAAGGGTAAGCGCAAGTTATGTTTTTGCCTGGTGTTATAATTATGAAACGTATCATTCCTGACATGGTTCCATTCTTTTTTTTTAACGCTTAATATTATAAGGTATATATATAAACATGGTAAGGTTAGAATCTCCAAATTCATAAATATTTCTTTACATGAGGTTCGCGGGTGTGCTTTTACCATGCATCTGAGTATCTTCTTTTGAGCGACAAATGCTTTCTCACTATGTGATGAGTTTCCCCAAAATAGAAGACCATAGCTCAAAATGGAATATACTAGACCGTGATAAGCCAATCTTAGTACCTTGAGAGACACCGTTTCTCGAAGCTGTCTAATTACAAAACACACACTGCACAATCTACTCACAACATATTCGATGTGTTTTTCCCATGTTAATTTTTGGTCAACAATAATACCAAGAAATTTGATACTATCGACTTGTTCAATAGATTTATGGTTAATTTTTATAAGTGGAGTAACATCGTATTTAATATTTTTTTGTTGAAATAACATAAAGAATGTTTTCTTTTCATTTACAGATAATCCATTATTTATACACCAACAATAGAATTCATTTGAGCAAATATTAGATGTAATTATAGACTTTTGCAGTGTATCCTCTGCAATTAGTTGATTGGTGTCATCAGCATAAATAATGGTCTTTTTAGGATTGCTACATGAGTATTCTATGTCACTCATAAAAATTATAAAAAATAACGGTCCGAGAATTGATCCCTGGGGTACTCCTGTTAATATTGTTTTTGGCTGTGATTGATTATTTCCAACTGTTACTATTTGAGACCTGTTCTGCAAATAAGAGGCTGCCCAGTCATTAGTAATACCTCTAACTCCAATGCGGTAAAGTTTATCCAAAAGTAATTCGTGATCTATTGTATCAAATGCTCTACTGAGATCGAAATATAAAGCAATTGAGTATTCTTTATTATTTAAATATTCATAGATATTTTCGCTCAGTTCTTTAACGGCAGTTTCAGTAGATTTTTTATGCCTAAAGCCATGCTGACAGTTGGGTAAAAGATTGTTTTGTTCTAGAAAACTATTTAATCTATTGTTGAAGGCACAATCTATGACTTTTGCAAATTGTGATTGCAAACAAATATTTCTGTAATTACTTACGTCATTCGCCAATCCTTTATTTTTAAATATTGGTATCGATTTAGATATCTTTAAAGCATCGGGGTATTTACCATTACAGAAGCTAATGTTTATTATGTAAGACAGTGGAGCACATATCAAATCACTGACCATTCTTAAGGATAATCCATGAATGCCATCGATACCAGCGGCAGGTTTTTTTGTGGTTTTATCGATAATTTCCCTTACCTCGTTAGGGGCAGATGGGTTTAGAAAAAAAGTTATATCTACAAAAGGTGTTAATTTTAGCTCGTCCTTATTTGGTTTAACGGTTTCTACATTCATAAAAAATTCTATAAAGTGCTCACATATCTTAACATTATCCGAAATAATTATGTTATCAACTTTTAATTCTATTGATGCTCTATTCCCTAAAGTGTTCTTTTCATTTATTATTTTCCAGCTCTCTTTGCTGATATTGGTGGCATTGGCTATCCTATTGTTGTTGTAATTTGACTTGCTCCTGTTTACCATATTTTTATATAGGGTTTTGAGTTGACTCAATCTTTCTGTCACAATGTTGTTGTTGTGAGATTTCTCTATTTTGGTCATGTTACATACACTTTGGTGTAGTTCTTTTATCTCATCATTAAACCATGGTTTTCTATTTTTTTTAGTTCTGACTTTTCTAAGCGGGAACGCATTACAGAAATGAAATTTAAAGGTGGAGTAGAATGAATTAAAGGCACTGTCTATATCATTGCATTGATAAGTATCTAGCCAATTCTCAGATGCTATTAGATTTCTGAATGTCATCAAGTTATCATCTGTATAATCACGTTTGTAAAAATATATGTCTTTTCCTACTCTATTTTTTGTCAAGTCGAAGGTGCATAGTTGAAATGTGTGATCTGACATGTGCGTATCCTCAACATGGACTTTATCTGCTACAATATTTGAAAACATTACATCTATACCAGTTTTTGATGTCTTAGTAATCCGTGTAGGTTCGCTTATGTGATTTTTCATCCCAAATTCATTGAATAGATTCAATAGTTTTTTGAGATCCCTGGTATCAGTTAAATAATCTATGTTTGTGTCCCCACAAACAATATAAAAATAGCCATTTTTGTAGATATCATACATCAGATCACTCATTTTTTCAATAAAAATGTTTACACTACTATTGGGCGATCGATATACTGTCACTATAAATAACTTAGTACTATATTTTAAAATTTCATATGTCACCACAGTTACTTCGAATTGCTTCTCAACGCACTGGTTAAAATTCAATGGTTTAACATTCATTTCAGATTTTGCAAAAATGCAGACCCCTCCGTGAGTATGATTAATACGACAAAAACTATTTACCAGCGTATAATCAGTTAGTGTCAGATATTTGATTTCAGATGATGTAAGCCAATGTTCTGTGAAACATACGATGTCCGCTGAATGTAATTTAAGTAGCACTTCTAACTGCAATGTTTTCCCCTCGATGCCTTGAATGTTGAAATGCATGATCTGCAGTGCACCTTTCATCTTCTGCGTGGTACTTCTTGTATTGGAAGTTATGTTTTCCTTTCTTCTGTTAGATTCTCCTATTCTGCAATCTCTAAAAAAGAACTGGGTCTCTGTTCAATTTCCCCCTTACAGACATCTCTAATTTGAAACTTTTCATAATAACGTTTAAAGTTAAATCGCTTAAAGCCAACTCCACGAGGCCAGAATTTGGGGTCGTAGAATGCATTCTTGTGTTTGAAGTCTGCAGCTACCATGAATTCCTTAAATTTACTACCCTCTAGTGTTTTTAATTCCTTTACTATAAACTCCCCTTCAGTACTAGTTTTCTCTTTCAGGTATTTTACTATGTCTTCTTCAGAGACGTCATCTTTTATCTTGTTTAAAAACATCCATACTCTTGGAGTTTCTCCTCTAAAGTTCCCTGTGTTTTCTTCGTCTTCTCCTTTTCGTGGAATATTATATTTCCTTTTACGATTGGCTTCCTTCCGTTGTTCGTTTGGCCTTTCGACTTCTTTTTCGACCATATTATCCTTATCTGCACCCCTATCTGTATACTGGTCAATAGTACTATCGTATTTACTTTCATCATTTTTAGTGTTGATTCCACTGAACTCTACATAATAAATGGAAGACCAATACAGATATATGCGTGTGAACAAAATACGGCCTACATGCGATTGAAGGTCGGCGGCATATGCGTCGCCGCAGTGGAAATCTAATGTTAAAAGTATGTTGGTGCTTGAGTCAGAATGCTTCTTGAAGACATTATGCGCCGACGCCATTATTCTTTGATTTGTCTCCCATAGCGGGAGGTCTTGGATTAGTACAGAATTTCAGAGCCGTCGTCAAACAATTATCTCGTTTTTATCGATTATTTTATTTAGCAGGTATTTACAGTTCGTGATAAGTTAATCAAACAATATGGTCCGGAATGGTATTGTAGATACTGTTTTGTTATATTTTAAGTAAGTAGGTACCTTGTTCTTGCCTATTCTATAAAATATACTACTATCTAAATATCGGCGACAACTCCTAGTTTTGGGATCTTTTCTTTTAACCTGAGTAATTTTGCCTGAAAATTTTTTGATAGGCTATACTTTCCGAGATATCTACTTAACTCTACATGATAAATATATAGAATTCGGTGGAAATTTAGGATACAAAATTCTCTAACCTCACCTATTTTCCATAATTTCCGTTGCAAATTTTAAAGTTCATTGCTATTTGTGAATTTACCTACATAATTTTAAACAATCCAACATTATTTGCATTACTGATATTGACTTGATCAATTCTAATTTCAATTTCAAAACAAAATAATAAGAGGTTATGTTTAATACATGCAATTATACCTATACTGTGTCCTTGCATGTTGCTTTGTGTTTATACTTATGTGACCTTAACTCCCGCAGTAATTCTTATTGCATTATTAGTATTATTTTCATTACCTACTTATTTTTTGTACTTTATGTGTATTTTGTATTTATATTATCATCATATATTAATAATTATTTTGTATATTAATATTATTTATGTTACAATTAATTACTTATTATTTCATAATAATAATTAGAAAAAACATTTATCATCATAATAGCTTTTTTGTAATATTTTATTACATGCGGGTAGGATTGAAAATCAACTAAGCATGTAGAACCCTCATTTCTTTTGTGTAACTTTGTAACACAATACATTTTTATTCTATTCTATTCTAAATTATATTTCGATCTCTGAGGTAGAAAATATGACTTCATTTTTTGGTGGACTCTATATTCAACTCTCATCAATATGATCGTGCATTATCAAGAACGTTTACTAGAAAGAATTAAATAATTATGTTTTGGGAATGGCAACTTTTTTTGTTCTTTAATAAAAATTAAGACAAAGGTTAACTATATAAGAAATGTCAATGTATACACGCGTATTTTTGATGATTTCTGAAAAAAAGACATATTAAAAACACTTGCAATCGAAATAGAGCCGGCCCTGGCGGGTTACACAATGCGATTGCGCCGAGACCTCCCGTCGCCATACTTGCGCGAGATTCAATTTTACATACAAATAGGAATAGACATTGGCATTCCATTTATATGGTACAGTTCAGTGGTTGATTCTCCTCGTGTCTACAATTGAGGAGCTAGGTCCCCTTAATGCACCAGGACCAGATCCTCTTAATGCCTCATTATATTGTTTTATTATGGGTTGGTTTTTATTTTGTACTAATACAGTGGGTATGTCTTTTTTGTTTGATTCTTCTTTTTTTTTTTCAGCCTTGTCACTTAAGTTTATGTTTTTTTGAATATTCGTCTGTGTATTATTTTTACTATTTACAACAGTTTTTTCAAGGGAATCTATATTTTCCATAATTATACGAAGTTTATGATCAAAAGATTGTTGTACATATTCAAGTTTCTTCATTAAATCTTGGTCTGAATGTATATCTTGTTTCTGGCTTAGATGAAGTTTTTTTTTTAGACTGGCCACTTCATTTTCCAAATTTCCAATTTTTTCCTTTAGGAGAATATTGTTTTCTTTTAATTCTGCGTTCAATTCTTTCAGAATTCTATTTTCCCAAGTTATGGATTCTCCATTTACGGAATTATTTTTATCTTCTTGATTTTCTAGGTTATCTTCACTATTTTTCTGATTTTCTTCTACAATAGTCTGGTTTTCACAGCAATTTTTGTTTTTCTTTGCATAACAACTTGGATGGAACATTGCATTACATTTGTTGCACTTCATTCTTTTATTTACCACTGATTTTTTACAGTAGTTACAGAGCTCACTTATACACATGTTTTCATTACCCTCCATCTTGACATAATAGAAGTTTAACACTACAAAGCTACCATTGCCCCAACTCAATAATACAAATCAAAGACAAATACGAAATGATTTTCTATTTCGTACTGGTATGAATCGCACCGATGCGTAATCCCCAATCGGTAAGCAGTTAAATCTCATTTGGTGTACCTATATGTACATTTGGTACGAATACGAAACCGTATCGGTTGCAAAGATTCGTACCATACGAATCATCGGAAAGAGTCGTATTATAATACGATTCATACAAATACGACACAACACTAGTTAAACGTTATTTCCATAAATTTGAAATTTGATCCAGAACAGTTTGTGGCATTAGTTTTAATATAATCTACTGGACTTTCGTCAGTTTGAGGTAGATCTTTAACTATATTTTCTGCAACATTTACAAAGAAATCATACAAATAATTAGCAGTGATTTTTGCAGTTTCTGGTGAGTTTAGGATTTGATTTTTATTATGTCCCACATAGCGGATCGACTGTTTCTACTAGTTTTATATAATAATCGTTTGCTTTTCGCTTATTTTCAGATAATGCCTTTTTTACATTTTGCTTTAAATTCTTTTAATTCCTTCAAATTGCTTTTATACCATTGACGAGTTCATCCAGAGCATTAATTTGCCTATATATTACATAAACTCTCCTTTTTATCGTTATGTGTATATTATATAGGTATTTGAAATTTTAAAACAATTTGTTAGTTTTATTATGTTGTATGTCTTATACTTTTACACTTGTACTTTTTTTTTTTTTTTGACTTGTCTTATCTATTGTACTCAATAGCACAAAGGATGAATAAATTTTTGAATTTGAATTTTGAATTATCTACATCGTTTGGGTTGTTTCTATTTGCATTAGTTAGAAATTGAAGATTTTCTCTCATTTGCTTGAGATGGTCATTGAACCAGTCAATGTGGCCTCTTTTTTCAAACTATTTATGGATTTTGTTTTCATAGGAAAAGATGCCTCAATGCCAGTAATTAATACGTTTAAAGCTATGCCCAGATGATCTGAGAGGTAAGAGTTGAATCTCCGATCAAAGAACTAGTCTAGATACATCTAGACAACAGCTATCCCTTCAATACATACCTTGTTTGCTTCCAATATAATCACATCATATAGTCGTAAAATAGGATAGAAATCATAACAATCCAGAGGCAACAGTGGCGGGTATGTGTAGAAGGTTAAATATTTCCATTAAAATAAATTATTGTAATTACTGCATTACCTTCTTTTTATACAACAATGTGATGTATAATTACCAGAGATAGGGATATTTTATCTTGGTGCCAGAAACGGCTCTCATATAGACCTAATATTATATTGCAAATATTTACTGAAACAGTCAGAAAAACGACGAAGTGAAGAAATATTTATTATTGCCAACTATATTGTATTTTTGGTAGCAAATAAAAAGACAATTTTGAATCAAACACACTTTCCTTTTCTGTTTAATGTGTGGCGTGTTTATTTTCTTTATATTCATAATAATTAAATATGAAAACCCAATTAACTGCTGGCAACATAAAACATTTTTCCCAATAAAATAAATCGTTTTTATATAATATTAAATCATACATAACAAAGTTAAGGATTAATGGCATAGCCTACTTTTATCGAAAATATACCACGTTTGTGAAACGTACCGACAATTACCTAAAAACAGTAGATTTTTTATATTTGCAATGTTAAAGGCATTCGACGCCGACCGAGTGTCAACATTAAATTCCAGCATACGGAGGTACTTTTATGTTTTTTACTTATGTGGTTTTATCTCCTTTGATTATACGACACCGCCGAAATTGTGAAATATTTCAAAATTGCTTTTTACCTACATTGTGGCAATTATTGGCATTTACGTCAACATTTAATAAAGGGAAAAGTTAGACCATCCCAAATCGCAATTTTGCAAACCGTAGTATAAATCTAGCGATATGTATGTACATATCAATCTACAAACCTAGTGTGAAATTATACAAAGTCGACAGTATACAAAAATGTTTAGTGCTCCTCAGACTACAATAGACTTGTGGATTCGCGATTTCCCAGAACTGCAATTTGATGAAACAGATCTTTATTGTAGTAGTTGCAACCAAACAATTTTTTGAACATCTAATTTTAACAGACATACTTTCTCACAAAAGCATATTAGTGATATGGGTTCTATGATAGTGACAGTCAACGTAGTTTTAATTTAGATTTAGTGGAAGTGATGGTGGGATGTAACATACCGTGGTCAAAACTAGATAATCCATTTTTTAGACAATTTTTGGAAAAGTGTATTAGTGGCAAATATAACAATGTTCAGGTGCCGTCAGAAACAACACTCGGAAGAAAATATTTATCAACGATGTGCGATCATTTTAGACAAAAAATTTCTTCTTAGCTTAAGGTAGCGAATGTTTTAGTGAGTGCAATGGAGAATAATGTTCAGTACGTGGATACTTGTTCGCCTCTAACGTTGTAGAAATGACAAATTGTCGCATTATAGTGAAGGCAGTGAATATACTTTTCTACACCAGGCGCCAATAGGGCGACTTTAAGAAATTTCACATATTTTAAGTACGCCCGATGACATCTGTTGACGTTGAGCGGTTTTTTTCTCATTATAAATGGATTTTTAATGACAGGTGACACATATGTTTGTGTTACTTTAAGGTAGTGAAAAATACATGTGTGTGTTTTAGTTCAATGTTAAATCCCCCAATACCTACTCTCCGAGTGAGTGTTTATAATAAACTGACCATATTAACTTTAGGTACAAGCTAAGATAAATTTTATCATACTTGCGTATCAAATCTTTCCGTGCCGGCAGAGCCAACCCTGACTTTTACGTCACCAAGATAAAATTCCCGATCTCTGATAATTACAGTAATGTAATGCTTGATATATTTCAAATTTAATTAGTCTAAACTTTTAAATGTACCTATCTATTGTCACAAATCTAAAATGTCTCAAATTACATTTCTCTATTCTTTCAAACTTTTACATATAATAAGAGGGTAAATTTAACATATTCACATGGCTAACTTGTTAATAGTGAATGTTAGTCATTTATAATTTATTATATTTCTATATTGAACGGCATATTTAATAACTAATAACACAGCCTTGTAAAAGCTGAAAATTGAATTGTTAGGCAATGGGATCAAATATGCTACCCATAACACCCTTTAGCTCACCGAATTACCAAGTCGGTCAAATATTTACAACCACCAGAAAGTTAGAGAAAGTAAACACTTTGTAGTAAAGCGTCTTTATTTACATATACACCAAAACAGAAATTATTGATCTTTAAACAATACAGTTTTTGTTAAAATACTTCTTATTCTGTTTCCTCTTACATCTTTTATTTAGTAAACTTTTATTCCCAATAAAGTAATTTTATTATTACTATTAATTATTGTGTTCTGTTTATATATTAGTACAGCAAAAACATAAATTATTTGTTTTACTGTTCAGGATCTAAAAAAATAGTAATGAAAAGAACATAGTAGGCATATCATGAGTTGTGTGATAAATACATATTGGTTTTTGTGAAATTTCGATGGATTGAGGTTTACCCAAGAAAATAAATATATGTTTATTAAAATAATGACAATATTGCACCTATTTTATGTAATAATTGTTGGTTAAATTTTCGTAAATTTCTAGGTATTGCGGATTTAACAAATATAATAGGTATAGAGTACACATTTTATTCTAAGGGAATTATGTATTAAAAGGATATTAAAATTTAATTTTTATTTCACCTTATTACAATTGTAAACAGAACCACATCATGTTACGACTATGAAGGTAAAAGCCGTGAATAGATCGACTAGCCAATCAGGATCTTTGCAATCTCTGGGCGTGTTTACAACTGAAGTGCCTTAGATGGTGATTATCTCAGCGATAAGCAAACGAATACGCATTATGTATCTAGGAATAGGTTCTTTGATCGGAGGGTTGAATATTGATAAATCATCTAAGTTGGTGAAAATATTATCAAGACATGAGTCATTTCTAATATTTTCCTGGACTGTTTGTTTTAAGCCATATGTTAGAAATAAATTACATAACTGTAGGGCTCTTTGGTCAACTGTATTAAAACTTACGTTAAAATTTCCTGTTACTACAATGTTCTTTGTAATGTCTAATTCATCAAGTAATACAGTTCTTTTGTCTGGAAAATTGTTAAAATTCCCTAAAAGAGACCTATAAACTGTAACAATTCGTGTATTTTGAATTTGAATTTCACAGTGTACCTCATCAGTGCATTCTTCCAGGTTAAGTGTTGGTAAACAACTTAGATTTTCACTTACTAGTATACCTACCCCACCATGTGTTTTTTCAGACCTGCAGAAGAATGATGCAAAATGCCTTCAATTTTTAAAGAAGTAATTTCATTTGTTGATAGCCAATGTTCATTTAAACTGACAAATTTGACATTTTTTTAGTTTTGAGGAGTACTTCCAGCTCCAGTACATTTTTACGAATACATTGGATATTGAGATGTAGTAGATTTAAATATTGTTTGGGAGTAGAATATAAATACTTTTCTTTGACACGTTTGAGTGTTATCGGTTGAATCACACTTTTTTCAAATTATTTATAAAAAATCTTCACTTTGAGTTCTCAAATGAGATCTGTATTTATTAAAATCGAATCTACGGACTACGGTAGCCTACGCCTTTAGGCCAGAAACTGGGACTAAATTTCATTTTTGACATCAGTTGCACCAACCATAAATACTTTATTTTGAGACTCCTGGGATGGTAACTCCTTAACGCTAAATTCATCTTTATTTGAACTTGATGATTTCTTGTTTATTTACTTTAGAATGTCTTCATTAGATACATGCCTCTTCACTCTATTTACATAGAGCCAGATTCTTTTCGGGATGCCTGTGAAATTTTGTCCATCTTCATCATTTAGTGTGGCATTGCTGACACTTCTGTTGTTTACTTGCCTTCTTTTCTTTTTATTAGTAACTACTTGAAAATCATTGTGTAACGGGCCAGTTTTTAAAGAAAACCCTATAGAGTACAAGAAATTAAAATATTTAAAATCATATGGGTTTATAGAATTGAATTTTAAAACACAAATACATTGGTTCAAAAACACGTTGTGTTCGTTCGCAGAGAAGGAATGGAGAGCAAAGACAAAAGGGTCTGTTAGTCTCAAGGCAGGTAAATTATTATGATGGATTTTGGAAGCGGGTAGTCGAGGTCAAGCGTTGCAAGAATAAGCTGGCAAGTAGTGGGTAAAAATGTATGTGTACGAATTAGTAGTACATAGTACTTTGAGTTTGTTTTTAACTAGACGATAAAAAGACAAGTAGAGTACAGGGAATTTTAAAGTACTTTTATTGTTTACCTCTTGAGAATAAGGACTGATCTCTAGTTTTGTGATCTGTAGAAGCTGGAATACCTTAAGTTGTGGGATATATAGGCAAGGCCTAGCCATAAAAATTGCAGAATTGAATTACGGCAAAAATCAGTTTACTAAGAAACCTGTGACCTCTGTACGAAAGTAAGCTGCCGACGTTATATATTCTTATGAGAATAAGACTTAGTTGATAAGCTGTATTTTGCGGAAGAATATAATTGCAGTGCATCGACAGTGTTTGTCGCTCTTATAAAATTTGTGTTAATGCGACATCCTGAAACGGTGAATCTGGAGAATTTTCAAGGTCAGTCTAGTAACGAATTGGTATAGCGTCTATGAACTGGTAAGGCAATTTTTTATACTGCTTTGAAACTATTCCGAGCAGTTTGTATTCCGTGGCTACAGTGTTTGAGTCGACAACTAGCCCGACAATTTAAATATTTGATAACATTGCGTTTATCATCTGATTTAGCTAATGTATTTAGTGTGCTGGATTTGTAGTACTGTTGATTGATTTTCTTATTGGTAGTTGTATGATTACTACTATCAAACATTACCTATTTATCTTGCCAGTATGTATTTGCTGTGACTCCTTTGAGAGTAATTGTAGCTTATTTCTTAAGTTCGCCCTAACAAAGCGAATTTAAAGTTATATATTTCTGTTTTGGTTGTTAGTTATAATTTTGTTCCTGGTATTTGATCAAGCGTGATTGTTATTGTGTATGTTTTATTGTATTACCATTTGTGTCATGTAACCTCTATTACTAATTTTTTATGCTTACCGTAGATTTTCGTAAGCGAAAATTCATTGTTTCTCTATGTCTAGGGTACCGTTTACCTTTACGTCATTAAGAATACCTTTTTAGTGTAATGCAAATCGTAGTTAATATAGTTATTTATTTGTTACATTTTCGCGTTTGATTTCTTTATCTATTTCAGACTCTACTACAACATCAACCGTTTTTTCCACGGTCCTTTCGGTTAATCAAAAGACAGTGGTAGCACCTGACATATTTGTGTACCGTTGATCGATTGATTGATTTTAATGTTAGTGAGCAAATGGTAACAAACCAATTATAACGTAAGCTTAGGGACCTGACAGTTGATTGCCAGGAACTTGCCCACGCCTTGAAAACATGTCTCATTGACGTTTTATAAATTTAGTTTTTTAATCCAGTACAAGGTAACTAAAATCGAATTACAATTGCTAGTTTCACTCTGTTCAATTTGTTGAATTTGTTCTCGGTTATCATTTCCTAAATTTATAATATCCTTCATTTTGCTGATTGATTTGTACTTTTTACTTCCCTCGCATACCGAAGGGAAGTATTGTATTCGAGAAAAAATCACCCTCCGAGATTTTTACATATTCTGACGTTTCAGATCACGGAGATTACGAAAATATAGGTTTTTCAATTCCGTCAGTCTGTCTGTCGGTCTGTCTGTCTGCCTGTTGGTGCATTTACTAAAAAACTACTTGACGGAGAGCAGTCAAATTTGGTAGGAAGTTGACGCTACTGTCAGCGCAGAAATGGTAGAAATATCACTGGAAAATATACAGGGTGGACCGACTAAACGGAATAAATAGTGAAAAAAATTTTTTTTCGCTCAAATTTAAAATTTCCACGTTTCATGACGCGCTAATGCTATTTCGGGAAAAAAAAAATTTCACCAACATTCTTGAAAAAATTTTTAACAAGATGAAAAAAAAATTTTTTTGCTCAAATTTAAAATATCCACGTTTCATGACACGCTAAACCTATTTCTGAAAAAAAAAAAAATTTGAAAATTTTTTTCACCAACATTCTTGAAAAAATGTTTACCAAGATGAAAAAAAATTTTTTTTGCTCAAATTTAAAATTTCCACGTTTCATGACGCGCTAATCCTATTTCGGGAAAAAAAAATTTTCACCAACATTCTTGAAAAAATTTTTACCATGAAAAAAAAATTTTTTTGCTCAAATTTAAAATGTCCACGTTTCATGACACGCTAAACCTATTTCTGAAAAAAAAAAAATTTGAAAATTTTTTTCACCATTTTTGAAAAAATTTTTACCACTAAAAACTTTTACTTCCCTCGCATACCGAAGGGAAGTATTGTATTCGAGAAAAAATCATCCTCCGAGATTTTTTCGGATTCTGACATTTCAGAACACGTAGATTCCGAAAATATAGGTTTTTCAATTCCGTCAGTCTGTCTGTCTGTCGGTCTGTCTGTCTGTCTGTCTGTCTGTCTGTGCATTAACTAAAAAACTGCTTGACGGAGAGCAGTCAAATTTGGTAGGTAGTTAACCCTACTGTCAGCGAAGAACTGGTAGAATTTTCACTGAAAAATATACAGGGTGGACCGTCTAAACGGAATAAATAGTGAAAAAAATTTTGTTTTGCTCAAATTTAAAATTTCCACGTTTCATGACGCGCTAAACCTATTTCAGAAAAAAACATTTTTTGAAAATTTTTTTCAATCATGTTCGAAAAAATTTTTACCAGTAAAAAAAAAATTTTTCTTTGTTCAAATTTAAAATTTCCACGTTTCATGGCATTCTAAACCTATTTAAAAGAAAAAAAATTTTTGAAAATTTTTTACCAACATTTTTGAAAAAATTTTTACCACCAAAATAGATGAATTTTTTTTCTCTCAAAATTTAAAATTTCCACGTTTCATAGCGTTCTAAATCTATTTAAAGAAAAATAAATTTTTTTTTTTAATTTTTGAAAAAATTTTACCACAAATAGATGGAATTTTTTTTCAGATTTAAAATTTCCACGTTTCCATGGCATTCCAAATTTATTAAAACAAATTTAAAAATGTTTTAGACAAATTAAAAAAAAAATGAAAACATGTTTATGTAATCTATTTATCACCATTATGGAATAGACGAAATATTTTTTTTGCTCAAATTTAAAATTTCCACGTTTCATAACATTCTAAACCTATTTCGGAAAAAAAATTTGCAACATATTTTCACCAATTTGGAAAAAAAATTAACATTAGAATAGACAGAAAGCATTTTTGAAAATTTGTTCTATATTTTAATCACCACTATACTTCCACTCCATTACGTGAATGTGGGATTGAAAATGTGAGAGATGGCAATAATATTTGGCATATCCTATTATATACTTTTATTGAATAATGGCATCCCAAGAAATAATTGAGTCATGGTGAACATTTATAAAGATATTTGCGCAAGCCTTCCATATTTGGCACCTGTTATTTAGTATATTGAACTTTTGCTGTTGGATGAACACTCTGTATATTTTTTTGACCAAAAGTTATCAGGTTTTCTTTGTAATAATACCAATAATTATATTCCGATTATTATTCCCAATGTCATTTCGTAATTAATAAATTTTTTGAGTGACTGTCATGCACAAATAACGAGGGAAGTTCTGTGTAAATAACTTTACCGATTTTTCTAATTCATGATAATTATCAGGTGAGTCGCTTTTTTTGGCACACCCTCTATTTAATTTGGGATTTGAATCATTGGTAACCTATTATGTTCCTTGTTTTACTACAGAATTATACTAATTCTACTTGTGTGTTTTTTTATGTTATTTTTATCACTATCTTCTCAGAAAAAAACGGTTGTATATCTCCTCCAGTTTTTCAAGAAGTTTAGGGTTTTAAGTAGCAACCAATATATTTTTATCCTTTAAAAATGCTTTTAAATGATGAAATTCTCAATTCGATCCTAATGTTCTTATTATTCATGTTTGTGGAATGATTTGTCTGGGATGGCTTAAACGATTTCTATGGAAATCTTTTGCAAACTGTAGAGTATGGCTTAGTAGTGGTCCTGTTATTGAACTCAGGAAACATCTCCGAGGACAAAAATTTTGAAAAAATGATTTTGGAACTGTTCTAAAATTTGACTGAAATATTTTTTGTCCTAACGTGAAAGACATATCTTGCTGCGAATCTAAATATTTTTATACCGGCCAATTGTTACATTACTCTCACTGTTGTATAAGGTTGCAATAAACTTCTTCAAGGCGTGACTCATTTGCCATGGGTGGTACTCTCTGATCTACATTGTTTTCTATTCAATTAGCTAGCTAGGCTTGAATATTTTATTTGTTCCTATATCTATTGCATTTTTTGCAGTCAATAAACAAAAATATTATTGAACTCAACTCTTTCTTTGACTACTTAAACTAAAATGGTCGACCTTCGAGCGATTCTGTGGAGCGAATCGGCAACTGAATTTTACGGATTGTCTGAGATTCTGCCATGCCCGTTTTCTCAGAGAATCTATCAGAAGGTTACTAACTCTAAAGTACTAATTTTAATATTAGATCAGAGCAGAAAGTAAGTAAGTAAGTAAATATATTGGTGTCATTACAATTTGTTTACACAGGTCAAGACAATGAATATTATAAAATAAAATTTAGAAAGTGATAATATAATATAAAATAGGTAGGTCTATGAAGTTTTACATATTAGGATAAAATTTTAAACGATACTAGTAACATTAACTTTTAAAACAGATTAAAAACAGATTTACATAGTATAAACATAAGTTCATATATTATTCATATCATTAAAATTATTATTAAAATAGTCATCAATAGAGTAAAAACATTTATCTATCAAATAATTTTTTACCACAATTTTAAATTTGTTTAGTGACAACTGTTTCACAGTAAGAGGCAAAAGATTGAACATTTTTGGACCATAATAATTTGTTCCCGATTTTGACTTTGTTAATCTGCGATAATCAACATATGTATTTGTTCTATTACGTGTTTGATAATCATGTATTTCAATGTGAGAAACATATTTAGGCAAGTTTTGTTTTACGTATGTAAGACATTGCAATATATATATAGATGGGACTGTAAGAATTCGCATCTGAATATAACTGTCTATACAAGAATCTCTATAGTTTAGATCACTTAATACTCTAACTGCCTTTCATTGCAACGCAAAGACTCTACTGACCAAGGGCGCATGACCCCATATTACCACTGCATATGAAATTTTGGATTGTGCATTGCTAGACTACAACGTACGACGGAAAGCGGATAGTAACAAACATGGTAAGTAAACTTTTTCTTACTCATCTTGAAGTCATTGTGAGTTACCAGAATTCACCCTGGGAGTGGAGAAATCCGCAGACCGAAGCAAAACTATGACGTTAGTGAGAAATTTGAGAGTTGAATTCAAACAGTTGGATATTTTCGGAGTAGGTGATACTGGTGTCAAAGGTGACTCAAAATACCGAATGCAGTAAGGCTGTAATTTCCTAACTTTTGCAGATTTACATGGAAATGAGCCACTAAAAAGGGAAAAATGTTTTTTCCAAAAAAATTAAACTGCCTTTGAAAAGTCGTCACTACATATGAAATAAAATTTCATTGTCATTCGATTAATTCAACCTTTAATTTTTAATAATAATTGTTTAGATTTATAACAAAAGGCAATATTAAATTTTTTCAATCAATTTCATTTTTTTCGTATATTTTCTGACCGATTTACAACAAGAAATGTTCAATAACTTTTCATCTTAATTGTTGATGGTTTCAATGTTATTAGGTTTTATTTGAAATAAATGCAATCTCGAAACTAGTACAATTTGTAACTATAAATTGGTCAGATTCTGTGCGGATGTTATCAGAAATCATACAAAAACTGAAAACTTATAGAAAATCTGGATATGAATGGATGCTGCTAATGAAATTGCAGAGGATCTTGAATGCAGCACAGAATTTCCAACCGAAACTGAAGTTAGAACTAGAAGGAAAAAGCGTCAATTTGATTACGAAGCTATCGATGAGCCCTGAACAGAGGAGAATGCATTTAAAATAAACATTTTAAATTATGTACACTATCCTTAATTCTCTGCGGAGGTCAAACTGTGTCGAATTCGGTGATGCGTGTTTGGTGGTTCAGTGCCTCCTACAAGATCTCGAGATAAATCCGGATGAAGCAGCAACAAAACGTCGAAATTGTATTGAATTAAAGTGTAAACAATTCTACATTGATTGATATAAATTAGCACAAGTCTGGCTATTTCATATAGTTGATATTTGATTAAATTATGTTGGTTGAACAAAGCAGCACAAAGGCATGTATATAAACAACTCGAGAAAGCGTACTGCTTGGCTGTAAAATCTACACCTGGATCGGTCCCTTCTTCAAGTGGGCGATATAAAATAAGCAACAGACATCCAGCTGTGAATAAAACAAATAAATTTTGTTTATTTTATTTTAATTTAGTCTAGTTTATTAATGAAGTCTATTTCCTTAATTAAATTGAAAAAAATAGAAATTAAAATTGAAGAGATATTTATTTATTGGCTTATATATAATTTATAATTTAATGTTAGAAAATGTAATCATTAAATCTTTTAGGAGAAGTGGAAGAAAGCTTCGCTAACCTCATCCTTTTGTGTAGAATATGTATGTTCTTTTGCGCAATAAACAGTGTTATTATTATTATTATTATTATTATTAATGCTTGTGACAGGACAGTTTATTACACAACAGAGAAAAAATTTAGGGGTAAAAATGAAAAGGTATTAAATATAGGTAATGAAATAGAATATACCCGGACAATTCCGGGCAGTTAAAAGTAATTACTGTAGAAACAAACTGATGTACAAGATGTGCAAAATAATCTCTCGGGCCTCTTTCTCGTAACCAACCTGCCAGAAAAAGCTTCTTTATCGCGAGATAGGGCACTTCCACCGTAAATGGATATTTACCTGTGGACGGTTAATAAAAGGAAAAAAAAGCTCCCTGTGGCGAGCAAATGCATGTATGTCTTGGGAGACAAACGAAGTGAACACAAGCGGGTAGAAGGAGGTGCACACTGCTAGATTCAATCATAAGACTTGAAAGAAGAATAAATAAGGAGATAATGATAGATGGAAACTTAGAAGAAGCATGGAAACTAAAAAGAAGCATCTTGCAAACGCCTACACTCCCCACCCGATGATGACAGATGGAAACTAACAAAGAAGCATGGAAACTTAAAAGAAGCACCTCACAGGCACCTACACTTCGCATCCTATATTCCTCACCCATACGTCATGTGGCTCTCGCTGCTGACACCAAACATGTCCGATGTCCAACCCAGCATATGCAGCCGGTCCGGCGGTATATAAAACATCCGAGATTTGGTCTCGGCACGTGGTTTGGCCGTCCGTTTGGCGTGTTCGGCGGACGACCAAGCTGCTTGTTGAAACGAATCTTCATGGAAGCCCGAAATCGGCAGCAATACATGCTCACCTTACGCTGGCAAATCAATCAATCAGCATTACCCTTAATTCTCTGAATGAATGATTCGTGCTTCTGGAAACCCATAGCAACAAATTCTAGTTTTTATATGACATTTCAAAACTAAAAAATATGGATGACAACTTAACTATATTTGTATCCAAATACAATTATAGCGCTAATGATTTTATTAACATTTCCTGCCTCTGTAGTCAGCGGGAAAATCTAAATTAAAGTTAATAAAAAATTATCTAAAAAATTCATTGCGCCAAACAAAACAAAAATTTATCATTGATAGCAATTGAATCTAAATTGGCTACCTTAAGTGACGAATTTGACAAACTTAAAGTTAGAAAAGTTAAACTGTAGTAAATGTGAATTGTAGGTAGCTTGCTGATATTAATTATTTCCAAATTGTTATTATTTTCGAAAAATGGATATTTTGTAGTGAAGTTTTTTAAATCACAATTTAAGGTGAATTTTTTTTACTTTTCGTATATAAGGGGCAGCTGCAATAGATGAGTACGTATACAGTATCATTATTGCTATAGCACTAGAATAATAGTTATCAAATATCGACACAAAGATATAACAATATACTCAATATTTTTTGCACAGCGTGGTTATACAGGTAATGCCACTTTATTTCAGTTTGGGGATATATATAAGCAACTTTGGAAATCCTGTAAAATTAAATAAGGACAGCAATTCAAGGCATAATAAATAGTAAATCACTTGTAATTAGCAATCAATAAAATTACTTTGTGTCAAAATCAGAATATTATATTCAATGCATTGATATGCTTAAATAATTGATTTTTAATTTGGGTGACCTAATGTTCGAATACATATAAAATTTAAAATAGTTGCCTCATACTTATGTTCTTTTCTATTTTTTTACATCGGTTGAAATAGCTGGTGAAAAGGAAATTAAATTTAATATTAAATCAGGTCCTATTAATTTGGCAAGGAAAAATTAAAAGATTGTTGTTAAACCGCATTATTTCAAGAGAGTATGAAATGATTCCCAATTCGGTTAAAATTCATTTTGGATATAATCAAATAGCGCTGTTCACTTTAAATATCCAGAACCCATCACCTGAGTTCCATTTGCTTTGGAACATCTTGTATACAAGAGGATTTCAACAACGAAACTTGTGAAATTGTTACAATTTGTAAAAATAAAATGAAGTGTCAGCTCATTTTTTAAATTCTTTTCCGCAATATTTAATTTACTCATACAGTAGTCATGCCTTAATCTAATTTTGGATACCATGCTACAATACAAAGTTACAACTCAAAAATTTAGAGAAGAGAATCTTCGATATGAACAACCTAAATTTTATGGGCTGCCACCATCCAATTCTAACTATACGTAGAGTTCAGTATGGCTGCTGCTGGTGTATTGAGGAAGGATATAACACAATAAATAAAAATGTTTGTCTAACAATTACTAATAGGTACTTAGGTTTTTTACCTGGTATCCATTCACCATTTTCAAATATAAACTGCTGTTCGCCTAATTTTAAATGAAGCGTTCTCTGATCAGAAACCAGTTCGTCAACTGGTTCTCTGGTACCGTTTATATTTTTCTTACGCGATGGCGTTTTCTTTGGAGAAAATTTACTGCCAAAAAAAGGCATTATCAAGCAGCAACGCACAAATGCAATAATTAAGTGTTACTATTGCTGTTTCCTTGGCAACGAGATATCCCTTCATGATATTCATTAAATGGCGGGAAACATTTAAAAGATCCAGGATGTCCAACATAAACGAATATATAACAGTTATAACAACTTTCTGAAATGATAATATGAAATTTTGATTTTTGACACCGGTCTGCGATTTTGACATATCAACGTCAAATGAATGTGCCGAACTCAGATTTGGAAAATAAATTAATTAGTAAATAGAAATGGGTATTCTAGAAAAAATTTCTGAGATTGAAAAGGAAATTTCGAGAACTCAGAAAAATAAAGGTATGTTGTACTTTAACCTAGTTTTTCCTTTGCATCATGTACCCTCATGGTTTTCATTTTAGCCACCGAATATCATTTAGGACTTCTGAAAGCGAAATTAGCAAAATATAGGTCTCAGTTACTAGAACCTTCGAAAAAATCGGAAAAGGGAGAAGGTTTTGATGTCTTAAAAAGTGGAGATGCTAGAGTAGCTTTAATCGGATTTCCTTCAGTGGGAAAAGTTGGTATAATTATACAAAGTAAAATACAAATAATTGTAAAAACACTGTATTTTAGTCAACTTTACTTTCTACATTAACAAAAACGGAGAGTGAAGCTGCCTCATATGAATTTACAACATTAACGTGCATACCCGGTGTAATAGATTATAATGGAGCAAATATTCAGTTACTAGATTTGCCAGGTATTATTGAAGGTGCTGCCCAAGGAAAAGGAAGAGGTATGTAATTAATTAGAAACTATATAGATGATTGTTTTTTCTTAATATTTTTACATGTTAAGATATAAATAAAATTTTCTTTTATCAGTTAAAATAAATTACACTTTTAGTGTTCATGTAGGTATACCAAAAATAATTCCTTAAAAAAAGATTATAGTGTTGTTATTGTAAGTCAAGGTTGGGATCTTAGACAGCACTCGATACAGCACTAGCAGCTGACATTACAACAGCCGATCATGGGGCAAACAAGCTAAGGTTGAATTTTGAGGAATTTTAGGAGTTTTCTGACGTTTTTCTGGTCATTATTTGCATTTGAAAAGGTTTCTTTGTTTATTAATACTTAAAGTACTTACTAAATGGACTAATTAATGTTTTGTTTACATCACATTATGCAACTGGCCAGAGTTATTTTGTTATTTTAAAAATGAGTAAGCAAAATAAATAGAAAAATTTTAGGCCATTTCCATCGTTTGTGTTTGCTCAAAAAACAATATCCTAATTATGTTTAACCAGCACTATGTAAATAAATTGATTTATTGGTACTAATTACAGAAAATAGAAGTAATCAATAGTAGATGACGTATGTGGAAAAGTGTGATTTTAACACTTCTTGCTTCTATGTAAATTATATAAAATCGCTGTAAATATGTACCTGTCATGGTACCTAGAAATATTGTTTCTTTTTCTTTTGAATAAAAGAAAGAAAAAACCGTAATTTTCAATATTTCATTGAAACTATTTACAATTGCTCTAAAATAAATTTTGTTAGTAGTATCATTGTAAGCATAAAACATTTACCTTACATTGATAACTGATACATACAGGATGCTACGAGTTCAGTTATTCTAGGAGATACGGCAGCGACTAGACATGTTGTGCCACTCAACAGCGGTCCAGCTCGCTGCTAGCATCTCGGTAACACATGAAAAACGCCACTAAACAAACATCTATACCCTGGCCAGGATTCGAATCCGGGACTCCGTGGTCGCAAGCCAAACACCTTCAGCATTACGCCACTGAGCTGACAGATTTTACATTACATACAATTATTTTTCATTTTATGGAATGTTTCTGTTACTTTGCTTCTTTATTTTTGGAACATCCTGTATATTATCATATTTTTGGATTCTACATAACATTATATGCTGTAAATCTTTTAGAAATAACATTTTTTACTTCCCTTTCTTACCGAAAGGAAGTATTGTATTCATGAAAAAATTACCCTCCTGGATTTCTTTGGATTTTCCTGTCTGTGGGCGCTATTAAAGAACGATTTGGCGGAGAACAGTTAAATTTGGTAGGTAGTTGATGCTACTGCCAGCAATGAAATAGGTAGAATTTCACTGGAAAATATTCAGGGTGACCCGCCTAAGAAGAATATGTAATGATAAAATGTGACAATAGCAATAGTATGTAGCATAATATAGTTAACACATTTGGCAAGGAAAACACGTATTATACTTTTAATGAAAAACATACAGGGTGCTCATCCTAAGAAATAATTCAACTATGGTGGAAATTTGTAAAGGTATTTACACAAACCTTCCAAATTTATCACCTTTATTTATTGCAGTGACTAGAGAATGGTCAGGCCGTGCTTTTCATTTTTTAATGCAGAACGGCAACGCAGGCGCAGTTCAAAACGTCTAGGCTAGGGGGTCCTCGTCAGTTGTCATTTTTTGCTTAAAAGTTGCTCGATATGAAAAGTTATGTTATAAGTTAATTATGAAACATATTCTTTATAGGATTTTGCAAACAGCTGAAAGAAAAACTGTCTATGAGAACTAAAAGAAAAACTGTATGTAAAAATATTAATGGAATGTTTGCATTCTTTCAGTAACCTGACTTCTGGTTATGCTAGCAAGTTAAAATTCTGAAATAAATTTGTCCAATTTCTTATTTGCCATTCTCATTATAACACTAGCATCCAATATAGTCCCCTACGGCTAAGCAGATTAAACTAGTATCTACATGACCCTCTACGGTATGTAAATTCGGCTAAAAATGAGAACAAAGGCCTGAAATTAATTTATTTACCTACCTTGTCTTTAATTTTTTTTTTCATTCTAATGGATTACATTTTCATAAATTCATAATTTATTCAGTTTCTTGGAAATGCTTAGCCTTTGAAACGTTTTTCGCCCTTACAAAGCCACTTATAAAGACGTTTCATGCAAAACCAAGGCAATATCCATGAAAAAGTATGAAATATTTATATTTGACATTGACTGATAAAAAACAACAGATCTTCACCTTTCTATTAGCTAACTAGTATTGGAGCCTATATACTCTATGCATGTTTAAATATAATAATTCACTTTTAAAGTTAATTATGTTGAAAATAGCTTAAGAAAAAACAAAAAACCCCTTTCTACTACTAACTAATAAGTTTATAAAACAGTTCGTAGTGCAATGTGTTAAATTGGAGGCAAAATGATCGTTTTGGAAAAATTTTAATTTTTAAAAAGGCCATGCCTTTTACAAAAGACATTCAATTGAAATTTCTTTTTTGTTTTGCGATGAAAATTGACCCATAGAATTAAAAAAAAAATCACGTTGCAAAGCCAAATTTTACGCGCTACTTTGAAAATTAACCAATATACATATAAAATGGATCATATTTATATGAACAAAGTTGCAGCTCTTTAAATTTCTTTCTGTACATCCAGTATTGACCATTATGCTATTTTAAATGTACAGTAATTTTTACCTAATATGATACCTAATTCTTTGAAGGTGGAGTTTACGTAACGTAAAATGATTAAATCATCGTTCATTTTCAGAGGGCCACTAAGAGTAATGGGCTACTAGATTGGAAGCTTTTTCGAAAATAAAATATAGAAAAAAATTCAAAGCAGCATTTTAAAGTTTAATCCTACACCTTTAATTAAGGCAGTCAATCTAATTAGTTTTATGAAATAAATGCTATAATTTATTTAAAGTCAAATGTTTGCTCAGTGGTAAGAGTCAAAATTTTCCTATAAATGTATCAATGCTAATATTTGATATACAATTGCACTACAAAAAAGAAACAATAAGAACAATAAAAAAATACTTTATTAGCAAAACTAAATGGCCGTCGACCAAGGTTCCTCTGCCAGTTACACATTACAAATTTGTACATATAATTGTATATAATATTGTTATGTGTTTCGGCCCCTAGGAAACACCCTGTATGAATCCGTGGGTTTCAAATAATTTTAATAATGGGTAACCACTAACACTTTATTTAATAATTTACTGACTACACAATACTTCTAAACTAACTTTTACAATGTGTACATTTACACTTCGGATTTATAACCTTACTTTTCGCTGCCAAACTTCACTTTAATAAAACTTCTTCCTCTTCTGCCGGGAATCTGCCTCTAGAGTTATCTAGAACATAATCGACTTCCACCACACTCCAGAAAACTCTATCTCTTTCTACAAGTTTCCAGGACGTCACTATTAGTCATGGCAGAATCATAGGGGGTGTAATGCATAACACTGCCCCCTCCTTAAGCCTGATCGTCCCGGTCAGGCAATTTAAAATCATCAGTGCATTTCGCCAGTCGATCCAAATGCACGATCTTCATCTTGGACTTTTTGCTTTGTTGAATCCGATAGATGACATCATTAATTCGGGTAATAACAGTGTACAGTCCATCCCAAGGTAGTTTCGGTGACGTTCCTTTCCTTCACTGTGGGTTGTATAGCCAAACCAGCTCTGCCACCTTGATGAACCCTTTTGGACTACCCTTCTGATCATATCGAGCCTTCATTTGGTTACTGGCTGTTGATGGCTCCGCTATATCATTAGCCAACCTCTTGAAAGGAGCTCCGGCGTTGAACTGGTTCGTTTCACCCTTACTTCCTCCATTTTGTGGTCCCTTACTGGCTGCACAAATCTTGAATTTGCGACACCAAGCCTCCACATCCTGATGACTTTTTATCCAATAAAATCGTTCTCGTATTTTCTTCAGGGTCTTGTTAACACCGAAGTGTCCATCGGATGTTCAGTTGTGCACTTTCTGAAGCACCTTCGCTACTCGACACCTGGGAATCACTAGACGCATAACCACCTGCTTTTCATCCGGGCTTTCCCATGCCCTCGGCAATAGCCCGTTCGTGACTTTCAGTGGGTCCCACTGTGCCCACAGTGCCTTCAGTCCCACTCTTTTCTCTGAAACATCCTTCCATTTTGGACGAGTTCCCCTTTCTTTGGCTCCCAATATATAGGCCCAATTTCCTCATCGTTCAGTTGCTCTTATCTGATCGTTTCATCTACCCTGTTATCCGGCACCTCCACCTTGACGGTGTTGACTGTTCCCGTGGCTTGCAGTTTCTCCTAGTGGCAGTACTTGCAATATTCCTTGCACCTTCTTCCGGATAAAATGTCTGCAAAAGTCTTATCTAGTGTCTTTCTCACTTAACCACTAATGTCCAAATAGAAAAGTTCTAGAAATTTCCCTAAAATGCATTTAATTACACGAGAAAGTTTTGTTTAAAGTCTTTATCACTTCTCAGTTGAAATGATTTAATTACTACCACTAATGTCCTAGTAAAAAGTTCTACGACGTCTTAAAAATGCACTTAACACTATTTTGTTGTTCGAAAATAACCCTCGGACAATGCCCAGTAAATTAGTCCTTTGTATTAGCACTGACTCCGAGAATACTGTTCCAGTCTTCTCAAACACTTCCGAAAAATCCTCTTGTTAAAATTCTGCTTCTGACGCCAATTGTCGCGTGTTTCCGCCCCTAGGATGGGTTTTATGGGTTTCAAATAATTTTAACAAGGGGTAACCACTAACACTTTATTTAATAATTTACTGACTACACAATACTTCTAAACTAACTTTTACAATGTTTGTATTTACACTTCGGATTTATAACCTCACTTTTCGCTACCAAACTTCACTTTAATAAAACTTCTTCCTCTTCCGCTGAAAATCTCGCCTTATGTACTCTGAAATTGCCTCTAGAGTTATCTAGAACATAATCGAGAATCTTCTTCCACCACACTCCAGAAAACTCTATCTCTTTCTACAAGTTTCCAGGACCTCACTATTAGTCATGGGCGTATCATAGGGGGTGTAATACAGAACAATATCGTAAAACAAAAGATATATCTCTAGGTTGTAAAAAAACTATCTTTCCAATTATTCTTCATTAACTTGTTTGAGGAGCTTCAATATTGTTTTTTTTTGGATATTAATTCCCAGGTTTCACAGAATGGTTGAATTGCTATCAGTGTGTTATTTTTCTGCCGATTTAGTGGAGAGATGAACAATGCGCTGAGCTGTAGGTTTCATATTTGTGGTTTGGTAGATAAGGATGGTAAATCTTTATTAGCAGTAGCAGCATTAGATATACAAAACCATTGCAATACTACAATATAACACTTAAAACAGAAGTGATCAGTATACAATAAATTTGAAACACAAACATAAAGAATATACATATACATTAAATAAATAATAGAAACCAACAATTCAAATCTAATAATACTTCATATTTTATATTCACAATAATATTACAATTAAATAAAGGGTCTAGCCGTACTTCCATGACGAAACTGTCCCCGATAGGAACCTATATTGTAACCTATGTTATATTGTGGAGGACGCTAATAGTAGTTGATCGAATAGATATTAGCTCTATATCTTAGTTAATTGAGGAGCTATTTGAAAAAAAAGTGTGCAGAGACGACTTTTTTTCAAAGCGATATTATAACGTTACTTTTATAGTTTTACAATAGTTTATAACTATTGTGCTCAGGTAACAAACAGTGGAGTAATTCCAAGGTTCAATAAAAGTCAATGAGAATAATTTCGATTTAACAAAGTTTATTTAACAATTACACAATGGTAATCCAAGACAGTTTACAAATTGTGTTAACGAATCGGTTTAACAAATATTCAAACGAATAAAACAATAACATTTAAGGGGGTGATGTCTATCCTGACTTTGATCAAACCTAGCAACCTTCACTATATGAATGTAATATCGGAATGTAAGTTATTATCACAAACGTTCAGGGGAAAGATATGATGAATTAGGCGCTACCCGTTACACCAACTGAATTTCTTAATGACTTTCGATATCTCAACGTTACCGTAGATATCGGCGCCATCAATTCTTCCATCTAGTTACTCAAAGAAAGGCCCGACAAAAAAGTCAATGTTAAACTCTAAACAACGGTAAATTTTCATTGAGTATTAATAATTAATTGTTTAGTCACATATACAATATATTACAAAAAATGAAATGTCATTTCACCTACGCAAAGAAATGTTTTAACATAACAAAAAAATAATATTCACTCGAACATCAGATTTACTCATTAGGGAATTGTTTGTACTTACTGTATATGACAGTTGCGGCAACAAACAATTATTTAATTTTTTTTAATTCAGGAAAAAAACAAATCGATGCATACACATAAATATAAAAGCCACAGGAATTAATTCGGAAATGCTCCACTGAAGCGCTAATAGTCATTCTGCCTTTACTCTATATAGCTACTGCATATATTTCTCTTGCTTTACCGCATCTTAAGTTGACAACACTTACTCTGGGAAGTATCTAAAATCTTATCCATCGAATTGTTAACAGAGGATGTGATTTGAATGAAAGTACGGGTACAAGATATCCTATAGATAGGAAGTTCTGGTTATCTTATCCATCGAATTGCTATTCGCCGGATAAAGCATACTTATACTTAAGTGAAAGTACCCAGTGGCGTAGCGGACGGACCCGCAGGGCCCGCGGTGCGGGGGGGCCCCCAGCTCCTGGCAGCCCCCGAGTCTAGAAATTTATGACGCGAAAATATCATCGAAATTCAAAATTACATTCATCTTAAACCTCAATATTCAATAGTCAATATTATATATCAATATTTTAATATAATAATGGTTGATAAAAAGTTATTTCGTACATAATTAATTTTAGTAGAGGCCTCGGATTTGTCAAATAAATGGGGTATAGAACAAGAATTTAAAAAAAAGAGAAAAAGGCGTGTTAAAACGTTTTTTGATGAATTAGCAGAAGATGAACGACTTACAGATTCCGAAATATCTTTTAAAGTAGAGGTATTTTATGCCAACCTTGAAGGTTTATTATGGGACATAATAAACCTTGAAATGGGTAGGAAGAAGCAAGAAGCCTCATACCCTGATAATTTAACCGCTGATCATTTTAATAGATTTTTCATTAATAATGCTGAATCTATTGTGCAAAACTTACCAACATCTCAAATTAATAACGTAAACCTCATGGACGTAAATTTGCAAAATAATAATAATTCTATGTTCTTAAATCCTGTCACAGCCGAAGACATCAAAACAGTAATTAATAAATTAAAAAATAAAAAAACTGAGGATATATATGGTATCAATATATACATAATAAAAAAATGTGTGAACCTACTAAGTGAACCTTTAGCAGATTTAATTAATGCATGCATTGTCCAGGGTCATTTTCCTAATTCATTGAAAATGGGGAAGGTGATTCCTGTATACAAAAAAGGGGACAACACTCAGCTTGCAAATTACCGACAGATCTCAATTTTACCATCCATGTCAAAGATCATAGAAACTGTGATGTACAACAATTTGATATCTTATCTAGATTCAAAGGCAATATTAAGCGCTCAACAATTTGGTTTTAGGAGGGGATTGTCTACTTCAGACGCAATCTTAGCCTTAACCAATATGATTAAAAACGCAACAGAGACAGTTGCCTAGGAATATTTACAGATCTAACTGCTGCTTTCGACTGTGTGGAACATAACATCCTACTGAATAAACTGGAATTTTATGGTATCCGGGGGAACTGCTTACGATTATTCAGCTCCTATCTTGAACACAGGCAACAGCTAGTTCAGTGTGGTAATGACACAAGTGAAATGATGGAAATTAAAAGAGGTGTACCACAAGGATCAATTCTGGGACCATTACTCTTCCTTGTCTTTATTAATGATTTACCTAAATCCTTAGATACAATTAATGTGAAAACGGTAATGTATGCAGATGATGCAACATTTGTGGCCACTATAAACAGGGAAGATGATTCTCAGCACATCCTGAATAACATCATTGTGAAAGCAAAAGCCTGGTTTGCATCAAATCAACTGGTGCTAAATGAGCGGAAAACTGTAAATTTATTATTCGAGTCCAGATCAAGTAACAATTCAATTCTAAATGTAAATAATGTCAAATTCTTAGGTGTTAATATGGATGTAAATCTAATATGGGATGAACATATCAAAGTTCTCACTGGTCAACTAAATAAATCCATATATGCTATCAGAAAGATAAGGAACACCATCAATGAGCAAGCAGCCTTAACAACCTACCACTCACTTTTTCATCCACTTCTCACATACGGGATATTGTCTTGGGGAAATGCGGCACAAAGCCATTTACAAAAATTATTTGTGATCCAAAAGTCAGCAGTAAGAAGTATAGTCAACGCAAATTGGGGCGAAACATGTAAACCAATATTTGTAGAGATGAAAATTATGTCACTGTTTTCTGTTATTGTGTACCAGAACCTACTTTATGTGAGGCAGAACTTACAAGGTTATGTCACACATAATGAAATCCATGAGTATGATACACGAAATAAGTTTAATCTGGTAATGCCACAAAACAGACTTCATAGAAACAACAATCTTGGAATCAGTTTGTTCAATTCTTTACCACCACACTTCCGTAACCTCACAATGATTAAATTTAAAAATAAACTCAAAAACATATTAACACAAAACTGCCTTTACAGCATACAGGAGTTCTTTCAACTTATCGGTGAAAATGGAGACATTATTTTTGCCACTGTAAATTAATTTTATTATTCTCTTTAATTCTAATACATGTACCTGTCGTTTGTATCATCCTATGTTTGTAATTTACCATTTTATTGTAGATGACGTTTTTGTGTCATAATTTCTTATCTTCATCCACTTGACTTAAAGACTGAATTTATTAACTAAATTTAATGTACACAGGCACAAATTGTGTTTATTTATTGACTTGTCTATAATGTAAAATTTCTAAGGATGAATAAATATTATTATTATTATTATTATTGATATTGTCATTCAACAGATTTTTAGCCGATTTTCTGGGATGAGCGAAGTGGTAAAGAGATTTTCCTGTTTGAATCCCTAAACATTATCAAAGTTAAATGACGATCAGCTTTATTTGGAAGCTAGCAATGTTGCTGAAGATTTATCGGCAGATTTTCCCCTCGAATTTCTGTTACTAAGAAATGCTTTGAGCACACAGATAATAGAAATTGCGGATTCTTCAGTGTTTTACTTTGGTATATTCCCTATAAAAAATCATAAAACTTTACTGTTAAGTGTTCCAAATGTTTTCATTGCCATGATATTCTTAACACTACCAGTTACTGTTGCTACAGCTGAAAGGTCATTTTCAAAATTAAAGCTTTTTAAAATTCAATGACACAAGAAAGACTGTCAGCATTATGTGTATTAAGTATTGAGAAAGAGAGAGCAAGGAAGTTAGATACTGATCACATCATCGAAGACTTTGCTAAAGAGAATGTACGCCGCTGCTGGAAAACTTTATAATTTAAGTGACTTTTATTTTGTGGGGCCCCGACCATACATTTTGCGGGGGGGCCCCGAGATTTTCAGCTACGCCACTGAAAGTACCTGACCTTAATGTTATACACAAATTCCCTCCAAAACTGTGTGTTATTACATCATGTCTTTTTTGAGCCTTTTAAGTTCTTATTTTTGGCATAATTTCCATACTAAATGCAGGCTGTTTACACACAGATGATAATTTTTTAGAAATAAGTGCTAAATCCAGTAATTTTGTTTTTTTAACTTAGGTAATAATATTTTAAAAAGATAATGCCTGTTAAATAAGTTCTTTTTAGGTAGACAAGTTATCGCCGTTGCTCGTACGGCAGATTTGGTGTTAATGATGTTAGATGCGACCAAAAAAGATGTCCATCGACATTTATTAGAAAGAGAATTGGAAAGTGTAGGAATTCGATTAAATAAGAAGAAGCCGAACATTTATTTTAAAGTATCTTGAACAATATTTTTTTTGTTATTATTGTTAATTCAACTTATCTTTTCAGATAAAAAAAGGTGGTGGTATTTCTTTCAATTCAACATGTCCACTGACAAAGATAGATGAAAAATTAGTACAAATGATTCTCCATGAATATAAACTTTTCAATGCAGAGGTTCTATTTAGGGAAGATTGCACGGCAGATGAGTTGATTGATGTTATTTGTGCCAATCGAGTGTATCTACCATGTCTTTATGTCTACAATAAAATTGATCAAATCTCTATTGAGGAAGTTGATAGGATTGCAAGACAACCAAACAGTGTTGTAGTAAGGTAAATATAGAAAGTATTTTGCTTCTCAGTGTATTCATAAATGGTGAGAATTCTCTTTACAGGTTGTTGGCGTGGATGCAATTCGTAAACACAAACCATTGACCATTCCTCATTTCTTTTCTGTATAGAAAACCATAGTTTTCATATTATTATGATAATCAGATCCCGGCTCAGAGTTAGTTATGACGTAAAAACCAGAATCGGCTTTAAAATTCCTTATGTTGTAGTGCACATATTATGTGCACAGATAAAAATAAAATTTTCAATTAAGAATTGTTTAATACAGTTGGGAAGAAACATATACATTTCCTTAATTGATACAAAGTTAAAGTGGCATATGATGGTCAAAGAGTTTTTTATTTTCGGTGGAACAATCAGACGGAGGTTTCATAGAGATTTGAGACAGTTAAATGTGTTAAAAATGGAGGAATTATTAATAGTCAATACTGAAAGTTGTATTGAAGAAATTAGGAGAAGAAAAGCGATTTGGGATACCACATTGGAAGAATATAAAAATAAAATTTAAAAAAAGTCCTGCATCAAATCTAGCCTAGTTTGTATTGTATCTTGTAATTTGACCACCAGCTCATCAAAAGATGCTGCGGACATTCTAATATAATTAAAGAACTTGTCGCTGTCATCTTTTAATATTCCGTAGAGGTTACGAAATGCCCCATTCACAGATCTAGCATATTTGATCAGATGAACAGCCCAGCCCATCTTCTCGTTTGTCTTCTCACTAATAGCCCACAGAAATTATATAAAAAAAAGGAGGAAACCTGGACAAAATTAGTAAAAATCTGTATTTTTGCACAGACGCTCTTTGGGGTGGGTTTTTTAACATGGTTTCCCCTGTGCATGTAGGCCTAACCCATGAGTCGATTATTACATAAGGTGCTCTATATACATTAATCCTATTCTGACATACTCAACTTCATCGAGTGCCAACTCATTCTGTGAACTATCGCGCCAGTATTCTTGACTGGAGACCTGGAACGGCCTCGTAAGGGGTAGGCCCGCTTTTTCGTCAACCCCCCCGCAAATGCGGACGACGGTGTTGGCGATGTTAGCAGACCTCCCATTGTCCTGGCTGTTGGACCCTGCCAGCCAGTTCATCATCGCTAACATTATAATCATTACTATCATAAGAATCGGAATCCTCATTATCATTGCTAATTTCATTGTCTTTAGTTGTTACAATGACAACATTCGAAATCATCTATTTCACCAGTAAAATCTTCCAGTTCCATTTTCTTTTTGCTATTTATGCACGATATCCCCTGACAATTGGTGCAAGCTCCACAGCATTCAAATCTGATTTTTCTGCAACCACACCTTATGTTGCAACCTTTTCGGTTATTGCAGATTTGGTTCAGTACATTATCTGGTGCTGGTGGGAGTACATCAACTGTCTCCGTACCAGCAAGCGGTTTTGTACATATGAAACAATTTCCATGTATATTGATCGAAACTCAAAATGCATCTGTCAAAGTCGGAACGAAGCACATTGGACAGATGAATTACGAGGAGATTATTCTCGATAATAATAATAATAGTGCTTCATGGACGTCCGTCCGGGTGCATAGGAAGCTAGATATTCGCGGAAACCCGTTTTCTTTGGAAATTTGACCTTGAATATCTCGCCAAGGGCGATGTTTTGGGAAAAAATACAATAGAATAATTTTGTAGATAATTAAATTCTAAACAACTTTCACATTGACTTCATGCACGTCCGATGCATAGGAAGTGCAAAAAATCGTTTTTTTTAAAGCTTCGACCTTGAATATGTCGAAAAGGGCGAGGTTTTGGGAAAAAATGCGAAATACCAATCTTGTGGATAATTGAATTCTCTACAACTTTCATGCTAACTTTATTGCTCTCTGAATATTTTTGGCACGGAAAAATTGCGAAAAACCATGTTTTTGAAAGTTTGACTTTGAATATCTCGAAACGTTGTGGGAGGTTTAGGAAAGAATAAGAAAGGCGACTTTTAGATAATTTAATTCTCTACCACTTTCACTTTGACCTCATGGGCATCCGATGCATAAAACGCGAGATATTTGCGAAAAACTTTGATTGATTGATTGATTGATTGATTGATTGATTGATTGATTGATTGATTTATTGATTATCTTTATTAGTTCTCAAAAATACCTTTATGGTGTAGAACATGTCAAAAAAATTACAAAGTTAATAAATAAAATGTAGTTACATGTCTAAAACAAACTTTAAATGGACATTAAATAAATAGAACAAACAAACACATTAAAAAGTTAATTACAGTAGTATAACAAACAGGTAATATAATATAACATTGATTATAAAAACAGATTTAATTAGGGCAGAAATTAGGGTCATTATAAAATTCTCCAATAAATAAATTTTTATTATGGAGTATTTCACATTTTTTTGAATATACGTAAAATTTACTCTATCAGTAATCAGATCAGATCTATATCTAGTATTGTGGCTGTGCTGCCTATTGCAGTTCTCAAGGAGATCCCTGTTGTTGCAGATGAAATTTACCGATTCATAGATATAAATGCACGGCAGAGTAAGTATTTTATTATTGATAAAATAATTTTTACATGATTCGTGATTCTGTAATTGATAGATGTTTCTTATACATCTTTTTTGTAATATAAAGATACGGAACATCTCTGGAGAATTAGCCCAAAATATAATTCCATATCTTATTCTGGATTGTATGTATGAATGGTAAGCAATTAGGGCTGATCTGGCATTAACCATGCTTGAAATCACTTTCAAGGCATAGCAGTAACGTGCTAGGCAGCTTGCAAGCATCCCAACATGGCATCGCCAATCAAGACGGGAATCAATTTGAATCCCCAAGAATTTCACACTGTTTACAGTTGTAATCTGTTTAGTTCTATTAGTGACTGTCAACTCATTATTTTTTTGACTATAATCAAATTTTATTAATTGAGTTTTATTTGTGTTGAGTAAAAGATTATTTGCAGCAAACCAATTTTCTAAGGTTTCGAGTGTAGAAAAAATATTTGTATTAAGATTTACAGTTGATGGATCACTAAAGATTAGAGAAGTATCATCAGCAAACTGAATTACATCTTCATCAACAGTGCATGCGAGATTATTGGTGTAGATAAGATAAAGGAGCGGGCCCAGCACAGAACCTTGAGGAACGCCCCTTTTAGCAGTGATAATCTCTGATTTTAATATTTCTCCCTTCTTATCTCGTTCAACCACTCTCTGCACTCTATTTTGAAGATATGATCCCATCAGCCGCAGGCTGAATTCAAAATCTTGGGCAGCCATGCTGGGATTTTTGTGAATTTGGGTTTGGAACACCTCAAAGAATGTCTGTGCAAGAATTCAGATTTTTACCAATTTTGTCCAGGTCAAATGCTAATTTCCGTAGGCTATAACTTGTATCGATCCTAATAAGAAATAACACATGGATCCATCCTCTACTCTCTCTCCTCTATGTAAAAGACACTGGTAAGAACATAGATATAAAATTTCTTTACCCATCGGAATAAAATACAGATGGTGATCTTACGACTATCGAAGTACCGAATTCAAGGAATCAAATTCAACGTAGTTCCCAACTATTTGTATGGTAGCACTGATATGATATTTTTGCCGTCACGTTACGCGCGACACAAAATGCTTGCATAAAAGTGCTCTTAGAAATGTTGGGCGGCTTTTTGTAGCTTGCGTTTTGTAATACAAGATAGCATGTTTTACAGAATGTGAAACGAACGGCAGTAAATAAAATGTTTGTTCCCAGTGATTTATAAATTGTCACCTGGCCTATTCTTGTAAACTAAACTTACAGAATAAATTGATTTATTATTATTTACAAAACGCGGCCGTAATTTTCCATCGCATCACGCTCTACACAAAAGGGTTGCTTAAATGGGCTATAATGTGCTGCCAAAGTCTGATGTTTTTTATCCATTAGTTTCACTAAACATCTCTTACGTCTACTTGCCCAACTATACCAAATAAATAATTTCTGCAAGTTTCTAATAATAAGTTATTTATTTATTAGGTACTTTATGAGTTTTATGTCATACTTATTATTTCTTACCGCAAAAGTATTTGTTTCCTATAAATAATGTATTTATTTGCTTATATGAATCATAAGATTCTCGATTATATTTATCCGTGTGTGAGGAATCCGTATCTGGCATAATTACTTTTGAGCCTGGATCTGATGATAATACATTGACCTAAAGAAGTAAAACTTTGTCTTTGCTCCAACTGCTTTTCTTAAATTAAATGTTTTCTAAAAATACAAAATACAATATTATCAGGCCAGATAGTAGTACTTATAATATTGACTAGGTCAATACCCCTGGCCAATTTAGGTCAAGTTCTCGATCATTTTGAGAGCTACATCTCCCATTTGTTTTGTTTATTACCTTTATATAAAATAAAGAACATAAGAAAACGCCAGCTGAGTGCCACTCGGTCCAAATGAATCTTGCTAACTGTTCTTAATAAAAAATTACTCCTTTGTTGGAAGCTCCAAGAGACTTGTCATGTGTTTTTTTCTCGGCCTTGATTTACTTAGTTGTAGGATAATCGTACAGTATTATCAACGTGTTTGATTTAACTAATTTTTAGGTAAAGTAATGAAAATTAATATGACTGAGTGTAGGTGTGAATGAAATGGTGAATTAAGTATTATTGAAATGAAATTAACCGCTATTAATTTAGTTACTGACAGTGGTTAAACAATTTTGAATTATAATAAACAAATAGTTTTTAGTTCCCTCTTTCAAAAAACATTCTTTGCAATTAGACAGACATTTGTCAGTAGAATAAAAAAATTTCTCCTGTCAAAGGCATTTTATAGTGGTTTAGAATTTTTAAATAATTTAAGTCTTATTTAAATAATACATTGTATATTATATATTCAAAAAAAAAAAAAAAAAAGAAATTATTTTCTATTTTAACATTATTCTATACATTGTCATGCAATTATTTTCGTGTCTCAGTTTGTTTACATACTACTGTGTTGTTCTTTTACTTTTGTGAGTACTTTTGTATCTTTAACATCAATAAGTTATATCTATCCATCTATATACATTATACATTATATCCGTACTACTTAGGCTAAACGGAAGTACAGACGACTATTCATTAGTCGAACTGAAATTATGAATTTTTTCATTAATTGTTATGTAAATTTAAACTTCATTTTTGGAAAAATCTGTAACATTTGTTTTATCGGAAAATAAATGTATTATTTTTATATAAAAAGTTCAATAATTAGGAAAGAGTATAATGTTTAGCTTGTACTTTTTTATTTTTAATTCAACTCTGGAGTGAAATAATGTCATTAAAAAAGTAAAGAATTATTAACACTTTGTTTGCGCAATCTGTTCATATAGTCCAGTCGGTAAAGTAAAAAATACACCAGAAGCTCGCAAAAAATGTTATCTGAGATTTTCGTTCAGTAACTGTTAGTGGGAGGATTAAACATCACAAAACCACAAAAATCTGTTCGGGGGGTGCCGCGCAACCCCCCCCCCCCCAAAAACCCACCCCTTCAGGGAAAAAGGCCTTATTTTACTGATAACTCGTTAACCGTTGAAGATATAAAAAAATTGCTCATCATAAAAAAGAAAGCTTGACTAATTGCCTAAAAAAAAGTCTTCTTGTAATTTTCTTGTATATGCTATGGTTTTCGAGGAAATCGATATTGACAAAAATTGCAAAATTTTTATTTTTAATGCGCGCGAATTTTAGCTTATTTGAAATTTTTTGCTCGCAGCCCATAGAAAAAATTGAATTGCTCAAAAACCAAACAAGCTAGGAAGAAAAATCTAAATGGTGTTAAAGGGGATATAAAATAATCTCTTGTGTTGCCATTTTTTGATGGCTATTGATATTTATTAGTATATAAAAATAACAATATAAGTTATCTCTTGATTTTTTGTGCATCTAACTATTCACAGGCCCATAAAAAATTTACCAGCATGTTGAAGTTAGCCAAGAAAAAAACCAAGAAAGGCTGCATATTCAATTTTTTGATATTTTTTTGTGTAATTTTTTAACTATTAACTGATTAGAAACAATAGTTATATGATATATAAACTGAAAAACAATTTTTTGAGCAGAATTTTCAAGATGTTTGAATCTTTTTTTTATTTTTAGGAAACAAAAAATTGGCCAAAATTTGGCTAACTTCGATATGCTGGTAAATTTGTAAATGTGAATGTTTTTATTCCTAACTTTTTCTGCATTGAAGTACTACCTTGAACTAAAAGATAATGCATTTATAACTTATATTAAAGTCAGTTATTTTTTTATGAGCCTGTGAGTAGTTAAAAGTGCAAAAAATAAAGAGGTAACTGTATTATATTGTTATTTTTATATACTAATAGACATCAATAGTCATCAAAAATGGAAACACAAGAGAGTATTCTATATCCCCTTTAAAACCCATTTTGATTTTTCTTCCTAGCTTCTTTGGCTTTTGAGCAATTCAACTATTTCTAAGCCGCGTGCAAAAAATTTCAAATAAATGAACATTTGTACACCTTAAAAATACAAATTTTACAATTTTTTTCAATATCAATTTTCTCGAAAATCATGGCATATGCAAGAAAATTACAACAGGACTTTTTTTTTAGGAAATTGGTCCTGCTTTCTTTTTTATGAAGAATTTTTTTATATCTTGACAAGTTATCAGCAAAATAAGGTTTTTTCACTGAAGTGATGGTTTTTTGGGAGGGTTGCGTGGCACCACCAAAACTGATTTTTGTGGTTTTGTGATATATAATACCTCCACTAACAGTTACTGAAGGAAAATCTCAGATAACATATTTTGTTGTGGAAATCTTTATAATTATTGGACTAATAGAACAAAATCATTTCAATCAGTACTAATTTATAACATATCGCACCACTTAATGAAAAAATGATTTTAATGAAACTTGGTAGGTGTATAGATGGCATGTGGACGAATATTAAGTAATTTTTCCAAAGTTATCATTCAATAGGAACTATTAGAAATCGATAGATAAAATTTTTATATGAATTTTAATATTTCTTCTGAAGCTTAGCCTTCCGAAACTGACCTGAAACAAATTCTAAAATGTATCTTAAGACCTTCATTTAGTTTTATTTCTCTACTTTTAGTAGATAGTAAATACATCAATTTGAAAAAAGTCGTCCTCGTATGATTTTCTTCCATTTTCTCCATGACAGATCAAGGAGGGTAAATATCTATATACATCAATTATCAGTAACTCCCTATACATTATGGCAAAGACAACAATATATGTTCCTATTGGGGGCAATTCCACCATGAAAATACGACTCTTTAATATAATGTTAATTTATTTACTTTAAATTAATAAACATACTTAAAAACGCATATAATTCAATTATTTTGAACACAAACTAATGATAAATCACATATAATTATATTTTTCATCGTTAAGTAAAAATTAATATTTTTCAATGAAAATTTTGTTGCTATTTTTTTAATCAATGATTATTTCTTCTACTAAATTGTCAACAAGAAAATAACTTTTGTTTTTCTTACTTTTTATTGGGTATTTTGCCACTGAAAAATATTTAAAAATTTTAATGAAAAAACCTCTGCGCCAAACGGATCAGACAGAGGTTGGTTCTTGAGTACTTGACTGTTTCAAAAAGTCTCACACCTAAAAATATATAAACTAGAACAATGTTATAAACTAAAAACTCAAAATCAAAGCTATAGGAAGTTAACGTTTCGGAAGAGAATCTACTTCCGTTCTCAAAACTTTTTTGGCTGTCAACCATGACAGTTCTTTCATGGTTGACGGCCAAAAAAGTTTTGAGAACGGAAGTAGATTCTCTTCCGAAACGTTAACTTCCTATAGCTTTGATTTTGAGTTTTTAGTTTATAACATTGTTCTAGTTTATATATTTTTAGGTGTGAGACTTTTTGAAACAGTCAAGTACTCAAGAACCAACCTCTGTCTGATCCGTTTGGCGCAGAGGTTTTTTCATTAAAATTTTTAAATATTTTTCAGTGGCAAAATACCCAATAAAAAGTAAGAAAATCTGAATATGCCACAAATAAACAATTACAGACAATAACTTTTGTTTATCTTTGAAAAAAAAAAAAATTTAAGTAATTGTTCAAACAATAAAATACTTGATTCCGAGAGTCGGAATGGTTCTGATTTCGAACAACGTAATATAGCAAGCATTTTTGAATAATTGACTCAGTTATACTGTGTACTGTTAATTTTGATGGCAATACCGTGTAATTTTAAAAATGATTATATTTTATTTTTAGTTGTAATATGAAATTAAATTTGGATTACCTCCTATCCATCTTATGGGAATATCTGAGTTTGATACGAGTTTACACCAAGAAGCCTGGACAGCCGCCAGACTTCTCCGATGGTTTAATTTTAAGAAAAGGTGTTACCGTTGAACATGTTTGTCATGCTATACATAGGACACTCGCAGCTCAGTTTAAATATGCCTTGGTGTGGGGAACTAGCACCAAATATTCTCCACAACGTGTTGGCACTAATCATATGATGCATGATGAGGATGTTATTCAGGTTGTTAAAAAATAAGTGCTTTTACATCTCGGTTATTACGGATAAAAACTTTTATAAAGTTACATGTGTAAAATGATATTTATATTAAAAGTAATTTGAATAAAACTTAAAAACCAGACATCTAGCTTTTTATTTTTATTAAAAGGCTACAAAATTGGACAACCAAACCCATTCTTAGCAGTTATGTAATGTGGCTAGGTAAAACCTAGTGTGTAACTGTAAATAAAGTAAATGCCACTTGCATAGTTGGTTAGGTTTGCGCTTACATATGAAACAAGGTTACTAAAGTGAGAATTTGCTAACCTGGTCGGTGAAATGGATATTGAAAATCAAGGCGAGTTTAAAAATCAAATAGCTCAGGGTTCAAGAATTTAACTCGATTTAAAACTTAATTCTAAAGCAAGCACTTTGAAGCTGGCAGGTATGACTCCTATTGTGATAAGTAGTTGCATAAGAAAAAAGTCGGACTGAAGCAAGATTTAAAAATACTCATAGTTTGAACTTGAGGCGGTTTAATATAAGGTTTAAATTTTTCAGGCAACTAAAACAAGGTGATTGCTGGAGCAGAAACATTTTTTGCAGAGGTTCACATATTATAAATAAGTATGTACTGTTTCGAATTTGAAGCTCAGGAACCTATTCTTTTAAACAATTGAAATTACAAAATATCGCTTTTTTATAAATAGCTTTTTAAAACAATTTAATGTTGTAATAATATAGTATCGATTTAGATAGAATTTTGGAGTATATGCTCTTTTGGATGACCACAGAAAATGTTTAGTTAACACTTATTAAGAGTGTCACTAAGAAAAGTCAATTTGACAGTTCCTACTGGCCGGATTTTTTTGCAAATATTTGTTCAAAATGATTATGGATAATAGAAAACATGACCAGATGTGTTGAAATTCACTTAGATTTAAAAAAAAAACAAACAAGTTGGTGGACAGCGTTGGCCCACCGTGGTCATCGAGCCAAATGTCCAATGTGACCGCGGTGGGCATGTGTGACCGTCACTAGATTGTTTTTTCGAAACACGTTTCACAAACAAATAAGTATTTTTGAGTTATTTGTGTTTTTTGGTTGCTTGACATATCACTAACTAATCAATAAAATAAGTTACAGTCACACCAGAGTATCAATAATACTTATCTTATCTATAATATTTATCTTTTGACAATGGTGGTCAACACTGACCACCAGAACGGAAACCAAGTACAGCGAAATATTGCTACAAGCATTCTAATTCACTTCCTACATCTTTAACGTGGCTGTGATGGACCTCCGCAGACTACCACGGCCTGAACTGTAAAAATGTCTAGTGGACAACGTTAGTCCACCATGGCAAGTATGGAAAAATTATTTACTCTCAAATGGTGGACACTGTTGACCCACCACGCCACTTTACGTGTTAAAATATTTATTTGAAGGCTGAAAAAACAGAAATTGTTTACAATTTTATGGCCCCATAAAAGTATTCCAGTAAGTCGTAGAGACCTTGGCTATAGATGAGTTAACAAATAATATAAATGTTGGTTTTGAATGAAAGCAATTCATTTGTTTTTGGATGTAAGGCCTTTAAATGGGTATTGCATCAAATTCTCATAAATTGTAATTTCATGGTTTTGCAATAGAAGTATTGGGCTTATTGAATCATACCTTAGTGATAGACAACAATATGTTACTTACAACAACAGTCTATCAAGTCGACTTGAAGTGAACACTGGTGTGCCACAAAGTTCTGCGCTCGGTCCAATTCTATTTCTTATTTATATTAATGATCTACTTCTTGATGGACAATACAACTTCAACTATTCAACTAATAATAGTTTAGACAATTTAATGGTGTCAATGGTAGAAACAGAATTGAAAATAGAAAATTCATTCCTTGTCAATCAATTAAACCTCAAAACCACTAAGACTGAGACTGAGTTTTAATCTTGGAGGTATGCATCAAACAGGTAATCCGGATTCTATTAAATTTGTCGGTGTTCATTTGGACTGCAAATATTATGGGAAAGTGATACAGATCTTGTTTGTAAGAAAATTTCTGAAAATATATACTTGGGAGTTGCTACAAGGACGCCGCGCATGCGCATTCGCACGACTTATTATTGAACCGCCGCACAGAGAAATTGGAATATTTTATGCAATTTTCTGAAAAAGAAGGCGGGGGGACACCCCCCGCACCCCCCGTTTTTGTCTGCGACGCTAATGCTGCCTGCGGCGCTGATAATTTATTAACAATTATTTAGCAAAATAAAAATCAACCTAACTAACCCAACTACCATCACATGAAAGAGATAACGTATTATATGAAAAAAAAGAACATTTCTGTCGTCAAATCCAACCAGAATTTGTGAAAAAGGATATTAATCGTTACAAAATATTTAAAAAAAAAAGTCCAGCTGGCAGTATTTGAACCCGGGACCTGCCGCTCCACAACGCGACAACGTTACGCATAGGACAGCGATCCACGTGGAAAACATCGCTATAGCTCGGAATAAATAGTATCTAACCAAACCAATTGCCGCGGCGGACAGCTAAGAAATAATAGATGTCCGCCGCGGCGTCCTTGTAGACAGTCCCTATATACTTCTCAGTTTGACATATCAGGTATGTACAAAAACTCATCACAACGTATCACAGTCTTATTTATTCTATGATATCTTATGCTATACTTGTGTGGGGATATGCTAGCTCTACTGCTAGTGTATTCTTCTTACAAAAACGAGCAATGCAAATAGTTGCGGGTCTCAAAATCAGAGATGACTAAATTTAAATTTACAAATAAAAAACAAAAGTGAAATGTGTTAAATGTCGAGAATACTTCCATTCCAGCTGCTTAAAGCAATCATCAATGAAAAAAAATGCATAATTTGTCAGCATGCATGCGAGGAAGAGGTTAAATGCAGTGAAGAAACAGAATTTCGAAACTCAAATATGCAAACTACAGGAACTATGATAGAAGTTATCTAAAATAAATACTGACAGAAAAAGATACAATTATTACTGAATTAAGAAATATTATTAAATATCAAGAACAAATTATTAATTTGCTTAATGATAAGAATTCCAGTAAAAAATTAGAAACTAAGAAACCATCAATCATGCAAAAAAGTACTGAAGTAGAAGTAAAGATAGACAAGAATTTTTTACCTACCCAAGAAAAAGTGACTAGACCCGTTGAAAATCTAATAAACAAAAACACTGCTCTATTAGAATAGGTACAACAAAACATTATGCGTGATGTAATAAATCTCGGAAATGATATACCGGGCACATCATACACCGAAGTTGCATCGATGTAGAATATGGACCGAGGGCGACTCATTAAGGGAATATGATTTAAGGAAAACTTTTTTTGCTCAGAGACAGTAGAGGAGAAACCCAGGCCTAATCTTTGTCCAAAATTAGAAACAAAAAGTATACATAAACAAAAAAATATCAAAGGATCTGAGAAATTTGAGTCATCCTCAGACATTAATTCTCCATTTTCTAAAACTCAATATAAGTTGTCAATATTCGACATAAACATTCAGTGTACACAATAAATTATTGGAACTTAACCAATTACTTTCAGAAAACAAGTATGATATTATTTGTTTCAGTGAGGTATGGTGTTACGAAGAACAAATTAAACATGTTCACTTAAATAGTTATGTTCTGGCGAGCTATTACATAAGATCAAATCATATTCATGGTGGCGCAGCTATCTGTGTCAAAGATGGGTTAGAATATAAGCCATATCAATAGGCGAATAGATTGTGTGTGGACATGCATTTTGAAGTGTGTACTATTGAATTAATTAAGTTTAAGTTAATTATATGCTGCGGTTATCGATCTGATTTTGAAATCTTCAATAACAATCTGATAACATTTTTGGACAAAACATCATTAGATAAAAAAATTACGTTTTGTGCCAACTTTTATGTGGATTTCATAAGGAATCAAATAATTCTCAAGCTCTAGCAAATCTCTTTCTTTCATTCGGTATGTATGAATGTATAAGTGATTTGGGGTTGCAAATAAATCTGCACCAAGAATAGATAATATTTTCTCCAACATAGACCCCAATCTCTATGAGACAGAAGTATATAATCCTTGCTTATCTGACCATGAGAGTTTATGTTTTTACTATTTTAACTCCACAATGATTTATTCTGAAAATGAACATCAAAATTACAGATTAATCAATAATTTTACTAAGGAAAATTATAAATTATCAGTTTCAAATTCAGACTGGTTTACCACTAGTGATGTTAATCTAATGTCTGAAATCATGATGCATAACATAACAGAAGCTTTCGATAATTCCTTTCCACTTAAAGAGGGGAAAAAGAGACAACAAAATTAAGTCCAGTCAACGAATTAAAATAATGAAAAATAACCTGGTAGTGTTAGATGACTTCAATAAGTTTAACAGTAATTTTAAAAACACTATATGAAACTATAAATTATAACACAAACCTCATTGCAGATGCTTTTAACAAAAAGGTAGCATGGTCAATTATAAATCAAAATAAACCCAGTCATACTCTCAAAATCTCAGTTGAAGATTTAATTAATTTTTTTGTTAAATTTCAGGTGAAATTTCAAATGAATTAAAGTAATATTTAAATCACTTAAGGAAAAATCAAGTTATGTTCTCCTTTTACCTTGAATCAGTATCGGTACTAGAAGTTAGTACCCTAATTGATAAATTAAGTACATCTAAGTGCAAAGACTATTAAGGTTTGAATAGCGATATGATCAAACTAGTAAAAGAAGAACTTTTATTACAGATCATACATTTAATTAATTTATGTTTTGAAGAAAAAATTTTACACCAGTTTTTACAAAAGGGAATGAAAATCTTACAACAAATTACAGACCAATCTCAATGTACCTATTATTAGAGTTAGTCTTTAAAGTTAGATTAATGAAGTATTTGGAGTCGAAACGTTTGCTTAATTGTAGTCAGTGTGGATATAGAGAAGGAAAATCTACTACTAAGGCATATATAGACATAGTAACCTTTATTACTGACCCGTTTGAAAATGGAAATATGACCATGGCATCCTATCTAGATTTATCTAAGGCTTTCGATTGTGTTTCTACTGTTATATTATGAATAAAATTAGAAACCTATGGTATTAAAGGACCTGCCCTATCTTTTATTCAAAGTTACATCACAAATAGGTATCAGTGTGTAAGTTCCGGCACTGTTTGGTCTTCTCTAAAGCCTCTCAAACATGAAGTTCCTCAGGGATCCATCTTGGGATCAGTCCTATTTACAATTTATTTCAATGATATATCGTTACATCTGACTGGTAAACATATTGAATACGCTGATGACACTGCCCTAATTGCTGTGGAAAAGGATTCAAAACATCTCAAATAAATATCTCAGCAGAAATGCACTCTCAAGTTTATTTTAATAATATCAGATTAAAGTTAAATGAGGAAAAGACTCAAACTCCCATTTTCAATTTTAACCCTTCTATTTCCATCAACAATAATGAGCCTGTAAAATACTTAGGTCTCACTCTTGATAGTAAGCTCTCTTAGGAAGCTCACATAGATTGCTTGTCCAAAAAATTGTCTAGTTGTATCTACTTATTAACAAATCTCAATTTCCTCGTTCATCAAAATGTAATTGTAATGGCTTATCATGCACTTTTCCATAGTATAATGTGCTATGGCATTACACTTTGGGGGGATCTCCACATGCCTACAAAATATTAAAGCTGCAGAAAAGTGAGATAGGAACCATTACAACTGCTAAATATAATGATACCTGCAGACCCTTATAAACATCTAGGAATACTGTCCATGCACAAAACCATTTCCATGAATATCAATTTGCTAGCTATAATACCAGACATAAACCCATAATTGCACCACATTTCCGCTTATCAAGAAATGTTAATAGTTACAGATATTTATCCATAAAATTATATATGCTACCTAATGAAGGGAAGCATTTAGGAAAAAAGTTTCTGATAAAATTTAAAGATTTTCTGAAAGAAAATGTTTTTTATGAGGTCCAAGAATTTCTTGATTATTTCAGCACATCTCACAGTCAGGTCTCCTGATTTTCAATTTTTATTGTACTGACATGTATATTTTATATGTTTCATGAAGTATTTTTCTTTATTGGTTAGGGCCAAACAGAGCAGAAAGTATAGAAAAATAAAATGAATAATACCTACTATAGGTAGTATTATTCATTTTATTTTTCTATTGTGTTATTTGTATACAGAGCTGGGCACTACTTGAAGTAAAAGTAGTATAAATTGTACCTACTTCAATTACTTTTTTAACTTGAAGTATTTAACTTCCCGAAGAAATGAGTACTTACTTGCAGATATTTTAGAATAGTACTTAGTAGGTACTTGTTAAACGAAATGAAAATACTTGAAGTACTTTACAATTTACTTGAAGTATATAAAATACTTGATTACTACTTCAAGTACCTTAGGTACTGCAAGTAAGTTTACAATCCAGTTTAAACTTGCAGAGTGATATTCGTTATTGCTAAAAAGAGCATTTGCCTTTAGTTTGTATTAGACAGAATAGTATAGTATATAACAGTTTCTGACCAGGCAGAAAATTTTCGTTGTCAGTGCTCATTGCTGAAAAACCATATGCCAACATTTTCTGCTTGCCCATTTTCCAGATTCTTGGTAAAAAATTGGACCTTTGGCCAAAAACGGCCCACAACTGGTGCTTTCCAAAAAAAAATGTTGGCACCTTCTCAAACTTGTAATTTATTTACCAAAGAATAGGCTCTGTGAGTGCCAACATTTTTTTCTCAATGTAACTCCCCCCCCCCTCTCCCCAACCCCAAAACATTCAAATACCGATTATTATGCCAAAAAGGATACAAAATGACACATTTAGCGAGTATATAATGATCGAGAAATTATTCTTTTTAACATAACAAAGTATTCGAATGTGTTTTTACATTGAGAAAGAAATGTTGGCACTCACAGAGACTATTCTTTGGTACAAAAACTACAAGTTTGAGAAGGTGTCAACATTTTCTTTTTTGAAAAGCACCAGTTTTGGCCAAAAGTTCAATTTTTGACCAAAAATCTGGAAAACAGGCAAGCACAAAATGTTAGCATATAGTTCTCTAGCAATGAGCATTGACAACGAAAATTTTCCGCCTGGTCAGAAAGTTATACTATTACTACATTCAGGGGCGGTTTTAACATGCTTGCCGCCCCGGCACTATTTTAAGATGCCGCCCCTACTCTTAAAATATAACATGTATATACTACCCAAAAATTTTTCCCAAAAAAAAACCAATACTTACAAAACTTTCTCTTTTTGTATATTTTAAAAGAACAAAGGACACATTAGAGGTGAGTGGTATATAAAATGACGTTTCTGTATAACACATATTTATTAAAAATAAAGAAAAGATAAAATTATAAAAGATCAAGACGAACTTTTCCTGCTTTTTTCACAGCAAAATCGTTGATTATATCGCCTGTTTGCATAGTTTTTAAAATATCATTTTCAATTTTTAATACTGCTAGTGAATTTAGCCTTTCCTTCGTCATTGTGGACCGTAACTTTACCCGTTGCAAGGTTTGCTTAAAAATATTCTAATTTGTTTGACCCCAACAACTTGCTCAATTTTAGAATTGTTAAAGATTTCTTCTTCGTCAAATCGTTCAGTTGAATTTTGAACTGAGCGCATTCTGGCGGTAGGGCCTCTTCTAAATCTTTGCTAATGTTGCGTATGATTTGTCTATGTCCTGCTGGTCACTAGTAGTAATTAAGTTCTCAAAAAAGCCAAATTGTTCATTTAATTTCTTGTGAATTTCACCTCGTCTGGGCAGCTCCTCGGTTAATCTATCGATTATTACATGCCTTATGCAATATTCAAAAGAAAAAAATTTTGCCGCCCTTGAAATTTTGCCGCCCTGGGCACTCGCCCAGTGTGCCCAGTGGTAAAACCGCCACTGACTACATTCCCTCTTCACTAGCACCAATCCCCAAAGAGTTCTGTTTCACAATTGAATATTTTCTAGGGCGGCTAATGCCAAAATGGGCAGGGGGGCAGGTCTGACTCACATAAGATAAAATATTCAGAAAAATATTTGCTAAAACATAACAGCAATGATAAACATGTTATATCCCAGGCCCCTTATATGGAGCTATCTACTAGACTATAATATTCAAGAAATTTTCTTAGTAATTTTAGAATACGTTAATGAAATGAAATGTTGTGTTTTTTTTTAGGAGCAAAATTTTATTAAGTAAATAAATAAAGCATATTCAAAAAACTGTATCATTATTTAAAATATACCCTAAATATAAAAAAATATGTCAATGTACAGAAATATTAACAGATAAAGATTGGTTTAGGTAAAACTAAAAAATTTAAAGTACTTGAAGTATTTACATGTACTTGTTAGAATTAAATGACTAACTGAAGTAGTACTTACACCCAAAATTGCTCAAGTACTAACTTGAAGTACTTGATACTTGAAGTATTCTGCTTTTTGAAAACTAATTGATACTTAATACAAGTACCCGAACTAACTATTTGGTACTTGATACTTGAAGTAGTTTAAATTAGTACTTTGCCCAGCTCTGTTTGTATACTTATATTTTGTAAGTTTTTTACCTTGAATGAAATTTGCAATGTTTTTTACTGAGGAGTGTACACAGTTGTAATTGTCTCACATGAAATAAATTATCTATCTATCATACCAAAATTGAAAATATTATCTAATAATATATAATAATAATAAATATTATCCATAAAACACGTCACTCAGAATTTCACCTTTTTGGACCCCTCCCTCTTCCTTTGTCACGCTAACTCACACTTTCAGCAACCTCCCTAATAAGTATTACGTCACAAAAGCTAGCCCACCTCCCTATAAACGATTTCTTGTGATTAAAAATAGCATATCGATGAATAATTCAAAATACTTTTTATTTCGAAAATATAAATTTAAAAAAATATATATAATTAAGTATATACAATCTGAAACATTAATTTTTGACTATCCATATGTATATTTACAGGCTTTTAACTACTTGAGAATGACTTTCTATCATAATGAAAAAACTTTAAAAACTGCCAAGTTATGAAAAAAATTAAAATAAAATTGATGTACTGCAAACGTCACATTTCCTTAGACCCCCGCCTCCCCCTTGTCATATCTTGTCACGCCATATGATGCCCCTCCCTCCCCCTTATTTGCGAACGTATTTTATGAACGGCCCCAAAGTAAGTACTTTCTAATATATAAAAAATAACGATAAAAAAAATTTAACACCTTGTATAATTATTAATTAATAATAATAATAATTTCTTTTCACTATTTCGGGTATGCTCTTGTTACACCTTAATATTACACTTTTAACCCTTTAATTCCTGGAACCGGATAAATCCGCAAAAATTTTTCGTGCTCCCAGCACGGGAACCGGATATTTACAAAGGCCATATTTACACTGTAGTTCGTATCCGTTTTTATTTTGCATTTTTTTTTGGTGAAAGTCTCTGTTTTCTTATGTTTTTGAAAAAATAAATGTTGATTATTTGAATTTACATGGCTAAACGAAGCATGTATATGCGCATAAGTTTACCTGAACCGTACGGTTCCGCAAGGGCCTCCCGCTGCCGTTTTGCGGGCTCGACATGTAAAAACCAGTGCCGGAATGAAAGGGTTAAGGAACTTTTTAAGTAAAACTCAAACACTGGAACCATTTTTATTAAAATAGTACAATAATTTAATGTAGTGATGAATCTAACCATAGCAGAGGTTTGTGCCCATTGAAACATTTAATCAGCAGCACATGAACTACAATATACCAAAATTTCAGCCAATTTGATAGGGACCGCTTTTCCATTAATTAGTGCGTGGTCCTTTCATCACCATTTTTTTAATAAATGTATCAATGAATTGCTGACGAAGAGAGTACTGTAATTTTTCCTTTCAATTATTTCAATTCCGAAGCCTCCTATCTTACATTTTATAATGCAAGTGTGTGTGAAGTGCAGTTATAGATAGTTTTTTTTTTTGTATCATTAAATAATGATATCATCCTCTTATTAAAAATGTATTGAGCACACTTTCATTTCTGCACAACTTCTATTTTTAAAACATCATCTTTTTCCAAGTCGCCATATAAATTTTCTACATATACGTAGCATTCTGTTGACTTTGGAAAACAATGAAATAGAATTTTACTTTCATAATCACAATATATTTTATTCAAATAAAATTACAGAAGTCGTCACAACAATATGAAAGTGTTCTTGTTTTCTGCCACCCGATGTCATAAGGTTACACATACCAGAGCCTAAAAGCATTCTTTCTTTTATTTCTAATACTCTTGAAATTATGACGAAGAATGATTGTAAATAAGACGCACTTTTATCTAAATACATTTATTAGTCATACAAAAAATAGACATTATTTACATGTACTAGATTAGTATACACAAAAATAAAATTTTAATAAAAATATATTTGGAAGAATTCTTTGAGTTTGGTTACAAAAATAATATCAACTATCATTTAAGAAGAAAAAAATAGTTACCATAATTCAAGAACTCTTATCATTCTTATATGATATATAGTTTGTAATACCTTAAAACAAAACATGCAAATGGGTATATACATATATATCAGCGGCGGCCAGTCAGGGATGGCACGGTAGGCAGTGCCCACCCAATTATTTAAGAGCGCCAAGGCCAAGCAGTGGTTCATCATAAAATTTTGCCATTAATTAATTTTAATATAAAAATTATAAAATTAAAAATTATTTTTATTTATAATATTTTTAATATTTTACTACATATTAATCTGCCTCCACCAAGTTCACATACGAATCCGCTTAATCTTAATACCGGGTCGCTTGCCGCTAATATTTTATGCATATGAACTTAACCTCTTAACTACAATTAACCAGGGTGGGCAGTGGACACTGAAATTGTGTTATACTACACCTACGCATATGTTGGTCATTCTCTTCGATCTTACGCCTGCAACACGAAACGTATGTCTATGTCGTACACTGTCTGCCTTTAGGCGATTTATATCTAGGGATGGCATGTCACGCATAAAGAAAACTTAAACTTAATAATGTATATTGATATTTGAATTGTTGAATAGTATTGTTTACATTTGATAATATATCAAAATCAAACCGGAAAATGAAAAATGACTAATTAGGTAATAAATGTCTTAACATTGATTAAATGATTAGGTAGTTAATTTCTTAATCTTATGAGAATGTCAAATAGAATATTAATTTCTAATCTGATATTTGATAAATAATGAAAAAAAGAAGTTAGTGTGACATTAATTACGATTATTATTATTTGTAAATGATGCAAATTCAAATAGATACCGAGCTTTTTAGTTTGTGGGTGAAATGTGGACAGTGCCTACTCCATCCCTTCCCTTTCTTTTACAATCGTAATTTCTCGCCAAAAATCGTTTCAGTATGCAAGCAACAGAACAGAAGTTAAGTAAGTACTATAAATTTGCATAATTTGTTTTTGTAATCTGTGATCTGTGGTGGTATTAATTAATTGTTTACTGTTTCGTGTTTACTTTTTACTTACTTTTTTAGCAGGAAAAACTGAAAAGTGTGTTATGGTAAGAGTGAATAATTTAAATTAGTGGATTAGCCATGGCCAATGTAACACAAGCGGTGAGCGATAATGGTGACATTATACATTTTTTATTAAAGAATAGTTTTGCGTCCCTAACTTATGATGACAAAATTTTTATAACTAAATTAGAACGACCTTGCCCCGCTATGGGGAATCTTATTGATGTAAATTCAAAATCGTCGAACAGAAAATTATGTGTCACATGGTATCAAAAGTGTTTATGGCTTTCTGGAAGTGAAACATAAAACAAACTTTATTGCTGGCCATGCATGTTATTCAGTAAAAATAGTAATAATCCGTGGAATTCAACAGGAATAAATAATTTAAAAACGTTATGCAAGGCAATTGAAAAACACAATATATCGAAAGAGCCTTTCTGATTTAAAGTATAAAGTATTTGGCCTTCAAAATATTCAAAATTCACTAGATTCTGCCCATCGCATGGGTATTATTAAACATAATGAAACGGTCAAAGAAAATCGGGATATTATAAAGAGGTTATGATATACAATATTTTTAATAACACAAGAATTAGCTTTTCGAGGGCACGACGAAAACATCGACTCACACAACCGAGGTAATTTTAAGGAACTCGCAGAATTTTTAAGTGGTTACGACCCAAAATTTAACGCATGTTTACGGGAATCATCTGTTTTACCGGTATGTCGAAAAATATACACAATGATTTAATAGATTCAATTAACTATGTAGTTTGTAAACACTTGTCAGAAATTCAAAATTAGGTTTGTTTTTCATGGCAAGTCGATGAAACTACAGACATATCTTGTCATTCTCAGTTATCAGTTATTTTTCGGTACACGCACGAAGGTAATATTAAGGAACATTTTATGGGGTTTTTTGATGTAAGGGACGTACAGCTGTTGAAAAATTTAATTTCAAGGAAAAATTAGTCGGGCAAACTTATGTAATGTCAGGACATTTAAATGGGTTACAGTTGCAAGTGAAAAATATTGCTCCACGAGCGTTGTTCACTCATTGCTACGGTCATCGTTTAAATTTAATTCTGCAAGATGAAGTTTTTGAGATAATTACAGAAGTGATGATTCTGATTTTGCGAAAGCTCCGGTAACAATTCGGGAAGCATTTGGATATTTAAAATTTTTAAACGGTTTTAATAACTTTTTTTACTTCAAGTTTTTGATTTAGTTTTTACACAGACAGATTTAATATATTCTTTTATTCAAAATAAATCAAGTGATATTTTATTTTGTAAATCGTGAATGGACAACCTCTTAAGTACAATAAGAAAATATCGAAATGAAGATTACTATTTCGAAGGTATTTACGATAACACGGTTAGTATTCTAGGTTCACTGCCAAAAAAAAAAGAAAAGTTAATCTTAATCTTCCGGGAAGCAGTAATGAAAACTTACAATATAAGCGTTTGTATTATGAAATTTTGGATTTAACAATAACGCAAATTGAAGTACGATTTTCTGATATGGACAATTTAAAATTTTTTTATCTTTTAGATACAAGTAAATTTACAGTTCTTGATAAACGATTTCCAGCCAATTTATTAGCAGCCTTGTTCAACAACTATCCGAATTTCTTTCACAAGGATAAATTAGAAAACGAATTAAGGGTAATATATTCGGATAAAGATATCTTGGGCACTTCTGTAGACTTGGTAGGTAAACTTAAATTTATTTTTTCTAACTCTTTGCAAACCGAAATTTCTGAAATATATAAATTAATATCTTTAATTCTGTCAATACCCACAACATCTGCTTCGGTTGAGAGGAGCTTTTGGTGCTGAAGAAAATAAAAAATTTTTGCCAGGAACAGCATGTTTCAATCACGTTTAAATAATATTTCAATTATTTCAATAGAAAAAGAATTTGTAAAATCTCTAAATAAAACTTCCACCTGAAGTTATAGATAGATCATTTTGCACGAACCAAGGATCACCGCATAGAATTAATGTACAAGAACATCTAATTAATTGATTTCCAACACAGATCACGTCGAATATGAATATTTATTGATTTTTAGAAGTTACCGTTATGCATTGCTTTTATTTTTTCTGTTACTTACTTTCCAATATTTCCCAGAGATTTTATTTATTTGTTTATTTATTTTAAGTAGTTAATAATTTCAGTTCCATCCACAGAGCCGATATACGGTTTGATCATAGAGATTTTATTTTTATTTATAATTTATTATTTGTTGATTTGTTCTAGAGTCTACTTTGTTTATTTATTTCTTCATTTATTTATTTTAAGTAATTAACGGAACATGAAACGCAGTCCATCCACCGAGCCGATATTCAGTTTGATCATAGAGATTTCATTTTTATTTATAATTTATTATTTGTTGATTTGTTCTAGAGTCTATTTTGTTCATTCATTTCTTCATTTATTTGTTTTAAGTAGTTTTTTATTTCAGTGGGTCATGAAGTTTCATCCACCGAGCCGAATACGACGCGTGCAAGGGATCGGTAAAAGTTTTCCAACTTCGGTTGTGAAAGTGCACGCTTAACTTGATTACTATCAGGTTATCCGATAACCTTGAACTGTAAAAAAAAGGAAGGTCTGGGTTAACCGATAACCTTGAACTCTCAAAAATATTTCGCCTGCGGCGTTCTCTATCAACTACTACTGCCCACTCACAGCTAAAAGTCACGGGCCGCCACTGATATATATTGCTCAATTGAAATAGTTCTCAGTATTTTAATAAAAATACTGTCAGATTTTATCTATATATGTAAAAATAAATACATAAATAATGAGACACGAGACTTTAACGAATTTAATTGAACAAATAAAAATAAAGATCACAATAGACAAAAAATGTCATGCTTGCTTGTATTCTTATAGTCTTTAGAACACTAAATTATTTTTGTTTTCTAAAATATTTTTTATTTATTTTAGAACTTAAGATCTATATACTAACCCCTCTGTATGATTCACATTTAAAGCTTTTCTTGTAAAATATTTTAAAATTAACTATGTTGAACGTTAACATTCTAAAATTTCATGTGAAGGCACATAAGATATTTAATCTGTCAGTAATCTGTTGATTTCTCAGTTTTTTAAATTTTTAAAGATTTTCCTGCATTACTTTGAAATGCATAGTGTCCAAGAGTACCCAATTATTCATCTCTGGCTCTTATGAACACATTTGTAATCTATTTCAAAATTTTTCTTTACATCATTGTTCTCATTTTGAAACCATTAATCTTATGTGCCCTGGATTTCTTTTTTATTAGATTAGTAAGATATATACTCTCTATTACAGAACTATTTGTATCTATTATGTTACCTATTACCATCTATTATCTATCTAGATATTTCAGTATTTTCAAAATTATTACTGGATTTGAGTACAAACTATCAAATTTATTCTACTAATACACTTAAAGTACAGGAAAATTAGCAATTTAGGGTAACAAAAACTAATAAAAGAATCATTTCCGGGATATAAGTAGGTAATAATATGTAGAATAAAATGATGCATTCTTGGCACTTCCAAGTTCTGGGAAAATTCAAAAGAATTTTGAAAAACTTTTTGACTTTCAGTTTCTTTTCTCTAGCAGCTAGAATAATGAAAATATAAAAAAATATGTTCAACAAAAGTTGTAGCACGTCTCTTTCTCTACAAAAGTCTTTGCAAATTTTTGTCTTACCCAAGTATTTTCTGTGATTATATCCCTGATATTCGAATGATTCAGAATGTGAATCTGAATAAATAAAGTCATATTTTATTATATTTTTCAATGAAAATTCTGTTGTATGTTTTATTTTTGTAACCTTTCCATATAATAATGTAACATGTAACCAAAAACATTATCACGAGTTACTTCCAGATTTTTTAAATTTTTCTTCCACGGTAACTGGTCTACGTCTAACAGCCGGTTTTACAATCGCAAGTTAACTTTCATGTTAGTTGACTCTTACTTGCAGGTTAACTACAACTTTACCGACACTTGCGTTTTTCAATATAAAGTTAAGTGATGGTTTGTAAACGAGAGGTTGGGAATAAAATTTATAATGTTGGTACTGGAAAAATGGGTAATATACATAAAATGTATGAATTTTAGCCAGTCACGCCTTCTATCAAATATAAATGTCAGAAGCAATTTATGAGTTAGTGGTCTATTATTAAGTAAGTAAGTAGTATTCGATCTATTAAAAAAATCTCTTTCATCGTATTCTTCGAAAAAGTTAAGTCTATACCGGATTACCTTGGCTCCTCATCACTGATATATGAACTTACTTTGTATATATCCATTTTCAAGCGAAATGTCAAAAAATTATTTTGTGACACTTATTTTATAGGTTATAAATTGCCAGTAAACTGTCAACTTCTAGTTTACCCACACCTCATCTGCTAGTAAAGTTAACTACTAGATAACTACAACATTGAAAATAACCAGCTATTGTAAAACCCAATTTCTATAATAACCTGAAAGTTAACTCTGACTGGAAGTTAACCATCTATTGTAAAACCGGCTGTAAGTAGGTCTGTATGACTGGACCCCCAAACCTCAAAACTAACCTTACTTTGTCCATTTCATCAGATAGATTCCAATAGTGTAACCAAGTACATTTGCGAAATTTTGACACTGTCTAAAAGTTGGAACAGGTTTATGGTATATAACCCCGAAATGGTGTGAGATATCAAAAAATGTGTTCAGACCTTTTTTGTAGAGAAAAAGAAGAGCTACAACTTTTGTTGGAAACTTTTTCTTTATTTTCATTATATTAGCAGCTAGAGCAAAAAAACCGAAAATCAGAAAAAATTTTCAAAATTTTTCTGAATTTTCCCGGAACGTGGAAGTGCAAGGAATGCAACATTTCATTCTACAGGTTATTACCCTTAAATCCCAGAGATGATCCTTTTATTAGTCTTTGCGAGGTTTTTACAAAATTTTGCCTTCATTGGCTGTACTATTAGGAAAAGAACTCGGGGTATTTAAAACTGGGTGTGTTCAGAAAAGCACATGAACTCATTTAAAGAATTCATGAACTTTTCTAGTTTTATATTGTTTCTTATCAACCATCGGAAATTAGTTATCATTTTTGAGCTTATCACCAACAGCAAGATAACTGATGAATTCTATATATTATACTTACATAAATTTGGCTTTTATATTTATTTATTTTTTTAAACAATGTTGGTCTTTTAATAATTTGGCTTAGGAATAAATGAAAATGTGTCAATAAAATTACATAAATATCATACTTCAATAAAACAAATATAAATAATAATTTTTGAATTTAAAATATAATAATCAGTCTAAAACAGTTGCTTACATTGAGCATTAAAAATATATTGTACTAGTTACAACTAGCAACTCGATTTTTCATATAAATAAATGCATTGTATTAACAAAGTCACAAAAATAAAAAATAATTATTTTCGAGATTCCACCACTGAGAGATCGGCTTGTTATGATGAAATAGTAATTGGGTATAAATAATTTAGTACTGCAGAATAATGAAAATAGGCGGCCATTACTACAAACAAATGCCAAATTGCATGTGCGAGTGGCACAACTCCATCACTTTTAAAAAATACAACTCCTAGTACGTAAAAAATTCCACCTATAGTAAGCTCTCTCATTCCCATAAAATAGTGCTGAAAATAAGAAGAAAACAATAAGTTCCTTTAATTTTAACATTGGAATCGTTATGTATTGTTTTGACGACAGGTTAAGTGGCAGAGCATGGGTTCACCATGAACTTCGCCCAAATAAAGACCTATATTATTATTATTATATGAGTAATATAACATTAGAGTAAGTGTTTTGTGAACCTTAAGTCAATATCAGTTTAAAAAAGCTATTGGCTCATGAAATAAAAGGGAGATATCACACTCCAAGGTGCAAAATATGTGTCAATGTAATTATTCCAGCAATTCTTTATCTTTTCATTATAACGTTTGTTTGCATTTTTGTCTGACACATACATATTACAAAAGTCGCAATTTTGGACCTCATAAGCTTCACTTTCACGTTGCCTATCTCTGCAACTATTTATAATAGCAAATTGAAGTTGTACTTATTTTTCTTCTTCCATAATAGAAGTTCAGAATACGAAAAATTCGTCTAGAAACATATGTCGAGGAACAGTGAAATGTAAAAATGTACCGAGTACTTTATTACATCTAATATGTGATGATGAAAAACAAATAAATAAAAATAAAATACATAAATACCGGTGTCCTAGCAACCCTCAGGGGTGAAATACCAAAAAAATTTATAATTTGACTTGCAAAAAAATATATAATTTTTAAACCCTACGATGCAAAAAAAAATGCAGAAAATGAACTCAATAATATAACTGCCAAAGATTGGAAAACATGTTGCGAGCAAAGGTAGAAAATAATACTTGCAACATGAAATAATTGTTGATACATTGATCTTCTCTATTGCGAATTTATTTTTGTTCAGGAAAATTTTGTGGTCCAATTCCTTGGCCAACCCGGGAGCCCTATTCTGAGTATTGAGAATTTTAACTTATGGGATGTCAAAAGATCTTCGCAATAGTACTTAATAACAATTTAAACAGTTTAAGAGAAAGGATTAAGGTGAAACTGTTTGCAGAAATCGAATCTTTGAAAAAGAACTGAAAAATAATTTTGTAGTAAGAGATCAAAATTTCGAATAAAAATAATGATATGAATGGCATTCATAATTTCTTTGATAATCTCGAAAATTAAATACACATATACAGCTTAAGTCGAAAAGTTTGGATATTTTTTTTTTGTTTTTATTATTTTCCTTTTAGCCCAGTTGCCTGGGGTTGTAAGTCGAAATTAATTGTTACCTCGCTAATTGTTTCATGAAAGGCTAGTTTTTTGCTAGTAGAAAGTGACTAAAAAAAGTTTACCAAAATTTACCCCCGTGAACCCTTATAAAAAAACCCTCTGAAATGGAAAAATTCAGTTTTTTGCTAATATCTCGAAAAATTATTTGTAATTTTATAATATATGTCTTTTATTTTGTGTATTATATTTGTATATCTGACTGATCTTATGTTTTTTGATCTTATTTTTATATTTTATATTCTTAACAATTGTAATTTTATAATATGTTTGTTTTTCATTCTGTGTATGTGTTATATTTATATATTTATTCTTTAGTGAGGCGAGGTACGGTGCCAGTTTAAGTGGCGAGAACTCGATAGGCGAAGTTAAGCAACGCCGGGAGAGTCCGTTACTTGGATGGGTGACCGTATCTCATTTCGCCGTCCTGGTTAAGTGGTGGAATAGCTTTAGCTAAACTTCGCCAGGACGTTAAAATAAATAAGACGTTAAAATAAAAATAAAATAAAAAATAAAATATTTATGTATTAGGATATACCTATTTACAATAAAGTTATATATTATACAGGGTGATTCATGTAGGCCATTCATTAGAAGTTTTTCAACTTGCAGTTGGATTAAAAACTTGAAATTTGGTATGCAGCCATAATCGATCATGCCCGTTCTATCTAAAATATTTTCAGTCCTCCAATTATACAAAAATTGGTACCAACTTTCTTATTTTAAATGAAAACCTATATTTTTCTTTACATGGTTCGATTGGTCTTCTAATTCTGAGTTTAGAGAACCTAAGTTATGTCAACTTATCTATTACAATTTTTAAGATATGTCCAATTTTTTGAAAAAAATTGCCGCTGTAGTAGTTTACGAACAAATTTGTAACTCGCAAACCTTTCAAAATTATGAAACCAAATTTGTGAAGCAGTTAGTTGGAAGTCCAGGCTAACTTTTGATTTTTCAAATGGCACCTACTATTTTTTTTCACACCATTCGAAATAAAATTGAATTTTAGGGAGTTACTTAAGCATTCCCTATACCTAACTTCACCCCATATCGAGTTATTTAATAAAAATCAAGAAATACCTTATCTTGCCGAGAGATTCCTTACTTCATCAAGTATGCCATGGAAACAAAAGACAGTTGTAATAATTTTTAAAGAAAAATATGGATTCTTATTTAATTACACACACAACACCAACAAATTATTATTAACGAACAAGAACAATGTTGACGAAATTCTGACGTAAATGTTTAATGTGACCAATATTCTATTATTCTACTTTCAACAGATTGCGTAGCGTACTTTCAACAGATTGCGTAGAAATCAATGCAAAACTGAATTTTAGGGCCACTTTTATTAACATTGTGTATGTCTATCTACAGTCGTTTTTGAGTTATTGGCATTTTTTGAAAAAAATATTGGTTTTTTTTCTCAATGGTAGTAGGCTTTGGAAACAATAATTTCATTTTAATTTTTATTCAAAAATCGTATTGCAATAATAAATAATAACAACAAAATAACAACAAATAAACAGATTAACAAAATAATTATTTCAATACAAATGCTCAATGTGTGCACCGTTTTCACTGACAGAATTTCGTCAACATTGTTCTTGTTCGTTAATAATAATTTGTTGGTGTTGTGTGTAATTAAATAAGAATCCACATTTTTCTTTAAAAATTATTACAACTGTCTTTTGTTTCCATGGCATACTTTATGAAGTAAGGAATCTCTCGGCAAGATAAGGTATTTCTTGATTTTTATTGAATAACTCGATATGGGGTGAAGTTAGGTATAGTGAATGCTTAAGTAACTCACCCCAAAATTCAATTTTCTTTCGAATGGTGTGAAAAAAAATAGTAGGTGCCATTTGAAAAAATTGACTTTTTGACAATTTTTGATTGCGACATTTGAAAATCGACTGCGCCCATATGGTACAAAATGGGACCACCGATGGGACATCAAAAGTTAGCCTGGACTTCCAGCTAACTGCTTCACAAATTTGGTTTCATAATTTTGAAAGGCTTGCGAGATACAAATTTGTTCGTAAACTACTACAGCGGCAATTTTTTTCAAAACATTGGACATATGTCAAAAATTGTAATAGATAAGTTAACGTAACTTAGGTTCTCTAAACTCAGAATTAGAAGACCAATCGAACCATGTAAAGAAAAATATAGGTTTCTATTTAAAATAAGAAAGTTGGTACCAATTTTTAGCACACCCTGTATAGTTGGAGGACTGAAAACATTTTAGATAGAACGGGCATGATCGATTATGGCTGCATACCAAATTTCAAGTTTCTAATCCAACTGCAAGTTGAAAAACTTCTAATGAATGGCCTACGTGAATCACCCTGTATATAAAATAATGAAAAAAAAAAACAAAAAAACGAACCCCACGTGAAAGAGGGGGAAATTTCACATCAAAAACGTATATGAAATTTTTTTGTACCATAAAAAATGTAGGCTCCAGATTTGTTTGTTTAACGCACGAGAATGGAACATGGTGACACATAAGTATGGCTCGCGAAGCGTGCACGGTCACGGATGCGCTACACTAAATTTGTTGTAAGTTTTGAACTAATTAATGAAATTGAGCTCAACAAAGCTTAAATGAAACAAGAAACGTGGCTATTAGATTATCATATTTTCAAATATAAAAATGAATGTATGTAGGCATAGTCATTTTCTACTAGCAAAAAAACTGGCCTTTCATGAAATAATTAGCGAGGTAACAATTAATTCTAACTTTCCATCAAAATTGGTCTCTGACAACTGGGCTATTCGTTTTTGAGGATATATCTTTCATCAAGATTGACATTTTCTGAGAAATCGATAATAATGAAAATACGATGCATACGCTTTGGATCACCCTGTGTTTTCAAACCTGTATAAAAAATAAAAGACAGTTCTACTCACTTCATTTATAATTGGGAGCACTGGTCCTATTCCCATGACCAAATAAAAAATGGTCTCCAATCTTTTATATCTTTCATGGAAGATCTGTTGATATAATATACCTAATATTGCAAGAATCCAAACTATCCAACGCATTTGGGAAGCCCAGCCTTCATTTGGCAGTTTTTCAAGTGTTAGCCATGGAAAATATGATCCTGCTATGAACACATAAATCATGGCCCTATCACATCGATGGAGGACATCTTTTAAATTCCTATAAATATTAAATCAAGTAAGTATAGTATAACCACTACAATTGTAAAGACATTTTTTAAAATCTACTCAGGTCTGTGGCCAGGGGTTGTCCATCATCCCCTATACTGACTAGTTACACTGACCAGTACAGCCAGTCTATTAATTTTTTTTAATAATTCCTAACTATCAAACAAATGCTTGGTTATGATGTGATTTGCCAAGCAATCAGGTGTTTTCTAGTTAGGACTATTTATCTTTCAGATAGAAATGTATTTTTATAATTTCAGAATGATGTTATTGGTTGACAATTATGATGTACCGGCATTTTCAGAAATAGATCATCAGTATACATAATGAATAGGTGTTCTCTAGTTAGGGCTATTTAATCATTTCAGATCGGCAGTATTTTTCCATGTGTGATCAAAACAGTGGTTTTTTCCTTTTACAAACAGACACTTCCCGTTTTTTCACGCTAACTTGTGGTTCCCAATATGACGCTTTCATGCACTTCCCAATTTCTATGCTAACTTTTGCTAATGTGAAAATAAAAAAAATTCTAAATAATTTATTTGTAATATAAAAATTCAAAAGCACTTGCAATAACAGAAAACCCCATCACTGTTGAGTAAAAATAATAATGCAAATTCGCACTTCCCGACCAGAAGTTAATACAGTTGAGAAATGCACAACCTCCCACTAAAACCGGCAAAAACTAAAGAGGTATAAATACATATGCGACCAAAAATGGTCGCTTGCCGCTGTGAATACATTTTAGAATATCTCGTGATAATGCAAGTGCCAAATATTTCATTGGTTTTCAATTTATGCTATAATGCGGCTGCCATCATGAAAAGACTCATAGAGTTACCATCGAGTATCATGCTCAAAAGTACATAACCATTTTTTTGTGTGTGCGCCTGTATTATTATGTTATAATTCATTTTACTTTAGTTAAATTTAATCGAAAGTACTTCACCGCGTTTTCCATATGTATTTTATAGGAAGAAACTCAAAGTACTCTGAACAGATCCCCGCTAAAAACCCCGTAAAAAGGATCTACATGAAACCAGTGATTCAAGATTTAAGGAATATTCAGCTTTAGTGGTTATATTATAAATAAGACTTATTAGCCCAAGAGCCGATAACATCAAAAGTACCGTCATCGCGGATTTTAAAAATTCTAGTGAAAACTGTAGAAAACCATACGTAGGTTTCTCTAGCCGGAAGTATTTTTAAATAAATTAATTATTATTAAAAAACAAGAATGTTTTATCGTTATCGCGGAAATTGATTTCAATTAGATCAATTTTTAGGAAATTTGATGCTCTCTCAGAAAAACCTGGTATGACAACCTCTACTCTGCCGAAAATGTCTGTCATACCTATTTGAAGGAGGTGGTAGGTAACAAAGTTTTACCGTTATCACAGAATTTGATTTCAATTGAAGCATTTTTTAGGAAACTTCAGGCTCTTCCAGAAAAACCTGGTATGACAACCTCTACTCTGCCGAAAATGTCCGTCATACCTATTTGAAGGAGGTGGCAGGTAACAAAGTTTTACCGTTATCGCGGAATTTGATTTCAATTAGAGCATTTTCTAGGAAATTTCATGCTCTTTCAGATGAACCTGGTATGACGACCTCTACTCTGTCGAAAATTTCTGTAATACCTATTTGAAGGTGATAAGTTTTACTGTTATCGCGGAATTTGATTTCAATTAGAGCATTGTTTAGGAAATTTCATGCTCTTTCAGAAGAACCTGGTATGACGACCTCTACTCTGCTGAAACTGTCTGTCATACCTATTTGAAGGTGGTGATAGGTAACAAAGTTTTAACGTTATCGTGGAATTTGATGTCAATTACCGCATTTTGTAGGAAATTTCATGCTCTTTCAGAAAAACCTGGTATGACGACCTCTACTCTGCAAAAAATGTGTCATATCTATTTGAAGGAGGTGATAGGTAATAAAGTTTTACCGTTATGGCGTAGAAACCTTTTTTTTCAAATTTTGTTGGTTTTTGTGCAGTCTTTCAGAGTAGTTTTTGGACTGTCATACCATGATATGACAGTCCAAGAACTGCCCGAAATACCTGTCATACCGGTTGTACGTATAGTGGAGGTCAGGAGTCGGAAGGACACGCAAGTGTCTGCTACTGGGCAATTTAGTCCCCCACCCCCACCCGTTTTCGAGGGTGCTGAAACCGATTCCGGAGTTCAAAAAACCGTTTGGCCCCGGCTACCCCCATCGCCCCAAAACCACCCTTAAAATCTTTTTCCTGACCCAGACATCAATCCAATCCTGTATTTTGGTGAACTGGCCCTTCCTATAACTTAAAGTGGTAATTCTAAAGGGGGATGACCCCAATAACCCCTACCTCTCGATTCAACTCCTATAGGGAGGGCGATGGATTTTTTTTTTCAGGGTTGTAACATCCCTCAGGAGTGGAAATCCACCCCCTGGAGGGGTTGTAATCACCCCTGGTTATTATAACCCTGGTCACCTTCATCTTTCCTCCATCAACCCCACCCCCCTTTGAAAATGGTGAATATTTTTTACAAAAAAAAATCCACCCCCTGGAGAGGTTCATGTACACATAATTTGTGGGATTAATAAAATAAATAAATAAATAATGAAATAATTCATTCAAATGTTACTAAAAGAATTATCATACGTTTTTTCTCAAGTTGCGAATTATATAAAGTAAAACATCAAAAATCAATCTTTCTTGAAATATTATACCAATACTAAAAATAAAATTCAAGAATAAGAAAAATCGATGCTTGTGCCAACAAGAGGAGAACTGAAGGTTATGTAATTAATAATTGTTCATTTATGGGAAATACTATTTACTAATAATCGTCAAAGTTATTATCATCACAATCATAATGTCTTTCGTCCTCTGATTCTTCACTTTTGTTTTCATTTTAGTTATTATTAATAATTTCTTCAACTGTTAGTGGAGCTGCTTGGCCATCATACCATAATGATTCAAGTTTATTTCCTTCCTTAAGTTGCCATCCACACTCTGTCGGGTTATATAAACTACAGATTGGTTCAGTCGCATTTTGCAACATACAAATGTGGTCCATAGAATTTTTTGTGATCAACTCTTCCAGAATAGAGGAATATTACTGGAATTAAAGTTTATCATGCCTTTATAAAAAGCATCATTGTCACTTCTACTCGCCAAAAATTTTAAAAATAGTTCAAATCTTGCTCTATTAACACTACAATTTCTCATTTTGTACATTTCACTGGTAAATTTTTGTATTATATCTGTTTCATCTTTATTGAAGAGATGTCTTCTGGATTTGTGAGATGGTGAAAAATATTTTGATATTCTTCATTTTCGACGAAAAAATTGTATGGTTTAATTTTTCTTTTACTGACAAAAGCTGCTGTATAATCACTACCTGTAAAGGCGTGGAAGCCCGGCAAAGCTTGACAAAGTGATGAACCTAATTGTTGCACAATATCTGTACAATTGACACATCCAATTTCGTTATTGTTCTTAGTGGTCATCCATATTTCTAAACCTTCTAATTTGTGTATATTTCCAAGACAAATGACCAAGACATCGGTATCTGCTGATTTTATACGGATTTTTGAGTTCTGTGGACATTTTATTAAATAGAAAAAAATCCTGGTATCCGCTTATTCATGGTCACATGCATAATCTTCATTTTGCACTCGAACAACTGTCTCATTATTATTTTTGTAGACATAACAATGTAATAAAATTTCCTAATTGAAATGGAATTCCGCGACAACAGTAAAACTTTGTTACCTATCACTTCCTTCAAATAGGTATGACAGACATTTTCGGCAGAGTAGAGGTCGTCATACCTGGTATTTCTGAAAGAGCATGAAATTTCCTAAACAATGCTTTAATTGAAATCAAATTCCGCGATAACGATAAAACTTTGTTACCTACCACCTCCTGCAAATAGGTATGACAGACATTTTCGGCAGAGTAAAGGTTACCAAACCAGGTTTTTCTGAAAGAGCATCAAATTTCCTAAAAAATGATCTAATTGAAATCAATTTCCGCATTAACAGTACAACATTATTGTTTTTTAATAATAATTAATTTAATTAAAAATACTTCCGGCTAGAGAAACCTCGTCATACCGGGCTCATTTTGTACGTATGGTTTTCTACAAACAATATTCACTAGAATTTTTAAAATCCACGATGACGGTACTTTTGATGCTACCGGCTCTTGGGCTATATACGATACAAATAAGTAAATAGCAACTAAAAATAGCTGCACTGAATATTTTATCTCAATATGTATAAATAATGTAAATGCCATTAACTAGATGCCAATTACCACTATCAGAATAATTATCAGTACTATTACTGTGTCCTAAACAAATAATTAATAGTTCAACTTCATTTTGTCGTTTTTATATTGTTTAGATATTTTTCAATAGGCGTCTACAAAATAAAATTATATTTTTAAGAGTTATATGGTAATAGTAGAGACTCAGAACACAAAAAAGTCGTCTAGAAACATGTTCCGTGGAACATTGAAAGGTAAAAATGTACTGAGTACTTTATTATATAGTACCTAACATGTATATACACCCCCTAAATTCGTCTGGCAATACCGGTGTCCAAGCACCCTCCAGGGGTGAAAAACCGAAGAAAAAAAAAAACGAAAAATTAGATATTTGTCTCATCTTTCTGCCAATTTTTTTATTTTTGATAAATTATATATGGTAACAAAGTTATGGCTATTTATAGGTAAGAGATGTGTATTGTTTAAAGCATACACTGTTTCCTAAAAACTAGCATAGTTCTCTTATCGCACAAATGTTCATTTTGCTATTTTCGTAAATTCATTCCACTTGTGATTGTAGGCAGACGAACGAAAGTTTGAAAAAATTGACAAGAATAAAAGTTGTAGTCTATACTATCTGGATTAGACCAGTTTTTTTTGGTTTTACTTTTGGACTATAAATGAGCGAGTTATGAAGAAAATAGTTAGTTGTTGTTAAAAATGTAATTCAACCCCCAGTTGCAACTATCTCTACTCAGTCGTTTTCCCTCGCACTTTAACACTCTTCCCGCTTGTCACCTCGGCCCGCGAAGCTGTATATGCTCACATATGAATGCATACTCCTGTGTAGAATATTGTTTCATCACATGTTTTTAGTGGTGTTTGATTAGATATTGTTATATATTTATAACATTATTGTGAAATATGGAGTCTTCATCAAGTTATACCGAAAATGAATTAAATGCGGAATTTAAATTGCCGATTAAAAGTCGAAAATCACTTAATTCAAGGAAATTATTATCTTTTAATCATGAAAAGGCAGATACTAGAATATTGTTGCACATATCAGCCAAATCTGAAGGTTTTACAGAATGCATTATAATATAAGCTGTAAGGATACTGATGTACTGGTTATCTTACTTCATTTTATACAAAGTCTTGACGTAAATGTTTACATGCAGACAGCACAAATGAAAATAATAGATATATAAATTCTATCAATATTGATAACATTTTAAAATAAAATATATTATTCGTGGAAAATCTTTGAAACAAATTGCAGTCTGCTATCGCGTTCATGTGAAAAGTATGTTTCTTTAGAAGTAACAAAATTTAAGGAGTTGGAAAAGTTTTGCATGTTACTGTACTCTCCCACTAATTGCGATAATATTAATGATTTGAGGGCGAAGATGGCATCTCAAATCAGTATAGACAATTTGTCCCCCTATAAGTGACGCCTTGAATGAACACTGTTTGAGAGCATTTTACCAATTTATTATATGGAGCAGTGCTTTAAACCCAGTTATTAATATGCCGAATCTTTTGGAGTATGGGTAGAGAATAAATGAAGATAATTCTTATTTACCTATATGGACAAATAAATCGCCAAATCCCAACTCTGACTGCAGAAATGTCATTTTGTTATTGTAAAACAGGTAAAAGTATTGCAAATCGTTTAAACAACGTTTTTTAATAAATATCATTTCAGGATGCTCAATTATGACGTGCCAGTGCAAAAAATATAAATTGATACACAGACAAAATTACAGTTATAGATGAAGATACGGACGATGAATTATATTAGCAAAATGATGATTTCTGAGATTATTACTTTTGTATTTTATTATAATGTGCATTTTTCAATTAATATGTAAATGTATTACCTTGTAATAACTTCATCAATTTTATTTGTTTAGTATTATTCTTAATTGGTTATAAATAATCAATGTGTCTCATTGTTATTGTGGCATTTCACACGCCTCCTATATTATTATAATTATTAAGACAAGTAAAGGGTGTGGGTAAATAATTATTAATTATAAAAGTAGTTTTTCTTCCCAAAATTCATTATTTTATATTTTAAAAACTATTGTAATTTAGGTCATTAGTATCTGCGTTAATGTATTTTTAACTTATTTTTGTTAGGACAATGAGCAAAATGCATAATTTTTTTAAACATCACAGATGAATAGATCACTAAAAAACATTATTTTTCCAGTATTTTATTTTTGTTTTATGTTCTAATTAAAGGTTAAAAAAATTATTTACTGCAGCAGTCAATTTAACTGCGTTTAAACGGAGAAGTTTCCGCGCTACTTGTGTGTGACGTCATCGGGCACATCGCACCGACGGAAAACGTATTGTGATTGCGAATGTGTACGCATTATTTATGTTGTGTTATGGAAAGTACAAAGAAAAGCAGCTATAAATATTGTATTGTGCCCAAATGTACAAATACTACAATAAAAACGCCAGAAAAGTTATTTTTTAATGTGCCTAGACGCGATAGTTAGGAAGAAATGGTGCAGAGCTATGAGTCGAGACGACCGAAATGCAGAATTATCGTCATCCTCAAGATTATATTGCTGCCAGGATCATTTTGATGTAAATTTACCCATTAAAACTAATTATTTTATAGTAATATTATGAAAATATGTACCTAACCCTAATATTATTGTGATAATTTGTTTACGTATCATGGTGAATTTGGTCACTTTCCTATTTATAGGAATACAAAAGTTTACTAACTTCTGTTAATAGGAACGTTGAATTAAAATGTATAAATGTATAAGAACGGTGGGAATAATGTAACTTCTCGACGTTCTACATATTATCCAGTTATATATTTATATATACCTATGTATGTCAACAGTTATTTTTACTATGAATGTACCTACCTACCTAAAAGTACGTAATTAGTAAGTGACGGGAGGTATTTATTATATAAAAAAATAAAGCATTCTAAGATGAAAAATATTAATTAATATAACATTTAAACATTGCCTTGTTTACCTATTTTGAGGTTAGGTACATAAATTATTTGTTATATTTAACTACAGTAAAAGGATAAAAATGGGCACAATTGAATTAATGTTTAGAATAATGAATGACACATACCTTCTTGCTTTAGTGCCTCCAATTTCTGCACTAATAAAATCAGTATTAGTAGCAAAAAAGTTTGTCATCATAAACACATCAACAACGGGCAAATTGTCACTCTGGCCCCGTAAAAACCCACTGTCCGTCATTTTTACCACTTAATAATTAAAATAAATAAATAAATGAATGATTTCTTTTTTGAAAATATCAATACACATTTACAAAACAAAACAATTTACGATTTAACCCCTTGGCAGATAGACGACCATTAGACATTATGCCGAATGACGTCAGACCAATAGCGTGGTGTTTTCAGTCACGTGGATATGTTCCCATAAAATTTTGAATTTCAAAGTTGTTTCTTTAGGCTACACATTTTTTTAATACCTTTTCTTCATTACTTTCTCAACTTATATAACATATACAACGAAAAAATAATAAATTATTGCATTTCTAAAATTCATGCATGTTGCTCATTAAGTCCTAAATTATTGTTATGTTATATCACATTATCCAGGCTAATTTCTAATGAATAAATTTAAATGGCAATACTTTTACGACTAAGCGAGCAGCGAGTGAGAGAGAGAGGGAAATAGACAGATCTTGCGATAGCTGCAACAGGGGTGCTGAGGAAATTCTGTCAACAGGTTAGTATTTCTTTTATAACTTTCTTATTTATAAGCGGAATATAAAAATCAAAAAACGATTATAATCTAGATGGTACAGGCTACAACTTTTATTCTTATCAATTTTCTAAAATTTTCATTCGTCTACCTACAGTCAGGAGTGTAATGAATTTGCGAAAAAGGGTAAAATGAATATATGCATAATAAGGAAGTTACATAGGTCTATAACAACCATTATCCGCTTCAACTAATGCAATTTCTTCACATATAATTTGCTATAACTTTATTATTATACATAATAAAACAAAAATTTGAAAACTGTTAGAAAGAAGGAAAAATCTAACTTTCTAGTGTTTTCGCTTTTTCACCCTTGAGGGTTGTTTGGACACCGATATCGCCAGACGAATTTAGGGGGTGTATATACAAGCCAAATACTATGCAACAACGTAATCAACACATTTTTACCTTTCAATGTTCCACGGAAGTCGAGATAGACCTCGTTTTGAACTCTACTATAACATTAGATATTTGCATAGCTAAAATCTCGGATTATGCTATACAATTCAACACTATCAGAATTCGTGTCTCGTCGAACCAACCAAAAATTCTATGGACGATTGTTAATGAAAAGCTAGGACGTAATAAGCGAAATGACAAAACAATACAAATTATGCAAAATGGGAATCTTATTAAACACCCTAACCAGGTATGTACACTGTTTGCCCATTATTTTGTTAATAAGGCCAGCGATCAACTCACATTTCATTTTGGTGAACACATGTCACAAAACTGTCCATCTCCAACCTACATTGCACCAACCATGTTTTTAAGACCGGTTACTACTGAAGATGTAATAGATATAAATAAAATGCCTAACAAGAATAGTACGGGTTTAGATGAAGTCCCTATCAAAATATTAAAATACTGTAAAGATGTATTAGTTGTTGTCTAAATGTTATTTCTGGAATTACCTTTTTTTTTCTTTCCTCAATTCTTTGGGACTTCCTGCCACATGTATTTTTTCTTTTTAAGCGGTGCTCGGGGAATCTTAATTGTAATATTTTGTAGATTCCCCGAGCACCGCTTAAAAAGAAAACATACATATGGTAGGAAGTCCCAAAGAATTGAAGAAGGAAAAAAAATGTATTAGTTGATTCAATTGTTGTTTTAATGAATAAATCTATAGAATTAGGAGAATTTCCCGACATATTAAAAATTGGCCAAGTGGTACCAGTATATAAAAAGGGAGATCAAACCGAACCGGCTAATTACAGACCAATAGTGCTTTTAAGTTACATTGCCAGAATCCTAGAAAAATCAGTAGCTTTACAAATATACACATTCCTAGAAAAAAATAACATATTCAGCAAGTCTCAATATGCATACCGATCTAAAAGATCAACGGAGCTAGCCACTCTAGACTTTGTTCAATATATTGTAGATAAACTGGATGATAACCTTAAGGTAGTAGGGATATTCTTTGATTTAACGGCAGCTTTTGATAGAGTTAACATAAATTTTCTGATGTACAAGCTAGAAAGAATGGGAATTCGAGGCGTCGTTTTAAAATGGTTGAAATCTTACATGCAAAATAGGAAAATTATGGTATCGGTAGGAGAAGCTAAATCAGAACCTCTTGAGATTAGTATAGAAGTAGGGCAGGGGTCCATCATGGGTCTTCTCCTTTTCCTAATCTTCATCAACGATCTACCAGAAAAGGTTAATACGGGCAAAATGTTCATTTATGTGGATGACACATCAGTAACTATACATGATAGATCACTCGAAACACTTCAGTCAAAAGCGGAGATTGTAATAAAACAATTTGTTGATTGGTGCTACAAAAACTCATTAATAATTAATGCTAAGAAAACAGTATGCATAAATTTTATGAATAAACTCACAGAGGATAACAGATTTACCAATTTACAGTTTAATATACGGGGTGAAAAAAATTTAGAGCTATCAAAAACCACAAAATTTTTAGGAACTTTCCTGGATAAGACCTTGACATGGAGTCCTAACATTGACTATATCTGTACGAAACTATCTAAATCAACATTTGCCTTAATTAATTTGAAAAAAATTATAAACAAAACAGACTTGAAGTCAGCTTATTTTTCATTGGTGTACTTGGAATTAAGTTATAATATAATAATATGGGGTCAAGCCACTGACATTAATAGAGTATTCATAATACAGGGACTTGTCGTTTAGAGAGTCATGTAGAGAAACATTCAAAAAAGAAGGATAATTAAACTAGATATTTACATATATAATCTGATCAAAGTCTATAATATTTATTCTATATTACAGTAGTTCTGGTTTTTCCTTTTCCTATATGTATTTCTATAGTATTGTATTATGTGTAATGTTTGTCTACTCGTCTGTATGTAATATAGATGATAATTTTTAACTATTTTAAAATTAGACTTATCTGGTTATTAAAAAATAAATGTTAGGTTTTAATTAATTATTTTCTCACTTTCACTTTGGAGTAGTGTAAGCAACTGAGACGATACCTTGTACTATGTATACTTTTGGTAAATAAAATTATCTATCTATCTATCTATCTATTATTATCAAGAATTTCAACAATATCAATTCACGCAAGTTACAATTCAACTATTTCGTACCAACAAAATTGTAATATATCTGAATTAAATGGAATCCAATTTAATTATTACATTTAAAAAATACGAGTGTTCTGTTTTTGAATAAAATTTTAAAAAGTATTTTTGAATAGATGTGAAATAACAAAATGACTCCCACACATTCCTTGTAATAGGGGAACCCTCAACCAGGATTTTAGACCTAATCGCAGCATGAAAATTTCGATTATTTTTCAATAGTTTATCACTACCTGAAGAAAAAGTTCCCTAACTACTGACATGTCTGACGTTGTTAAAGGGGTGAATTCGTTTATCGAACATGTAAAAATAAATGATCCATTTTTTTAATCTTGGCACATCAGTTTCCTTGTTGTTCTATTAAAGGTAATGTTAAACAATATAATAAAAATAATAACTGACATTTTCCGCCTTACCAGCATTTCTAGTGGGGGAAAATTTCCAATTTTCCAACACTTAAAAAATCTTGTCATCTGGCATGTTAGTTTCCCACATAATTACATGCTTCTGGTGCCAGAGAACCTAGGAAAAATAGTAACTGACAATTTTGCCTTTGCCTGCAAATGGGTTGAATTTTTTTTATTGCAAAATTTTTAAGCACTTTCGAATTATAACACCACATCTGTTTGCTACTTCAGATGATTGATAATACTCGGAAAGGGTGGGAAAACTAACTGTCATTTTCAGCGTTGCAGGTGGCATAAATGTAGAGACGTGCCTCATGAGCTTTTTACGACAGGCTTGTTTCCGAGATATGATGTCTCAAAGTCGACGGAAGGTAAAGTTGTGATTTTTCCCGCACTTCCGGAGGCCATATCTGAAGAATGGATCGAGATAGGGACCTGAGGTTTGTGCCATTTCTCTCGCCTTCCTATGTGCCCCTTTTCAGATTTTTGGGAGGATTTTGACTTTTTTGCAAATATTCTAAGCCCAATGTATTAAAAATTTTATCGGATTTTGACAGTATCTCGCATAAAGCGCCCTACCTTTTTCTAGACAAAACTGATCCCCAATTTTATAATCAGATCGGCTGTAAATTAAATTTCCAATGCATAGACGTGCCGCATGAATTTTTTACGCAGCTCTGACGTAAAATATGTTTTAAAAGTTTATGTGTGCTACGAATGAAGCAAACCAGTGGCCGGTAGAGATGCACGCTCCGTAGCTCCAATGAGGAGCAAATACGACTCGATTCGGTTTCCTATATCTGTACAACGCCACAAACGTCAGTTATTATTTTGATTGGAGGAATCATTTGGTGAATGTTTGATCTATGCCACTGTAACTCTTTCCTTTCCTTTCTTTAAACAACCGATGAGGTTATTATCAGTGTTCTGCAACACGCTAAATATCAGTTCTAGACAAATGCAGGATCTGTTCTTTACTTGTTTAATTAGATTCCATGAAGAACCGATGGGATGCTGCAACTAAATAATACAGATTTTTTTTGACCGACTAAAAATGAGTTTTCACCCCTTTTGCAACACTTTGGGACTTTGCTGCAAGGAAAAAAGTTGTTTATTTTGATAGAAACTAAACATTTTTCATGAATTTAGCCATTCCGTGATTACACGAAATTTTGGTCGAGGGCTCCAACATTAATACAGAAAATGGTCATCGGTTAAATTGCTAAAGGCCGAAGGACTTCGGTCAATGGCCATTTGGGTTTTTACTCAATAAAGTACTTTTATTATTATTATTACTAAATTGCTAAAATTTTTGTATTGTACATGTAAAAATCTAACTTCGGGCATTTCTCAATTTAGACATTATAGATTTGAGAAATATATTTAACCCCCTTCTCCTTCTTCTCCCCCCTTTAAACCCTTTTTCCTTTAACTTCCGGTATAATCATAATATAAAACTGAGGCATTGTTTAAAGAATAAAAGGGATACAGAAAGGAAAAAGGAAAGGAGTTAAATGTATTTCACACATTGATATATTAAAAACAATCATATAGTATTATAAAATCATAGATTTTTGTGAATATGTTCAGTGTGCTCACACGATGTCATCACAATTTACAGATCGTAAAGGAATATCCAGCAAAATAAGTTAATATCATCATTTTCCACACCGAATAATCTTCATTTAACGTGAGATAACAGCTTCTTAAGACATTTGGTAAGACATAACCTATGTTACGGCAAAATTGATCAAAAAAATATTTTGCTCAACAATGGCATATCATTTTTATAAAGGGGGGGGTTCAACTTATCAGGATAAACGTATTATTATTCATTGAACAGAAGAAAGGTATCTTTTTCTGTGTAACGGCGAAATGTAAATGCTTCAAATGGCTGTAGAAAAAGACCTACCAATTTTCAGGCCTCACGGCCATGAGAACTTTTGGTCAGTGAGTCATAAACTATAACATTAAATTTTTATCCAATTTAACCGAGATCCACTTTTCACAAGGAATGTGCCCGGGTCCTTTCCATAAACTAAGAGAAGTACACTTTACAAACATTATACCTATTACATAGTTTTTCCTCACCTATGCCTATTACAATAAAAAACACAGTGGAAACAAGTTGACACACAGAAGAGGAATACCAGGGTGGCACCATATACAACAGCAGAGAGCAAGTGATCACCATCTTTGGATCTGTTAATTAATTCAAGAGTCCCCAAAACACTTGGTATAATCCATATACCATGGGTTAAAATATTTGCTAGATGTTCTACGTTTGTTGGACAATAAGCTTCTCTGGGCGATGCTTTTCTGTTCATCCATTGTATGCTAAAAAAAAAAAACAGTACAAGTCAAAAGTTGAAAACTGTAATAATTTGATTTAAATATTTAATTTAAATAAATGATATGGCCACACTGCAAGCAGATACTTTCTTGCATGACTGAAAAAAGCCAAAGAATATTGTTAGGTGTGTAATGTATTATAGTGGAATAAAATTTAAATTAGTAGGGAAGTGTCTTACTATAGCAATTTTTTTGCTGGAACTTGTAAACATTACAAAAAGTGTAAAAAAGTTTTGGATTAACTACAGTGTACAGTGGAAAGCTTTTGTTTAACCTTTTGAGGAGGGACTGGCCACAAAGCGGATGGAGATAGATATGCCATTGCTTATCAAGCAGCCTAATCTTGTTTATGAGCCTGCTGAATCCGAATTTTTAAGCTATTATATTATTTATATTCAAATTGCATAAAATTCCCAAAAAATACCCAAAAAATGGTCACAGCCAAAAATTCTACCGCTTTTGATCTTTGGGACTATGAAATTCGGATACAGTGGGCCAAAAAATATGGTATAAAGTGATTTCTTTTATAGCAGTAGCTATAAAAAAAGGTCATTTATTTGTGCTAATTTTGGTTGGTAGTATCGCTTTCAGGCTGAATTTTCAAAGTATTTTTATTTGTAATCAGCGCCATCAAAATATCCCAAAAAATGTATTACAAATTTTAACATTTTGCCTTTACCTTCTGGACAGGACTGGTCACTTTTATGGCCACCTAAAAACTTGGCGACTCCTCACAAGTGTAAGTTCGATTTTTGGAAAAGTTTTCCATAAAAAAAAGTTCAATTTCAAAAGAAAAATCCCCATTCTCTAACGGTTAAACAAAAGAATGTTCAAAATTGTGTCTTTTCACAGTTTTTCTTAATAATCTCTGATTGTATAACTCGTATCACAATTAAAAAAAAAAAAGAAATAAATCGTTCACAACGAAATTGCGAAGAAAACTAGATTTGTCCGAAACTTCTTTTGGTCAATTTGTCTCTCAAATGTTTTTATGTCTTACAACTAACATCAAAACATTTGAGAGAGGCAATTTTTTAAACAATTCATGATAACTTGTACAGTAATGCACATATTTCAACGACACTTTAAGAATATACCCCTTGGGAGCTAAAGTATACAGCCAAGTTAAAATGTTTATAATAACCTCTAAAAAACAATTGCAGTCAATTGTTTAGATATCAAGTCGAACAACAAATTTTGTTTGTGTGTGTGCGCACGTATGCGCACACACAATTGGATATTGAAAATTGGATATGGCATTTCAAAGATTTTTTAGTTTCATTGTTAAACACTGTGTAACGGACTCTTGTGTTCTAATAAATGGCGAAGGACCTGAAATGTATTTAAACATTAAAAAAAAATATCTTGAACTTGATAGGTTTAAGTTAATTTTGTAATAAGAAAAAATTAGAAATAAAAGTTACATTAAAAATTTTAAAACCACAACATAAAAATTAATAGTTTTTTGTAATGCTGCTCGTAGAGAAAAATTTTTCGTAACACTGTGTTTGTGATCGAATTCTGAACAACTTTTAAAATGTCCGTCCGTCTGTTTGTCTATCTGTCTGTCCGTCCGTCACGTTTCTTGTAAGCACAATAACTTAAGAACGGAAAGTCTGATTGTATTGAAATTTAGATAGTAAGTTAGTGTTATCTAGAGGAAGAACCTTATTGTTTTTGAACAAAATCGATCCATAAATAAAAATGTCTATTTAATTTCTTGTAATTAAACTAAAAATGTCTAATACTAATATTATTTGCAAAAAAAACTGCGTTGGGTATCCTGCAACAATTATATAAAAAGAGCAGTAAATCAGCGAATAGTATAATTGCTTTACTAGATATCATAATTATTAGCAAAAAAATCATAGGTGTATCGGAGACCACTAAATGAACAACTCTCATACTTACTAGAAGCAACATAATGCATAAAATATGTACCTTTAGTATGTAAAATAACTTTCTATCTGTGGATATAGACAGCACTTATGATTTTTTTTTTTTTTTAATAATGATGATATCTTTATTAAAACAAATAAATTACCTATCTTAACTGAAAACTAGTAATCCATGATCCAACAATAAACTTACAGAAAAAGAAATAGTGTTTCGAGCCAGTGAATACAAATTATTTGTTCCTAAAGGTTTATTTTTTGTGTAGAGGTTTTTTAAATTTTTAAACTTTTTGCAAACATATACTTTTGCATTTGAATTTGCATCAATATTGAGATTATGAAGGAGAAAAGTCTATGGGCATCCGATGCATACGACGTGAGATATTTGCAAAAAGAAATTGGCCTTCAATATCTTGGGTAGTCCGTTTTTGTGATTTTTGTGGCTTTAGGACACCTTAAAGAACGTCTATGCAAAAATTCAGATTTTTACTAATTTTGTCCAGATCAAATGCTAATTTCCGTGGAATATTATGAATGTTGTGTTAACATAAATTAGGCTTTAATAAACATATACAGGGTGTATCCGGCAGGAGTTGCCTATACCACAAATGGACCTAAATTTTTTGACAGTCATTCTATAACAAATTTCGCCTGTTAAAAAAATAAATAAGTTGGTGTTAAGAATGTTTGTTTTTTTCACACAAGTTGCTCAAAAACTTTAAAAATATGAATTTTACTTAAGATTATTTTTCATTTTTAATGAAAATTCCATTTGAAAACATTGTTTAAAATTACTCTCTTAGTCAATCCAAAATTTAAATTAATTTCTGTTTAAATCGATTTATTTTTCAATGCCTCAGATTATTTATCTACCTGTTTGTAAGGAATAATATAATCAAAATACCTATTAAGTATAAATAAAAGACTATTAACATTTTTATTAATAAAAAAGCGAATTTAAAGAAACTGTGGAAATTATCTCCCGAAATGTTCAATGCATAAGTTTGTGTCCTCCTCGTGTTACAAAAAGTTTTCTGCAGCATTAAATGCATTATATTTGCACATTCATCAACAATTTTTTTTCCAATTCTTGAAAATTAGGTACAGGAGTTGTGAAAATACTATTATTCAAGTAAGAGAACAAAATAGTCCGTAATGGTCAAACAAGATAACCCTGGAGGAAATTCAACTTATATATGTAAATTTATCAGTTGGTTATCAAAAAACTCGTGAAGAAGATATATTTTCTTTTGCTATATGTGCTTTGCTCTGTCCTGTTGAACATTACCATACTCAAGTTCATCATCGTGCAGTTGTAGAAGAAATACAAATAAAATGTTGTTTCTGTACATCTCAGCATTAACAGTAAAATTGAAAAAAACAGGCCCAATTATTCTCCTACCAAAAGTTGTCATCCATACACCAACTTTTTGGGAATGTAGCAGAGATTCAACATAAATATGCGGATTATCAGTGCTCCACATCTACATATTTTGAGACTGACGTACTCTGAAAGAGAAAACCTCGCTTCATCAGAAAAAATATCAAGTTTAGCAGATCGTCATTCATTAAATTATTAACCACTGGCAGACGCCAGCCTGCATCTGTCTGCAAAAAAGATTAATATGAATGCATCTTCTACGGATGCATACTCAAGTCCTTCTTTACAGTCGTTCAGAATATTCCATCAAAAAGTCTAATTTCATAAGGGACATTTCAAAGGCTCTTATTCCATATGTTAACGAATGGTTGGCCTACGAGCCCTTCTTTTATGAGTAGAGGTCAGTATTACCTATCTGATATGAGGTAAAACCAGGGTTGGCTTTAGGTGGTTATGTGTCAGCGCATAAATTTACATGCATGTGTGAAACAATATCTTAGCTTGAAATGTTTTTTAGCAAATTCCAAATCCAAAGCTGATAAAGGCATTTTATTATAAACACTCACTCGGAGGGAACTGGAGGAATAAGGGGGCGTACATAACACTGAATTAACATACACAAGTATTTTTCAATGCCGATTACAAGAATAAAAGTATATTACTAATATCTGTTCTAAATGTTGGCGTCTTTTGTTGAAAATCCATTTATATTGCGAGAAGGATCGCTCGACGTCGAGAGATGTAACTGGGGCACGCTTAAAATATCTAAACTTTCATAAAGTCACTACACTCATGCCTGATGTAGCAAAGTCTACTTCTTTGCCATTTAAAAGGTCTATTACACTTTGTCATCGTAACAAATCCGGGATTTTTTTTAAAACAGTCTGGAATTGTCTTTGTACCCTCGCAGTAATATCTCCCTGTAATTGAAAAATATATTGGCGAAGATAGAACACAATGTTTATTCCATCCACTGTAATAGATTCTGATGTTGGCTGATATTGAAGATCCCGTATCGCTACTGCAATTCGTGAAAAACATCCGTCTCCAGATTTGCTTGGACAGTTGGATCCATAAATGCCTGTTGCGCCTTGAAATAGCAACTGCGTCATTTGGATTCAACAGCAGTATTACGGATTTCACATTTTTAAAATGATAGTAATAGTACGATGCTGGCTTTAGCCAATTTCCTTATCGTGTTGTAATGGATTCTGGAGGTAATGGAGTATTTGGTATTTCGTGAAACAACCGTATACGACTTGGAACTTTAAGAAAAACTTTTTTTACACTAGCTATTAATTTATCAACATTAGAATAGCACCTCCTAATAGTTTCTGTAATCCTATGACGCCCATGTGCTAAACATGTTACATGCAGTATATTCCGATAGGTTCCCTTCAAAATTCTTCCAGCAGCTTTCATATAATTCACTCCATCGGTAAGAAATAATAAGAACTTGTCCTTATTCTTGTTCTTATTTTTTATATTAGTCACCGCAAAAGTCTTGTAAACTTGAATTTACTGCATTCGCTATAGTGCGAGAATTTGTAGCTTTGGAAACATTAGAGGCAATCAAGTGTCCGCTCATTGCACAATTTTCCTCCAATGCACCCACTAAACCATTCGCTACCGTGAACCAACAAGCATTGATTGTATCGTCCATGCTAAGCCAGATATACTTCCCATTAAGTTCTGAAGAAATTTTCTGTCCAATATTTTCGCATTCCGTAAATAAATATTTTTTTGTTAGTGTAGACTCCGAAGGCACCTTAACATTGCCATATTTACCACTAATGCATTTTTCCAAAAATTGTCTAAAAAGCAAATTGTCTAGTTTTAACCACGGTATGTTACGTCCTATCACAAATTCCACTAACTCTAAGTTAAAATTACGTTGCGTGTCATTGTAAGTAAAGCCACCTACGCTACGTTTATGGTTTTCCAAAGAAAAATGTGCATTAATATTTGTTTTGCACAACCATGAAATTTCTCTGTCACATCTAGTGTGATACTGTTGTCTACCAGAAAAATGTAAATCGGCAATATCGCAAATCCAAATATTTACTGTATGATGCGACATTTTAACTCCACGTTTTTAGTACTTTCGTCTGAATGAATCTACAGTGCGGGAGACACTGAGTGATCCTGTTAAAATACTTCCCTCCACGTCTGGGATTGGGCTTCAGGTAAATTGCCAGTATGTATACCTACTGCAATTTAAAATAACCTATTAGGCATTCCGTTTTTATTTAATATAGTGCATTTCTCCATAAAACTAAGTTACGCATTAATATTGTAAAATTAAATAAAATTAATTTACTATGTTGCATGACTTTTTGTTTTTATACTTTGGGAATGTTTCAGTATGTGTCTACAGTATATAATATCTATGAAAGCCATCCCTGGAATCCGATAGGTAAATCCGACCACTATTTATGAGTTACATAGCCAGTCATGCCAACACAATTAGTAACACATACATATAAAGATCCCAGGGTATTACTGCTAAGTCTGGTAAGTGCTCCTGAAGATCGTCCAAACATAAACGCACCCAAATTCCATTAACTAGCACACTAGTTCGGAAATTGGCTTTAATTATGTAAGGTTTGTGCTCTGTGGTGAAAACCATAATTAAAATTATTCAAAAACTGATTATAATGTTAGAAAAGATAGAAAACTTCAACAAAAGGATGGGGATAGATAGACAGATAGATGCAAAAGGATAAGCTAAGACCAAGATTACGAAAAGACAGGCTGCCTGGTAGGAATTAGCACCAAGTGCTATGTTACGTGTAGTCCTCGATGACAACAGCGTGTAACAGTTTTTCCTTTATTTTATACAATAAATTATAGACAAAAAGTTTAAAAAATATTGGCTTACCTTCTTGCAATGAATAATTCTATACAAATCAAATAGAAACCTAATATACAATGTGTCCATGCAAAGCGATATTATGTGTAAATAACAATTTTTTTACTATGAACACAACTTTCTGTATTCTGCTCTTGCTTGATCCAAAACCTGTTTTCAGTACGTTAGAACTTCAAAAATTTATAGAGGGCGCTGGTGACAACTTAAAAATAAAATTCGCATGAGGTAAACTACCATTTTTGTGCAAGATATTGAAGAATTCTGTAAGAAAAACTTGCTTATAGTGGGGCGAAATTGAGCATAAAAGTCTCTCCGTTCTCGAGAAAAAAAAATCAGCGTAGAACCAGTTCAGACCTTATAGGTTTTATAAAGTGAACAATTTTACATAAGAAATAGCTATTTACGATATTTTTTTGTGGTACTGACATTTTTTATTTCGAAAAAACTTCAGAAATTGGTTGTTTAGAAGATTCGTGTTTTTTAAAATTAACATCCTCATATCTTCGAATCTAATTGGGATATCGATCTGATTTTTTTTTTAATTCAAGTACACACCCAAGCGCTTCCAACGGTGTTTTTGTTTATATCGATTATTGTTTATTATTTTCCTTAAATAACAATGAACTTATTGCTTCGCAAGGAATGCACTCATATTTTCACTAAGCGACAAACCTTTTTATTTTTGCAAATTATCATATACATGCAGCGGTGCAATTGAAGCCAAGATATGGGACAAGTTTTTGAAAAAAAAATCTTTCATCTAGGACATAGGATAGTTTTTTTATTTATGAATATTTTTGTAACACAGTAGCTATGTACACCGGCAGGCGTATGACTACCGGTATCCAGTACTGTGTAATACAATTTTCTAAAGCTAGTTTTAAAAGAGTTATTATTTATTCATAATGCAGTGTATTATGTTATCATTAACATCTAGTGCCGAGAAAAGACAAGATGACTGTGGAAAACAAATTCTACTTCAAAGCGCTGGTATTTTTAGTGGGGAAATTAAAGTGAAATATCACGTAGATTGTCGCCAAAGTTATACAAGTCAACAAAATATGACTGCCCAGTCGACTAGTGGTCGAACCTCTCAAAGTGTAAAACCTATTTCTGTAACACGTCACTCTAATTCTCCTTACAACATCCGATCTATGTGCTTGATTTGCAGTAAAAGTGAAACAAAGAACAAACGACAATTAGTATCAGTACAAGCAGGTAAATCCATTAAATCTTATGTAAAAATCTGTTATAAGTACTTTTAGGATCCGGAGGGTCTACTTATGTAAAAATTATGTATGCTGCAAAACAACGAGACGATATAGATATGATTGCCAAATTAAGTGGCTATGAAGATTTATTTGCATATGATGCAAAATATCATAAAGAGCTAAGAGCTAAAAATAATTCGGAAACTACACACTTACCCGATGACTTTGACAAATTCAACTCGTCATCAAGTAGTAGCGATTTTAAAGAAAATTTCAAACTCAACGACTCTTCGGAAATACTGATTCTCCTCGGAGTAGTATCTATCTTACGCAATTCAATGCATCCATTTTATTTAAAAAAGCAGGGATTTCCCGCACCGGGTGATATTAATAAAGCAGAGTTTGAAAATCAGGTTCCAAATATGTTACTTCTTTTCATATCTTGGTTAATAGATGGTAAATTATTTGCGGAGATAAGCAGTATTCTATTCAAAGTTATACTGAGTTTTACTTTTTTTTTGTGTATTGTGATTTAAATTCTAAAAAAAACTTTAACAACAATATGTACTAAAATTGCAGATGTATGCATCAGTTAAAAATATGGTACTCCAATAATGATCCAAATCCGCTGCTTGAAGCTACCGAAGGTTGAGGGTGGACTTTAATAAATGATTTTTGATTGATTGATTTTTTCAAATCAAAAACCTATTCCAGATATTGTACGACAATGTTTAAGCCTTTATTGTTCCGATAAAAATTGCAATAACAAAAAATGTAACTGTGTGAAGGAAGGTCTAAAATGTTGTGAGCAGTGTAAATGTGTGGTATATACAATAATTGTGCAGAATGTATGGTTGAATTTGAGGATGATGGGGATTTTTTTTAACTACCGCTAAAATTATAAAAATTATAAAACAATAAATATGTATGTTAAAAACCTTTGATTAAAATTTATACTTTCTACTTAGACAATATTATTTAGGTATAGGTATTATTGTAAGCTAGAAGGATAGTTCTTTTGATTGGTTCTCCAATAATGAGTATTTTAAAGTGCTTACCTAATTAATATATTTGCGTGACCATATTTAGGCTCCAATATACACAAAATAGATCATATCATATTAAATAAAAGTGTGAATTTAAACAAATTATTTTTGATATACTTTTTTTCTTTAAAACGCTAGAAATTCTGTCATGTAATTCAATACTTCGTCAGTAATAACTAGAAGAGTAGTTGTTTTGACTGGTTCTCCAATAATGATAAAGTATTTATACCTAACTAATTAGTATATTACCGAGCCCAGTTTAGGCACCAATATTATACAGAAAATAGGTAATTTCATAATAAACAGAAAAGTGTATAAGTTGTGATTTGCTTAATACCTAAATAATATTTTCTAATGATTAAAGTAAATAAATAAAAAATAATTACTTTCTACTTGTTTCCAAATTTTTGTCTATATTAGTCATAATATTTCATATTGCAGTGACAATCACGCGCCTTCCGAGTGTATGCCATATGTTACTGCGTCACAAAAATATTCATAAATAAAAATACTATCAGTCCTAGATGAATTTTTTTTTTTTTTTTTCAAAAACTTCTCCCATATCTTGGCTTCAATTGCTCCCCTGCATGTATATGAAAATTTGCAAAAATAAAAAAGTTTGTCGCTTAGTGAAAATATAAGTGCATTCTTTGCAAAGTAATAAGTTCATTGTTATTTAAAGAAAATAATAAACAATAATCGATATAAACAAAAATACCATTGGAAGCGCTTGGGTGTGTACTATAGAATTAAAAAAAAAAATCAGATCGATAGCTCAATTAGAATTGAAGATATGAGGATGTTAATTTTAAAAAACACGGATCTTTGAAACAATCAATTTCTGAAGTTTTTTCGAAATAAAAAATATCTGTACCACAGAAAAATATCGTAATTGCCCATTACAGGTCCCAAATAACCTACTCTACAAAATCTACAGACTTTCATCTGGTTCTAAATAAAAAAGTTTGTCGCTTAGTGAAAATATAAGTGCATTCTTTGCAAAGTAATAAGTTCATTGTTATTTAAAGAAAATAATAAACAATAATCGATATAAACAAAAATACCATTGGAAGCGCTTGGGTGTGTACTATAGAATTAAAAAAAAATCAGATCGATAGCTCAATTAGATTTGAAGATATGAGGATGTTAATTTTAAAAAACACGGATCTTTGAAACAATCAATTTCTGAAGTTTTTTCGAAATAAAAAATATCTGTACCACAGAAAAATATCGTAATTGCCCATTACAGGTCCCAAATAACCTACTCTACAAAATCTACAGACTTTCATCTGGTTCTACGCCAAAAAAAATAAACGACACATTCCTGGGTCGATTTCGCTCCTCTGTTAATATTAAAAAATATAACGTACCTAATTTGATAATTATACAACTTGCAATTTCGTATGTAGCCATAATCGACATTGCCCATTCTACCTAAAATATTTTCAGTCCTTCAGCTATACAGGGTGTGCCAAAAGTTGAAAAACTTCTAACGAACGGCCTATGTGAGTCACCCTGTATAGATATCAAATTGGGTACGTCATATTTTTAAATTTTGAGCAAGTTTTTATTTTTCAATATCTTGCACAGAAATGGTAGTTTACCTGAAGCGAATTTTATTTTTAAGCAAGAGCAAAATACAGAGGATTGTGTTCACAGTAGAAGAAAATTGTTATTTACACGTATAATATCGCTTTGCCGTGAACATCGCGGTATATTATAGAAATATCTTAGTGAAAAGCAGAAAAGTTATGAATTTGTATATTTTTATTAAATCTGCCAATGAATTTCTAGTACTAACAGATGTTAAAAAATGTATTATTTATAAACAAGTATATTAATTTATTTATAAATTGATGTTGTAAAAGTAGTGCCTTTGTCTACATCACGATTTTCCACTGCATCCCTTCTACTTACTTCATTTCATTATGAAGAGAATATTAATTATTTATGTATTTATCTAAATACCACGCAATCACCCAATTGTAACTCCATTATGTCTAGTAAATACTGTAATGAACATAAAAATGAATTGTGACATTTCAACAATAGGCACCACAATTCCTTAAGTGTTTGGTAATTGATCAATTGTCAATAAATAAAAATTACCATATTAAGGCTGGTTATGAATAATTGTAAGAAATTAGAGTTAATTTATGCATTACATATGAATATGTAACAAATACAAGTGCGATTGTTTATTTAATTATGCCACAGAAGTGCAAAATTTGCAAGATGCAATTTATACCTACTTTATAACAAAGCAAAAATTAGCATGAACTTTTACTACATAAAACTGTTATGATAATAGTAAAACAGCCAGGTCAGTGGCCCAGTTGCTTATGCATGCGGCTTGAGATTATGACGCCCAGGGTTCAATTCCTAGCGAGAGTATAGATGTTTAGCAGTTTTTTAATGTGTTATCAAGATATGGTAGAAGTGGGTTGAGTGGCAGAACAAGGCTGGTAGCTGCGTTATCTCCCTGGGTTCAGGTCTCAGCTGCGGCAGATCGCAATGTCGCAGAGAATGGTTGTTGTGTCGTTGTCTGTGTATGCATGACCTGGTTGAGTGGTGGAATAGCTATGGTTAAACTCCGCCAGAACGTTAAAAATAATGTGTTACAAACCAGTATTTTATTCAACGAGTGACAATGTAAATAATAACTCACGCAGATTCATCAAGTGAGTTATTACCATTATCGCAAGTTGAATATTATACTTTATCTATGATATAACAATAAATATTAACAAGAGTTCATCTTCACTAACCAAATTCGTTATTTTTGGCACATTATTACTTAACTTGATTTGAAACGTCGAAACTATTCAAACATGTCAAATATCCTTCCTCCCCTCAGTAATAATGGACCATTCTATTTCATTTGGCACGTTACAAGTTACAAGTGAATTATTTTAATTCATGCTATTTGTTTATGGATACCATTAATTATTCAAAAGTCGTTCATTAATTAATATATAATCTAATAAGAGTAGATAAAGAAAAAAGCAATGTATCATTAGAGATATTAGTCAAAAACTAAGTATTTATCTTAACTCTAAAAGTTTGCAACTGTCTAGAATATCGTTAAACACAATTCTTTTTGTTTGAATTGCTTTATTTTATCATTTTGAACAATATATTAAAAATCGAGGGTAAATCTTGCCATTAAAAAATATGAAAAGTCAAAGATTAAAAATTCGTTTTTCTGGGAATATCTCACTTTCTAGACTGTCTAGAAAATCCTTAAACAAGACTTTATAATTCTCTTATTGCAAAACGATAAAACAACCTTTTTCATTCTAAAACTTAATTCAATCACATAGAAACATCTAATTACACATTACTCACATAGGATTTGTTGCCCGGATTGCTCCGGACACGTTCAATTTTTCCATACACCTAACTGGAGTGTTCCAATGGAATTTTCAATAAAGTCCGGATGTGCAATAATTATTACTAGAATAGAAAGTAATGTGTATTGTTTATATAAAAGTTTACTGATCTCAAATGTTATCAATAGTGGAAAATATATTTACTATACATTATGTTACTTAATCATAGAAATAAGTCAACAGTCTATTGTTCGAAGTTTGATGTATACTGGGTGTCACAGGATAGAAGCTTGCTTTTATTTTTTTTCTTATCACAATTAAATTTGGGAAAAACAAAGTACAGCTAATAACATATTTTTGGATATACCAAATAATATAATAGTACTTAGGTTTAACCCAAAATTAAATCAATTTTCGATTTTTAAGTGAAACACCCCATACATTTTTATAAATATGGATATAGGGCAAAATTTTGAGTTTTGAGTTGATGTCCAATTTCTTCTAGCATTTTAAGATTTGCATCTAGAGTGCTTTAGAATCCAAAAATTCGTTCTACGGGGGTTCAAATTATTGCAAGAGAAAAATAATGTTTTCTTTTCATTTCATTCCTAGTGCTCAATAAATTATGCATTTTTTTCTGAATTGAAATGAAAATTGTTTTATGAAACAGGATCACCTAATACATGATTTTCAGATTTTATATAATGTACTAATTTATAAACAATGCTTTTTATCGCATTTTGTAACGAAGCGTTTTTTTTTTCAATGCTGAAATGTAATTTAAATAAATACATCACTTGCTCCGCTTACCGTCAAATATTTTTGTTTTATAGGACAGAACCGTGTCCGCGAAAAATTATTTTAAATAGATAGATAGATAGATAGATAGATAATTTATTGGTGCTAATATACATATTAAAATGCTTACACAAGTCAAAACAAATTGGAGTGAGTGTAGAAGGCCTTGACTTTTAGGTAGTGTTTGATTTTGATCTTAGATTTCAAGAAATTCAAGTTTTTGTCTTCGTTTAGCTTTAATCAATTGGATAAAACCATTCGTTAATACTCTCGTTTGTCGACGTAACATTCAGATTCAGTTCCTGAAGCACAGTATTCGTGTTTAATGTCGTTTTAGGTACAAGCCTTTATATTAACGCCGACATCTAGGAAAACCTAAATGTACTGTAAACAACAAGTAGTTGATTTCTCATAGACTAAAATACCTTAACCGGTATAGGATTCTACCTTATTTAGGGAATGTAACAAATCAGGCTGTGAAAAGATTTCTTGAAATTATAATACTTGGATAATTACAAAAATTAACACTAATGGCACTGCGCTGACCACGCAAAGCAAAGCAATTTTCATGAGATACATTTTGGATCATTGATTCCGTACCACACCATCTAGCAGAATACACGCAGTTTACCAACCGCCGCATTCAGTATGTCCATACCGATTTGAGCCACCGTTTCTTGTCAGCGTCTTTTTTATATTTACCAAGATAAGGTTGTTTTACTAAAATATGTTTATAAAAGAGATAATTTAAAATAATTCCGATTCAATGCATTAAACTATATTTGCCGTTTTCCGATTTGACAAGGAAATTTCATGTTAAATATAAATTATTATTAAAGTAATTGTACTCTATTGGGGGCCTGTTAGGTTCTCAAGATTTTACCCAAATAACTGTTCCAGAAATTTTCGTAGGACCGTCCCTCGAAAAGAGAACATAGATAATATATCGAGAGAAAGCCAGTTTCCGATCCTGTTATTTTAATTTAGACCATTTTTCCGTTTAATGAGTTAAAATAATGTCCACCATTTTGCCGGAGTGGTAGAAGTTAGTTTTCCGTGTATTTTATTTTATCTTTCAGTATTTTTACGAATTAAAATAAAATCTGTTGCTTTAAATAATTTTTGTGAAATTTCTTATAGTCCGGGAATTCAGTACAAAATCTAAGCATACCATAAATACATTGATTTTGGAATTATTTTGATACTTAAAAATTTTCCGTTTCAACTCTGACAAGATACCGCATGGCTTGGTCGCCATGCAGCAACATGCCAATCCCCTCTCTACACCAAATTCATTTCATCCATGGTTTTTGTCAGACCAAGAGCACAGAGCATTACCGATCCGACCACCGATCGATTCAGCCGTGTGCTCAACAACCTACTTATAATAATTGCGTTTAAAGTAATTTTAATATTTCATAGTTGAACTGAAATAAGAATATTATTATTATAACTGATATCAATGATAAGTTAAAGAAATTATCTTTTTTTTTTCTTGCTTTCTTGTAGGCTTACCGTTTTTTTTTATTATTATTATTATTCTACATACTGAACCAAACTGGTGTATTCTTTGAATTTTTATCCAAGGCATACATACATCAATAACTCTTGTAGTTATTTAATATTTTTCAGACATACACTTGCATGTTTATTACTGTAAATATTTGTTTACTATTGCCTGGTATTTGCGCACTGCCTGAGTACCACCTACTGCTTCTTGCTTACTATTTTGCCGCTTTACCGCTTCAGGCCTGCACAGTTTACATTTTGTAAACTACTCGCTTACCACTGCTAATTTCCGAATTAAAAATAGTAATTAGTAGTTTACCGTCTTTTCACTGCCTGGTTCCTTGTTTTCGTAGTTTTTTTTATGTAAAATAAAATAAAATGAAATATCTTAAGTTTTGATATTATTTATTTCGAACTCTGCCGGAGCATTTTTGGTACCTGACCGTATTTTTTTGTTTTGTAAATTTTTTTATATTCAATAAAGTTTATTATTTACCGACATGTGCGTTTTACTGTTGAATGTGAGTGAAAATCTAATCTGCCTTCCAGGACCCCTGGACATAACCATTTCTTCACTGTAGCTATCTCAGCCCTACTGCAACAGGCTGTGTTAAGAGGCTAGCGTGGGACCTTTACCTCAGGTAAAAATTGTAAAGGTGGCGCTCGAGAAACCGAATATAGCTCAGTGCTAAAGTGACGCTTCCATTTGTCTATGCGCTAGGCAACTGGAAGAAAGTACATCACAATTTAAGAAACGTATACATAAAAGATAAAAACTAGTAGAGAGTATAACTAGAATAAAATAATCATTCGCATGGATACCAAGTTATTAACAACTTTTAAGAATTTCCATAAATTTTGTTTAAATACAATAAGTTCGTTTTTTCTTCGACCTCATTTGATAACATATTATGTTTCCAAAAACCATCAGAAAATAATGTGTGTATATCTTTGGTACATTTTTTCCTTTCAGTTTTTAAATGAGTTTGAGTTGAGATAAATCGAAAACGATTCCAAGTGAACAGAAAAGTGAAGATATCAAATAATAAACCATGTTTAAGCTTATGTTAGTTAGTAAATGTGTGTTGTAAATAATAAACGTATTGTGAGGTTAAGTTTTTAGTAAATACGTTATTCAATAAAAACAATGTGTTAGTGTTTATCTCTTGCTATAATTTTCGAACTCATGGATTAAGGTAGGTTTCCAGGGGGTGGAAACTCAATCTTCGTAACTGGGCCCTCGATAGATACCCGGTCCCTGGGTTGCAATTATACTAAATACACTACATATCCGCAAAAGCATATGACATCAAGATCGAAATCATACGCTGTGCCAGCTCATAGTGCTAAATAAACTTGATGTCAGCACATCGTTTTTCTTAGATCGTGATCATTTGTATTGATGCAGTTGTCACTACACAGTCTGACATTTGTAGATTAAGATATAAAAATGTGTAAAAAGCAAATGTTTTTAAATCTACATTTAGACAATGCATTAATAGTGATATCATTTAATATTATATCGAATTTAAAGTGCATATAAGAACAAACTTAAACAGAAATATGAGTAAAATTTGAAAATTGATAAATATTTGTTTCTATTCTTTTTCAAGGGTACTGTACATGACAGCAACATACATTTCTAGTATTAGGGGAGGGGGTAGTTTTTAACCCCGGGGGTGATTGTATGTCTCGGCACTCCACTTGCTTTACAATATTGAAATCTTGTTCAACAATTCCCCACATGCCCAGTAGCCAGAAATGTAAAAAAGGGGGTGGTTTCGGGGAGGTCAGTGGAGGGTAGAGGAGATATATGTATGTTGCTATCGTGTTGAGCTCCCTTGATAATGAACAGAAACAAATTTGTATCAATTTTGAGAATTTTGGGGAGAGAGAGATCTTAGTATCAGGGGAGGGAGTAGTTTCAACCCCGGGTGTTAATAATATGTTAAATGGTCAAAGTCTATACAGCCTACCCGAAAAACCCGATCCGACAAGCCCTCGCATATCTAGAATGGAAAAAACGCGAAAATGGCCGCTTATATAGGGGTCGTTCCTGAGGGGTGAGAGGCCTAGAGATACCACCATCGTGTTTAGCACCCTCAAAAACGTGAAGGTATCCAGGTCTCGTCCTGGTCACAGCACTTTTAAAGTGTATCCCATTTTTTGCCAAGGAAAGATAGTTCGAACCACCGCCTACTTTCTGGGGTGAAATGGGGTGGATTTTTAGGGGTGGAAAACGGTTTTTTACGATTTCTGGCTAAACTATGTATCCTGTGGAAAAAAGTTAAATATAAAAGTTATAGGTTATAAAGAGATCTATAACTTTTGTGGAAAGCAATTTTATCCTAACCACAGAATATTTCGAGAAATACGCAAAAACGTTCTTTCGGTTTTTTATTTTTTTCTTCTACAAACATAATTCGACTTAGCTCAAACTTGGTGAAAGTGAGTACATCTTTTAGGGTCCCACGTAAGCTTTATTTTTTGTGAATCTAAATATTTAACGGTTGTTGCTTAATTCAATTTAAAAAGAAAAAAAAGTGAAATTTTCAACCGCGATTCCTCATAAATGTACTTATCTGACAGAGTTCGGATAAGGCTCGTTATTTTTTGTTTTTACTTCTACTTTCAATAATTAAAAAAACAATATAAAGTGCAATGAAAAAAATTGCCGGAAAATCGAAAAATCCGAAAAAATGGCTTTTTTTGCTGTGTTTTACAACACCGGCCAAAAAAAAAAAAAAGGGATCTGTAGTAGGGACCCGACACAGTAGTCCTATGTATTTCGATGTACTGAACAAAGGATCCGATGTCCGTTTAGCTCCATCACCTACGATTTTTTTGTAAATCGCGGAAATAACCTAAAGAAATTTTTTTTCTTAGACTATTTTCGCGATTTACAAAAAATTGGTGGGTGATGGAGCCAAATGGACATCGAACTCATGTTCAGCATGTCGAAATACATAGGGAGTACTATGTTGGGTCCCAGCTACAGATCACTTTTTTTTGTGTGGGCCTATGCGTATAGGTCCCCAAAAAAAAATAAGTGATCTGTAACCGGGACCCGACATGGTAATCCCGATGTATTTCGACATGCTGAACACGAAACCGATGTCCATTTGGCTCCATCACTGTAAATCGCGAAAACAGTCTAAGAAAAATAATTTCTTTAGGTTATTTCCGCGATTTACAAAAAATTGGTGGGTGATGGAGCTAAACGGACATCGGATTCGTGTTCAGCACATCGAAATACATAGAGACTACTATGTTGGGTCCCTACTACATATCCCTTTTATTTATTTTTGGGCCAGCGTTATAAAACATACAACGAAGAAAGCCATTTTTTTTATTTTTCGATTTACCGGCAATTTTTTCCATTGAACTATACATTATTTTTTCATTAAAATTTCACTTTTTTCCTTTTTAAATTGAATTAAGCAACAACCGTTGAATATTTTGATTTACAAAAAATAGAGCCTATGTGGAATATCAAAAGGTATACTTTCTGTTAGAACTGTAAGCGATAACATGAATTTATTTTCTACTCTTTACGATTGGTAGTACTGTATTAGATATGTATTGGCAACACTGTTAACTTTACCTAAAAATGAAAAATGACAGAATATGTTTTGTTCTGGTTCTGTATACTTCTAAGTTTTTCGTCTTTATAAAATACATGTTACAAAAGTGGTCTGTGTAGTTTGCACATTAAAATATTACTGCCAAAGTGTAATTGTTATTTCCATTGCCTCACAACAGGTTATGGTCCCAGAGGCTGCTTATGCTGCGGTTTAAGATTTAAAAAGTAAATGTGAAGTCGACATCAAGTCAAGATGAATGACACAACGGACACCGTGACCACAAATGTTAATACAAGTACTGTATCAAATCCGATTTATATGGGTCCTGCAGGTGTGCCAGGAACAGAAAAACTTGAAGGCTACAAAAATTATGACAACTGGAAGTTCCAGATGCGTATGGTCTTAATAGACTATGGTTTATGGAAATGTGTACTTGGTCAGGACAATGACTCTGAAAAAGATCAGAGAGCTCTTGCTAAAATAAGCCTATCTGTGAAACCAGTTTGTGTTAGTCATATTTGAGGTGCTACTACAGCTAAACAAGCCTGGGAGAATTTGGAAAAAGCTTTTCAAAGTGCTGGTTTAAGTAGACAACTTTTTCTCAAAAGAAAGTTATATAGAACTCAATATGAAGATTTTGTATCTATGAACGAGTATGTAAGTGGTATGTTATCACTAGTTCATCAGTTATCAGATATTAAAATACAGATTGACGACAGTGAAATTGGATCGTTGCTTTTGAGTGGACTACCAGACTCTTATGAAACTTTGTTAAGTGGTTATGGGGCAACACGCACAACAATAACTAGTGAAGATGTTATTAAAACTTTATTAGAAGAGGATGCTCGTCGTGGTTTACGAGAAGAATCCACATCCGCCTTGGCTACAAAAAGTTTTAAGAAGAAAAATATTGTTTGTTATGAGTGTGGTGTTGAAGATCATATTAAACCTCGTTGTCCAAAGTTAAAGAAGGAGAAAGCCAAATTTAATAAATCAGACAAGTCAGCTAAATCTGAGCAGAAAAGTACAGTTTTATTTACTCCAGCTGCTTTAGCTACAGGTAATTTTGATAGCAATGCATGGTATGTTGATAGTTGTGCCAGTAATCATATTAGTCCTAAAAAGGAGTGGATGGAAAATTTCAATCCTGATGCTGTGACTGTTTTTTGCACTGCTGATAATAGAAATTTATCAAGTAAAGGTTCTGGTGATATTACAACCCACTTGGTCAACTCTATAAATCAAACAAGCACTGTTGGTACTGTTAGTGATGTAAAATATGCTCCAAATGCTGCAGCAAATTTACTTTCTGTCGGCCAGATTGCAGCTAAAGGTCATGTAATAATTTTCAAGGAAAATAGTTTTGAAGCTTATCAGAATGATGAAGTTACGATTCGAGGAACTGTTAAATTTACGGGTACCAAAGTTGGTGGTATTTATAAATTGGATCAATCTCCCCAAAGTGATCATACGTCTAATGTGTGCTTAGAAGACACTGCAATGCCTGTAAATCAAATGATTAATAAACAGACTTGGCACCGACGTTTAGGACATCTTAGCAATCGTAGTATTTCATTATTAAAAGATAGTCTTGCTGATGGTATAGATTTCCAAGATGACACAAATTCTTCATGTATTCCTTGTATTGAGGCCAAACAAACAAGAAAAAGTTTCCCCAAGGGCCAAGCTAGGCGAGCTAGTAAACTTCTAGAGTTAATACATACTGATATTTGTGGGCCGATGTCTGAACCAAGTTGGGGAGGCTCCAGGTATGTTCTTATGTTTACGGATGATTTCTCTCGAAAAACGTTTGGTTATTTTTTTAAACATAAATCGGAGACTTTTACTATTTTCAAAGAGTTTAAGCAAATGGTTGAGACTCAGACTGGATTAAAGATCAAGAGAGTAAGGTCAGATAACGGCACAGAGTACTGTAATAAAAATTTTTCATGTCTGTTTAAAATGTCTGGCATCGTGCATGAATTAACTGTCCCGTACACTCCAGAACAGAATGGGGTTCAAGAAAGATGTAATCGAACTGTAATTGAGAAAGCTAGAGCTTTATTGCACGATTCTGGTTTATCAAAGCCATATTGGGCTGAGGCCGTATCTACCGCCATATACTTAAAAAATAGAAGTCCTACAAATGCTGTTAAGGGTGCTACACCTGAAGAATTATGGACTGGATCCAAGATTAATCTTAGTCACCTTAGAGTTTTCGGCTGCCGTGCATATTGTCACATCCCAAAGCAGTTTAGAAGAAAGTTCGACCCCAAAGCTAAACCAATGATTATGTTGGGATATTGCGAACATACTAAAGGTTATAGATTAGTTGACCCTGACAATCCAAATAAAATTGAAAAAGCAAGAGACGTTGTATTTCTCGAACACATTATGCATGCAAAGAATGTTTCAAGTAACGAGGCACATCTAGATGATAAAGTTGAGATCGACCATGTAACTTACCCTAACGATGGTGAGAATCATATTCCTGACGTTAGCTTAAATGAAGATTATCAGAGTTTAAAGTCTGAAAGTTCTAGTGAAGAACACGGTTTGTCAGATAAAGACGATGAAGAATTTTCTTCGAGTAGATCTTCTGAGCCAGAGCCGGAATTGCCTTCAACCTCATCTGGTAGAGTTCGTCATCCACCTGTTTGGATGAAAGACTATTTACATGAGCCTGATGATGCATGTATGCAACTTGTAGCCTATGAGTCACCGAGGGAGCCAATGTCAATGGATGAAGCACTTGGTTGTTCGGACAAGAACAAATGGATTGAAGCTATGAAAATTGAATACGACTCTTTTATCAAGAATGATGTATGGGTTTTAGTTGATCGCCCTAAATCTACTAATGTTGTATCATGTAAGTGGATATTTAAATTAAAGAAAGACAGTGATAATAATATTCGCTTTAAAGCCAGATTAGTTGCGAAAGGTTTTTCACAATCTTACGGCATTGACTATTATGAGACATTTTCACCTGTCGCACGTAATTCAACTTTAAAAATGTTAGTTGCATTATCAGTTGAACTTGATTTGTCAATCGAACATTTTGATGTAACCACCGCCTTTCTACATGGTGAGCTTGATGAACAGGTATATATGGAACAACCTGATTTTTTTGTAAAGAAAGGTGAGGAATCCAAAGTATGTCTCTTGAAAAAGGCTGTGTATGGCCTTAAGCAGGCGTCAAGAGCGTGGAACAAAAAGGTAAATGAAGTCCTAGAAAAATCTGGTTACAAGAAGTCCGAAAATGAACCATGTTTATATTATAAAATTCAAGATAATTCAATAATTATTATTGTCCTTTACGTAGATGATTTTTACATTTTTCATAACGATTTGCCTCTAAAGAATAGTCTGTTTGATACCTTAAAACATAATTTTAATATTAAAGATCTAGGCAAAGCACAGAATATTCTGGGTATGCAAATTTTAAGAAATGAGTCGCAAGGTGAAATTTACTTAAGTCAGAGATCTTACATTATTGACATACTGAATAAATTTGGTTTTTCTGATGCTAAAGAAGCTCATACTCCGATTGAACCAAATGTAAAAATTAAAATGTCTGAAAATAATGCCAACATTCCGTACCAAAATGCAATTGGATGTCTCATGTATTTAGCTGTGAATTCAAGGCCAGATATTGCCTATACAGTTAGCTTCTTAAGTCAATTTAATACTGGACATTCGTTAGAACATTGGAATCTCGTGAAACGAGTATTTCGTTATCTGAAATCTACAGTTGACTTAAGCCTAAAGTTTAAGAAGAAGAATTCTACAAACATAGAGGGCTATGTAGATGCTACGTGGGGAGACCATGAATTTGATAGAAAGTCTCACACTGGATATATTTTTAAATTGGCTGGTGGACCTATTTCTTGGGAAACTCGTAAACAGAGGACTATCGCACTCTCATCATCTGAGGCCGAGTACATGGCTGCATCAGACGCTTGCAAAGAAGCTGTTTATCTACGTAGACTTATTGCAGAAATTCTGCATAAACCGATGAAGCCTATTACCCTTTATATGGACAATCAAAGTGCGATAAAAATTGCGGAGAACCCGGTATTCCATAACCGAACCAAACATATAGACATTCGGTTCCATTTCATACGTGAAGCTGCTAGTGCCGGAAAGGTTACATTAGTGTATAAACCTACAAGTGAAATGACTGCCGATGTACTTACAAAAGGTTTGGGACGAGTTAAACATGAGAAATTTGTGAAAGACATGGGGCTAGTTAAAATTTAGCTTATTAATGTTTTAATTACTTTATCATGTTAGCTTAAGGGGGAGTGTTAGAACTGTAAGCGATAACATGAATTTATTTTCTACTCTTTACGATTGGTAGTACTGTATTAGATATGTATTGGCAACACTGTTAACTTTACCTAAAAATGAAAAATGACAGAATATGTTTTGTTCTGGTTCTGTATACTTCTAAGTTTTTCGTCTTTATAAAATACATGTTACAAAAGTGGTCTGTGTAGTTTGCACATTAAAATATTACTGCCAAAGTGTAATTGTTATTTCCATTGCCTCACAACACTTTCACCAAATTTGAGCTAAGTAGAATTATTTTTGTAGAAGAAAAAAATAAAAAACCGAAAGAACGGTTTTTTGCATATTTCCCGAAAAATTTTAAGGTTATAATAAAAATGCTTACCACATAAGTTGTAGATCTCTTTATTACCTACAACTTTTACATTACACTTTTTTCGATAGGATGTGTAGTTTAGCCAGAAATCGCAAAAACTATTTTTCACCCCTAAAAATCCACCTCATTTCATCCCAGAAAATTGCAGGTGGTTCAGGCTATTTTTCCTTCTTTAGTTGTGATATGTTCTAAAATATTATGCGATCAGTTTGCTGCAAAGACTTGTTTTTTTTTTTTAATTCTAACACTTATCTAGCCTGGCCTATATATCATTTTTGGGTGTTGCTACGTTATTTCATTTCATTCTTACAATAAAAGATGCATTTGCAGAGGTCAAAAGTAAAATCTGTAAAATAACGTATTTTCATAACTTTGAACGTCGCGCGTCGTTTCAGTGTGAATGTTATAATCTGGGAGGTAGCGTAAAATTTAATTACATCATTTCAACAAAGTTCATTTTTTCAGTACAGGTTGTTTTTTCAGTGCTTCTTGAAAAATCAGGTGTCAGCTAATTCAATTGCGGAGATGAAGGGAGTGAGAGTCTGCACATCCAGGAAAATAATTTCGTTTTTTGCGTCAATCCAACAAGCGTACTAAATTAAAAATAGTTTATATATGTCGGATACCACAGGGGCACATTTAGGGTCAGACCACTTGGACATATTAACAAGAACGACACTGATATTTCACTAAATACAAAATTTAATAACAAAGTCTAATTGTCTACACGAATAATACAAGAAAGCAAAACAGTCTCAACACCATCGGATAAATCTAGTAAAACAAAGGAACCACGATCCGCTACCCGCTAGCCCGTGATAATCAAATCTTGACTCTTTCACAGGCAATCATAGAATGCCTTTTTGTTCCCAGACTAGTTGATCTCGTTTCGTTCGCTTAAGATCCCCTAAGCTGTTCCTATGCCCATATAAGGAAATTAACCGAATCATAAACTGTTATTGGTTGGGGTAGGTAAATCAACTTCAATGTTTATATTAACAAAAATAATAAACAGTCACAAGTACTAGGGCTGGGTTCCTAAGAATCATAGGCGTACAGAAATTATTTTCGGTGGCGCCAACATATATGTAATATAAATGAAAAAAAAATGTGTCAGATAGTATTTCCGAATAGGAAGATAATTTAGAATACAGCAGTGAGATTGATTCAGATGAGAATTGATTTGTTTTATTCGTATTGAATGTGCCAAAATATTAGAAATATTAAGATTTTTATATTGATTCTCATTTAATCCTATTCCCAGTCAATGATTGCAATCTCTAAGTATTCTCTAATATGTATATCTAATATTTCATACAAATATATGCGTTAACTGGGGCATTAAAGATACCGCGCGCGATGAGCACCTGGACGCTGCGGTAGACTTAAGACCTAGCTGATAGGATTTGTCCCATGGTATTATCAGCTGACACTTTTTAATTGTTTTTTTTTTATATCGCAAACTATCATATAAATAAATATCAGCTTTGTTGAAATAATGAATTTTCACGTGTTTTTCATAGATATTGACTAGGGCAGCTGACAACCTTAGCTCCCTATCCCATGCAGCTGACACATTTTTGTTTCATTTATATTACATAAATAAACTATTTATACTTTTGTAGCTTTGTTGCATTGATGCAAAAAACAAAATTATTTTACCAAATGCGCACCTCTCGAGATATAACTACCTTAAAATTAAAAAAAAGTATAAAACAGGTCAAAGGGGTAAGCAATATAAACTAGACACATGACGCTTACTTATTGTAAATACAAAAAATAAAATTCTACACTAGTAAGTAATAAATATAAAACTTAAAAATAATCACAATGATTAAAAATCAAGAAATTCCTGAATTGAATATGGTTCTATATCACAGACATATTGGAAACTTTGTCCTCTGAATTCCCTTAGAAGAATTTTGTTTTTGAGAAAATCAGGAGCATAGAATGGTCCTTCCTCAGTAAGAGTTAAATGGTGCATAGGCAGGGGCGCGTTTAGATAAATTGGGCCCCTAGGCGCTGTGAGATTTGAGGGCCCCTCGATTAAAAAAATATTAGATCTAAAGATTTGAAGGCACGTATATTTTTACAAATACATATTATTTTTTTCCGGCTTTATACAGGGTGTTGCATCATGAGAGGGACATAGCTTAATAGGAGGTAGAGAACATCAGTGGTAACCGGAATCTCCCATAGAAATGTCTCATTGGGCCTTCACTACGAAATTACAGGGTGTTAAATAATTTTTGGCCAAACCTGTTTTTTGTCATAACTTTGACAGGAAATGAAATAACGGATTCATATTTGGTACGGCTAATGTACAAACGAGCCCCAAGAGGTACATGTATAAAAAAAATATATCCAGGTCCGGACTCACTATAATTTATGTTTCTTCTTTGCATCAATAAAACATCACCCTGTATATATTTTTTTGAAATTTCGATACGATATTCGAAAAGAGCAAGAAAAAACAAACAAAATGGCCTATTTCATTTTTTTGTTACACCTTCGTGGTTATTTAAATACGTTGTTAAATGTGCAAGAAAATGGATTACAGAACCCTATTAAATGAGAGGCACGTGAAATAAATAGTTTTATAACTAAAATTTGCAAAAATTCTATTGAGCCTAGGTGGTCTGGGTGAATCCTAATTCCGGCACGTTTTAAAGGTCCAGATAAAAAACTGTGGTCCTAATAAGTAATCGGGTATGAAATAACAAAATTTTTAATCAATCACAGTAGGCTTGTTCAAAGTGACAAATAAAAAGAAATCTCCTAAACAGTTGAATAATTGTTTGTTAGTAATTTAATGTGTCAATAATCCGCATTTAGTTAGTGAAAACTTGTGAAAATATTTTAACTATGCCAGTAAAATTTACAAACGGGGAATATGCTGACATAATATTCATCTATGGTTTCTGTAATGGAAATGGTAGGTCGGCGGAAAGAGAATATCGGCTGCGTTTTCCTGGTCGTCGATGCCCTAATCATAAAACCTTTAGTACGGTGTTCCAGTATGCAAGACAACACGGAAAGTTTCCTACTTCTGAAGTTGTGGAGCGTGTTTTACAACAAGGTGTGCAGGAACAAAACAATATTATAAACGTAGTTCAAGAAAACCCAAATATGAGCACTAGACGAATCAGTTTGGCAACTGGTATTCCTCATTGGCGAGTATGGAGAACCCTAAAAAGAGAACGTTACCATCCATATCATATCCAGCAGGTACAGCGTCTTCAACAAGGCGACGATATCCCCCGCCTGGCATTTTGTCGTTGGTTGTCTAATCATCGCCCAGTCATTTACAGAACCTTATTTACGGATGAGGCACAATTTACAAGGGATGGAGTGAACAATTCACGAAATAATCATAAATGGGCACAGGAAAACCCACTTGCGGTACGCCAACGCCGTTCGCAACACAGGTTTTCTGTAAATGTTTGGGTCGGACTTGTGAATAGACATTTGATAGGGCCACATTTTTTTGAAGAAAGATTGAATGGTGAAATTTACTTTGATTTTCTTCAAAACATTTTACCGAATATGTTAGAAAATATCGGTATAAGAGGCATGTTGTTTCAGCATGATGGGGCCCCACCACATTTTAACCTTCAAGTAAGAGAACACTTAAACAATGTGTATCCTAATAGATGGATTGGACGCGGGGGTCCACATGAATGGCCACCAAGATCTCCTGATTGTAACCCTTGTGATTACTTTTTATGGGGCCACTTAAAAAACGAGGTTTATAGCATTAAAATTGAAAGTAGACAACATTTAATCCAGCGCATCGTTACAACCTGCGACGAAATACGGAATAATCCAGAAATGATACGTCGAGCAATTGGTGACCTTTCTAAACGCGCAAGAAAATGCACAGAATTTGGGGGAGGACATTTTGAAAATTTGCTTTAGTGTCAATTACGTTTTATTTTTAAACACATTTAGTTATTGTTTTGTTATTTATTGTTAATTGAATGGAAAATATTTTATTTATTTAGATTTTAGTTTGTTCTCTTCCAATTTTTATTAAGTATAAAATGTTGATGATTTTCTTGATCAAAGTAACTGGTTGCTTAGGCCTAAATGGTTTAAATTATCTGTCACTTTTATTCTTTGAACAAGCCTACTGTGATTGATTAAAAATTTTGTTATTTCATACCCGATTACTTATTAGGACCACAGTTTTTTACCAAAATGGACCTTTAAAACGTGCCGGAATTAGGATTCACCCAGACCACCTAGGCTCAATAGAATTTTTGCAAATTTTAGTTATAAAACTATTTATTTCACGTGCCTCTCATTTACTAGGGTTCTGTAATCCATTTTCTTGCACATTTAACAACGTATTTAAATAACCACGAAGGTGTAACAAAAAAATGAAATAGGCCATTTTGTTTGTTTTTTCTTGCTCTTTTCGAATATCGTATCGAAATTTCAAAAAAATATATACAGGGTGATGTTTTATTGATGCAAAGAAGAAACATAAATTATAGTGAGTCCGGACCTGGATATATTTTTTTTTATACATGTACCTCTTGGGGCTCGTTTGTACATTAGCCGTACCAAATATGAATCCGTTATTTCATTTCCTGTCAAAGTTATGACAAAAAACAGGTTTGGCCAAAAATTATTTAACACCCTGTAATTTCGTAGTGAAGGCCCAATGAGACATTTCTATGGGAGGTTCCGGTTACCACTGATGTTCTCTACCTCCTATTAAGCTATGTCCCTCTCATGATGCAACACCCTGTATGTTAGCAAACTTGTCAAATTGAACGTCTGATATCACAGTTTTGTGTTTCCTCTGATACAGTATACAGAAGAGACAAATTTTGAAGTCGCTGTTGCCCCGAAGTAGGTACTTCGTAGGTAGTTATTCATTCTTTTGAGCGTCGAAAAAGTGCGTTTACATGAGGGATTACTGACCGGAATGGTCAAGTAAATACACAAAAGGGTTTCAAGATTAAAAATGTCGCCTGCAACACATTGAGAATAAAGGACTAAGCAGTTTTTTATAGTAAGAATAGGTTTCAGTCGATTGTTCTGAAACGGGAGGAACATATTCTCCTGGACCCCCTGATTAAAATTCTCTCTGTCCACCAGTCCGACCGAATTCGATTTTTTGATCTAGAATCGACTGAAACTGTGAACATCTTCGAAGGTCTGCGTAAATGTTCCATAAAAATTCTGAAAATATTCATGCTCATTTCTTGAAGAAAAATAAGCATCTTTTGTCTCTTGGCATTTTTTTTCAAAGTACTTCCTTCTCCCGGAAAAAAATAAAAAAACAAACAAAAATATTTTTTGTACTTTTTTTACGGGAAAAGGAAGCACTTTGAAGATAAACACCACAGACAAAAGATGCTTATTTTTGTTCAAAGAACACGCCTACCGGTTTTCAGAATTTCTTAGACAAAAATAATTTCGACCAAGAATTCCCCTAAAATTTTATTTTTTTCTACTTCAGAAAGATCCCAAAATATTCAGGCACGTTCTTTAGGTAAAAATAATCAGCTTATGCCCCTTCAACTTTTTCTTCAAAGTGCTTCCTTTTCCCATAAAAAAAATGCAAAAAAAATATTTTTTTCTCTTTGTTGTTTTTTTCCGGGAGAAGGAAGCATTTTGAAAAAAAAAAACAGGAAACAAAAGATGTTTATCTTTCTCCAAAAAATGAGTATGAATATTTTCAGAATTTTTATGGAATATTTAAGCAGACCTTCGCAGATGTTCACAGTCTCTAAATCAAAAAATCGAATTCGGTCGATCTGGTGGTCAAAATGAATTTTAATCAGGGGGCCCAGGACAACATTTTCCCCAAGTTTCAGAACTATCGACCGAAACACATTTTTACTAAAACTGCGCGATCCTTTATACATCTCAGCAGGCACTTAAGCCGGCATATACAAAAAATTGATGCAATTTATCTGAAGATAGCTCGGAATCTATGTCGCCTCTAGAGGTTGATACTAATGCATTGATTATTGTAGTGCACTGATTATTAGCTTGTTCTGCATCGTCATACTCTTTTTCCAAATTTTCTTTATTTTCAGATTCTTTTTCTATTTGTTCATCATCGCCAGATTCACTAGAATTGTTTCCTAATTGTTCTTCCTTTTCGCAGTCCTCATCACTGGTTTCAAAATTAAAATTTTCTCAGTTATTTTCTCGGGTTTTCTAGATTGTTCTGTCTCAGGTTCTTGAATTTTCGCATCATCATTATCAGTAGATTTATTTTCATTAATGTGAAATATACCGAAAAGCTGATTCGTCATCTGGCACGTGCCAACTGCCGAAACTTAAATAGTAATGTCTGAGGAATTGCCAAATTGATCTGTTAATTGATTGCATCTTTTTTTAATACACTGAAAAAAATATGTTCGAGAAATCAATGAATGAAAGTTCATCATATATTCAAGAATATTCAAACACGATAAACACAAACAATAAATTCCTATAGACTTCTACATTGAAAGATGAAAAAAATTGAAATCGAAAGGAAGAACTATAAAATGATTTCAAATTCAAATGATATAAAATGTAAATAAACGACAAATGTTCGTGAACACATACTCGCATGAACCATTCTTATTTTGTTATTTTTGTTGCAATTGAGATCTGATGAGGATGATATGGAAAAGGGAAGAAATGTATTTCATGATAGTTGTAATTATCATTATTGCTATCGGAAAAGCGAAAATAAATAACGACATAACAAAGAAATAAAATTTTTACATCGCTTTTTTACCTCAATAAATCGGGAAATGGGGGCCCCTGGAAAAGTGGGGCCCTAGGCGCGCGCCTAGTGCGCCTAGGCCTAAACGCGTCTCTGTACATAGGAAATGCATAAATGCTATGGATATCATCATGTAGGTAATTGATTGCTCAAACATTTTAAGTAAGAACATACAGTGTACCATTTGAAAGAATTAACTTATGACAGTCTGAAAATGTAAAAAAATTGAATAATCGTGGACAACACCCTGTAGAAGTAGATTCGATTATGAAAGGTATATATAAGACTATTAGTACAAGGCTTTGACTAACATTTGCAGTGAAAAGACAGTCAAATTTACAAAAATACGACTTTTACAGATCTTACTTTTGACCGCTGCGAATGCATTTTTTTATTATAAAAGTGAAATAAAATGGCAACATGCCAGTATAAATTAAAAAATGATATATGTTTGCACAGAGAATTAACAGTTGCAAATAAATATTCAAAAAAATGTTGGGTGTTCTATTTATAAAAATCATGTATTATATTGCCACTGTTATATGAAACACTCTGTACATTTCAAAATTATTTTAAAGTATACCGCTCTTGATCTTGTACAATTTTTGTTTAAAACAGTTTTCCAAATTTTAAACGGTTGAGGATGCTATAGTCACTAGTGCACAGACGGTCAGTTCACGCATTAGTGACTAAATATATAAAAAAATTAAATTAGATTATATTGCAACTTTCAATGTTATAGTTTATAGTACTATAGGCATTATACAACGGATGTCGGTTCTTTTTATCAGATTAAACATGATTGTCTATAATACCTCAGTGTATGTTTGATAACAACCTGTTAAATTATTGTAAGTGGAGGGCTACATGAAACAATAAATATTTCACAGAGAGCATATCTAAATTTCCTATCAGTAAACAAATTGAAACGAATTTGTATTTTTTTATTCACTATTGGTTGCACGATATTTATTATTAAATGTTTACATTACTAACATACATATTTTCGTCATATTTTTTTGTTACAGGAAACATTCTCATGACCCTATGTTATGCACTTACATAACTCTACTGATATCAGTTCTATGCTGACCTTTACTATTATTAATAACAATATTTTGATAAGATTTTAGGTCTCAAACTCAAACTTGTTCTAATAAAACGAAATAATAGTTTATGTTTATATTACTATGAGAGTACAAGATTAATAGTCTGCCATATTAGCATGAAAAGGTGTATTCACAATTGTAATTTTGAGTTCTCTTTGTTCTTTGCATCATCTTTGTTTGTTATGGAATAAAGGGATAAATAGTTATATATGCAAAAATATAATTTCAAACGAAAGACATTAACTACAATATGTTTGAAAATGGAAGTATGCATCAAATGTCGAGTTACGTTATTTAAAAAAAAATGGAAATGAACTACCTACACAAATGTTTAGATGTACATTTCCATTGAAAATTATCATGGCATACGTTAATGATATACATGATCATAACACATGTAATAATCAAAACTTTCTATGTAAGATTAAATACAATCTATAAACAAAATCCTTTGTTTAATCAAGATTCATTAGGTACAATTCTATATTTTGCCCCATGAAATTAAAAATTCCTCGAATTTTATTATTTTCAAAATTAAATTTACTGAGTATGTAGAGAGAAATGGCCAGTATATATATATCACAGAATTATATTTTTGTTTGTATATTATAATAACTTTTTGTTACCTTGTGTTTTAATGGGTACATAATTTTACTTTTATCTCGCACTATTTCGTTACTATGTATTTCTGTACTATATATTTCTGTGTATTATTTAGTAAAACTGATAAAAATATATAGATTATATTAGAATTTTAAAATGCGCAATTTTCCAACAATGAGATTTTATGTAGATACACACCCTTTTAAGTTATCAATAGTAGCTCTTATTTATAGTACATATTTTTAGTTCAAGTGCAAAATAAAATAAGTAATTCAACTGCACTACAAAAAGACCGAATTCATACTTTATATAGTCGCGTCATTTTGGCATTTTACCTCTAAAATTGAGGGTCAAATAAATTTTTGTTGCAAAAAGTTCAGAAAGATATTTAGAAAAAACAGTAGCTCTTATTTTTTGGCGGAAATGTTTGGTTTCATTTTTTGTCGAATAATTGGCCAATCGATGGCCAATTTAATTGAAAAATTGAAAAATTTGTTATCATACATAATAATCCATAAAATTAGACGAAAATGGTTACTCAGGACTTTTTGGAGTCGCTGATCACGAATCTGAAGTTCAATTTGGGAAATTCAAAATGGCGGATCGGAAATCGGACCATTTTCCGGAAAAAATGAGAATGGATATCTTGACCTTAAATCTGTACTCGGGGGTTTTCGAGGTCGCCGATTACGAATTCGAGGCCTAATTTGGTAAATTCAAAATGGCGGACCGGAAGTAGAGTCAATTTCTCAGGGAAAACCCGTATTTCTTTCGTTTTTGGGCTGAAAATGAGTACTTGGGGTTTTTGAGGTCGCTAATCACAAATCAGAGGTCCAATTTACGAAATTCAAAATGGCGGGTCCGAGGAACAGTCAATTTCTGCGGGAAAACTCGTATTCTTTTCTTTTTTGGGCTGAAAGTGGGAACTGGGGGTTTTCGTTATCGCTGATAACGAATCTGATGTCCAATTAGGGAAAATTCAAAACGGCGGACCGGAAATCGGGCCATTTTCAGGAAAAATGAGAATGGATATCTTGACCTTGAAAATCTATACTTGGGGAGTTCTCGAGGTCGCCGATTACGAATTCGAGGCCTAATTTGGTAAATTCGAAATGGCGGACATGAAGTAGAGTTAATATCTCAAGAAAAGTCAGTATTTCTTTCGTTATTGGGCTGAAAATGAGTACTCGGGGGTTTTTGAGGTCGAATTTACTAAATTCAAAATGGCGGGTCCGAAGAACAGTCAATTTCTACGGAAAAAGTCGTGTTTTTTCCGTTTATGGGCTGAAAGTGAGAACCCGGGGGTTTTCGCTATCGCTTATAACGAATCTTATGTCCAATTGGGGAAAATCCAAAATAACGGACCGGAAGTAATATATTTTTCAGCAAAAACTCGTATTTTTTATACTTTCAGACCAAAAAAGAAAAAAAAAAACGAGGTTTTTCTGAGGATCTGGCTCTATTTCCGGTCCGCCATTTTGAATTGCCTCTAATTGGACATCAGATTCGTTATCAGCGACCATGAAAACCCCCGAGTTCCCATTTTTAGCCCAAAAGGAAGAAAATACTAGTGTTTCCTGAGAAATTGACTCTACTTCCGATGCACCATTTTGAATTTACCAAATTAGACCTCGGATTCGTAATCAGCAACCTCGAAAACCCCACAAGTACAGATTTGCAAGGCCAAGATATCCATTCTCATTTTTTCTGGAAAATTACCCGATTTCCGGTCTGCCATTTTGAATTTCCCGAACTGGACTTCACATTTGTGATCAGCGACCCCAAAAACCCCCGAGTAACCATTTTCGTCTAATTTTATGGCATACTGTGTATGATACAAATTTTTTAATTAATTTAAGTAAATTGGCCATTAAAATTGGCCAATGATTGGACAAAAAACATTTCCGCCAAAAAATAAAAGGTACTGTTTTTTCTAAATGTCTTTCTGATCTCTTTACAATAAAATTGAAGTCAATTGATCCTGTACTTTCAATTTTGGAGACTTTCAAGTTTTTCATGCTAAAATGACCCAACTAATACAGTACTTACAATCCAATGAAGGTTCATTATATTTTTTACAAAATCACTTATTAAATTTAAACTTTTTAGTTGTTCAAAAAAGTCCTGACGCAGTAAGAAATATATCTAAGGATCTATATAAAGACATCATAATTTGGTCAGAGAAGAATCGGCTTACGCTTAATAAAGAAAAAGCAAATACTGTATCATTTAGGTATCATATCGAGCAGAACTCTAGCGACGAATTTCTAATAACAGATTCTGCTAAAATATTGGGTATTATGTTCGACCGAAATTTGACGTGGGCTACTCATATAGATAGTGTGTGTGTGAAGCTCAGTAAAGGTTGTTATGGTATGCGCAACTTAAAAAATCACTGCGGTAAAGATTCTCTAATGACATTCTATTATACTAACATACATTCTCATCTGCGTTATGGAATTATGCTGTGGGGATTGAGTACTACTTATGTTCGTCGGGCATTCTTCAAAAGCGTGTCATTAGGATTATGGAGAGTTTACATCCCCGAGATTCATGCAGAGAATCTTTTAAGACCTTAAGAATATTAACTCTGCCTTGCTTATATATTTACGAAATCTGTTGCTATGTTTTTAAAAACAAATCAGCGTTTCTTACAAACCAAACACACCACAATTATCAAACAAGATTTAAAGATCAGTTAATTCCACATCAGCACACAACAGCATTGTATCAAAAAAGCGTGTATTACAACGGCTGTAAAATTTATAATCATTTACCCACTGATGTGAAAAATTGTAAGAGCCTATTTACTTTCAAAAAGAGGATAAAGAATTTGTTAACAGAAAAATGCTTGTATGATGTCAATGAATTTTACTTAGTCTGACCATTTATATATCCATTTATTTATTGCGTGTTTATATATATATTTTTTTTGTGTAGTTTGTTAATATGTTAGTGTTTTGTTTTATACAATTTTAGGTGTATTTTATTTTATATTATTTAAAATGTATTATGTTTATGCATATAAGCTTCGATTTTGACGCACTCCTAAATTACTTGTATGGTTATCAATTAATTGTATTTGTGATTGGGAAATAAAGATTATTATTATTATTATTAAGTTTTGTGGCTAACGGTCAATATTTAATAATTTCACTTCTATACCTAAATATTTATTATATTCTTAATATTCGAGAAATAAATTCTCAATTTCAATAACAACAGTATAGTTGTGAAGTATGGAATTGAATAACATCGTTAACAGTTTTTCCGAAAATCGATTAAACCAATGTCGGTAGAGTACTTCCAAACCTTATGAGCCGCGAGATGCCCAAAAGGCGGAGTTTATTCCGCATAAGTATATTTTAAAAACATTAACTCAGCTACCACATAATAAATTTAATAGAATGATTTATTTACATTGTTGGGATTAGATAAATAACCCCGCGCAAAATTCACTAATTTATAAATTTAAGTCTTCAAAGGGCAGTTGAAACAGAGATCTATACACAACGATAGCTCGATCTGAGTCTTGTGATGTATCAAATGATTCATATATCGATATATTACATTTTTTTGCCATCCCTATAAATCTGATGTTTATAGAAAGTTGTGAATTGAAACGATCGCCGAAATTATGTATCTGCGCTCACCAAGGTCAAAGCTCATGAGGTTTTGAAACACCTCTAATAGTAATTTAATAATCCAAGTGCTTTTTTCTTTTCCATCGGTTTAATAAATTTTATTGAAATTGAAACGAATGTTTTTTAAGCTTTGGGTTTTTAGAATTCAACCAGTATAGAGCCCAAGATATTAATATTTTAAAGAAATAACTTACTATGAAAAAAGATAATAACATTTTCACGCGGTATAAACAATTAAAAAACAAAATAAATTTTAAAAAACTATGAATTTTACTGTGATTTAAAAAATTTTGAAAAATTTCAAAGTGCAAAAAGAGGGTTAAAAAAAAATCCGAAACAAAATTCCATTTCGGATTACCTAAGAGAATAGATAAAAACCTACAACTTAAGCCAATGAACTGATACTTTTGTGCTCGATCCCAAAAGTTATCAAATGTTCCAGTTCTTGGTCCTTTTGATGGTAACTTTCACAAAAAATAATATTTTGAAAGTACTGTCCTTGTTACTTCATTGAGGACACTTTTAGCTATAATTGGCTTTGAACTCAATGGCTTTCAAAAAAAAATTTTGGGTTTTGAGGAATATGTCTATTCAGGGTTGGATTGGCAGGAAATATCATACCGGGAAATGTGTCCCGCCACCGACAAGTAGGTACTTGATGTACAAAAAATTCATGATACAGAAAATTAAATACAGGAACATTTTTTGTGAAAAACAGTATTATACTAGGTGTTTACATAACAAGAAACAAAAATTAAATTAAATTAAGTTAAGTTAAGTAACTTTGCTTTTGCTTTTTGTCTACAACTGTCTCATTAGAAATGTCCGCCAAGAGAACTTTTTCGGTGGCCATAATCATTAGTTGATCCAAATTATCCTGTGAGAGACTTGATCTTAATCGGTTCTTTATGATTTTCAGCTTCTTCAAATCAAATTCATTCAATTCAATTCATTCATCATTCAAATTTCTTTCTCATTCTACTTGAGTCACAGATAGAGTTAGTATGTACTTGCAGGTCATGTGTAAGGTTTTATATACTGAACCATATAAGTTGTACTTCTCTAGTACGGCATTTCCACATCTTATGCAATTACGGCAACGGCGTGGTCGGCGCCATTTAGAGGCAAAACATTTTTCATTCTGTCCTTCCTTATCTTCTTCTTCTTCTCCTTCTTCGACTTCCTCTTCCATGTCTGTGTCTTGTTCTTGGTGTTGTCCATGTTCAATGCGAGCTTCTCCAATATTAAGTTTTAAAACGGGCCATTTTGTTCTAAAATCTTTCAGTTTTGATATTAACGAATCCGAAGTAATATCACTATGAAATTTTTTTAAAACTTGGCATAATCTTATGAAATCAAAAGATATTTCCTTATCATAATTTTTGGGTCCAGTGCAGCGAACTCTAGGTATAAATCTTCTTGTTCTTTGAACGCATTGTAAACATTAATTCTGTAAGAATTTTCTGTACCAGTCACGGGATTGTCAAACGCCAGTTCGTCGAACATTTTCTTTCTTTTCCTTTTCCAAACTTCGGGTAATGTAATTTGAATTTCGACTTCCAAGTCCTCTTCATCAATTTTGCCTTTGGCCCACTGAACAAAGGAATTGCCTTTAATTTTCAGGCCATCAAAGTCTTGCATAATCTTCTTTAATGATTCAATAGTAACTGAAATCATGGAATGTGCATTAAATAGATCTAGCCCTCCTTCTTGTAAATAATTCGATAATGGTGTGGTAAATTCAAAAATACGTAGGTAGAGCAAAGCTGTCAATATTATTTCATATTTACACACAGATTACTTCAAAGATCTTGCTTCAAATCTGTGTGATGCATCAAATTCTGTAGAGTTCTCGATTTCAGAAAATGTTGTTAACAAGGCTACATACATACGCTTTTCCTGCTTTTCTATATTAAATATGGTTCTTAAAGCTTTGTCTTTGGCCCACCATCTGGTCTTACCAATAAGATTAAGTCTTTTTTCCCAGTCTTTTGGCGTCACCAAACATCCATCCTCTTGTAAGATTCTCTCAAAAAAATAGCACATTTGTTTATAAGTCCAAACAGATTGCTTGCTGACAGAACTAGTTCATTCACTTCACCTTTGATGAGATTCAAGACATGAGCATGGCACCATACATGACATTGTTCAGGGACTTCTTGATTCAAGTGAGCTATGAATCCCTTATACTTTCCCTGCATATTTGCTGCACTATCTGTGGCACTTCCAATACACCATTTTACATCTAATCCAAACTTTTGTATTTCTTGTTTAAATAACTCATACATTGCCTCCCCAGTAGATTGAGTCCAGGAGATCACCGATAGTAAGCTTTCTGTGATAATATCGTTCTTCATATATCGTGCGACGAGGGAACACTGATCCATCACACTTATATCTTGAGTTGTATCTAGTCGAACAGAGAACATCTTGACTCTTTTAACTCCGTTAGCCATTTGTTCCTTGATCAAATTGCTAATTATCTCAAAAATATAATTCACGGTAGTTTTTGACAAAAAGCTGACCAAATTGTCATGTCCTTTTGCATTTAGATTTCTTTCCCTTTGTGCTATACATTCGTCTACATGAGATCGTAAAATTGGAACGAACTTGGTCATGAGTTTGATGAGTTCAAGGAAATTTCCGTAGTGAATTTCATCTCTATTCAAATTGGATAAAGCTTCGCTTGTTGCGCGATAAATGATCCCTCTCTTGCCAATATGCTTCACAATTTCAACTATACGGGTAACTATTTCCCTTCACCTTAGTTCTTGTTTCTTTCGTAATGCATTTAGTCCTGATGCCTGCTGGTTTGCCAAGAAGTCTTTCATAGTCCTTTATTTCTCTGAGTCTGAGATACGGAATAAATGTTTATCTACACAACTCATATGATGCTTACTACTTTCGTGTTCTTCTATCCTTTGATAAATGTGCTTCCATTTATCAGTACCTTCAATGAATGTATTGGTTTGATTTTTAATGGTATAAGCAATGTATAATGTACAGAATAGTTTTTGCCTGTCTTCACAATAGCTCAACCACTATCTAAGAGTCCCATCCGTTTTATAATATGTTTTCTTGGAAACATATTTAGACGCCTTTTTTGGCTGATTAGGATGAACAGCAAAAAAGAGATCCCACTCTGCATCAGATGAAGGTTGCTTGAAAGGTAAACCTATTTTTTGTGAAAACGTCGTTTCAACTTTACTTTCGGTTCCAATAGCAATATTAGTTTCTTTATTTCCATTTTCATTCTCAACTTCTTCTAAATCAATATCGGTATCAGTAACAATATTGTCCTCTTCGTCGATGCTGAACTGACTGGTTGAAACATTATTAGTTCCATTTCCATCTTGATCTCCATCTTCTACAGGCAATGCCTATAAAATAACCAATAATCAGAATATTTCCGATACCTTCAATTTTTCGATCAATTTTAATAGAATTCACGACATCTAGCACCCTTGAGTATAGAAACTTTGAGTTGTTACAAAATAGAAAATTTAAACACAAAGTTACTTACGTCGGCTTCTAAATTTTCTGATAAAATATTACTACCAATGGAGGTCGAGGTTGAAGGTTTGTCAGTCCACAAAGATAACAGAGGGACACTTGAAACTTCCATTTCAGATTTTTTGTAAATAACTCGGTAATGTTGTGGCATTTAGCTGCTTCCGATTTTAATTTTTTCCCCTCTTCTCTCTCACCTTTATATTTCCGCTTTTTTCCTTTACCTTCATCCATTTTAAACACAGAAACAATAAACAAACGACAAATTCGAATACGGCGATACGCAGGCACCAGAAGTATAATAGTACAAATTTATAAATAATACGTTGTTGGAGCGTTGGGCTAGAGCTTAGCACTGAAATGAATCACACCATCCACACCACCCCCACCGGCCCCATCTCTACTGTGCATTCATGGATCACTCTGGCATTTGCCGCCTCTTTTAAAATTTAAAGTTATTTTTTCAAAGTACCTACCTACTTATTTTTTTTTTTAAAGATAGTTTTAATTAGCAAAAAAAACGTATATTTAAAAAGAAACAAGTATTAAAACTTAATACACAAAAGTCACTTGACTATCCTGAACTGAACTGTTAAATATTTTTAATTTTTATAAACTTACTTCAACGATATGTTATCACCGGCATTTGCAATAATAACACAATTTCGTTTAAATGAAAATGACTCTTTATTATATAATAAAGCGTGAAAGAAAGTCCATGTATATCATGTCTTTCCGTTCCTATTTCAAACAAGTTAACAAGTACATATACCTACAAGGTCATGCACGTGTGCACGCACGTCTTTTAACTATACGTCTTGTTTTATTTTAAAAATAAATAAGCTTTTTTAAAATGGTGTTTGTTTTAATATTTTTCTAGCTTTGAAACATAACAAACCACAAAGATATGTAAATTATTTTTCTAGCTTTGAAACATAACAAACCACAAAGATATGTAAATTATTTTAGTTAGGGAAAAAAATCAACTAGTGTAAATTTTTTATTGAGAGTAATTAATTTATCAATATTTGGTTCACATTCAGGGCGCCCTCTGTAGGTGTAAGTACTGCAGCTCCTCATATCAACCAGTCGTCATATTTGCGGCCTACCGTGAACTTCCCGATTTCCCGGTGGGCCAATCTATTCCTTTGTTTAGTTTAAAATGTTGAGGTTTGATTTCATTATTTTGGCGTCACCTTCTTGAACAGATTAATAGATAATTTTATTGCCTCTAACTTTTATCTGAAATATTTCCATCTTCTCAAGAAAAACATCACATGCATAATCACTAATGCTTAGAATTTTACTGGTAAAATTTTTTCGAAAGCGTAGTTGTCTAGTAATATAGAGTACAATTTGGCAGTTTATTATCAGATTAAATCTCGATCGCCTTAGCCTGAGGGATTTAATCTTTGATAATAAAGCGCCAATTTACACGAATTATATTACTTTTTAGCAAATTAGCTTGAGAAAAAATTTATAGATAAAATTTAAAACCACGAGTGTAATTTAGGGAGAATATTTCAGAAATAAATTAATTAAATATATAAAACATCTTTAATATAAAGTGTTTGCTTCCAGATGTTTTCTTGATATTTTATAAAATTTAAAAACAAATGATATTTCCAGAAAGCATGTGTCACATTAAACATGGCATGTCAGTGCCTACAAGGCGAATTATAGCGATAATTGTGTCTATGGGAATATTACAGTGATAACACCGTTGTGGAAGGTAACTCTAGTTTGATTTACTATTAATAATAACATTTGATTGGAGCAAAGATCTCAAGCAATGGCATTTCATTGGTTTCCATGTTAATGAGTGAAATGATTAGGAAAAAACCTGTTCCTTCAAAAAAACTTTGAAAACGGGGGCGTAAACAGTTTTTCCGCGATATCTTGAGAATCGTAAGTCTCACAAAAAATATTCTGAGACTTTTTTTGTAGATAATTGATTTCTCTACAGTATTGGTGTAGATACTTCTCACCGTAAAATTGAAAATGAAAAAGTTACAATTTTCAAGAAAAATATCATTTAAGGATTATAATTTATTTTCTATTGATTTTATTGAAAAACACATCAGATGTTTTTTGTTGCTCATTCTATTGCGAACAATTTTCTCTACTCATTTAGAGAGGTGTTAGGACACTGCAATGGGATCAAACTAATACTTCATTCAAAACGCGTGAAAGGGTGCAGGAAAGAACACCAGTCTGAAACCACTTTGACTATACGTTTTTTAGGTGGCTGATTACGAAAATCTAGGTCTTGCAATCCTAAAAGTTGGGGAACACCCCTAAAAGCGCAAAAAACACCCCTATTAGAGGATTTTTCGAGATGATTTTAATAGAAATCAAAAAGGGTCCTATGAAATCCACTATTTTAATATTAATTTGCAAGGGTGGTTGATTTCTACCAAATATAGCCGAATTATTTGATTGGGGATAATCAGAGAAGCTTAATACCACCCCTATATCGACTTAAAATATAAAAATCGGTAAAAATATTTCTTTTCTACTTTTTGCTTCAAATTTGATTGAATGGACATTACCGGGCAAAAGTAAATTATTCTCGATCCGTAAGGGGGTAAAACTACCCCTCCTACCTCTAAATTAAAGCAGGCTTTTAAAAACGAGTTAAATTTTACCCCCTTAAGGGTTGAGAATAATTTACTTTTGCCCGGAAATGCCCTTTCAACAAAATTTGGAGCAAAAAGTAGAAAAAAATTTTTTTTTACCAATTTTATTAATTTAAAGTCGATACAGGGGTGGTTTTCACCTTCTTTGATTATCCCCAATCATATAATTTGGCTATACTTGGTATAAATCAACCACCTTTGCGAATTAATATTAAAAAAGGGGGATTTCACAGCATCCTTTTTGATTTTCATTAAAATTATCTCAAAAAACCCAAGGGGTGTTTTTTTAAGTTTTTAGGGGTGTTCCCCAACTTTTAGGATTGCGGGACCCCGATTTTCGTAATCAGCGACCCAAAGAACGTCTGGTCAAAGTGGTTTCAGACCGGTGTCCTTTCCTGCACTTTTCGCGCGTTTTGGTTTGATCCCATTGCAGCGTCCTAACATCTCTCCAAAGAAAATAAATTTAAACATTGAGTAAAGAAAATTGTTCCCAATAAAATGAGCTACAAAAAACATCTGACGTGTTTTCAATAACATCAATACAAAAAAGTTATAACCCTTAGATGATATTTTTCTTGAAAATTTTATATTTAATTATATTTAATTATAACTTTTTTATTTTCAATTAAGAAAAAGTATCTAAATCAAGATGGTCGATAATTCAATTCTCTACAAAAAATATCAAGATGTCGTGGAAAAACTGTTTACGCTCCATTCTCAAGATGGCGGCCAAATGGGGAGTCTTTCAACCCCGAAAACCGAGTTTTATACTCACACTGGACCTCTACATATCAAAAAAAATCTTGTTATGTCCAAAATGCAAGGATCGACCTAAATTTTGTACCATTTTAATGAACTAAACCTTCTACCTCAATTTGAAGCATTTTGTCTTTTCTTTCATTTCTGACGCTTGGTCTATTTTGTAACCATTTTCATAATTTTATTGCCAAATAATTTGATTACTTTTTTAAAATTATTCACTAGGGCTTAAAACCTTAAAAGTTGAAAATTCTGATTCTGGTGAAATACATTTTTAAAAATCGAATAAAGTAGGAAAGCAAGAAAATGCGATTAGGTTTTGTTTTTCGATCGAAGGTTTTGTTCAACATCTATCAGGGAATTTACAACTACCTATGTTGTATATTTTTTTAATGGGTTATGACATCTGCAAGCTCACTTAGTAATAATGTATTATATAAACAAAGTGTTTTTTAACTGTCATACTAAAAGTGGTCGTATCGAGCGACATGTAGATATAGTATTTACAAAGTCAATTGGAACAGCACGGAACTAGAGAATCTTACAGGGTATTATCAATATATCGCTTCAAATTGAATGAGAGATCACAGAATTTTACAGATTTATATTCACCACTCCTCGTCTACAGTCCACGTAGGCTTGATCCGTCTGTTACATTGAAATATAGGTGGCATTAGATGCTTAGCGAATTTGATTTGTCAACACCAACTCTGCTCAGAATTTTTGCATGCCATAATATATAAAACAAAAAATACGTATGAACTATTTGTATCGTATGATCTGTACGAGGCAGTGCAGTACAGCCACGCAGCATTATAAATTACTTAATTCTAGTGAATATTTGAACAAATTATTAGTTTTATTACTGTGTTTGAGTGATTTTTGGCAATTATTTGTTTAAAATGGCATTTTGGATAGTAGTGACAACAAAACGGACGATTTTGATACACAGCCTATACAAGCGGAATTTGAAAATAAAGACTTACACGTTCAAACTGAAAGGTTTGAATATTTACTCGTGTTTAAAAGGCGAAAATACTGATTCTTCATATAATCAAATTGCGAAGAGGATTTGTGAATTAACCAAATTTAGCCGTAGATACTACAATTTATAGGGTTATTAGAGCTGGGGATGTAGTTGATCATTTTATTAAATGGAAAAGAGTAGGACAAAAAAACTAGATAACGCGTCCAAAGATCTCATTCGTCAATTGGTGTATGATTTTTACCATGAACAGAAGGTGCCCATATTAGAAATGATTAGGGATAAGTTACGCGACTATCCAGATTATAACTATAAATCATTAGATACTTTGCGAAACGTTGCTCCATTTTGGTTTTAGGTACAAAAAATTGGACAAACGAATGGTAGTTATGGAATTAGCATGCATCGTTAATCATCGACACGAATACCTACGTAAAATAATAGAATACCGAGATGCAAATAAAGACATAATTTATCTTGATGAAACATGGTTTGACACCAATGATGTAGTTCATTACGGTTGGGTAGATAATACCGAAAAGTGTAATTTAAGTGTTCCATGTTCTAGGGGAAAAAGAATTATAATTCTACATGCTGGAAGTAAAAACGGTTTTATTCTAAATGCATTGTTGTTGTCTGCTAAAAATATCAAGCAATCCTCTGCCGACTACCACGAGGATATGACAGCCGAATTATTTGAGAAGTGGGCAAAGGAAAAGCTGTTACTAAATATTCGACCAAATTCTGTAATTGTTATGGACAATGCATCATACCATTCACGGCAACACAAAAATTCTAAACACCAACACAAGAAAAGGTGATATCATTGAATTTATGAAAGGTAAAGGCTTGGAAATACCAGAAAAGAACACAACAAAGACTTTATTAGAACTGATTTGAAAGCAAAATTTTAAAAGGAATATGCCGCCGAAAAAATTTTTGAAGCACAGGATCATACTATTTTACGTCTGCCTCCATATTATTGCGTTTTCAACCCCATTAAAATGGTCTAGGTTGATGTAAAAACAAGACTAAGTCAATATAATCAATCCCCACAATTAGGTGAGTCTGTCTAAAAGAATATAAAAATAATAGTAGACAAAATAGGCAAAAGCGATATATGGAGGAAGTGTGTATCTCATGTGATAAAAAACGAAAATGAATATTCTATATTACCACCTATCAATCCAATTATTATTAATGTAAATACCGATTCAAGTTCTGAAAACTCGAATAGTGACGAATGAAATATTGTTTATTTTATAAGTTCATAGACAAAGCTTTTTTGAAATTTGTTTATTTAACTCCGACCTATTTCCGCTACTGAGACCAATCACCGATGCCAGAAAACGAGTTCACCCTTTAAATTCCTTTATAGAATAGTAGAAATTTTCTACCTGCCTAACATCATGGTACTGCAAAGTCCATAGTATCATAGCCGCTTTACGCCACTTCGGAAGGATTATATACCATCTATGCAACTCCCGCCTAAGATTACATAACTTTGCCGCTAGAAGATAGAACGAGAAGTAGGTCACTAGACAATAGACGTAGCCGTAATATATCATTTATGTGACTTATCAAATGTGATAAACATATTTTTTCATTAACCACTTCTATTTAATAAAGGTATTTTAGAAATCCCTTTCTTTAACAATTCAAAAATAATTATTTAGTATTTAAAGCATTTTCACATCATCTCCCATAAAGGAGATGACAACTTTACTCTGAGTTTTCGTTTTTAGGCTGTCCCAATTGAGATCATATAGACTATATCAAAATTTGTTTTCCAACCAAAATTTTTAATTTTGTAAAGTTTTTCTTTACCATGTGTATTATTATGTTTATATTTTCCATTTATAACCGTCCGTGAAATTTGTATTAAGTGCATTACAAATATAAAATTGGCACTGGAATTTTACATACTCTGCCATATTGATTCTATTTTTATTTTAGACGCCTATTCATTTACATGCAATCAAAATTACTAGAAATAAAAAAGAATTGTTCCAAAGTTTTTATCTAATATTAAGTACATAAAACAACACCATAACTTTAGAGTATATTTATTTAATAGAATTATGTTGAGAGAACCCTAAGTTGGAATCGATATAAAGACAAATTACATATTAAATCTTAGCACCTTAGATCCAATGAATATTATCTTTGATTTGTCTTTATATATCTGTAACTGTAACCAGAGTCAAAACCCCTGTACAATTTTTAAAACGGCATTTTAAGATATGTTTAAAATCTTATTATTTAAGATCATAGTGGAATATGATATAGTACAATTACAGGTGTGTTTTACTGATTTATTTTTACATAAACTGCAAAAAATTCCCTAAAATGGCAGTTGAAGTTACAGAAAGAGCAAGCCTAAGAACACTTGCTTGAGACACTCTAAAAATTCATCTTTATAATCTTCCTAAAGTAGTTACTAATATTGATCTAATTCTCAAGATTTCAATCTCTGCTAAAAACACTTGCCAGACAATAACATGTGTTATTATGACGAGTATTATGATTAGTGATTGACTCACACACCTTCCCACTGTTGTTAATATAGGTATTTACCAATTTACCTAAATGTAAATACTCAGAACATACTATTAGTAAGATTTACTGACAATTAGACATATTTCACACATTATTTACTTTTGTTTACTTTTCAATTTTAATACTACCTGTTCGTTTTTATTCTCTATGTGATTTTCCCATTTATATAAATGAAGATGTTTTCGTTAACGTCACTATCAGGTAAATAGTCCAATAATTATAAAGACTTCCATAACAAAAAATGTTATCTCAGAGTTTCCTTCAGTAAATGTTAGCGGAGGGATTATATATCTTAAAATGACAAAAATCAGTTCTGGGGGTGCCGCGCAACCCCGCCGAAAACCACCCCTTCGGTGAAAAAAGCCTTATTTTATTGATAACTCATTAACCGTTTAAGATATAAAAAAATTGCTCATCATAAAAAGAAAGCTGGACTAATTTCCTAAAAAAAAGTCATTTTGTAATTTTCTTGTATATGCCATAATTTTCGAGAAAATCGATATTGAAAAAAATTGCAAAATTTGTACTTTTAATGCGTACAAATTTTCGTTTATTTGACATTCTTTGCGTGTGGCAAAAAAGTTAAATTGCTCGAAAACCAAACAAGCTAGGAAGAAAAATCAAAATGAGTTTTAAAGGGGATATAAAATACTCTCTTGTGTTGTCATTTTTTATGGCTATTGATATCTATTAGTATACAAAAATAACAATATAATATAGTTACTTCTTGATTTTTGCGCTTTTAGCTATTCACAGGCCCATAAAAAATAACTGACTTTATAGAGTAGCGGCAGAATGACGACTAGCGCTTCAGTGGAGCATTTCTGAATTACTTCCTGTGGCTTTTATATTTATGTGTATGCGTCGATTTGTTTTTTCCTGATTTTACAAAAATTTAATAATCGTTTGTTGCCGCGACTGTCATATACAGTAAGTACAAACAATTCCGTAGTGAGTAAATGTAATGTTCGAGTGAATATTATTATTTTGTTACGTTAAAACATTTTTTTGCGTAGGTGAGATGACATTTCATTTTTTGTAATATATTGTATGTGACTAAACAATTAATTATTAATACTCAATGAAAATTTACCGTTGTTTAGAGTTTAACATTGACTTTTCTGTTGGTCCCTTCTTTGAGTAACAAGATGGAAAATTGATTTCGCGAAACTAGGGCTTAATGGATGGTCCGATTTTGTATTATCTATAAAATGTGCAAATCTTTGAGCACTTATTCGGTTGCCATAAGGATCCCCCTGAGCTATAAAATTAATTAACAAAATTAGTATTTTCTCAGAATATTTTGAATTGTTAACTACACACATATCTTGTATTTCATGCTTTGATCCACTTTTCCCTCTGCTCCAGTTTATACAGACTTTTTTTTTCTCTTTCCCTTGGCTTTGGATGAACCATCAGCCAGTAGCTCTAGATTTATAATATACTGATGCACATGCAAACAAGACTAATTGGTTCTAATTTTTAATCCTTTATCTTTCTCTCTGCACTACCCTAAAACAGACTATATAACAATGTATATGCATACCACATGCACACATACGTGTAAATGCACACATACATACACCTAGCGTACAAATCTATCCACCAGCGGGATATACACAGGGCCACACGTTTCACGTCAAGGGGTCCATCTTGACGACTTTATAAAGACATAGACAAAGGTAGGGGACCACGGTATGATAAGGTTTAAAAATAACACAGGGATAGTTACCACTGAGGATCTAGCAAATCTAATCTAAAATTACTTTATTTATAAACTTGTATTTGTCGCTTTAAGGAAATTAAATAATGCTGTGAAAGCCTCAAAATTTTCTGACGTCAGTATATTATTAATATTTAGTGGAAGATGAAATTTCAGTTCTATTAATTTTTCCATTAAAACCTTCGTGTGATTTTGGTTAAGTACACAATTAAATAATATATGATTTATATCCCCATATTGTCCACATGTACAAAGATTATCCGTATATATTTTTATTTTGAAAAGATGTGATGCGAACCGGCCATGATTAAATTTGAGTCTTGCAATAGATGTGTAAAATTGTCTAGATATGTGCACATTATTATACCAATGTCTATTGGGGAGTTCAGGGTGTATCAAAAAATAATTCATTGATTTGTCGACGTAAGCATTTTTATATATTTGTTCCCACTCTTTTCTTGCCTTCTGTTTATATATTGGGATTAGGTCACTATAAGGTATTTCCTTAATTTCCCTTGTGCTATTTGTGATTGATTGCTTAGCCAGATAGTCTACTTTTTCATTATATTCTAAGCCACAATGTGCCTTTATCCACATAATTTTAATAATCATTATACAGACTTGTTAAAGCAGATTTTCATTTCGGAAAAATTGCCCGATCGATGATTTTTGTTGAAACGTGTTCAGAAAGGTGTGGAGAACAAAATATCAAAATGTCACCACGGGAAATTATGCAGCATTTCCAGCTTGAATGGACGGCCGACGTAGCGCGAGTTGGAGCGTTAATTAACAAATTACTGCACATATTATATATGTTTCTTTCATAAAATGTTGTGTTCTTTCCAATGGTTTTGTTAGTTCTTTCATGCAAATTTAATTCAAAAAGTTATTCATGAAGTATCGTATTGCACCTAAATTGTTTAATAAAGAATTTTCCACACAATTTCTCGCGGTGGCATTTTGCTTTTTTGTTCTCCACATCTTTGTGAACATATTCCAACAAAAATCATCGATTGGGGAATTTTGCCGAAGTTTGGGTCCTTTTTGACTAATTTGACTCCCCTATGTGGGAAATGAATAAAACTTTATATTTTTAGTATTATTCGATCTATTTCCACAGTTAACCACGCAACAAACATCTCCGCATGATTTTTCCATGATATTAGCCGGAGATTATGTTACACAATAACAAACACTAAACTGCTGATTTTGACAATGTCAATTGTAGCTGCGGCGTTCCCAACACTTCCCACTTTGGTGGCATTAAAGTAAACCCAGAGATTTGCGCGTTTTTAAAAAGCTTACAATAAAATATTTATTAAAAACAAGGATTCTCCTATTCACGTATGTGTAAACAACACAGGAATTAACTTTCTACTTGGCCACTGTGAGCGCTAGCTGTCACGTACAGATAAGCTCCGCCGTAGTACTTCAATGCAGAAAAAGTTATGAATAAAAATATTCACACTTACAAATTGACCAGCATGTTGAAGTTAGCCAAATTATTTCCAATTTTTTATTGTTTCCTAAAAATAAAAAAGACCCAAACATCTTGAAAATTTAGCCCAAAAATTTTTTTTCAGTTTATATATCATATAACTATTGTTTCTAATCATTTAATAGTTGAAAAATTGCATAAAAAAATATCATCGAAAAATTTGGATTTTCTTTTGGCTAACTTCAACATGCTGGTAAGTTTGTAAATGTGAATATTTCTATTCCTAACTTTTTCTGCATTGAAGTACTACCTTGAACTAAAAAGTAGGTAATGCATTTATAAATTATATTAAAGTCAATTATTTTTTACGGGACTGTGAATAGTTAGATACACAAAAAATCAAGAGATAACGATATTATATTGTTATTATACTCTTCGCAAACACAAAACGAAGAATATATTGCATTCGATCGGCACATTTCTAAAACCGGTAATATCGCTCATATAGAAAAAACTTTCATATCACTGTGTTGGTGATCGAATTCTGAACAACTTTCAAAATGTCCGTCCGTCTGTCCGTACGTCACGAAAAGTCTGATTGCATTGAAATTTGGACAGTAAGTTAGTGTTAGCTAGAGGAAGAACTCTATTGTCTTTGAGCAAAATCGATCGATAAATAAAAAAGTTATAAATGTTTTTAAATAAATTTATAAAAAACTGCGAAGAGTATCCTATAGAATGTGCAACAATTACATAAAAAGTGCAGTAAATAGTAGAAAAGTATAACGGTTAGCTTGTTTTTATATACTAATAAATATTAATAGCCATCAAAAATGGCAACACAAGAGAGTATTTTATATCCACTTTAAAACCCATTTAGATTTTTCTTCCTAGCTTGTTTGGTTCTCGAGCAATTTAATTTTTTCAATCCCAAATAGACGAAAATTCGCGCGCATTAAAAATACAAATTTTGCAATTTTTGTCAATATCGATTTTCTCGAAAACCATGGCATATACAAGAAAATTACAAGAGGACTTTTTTTAGGCAATTAGTCAGCTTTATTTTTTATGATGAGCAATTTTTTTATACTTCAACGGTTAACGAGTTATCAGTAAAATAAGGCTTTTTTCACCGAAGGGGTGGTTTTTTGGGGGGGTTGCGCGGCACCCCCAGAACTGATTTTTGTGGTTTTGTGATGTTTAATCCTACCACTAACAGTTACTGAAGGAAAATCTCAGATAACATTTTTTGCGAACTTCCGGTGTATTTTTTACTTTCCCGACTGGATTAAAACTGTATATCTAGGATACAAAATATAATTTGCATAGGTAGGCTGAGTGGCCTCACTAAATAGACTTTTGGGAATATAACCAATACAATGTATGTACCTATGTATATTTTAGGAAGGAACGCATTATAGACTTTTGCAAATTGCTATTATAAACATTTTGGGGTTTGATGCATAATTTTTAATTTTACATGTTCTTTTCCATAACTAAGATAACTCATTCATGGATGCAGGCACTCTTCACATATTAATCTATTTTAGTTAAAAATAGGTAAACGTGTATCATTTCACAGCTTTGGAATAAACTCCAATTGTAATCGTTGATTACAGTAGTCAGGTTCATTGGTACAAGGAAATGATTTTGAGAAGTCCTATAAGTAACATCGATTCTTATGTGAGTAATTTGTTAGAAAAATATTATCTTTGATAGGCTGTTGATCTAAACTAAATGACAAAGATATGGAACAATGGATAACAATGCAGCAAGATAAACAAATGTACCTATATTATCTTAACCTATTCCTAAAACATTGAATTTAATGCTAAATAAATGGTTATTATTACTTACCATTTTAATTTTTGTAAACTTGTATACTTATTAATGCATCGAAAGTACTGTTTTAAGAGTGTGCTACTTATCATACCTAAAAAAAAAAATGTATTATTAGAATTCTGTATTTCTAACAAAGCAAAATATCATTTACAATTTTTGTACAAATAAACTTAAATTTTGTTGCAATCACATATATGTGTGATATTAACGAACTTCATTCATAATAAAAGAAAGTAGTGATGGGAATAATCGAGATACGATAATCGAATTAGTAGATTATTTAAATATCTCGAGATAATCGATTATTGCTTTTAAAAATTAGTAGAACTAAATTAGTAGTAGTAAGTAGTAGTGTACGGGTAGTATTAAGGAAAATTAGTGGTGGGAATAATCGAGATATGAAATTAGTTGTACATCTCGATGCTCGATGAATGATGCGCAGCGTTCGGCGCAGGGCAATTCGATTCGATTATTTTATTTCGATTTCGATTATCTCTCGGTTTTAAGGTGTCGTGTTTTGAGTGGAGCGCTGATGATGGCGATTAATAATTTAATATAATAATAGCAAAGCTGGCCTGCTGGGCGCTGGTCCGGCTGGGCGGCAAAGTCTGTTTGTTTATGCCGCTTGGACCTTGGTATAGTAATATAGTATAGTATTTGGGTAATTAGTAGGTAATAAATAAATTTAATATTTAATGACACTATGCTATACAGTATAATGACAACACAACGGCAATATCGGCATGCATGCATGCATGCTGTCTTTGAGGCGACAACATGATTTTTTGTTTGCTGCACTAATGCGATATACGATAGCGATATGCCATTGTATGTGTCAATTGTGTCGTTCAGACGTTCAGTCCATTCGGAATATTCGGATTCATCATATATCATCAATCAATATAATAGTGCTTGTAGAAGAGTTATGTTATGGACATTGGCCATTACTACTAATTTAGTACTACTAATATTAGTCGATTATTAAAATATCTCGATTAATAATAATCGATTATTGAAATATCTCGATTATTCCCATCACTAAAAGAAAGGTAAACTGTTTATTTACTAACCAACTAATGGATAAACAAAAAACGCACGCCCGTGCCTAGCGCTGTCACTTTGACACTACACAATTTGTACCAACTGAAAGTAATATTAGCTTTAAACATTAAAAATTACTAAACATTAAATACTTAAATTCAAACGTTTCATGGTTTACCAGAAACAAGAAATAAATGCTTATTTAGATAATACATAATGGCTAAAAAATTCAAAAATATATTTAGAACAACTTACCTTGCATTTTTTAGACGTAATTGTTATTGGAAGTGTATATTATGAAAATAATGGAATAAATATATACCTAAATATGTACTTAGGTAACTCCTTTCAAAGGTTTTATATTTAAGAGGATTTATACGTTATTTATAACTTTACGTAACTTCACTTAACTATAGGGTTTCGCTAAACACAAATCAATATTAATCCGAAAATGCATTTAGGATGCATATTTCAAACATCACGCATATGCATTCAATTAACATACACATTGAATACACGTGCAGTTTAATGACATTTTAATACAGTAATTGTATTAAATTGCTTAAGAACTATGTCTAAACTTTGCCCTGCTGTATACATATAGAAGTCTATACAATTATTAAATAATTGTCGACTCTTTATCGTCAATAACCTTGATTAAAGAAAAATTATCATGAATAATATGGGTCAATTACATATAGTAGAGTTCAAAACGAGATCTATCTCGACTTCCGTGGAACATTGAAAGGTAAAAATGTGTTGATTACGTTGTTGCATAATATTTGTCTTGTATATACACCCCCTAAATTCGTCTGGCGATATCGGTGTCCAAACAACCCCCAGGGGTGAAAAAGCGAAAAAACTAGAAAATTAGATTTTTCCCTAATCTTTCTAACAGTTTTCAAATTTTTGTTCTATTATGTATAATAAAAAAGTTATAGCAAATTATATGTGAAGAAATTGCATTAGTTGAAACGGATAATGGTTGTTATAGACCTATGTAACTTCCTTATTATGCATATATTCATTTTACTATTTTCGCAAATTCATTACACTCCTGACTGTAGGTAGACGAACGAAAATTTTTGAAAATTGATAAGAATAAAAGTTGTAGCCTGTACTATCTAGATTATAATCGTTTTTTGATTTTTATATTCCGCTTATAAATAAGAAAGTTATAAAAGAAATACTAACTTGTTGACAGAATTCCCGCAACACCCCTGTTGCAGCTATCGCAAGATCTGTCTATTTCCCTCTCTCTCTCACTCGCTGCTCGCATAGTCGTAAAAGTATTGCTATTTAAATTTATTCATTAGAAATTAGCCTGGATAATGTGATCCAACATAACAATAATTTAGGACGTAATTGTCCTAACAAAAATAAGTTAAAAATACATTAACGTAGATACTAATGACCTAAATTACATAGTTTTTAAAATATAAAATAATGAATTTTTTAAGAAAAACTACTTTTATAATTAATAATTATTTACCCACACCCTTTACTTGTATTAATAATAATAATACAGGAGGCGTGTGGAATGCCACAATAATAATAAGACACATTGATTATTTGGACGGCATTTAACGGAAAGGAGCCAACCCACAAAATTTTAAAAATTTGTTTCTTAATTTATTTAAATGTAGAATATCGTAATGTGTGTTCAGCTGAAAAAGTCCAACTCATTTTCCTTATAAGAATTTAATGGTGTAGTTTCAATATTCTAATTAAGATGCAAAACCTTTCTTTGCAAGCGTGTTTCTTGATTTTAGCTGAGGGTGTTGGTTCCTTTCTGTTTAATGCTGTCCATTTATAAACCAGTTATGAATAATACTAAACAAATAAAATTGATGTTGAAGTTATTACAATTTTCATATTAATTGAAAAATGCACATTATAATAAAATACAAAAGTAATGATCTCAGAAATCATCATTTTGCTAATATAATTCATCATCCGTTTCTTCATCTACAACTGTAATTTTGTCTGTGTATCAATTTATATTTTTTTCACTGGTTGAGCACCCTGAAATGGCATTTATTAAAAAACGTCGTTTAAACGATTTGCAATACTTTCACCTGTTTTACAATAACAAAATGACATTTCTGCAGTCAGAGTTGGCATTTGGCGATTTATTTGTCCATATAGGTAAATAAGAATTATCTTCATTTATTCTCCACCCGTACTCCAAAGGATTCGGCATATTAATAACTGGGTTTCAAGCACTGCTTCATATAATAAATTTGGAAAATGCTCTCAAACAGTGTTGACTCAAGGCGTCACTTATAGGGGGGCAATTTGTCTATATTGAATTGAGATATTGAGATGTCATCTTCGCCCTCAAATCATCAATATTATCGCAATTATTAAGAGAGTACAGTAACATGCAAAACTTTTCCAACTCCTTAAATTTTGTTACTTCTAAAGAAACATGCTTTTCACATGAACGCGATAGCAGACGGCAATTTGTTTCAAAGATTTTCCGCGAATAATATATTTTATTTTAAAATGTTATCAATATTGATAGAATTTATATATCTACTATTTTCATTTGTGCTGTCTGCGTGTAAACATTTACGTCAAGACTTTATATAAAATGAAGTAAGAGAACCAGTACATCAGTATCCTTACAGCTTTTATTATAATGCATTCTGTAAAACCTTCAGATTTGGCTGATATGTGCAACAATATTCTAGTATCTGCCTTTTCATGATTAAAAGATAATAATTTCCTTGATTTAAATGATTTTCAACTTTTTATCTGCAATTTAAATTCCGCATTTAATTCATTTTCGGTATTACTTGATGAAGACTCCATATTTCACAATAATGTTATAAATATATAACAATATCTAATTAAACACCACTAAAAACATGTGATGAAACAATATTCTACACAGGAGTATGCATTCATATGTGAGCATATGCAGCTTCGCGGGACGAGGTGACGAGCGGGAAGACGTGTTAAAGTGCGAGGGAAAACGACAGAGTAGAGATAGTTGCAACTGGGGGTTGAATTACATTTTTAACAACAACTAACTATTTTCTTCATAACTCGCTCATTTATAATCCAAAAGTAAAACCAAAAAAACTGGTCTAATCCAGATAGTATAGACTACAACTTTTATTCTTGTCAATTTTTTCAAATTTTTATTCGTCTGCCTACAATCACAAGTGGAATGAATTTACGAAAATAGCAAAATGAATATTTGCGCGATAAGAGAGCTATGCTAGTTTTTAGGAAACAGTGTACGCTTTAAACAATACACATCTCTTACCTATAAATAGCCATAACTTTGTTACCATATATAATTTGTCAAAAATAAAAAAATTGGCAGAAAGATGAGACAAATATCTAATTTTTCGTTTTTTTCGGTTTTTCACCCCTGGGGGGTGCTTGGACACCGGTATCGCCAGACGAATTTAGGGGGTGTATATACATGTTAGGTACTATATAATAAGGTACTCAGTACATTTTTACCTTTCAATGTTCCACGGAACATGTTTCTAGACGACTTTTTCGTATTCTGAGTCTCTACTAATACGAGTAGGAATAGGAACTAGTCGAATAATTCATCATACTCGACTAGTATAGGTACACTGCTAATAATAGTTTGTTCATATGAGTATTATTATAGGCAAGAGTATTAATATATATAATAACTGATTGACTTGGATCCAAAATTATTTGAATATATAGTCCGTCGGAAGGAATGCAAAAAAAGGGTCGATTTTTTTAGTGCAGCAATGTGACCTATACCAAATTGAAGGTGTTTACATTAGAAAAAAGAAAAACAACTGTCATAACCCGGAGTCATACAAAAGGGAGATTTCCGAGAAATAGACATATATACATAATTTTTCGCGATTTTTCGCCTTCTTTCACATTCTACTCTAAAACTATGCACTTTAGAGAAAATATTCAAAAGACAGAAATTGTAGAGCGGAAAGTTTGCGATCGATATGGGTGTTTAAAATTTTCCGTTGGTAGTTGGTTTTCCTGCCATAGCGCGCCGTAGCGTGTATATGTAAACGGTCCGGCGCACTCTGGCGGGAAAACCAACTACGAACGGAAACATTATAGAAGATCCACATCGATAGAAAATTTTCCGCTCTACAATTTTTATCTCTTGAATATTTTCTCTAAAACGCATAGTTTTTGAGTAAAATGCGAAGACAAGTGAAAAAGTACAAATACATATACCGGGTGAGTCACGAATTGCGCTCGCCCCGATATTTCCTAAAATATTTGGAATGGAAAATTGAAATTTGGAGGCCTTATTACAGGACTAAAATAACATATTTTCAATAAAAAATCAAGTTTGGTGCACATCCGGTTTGACCGGAAATGCCTACAACTTTCTTTTTTTTAAATGGAACACCCTATATATTTTTACATTCTTGGAATCTAGAGGAAATTTTGAATACAATAGGTACATCCATTTTGGTCACTTTTTGATAAACATTAAACATTTTATTAAAAAATCTATTTCTGAATCCAGAGTGCTGTGGTGCCCAAAATATATTTTATAGTTTGTGTGCTACGTTACTATAAAAATAAAAAGAGCAATATGATTGCATTACTTAATTCTCTAGAGGCGTTTAAAATTTTTAAATGTGATTTTTACCCACTAACTCGGTTTTTTTAAATGGGAATTTAATCGTTCACCAACATTTTTAAATACCTCATTTTCATACGAATCTAATGATACCAAAATTTTGAAAATCCGCTCAGAAATATTTGAGATTTCAGCCAAAATACAATGCAACCAAGCTTTTAGAAACATGCGGCTAATAGATAATAGATTAGTGGGCTTTGGAAACTAAAATGGCACATTTCTGTGTAAATCTGGTAACCTAAATAACACTGGAAAAATCATAGTAGCCATTGAATGTAATAAAACAATATCAGCTGTCAGACAGACTCGTGTAGTTATAGGCAATCTTGAGCTATCAAACATTTAATAATTGTGAGCGCAAAGAACGTTACAATTAAGTTTAGCATAGGTATGTGGAGGTAAACACAATTACATCCACAAGGACATTTGCAATAGAATGCGACGTCAGTTCGGTTTTCAGAGTTTTATTTAAATGAACATAAATATCGGGCCTATAAATAAAAAAATCAATTCCGTTTGAACAATTAAACTTAAACTAGGTAACAGTAGGTATCTTTAAAATAATTAATATAATTAAACCATAAATTGACATTTATAGATATTGTTCAAAATGTCCACCATTTTTTTCTATACACAATTCGGCTCTGCGTACAGTTGCTTGGCTCTACGCGTTATTTCATTAAGAGCCCGTACAACTTTACTTTGCAGCTCTTCACGGGTATTTGAAGAAGTTTTATAAACTTTATTTTTGAGAGTGCCCCATACATAATAGTCGAGGGGTGTTAAGTCAGGTGACCTAGGAGGCCACCTGATATGACCTTGATTTGCGATAAGGCGTTCACCATGCAAGTTGTTTAAATATTCCACCACTCTTCTGGAATTATGTGGGGGCGGAGCACCATCTTGTTGGAAAAACAGATTTTGTAAATAGGCAAGAGGAAGTAAGTCAAGAAATTCTGCTGTCTGGTTTTGTAAAAAGAATAAATATCGTTCGCCAGTAAGTGTTCCATCAAAAAATATGGGTCCAATTATTCGATCTCCAAGTACTCCAAGCCAACAGTTAAACCCAAATCTTTCCTGAATATTCCCCCGCCCTACCAACTTCGGATTTTCTTGAGTCCAGTACCTAGTATTATTTCTGTTAAACATACCTTGGTTCGTAAATCTACTTTCATCTGAATATTAAATATGGAAAGGAAAACCTGGGTTTTGTTGTACTGCATTTAAGAACCAGTTGCAAGATACTAGCCTCCTGTCGTTATCATCTCCATAAAGATGTTGGTGTATTTGGTATTTATAAGACCGAAAATTATGTTTCTTTAAAATTCTGCAAACCGAAGACTGACTAATGTCGCATTCCATTGACAATTCCCTCTTGTTGATGTTGTTGGGTGTACCATCACAAATCCTAATACATCAATTTCTTTGTCCTCACTTACAATAAATGTTTGATGGTCATCTTGTTGATTGGGTTCGTTTCTTAATTCTTGTTCCACTCTGGCAAACAAGTGTCTGCTTGGATGACGTCTGTTGGGATATCGTTGCTGATACAGTTCTGCAGCTGCAGTTGAATTTTTGAGACGCTCTCCATATACCAGTAACATATCGACCTTTTCATTTCTACTAAAATTATTCATTTTCTTTAATTTTTACTCAAAGAGATTTCCGAAACGCTTTATTTTGTATCTGTCTGACAGCTGATATTGTTTTATTACATTCAATGGCTACTATGATTTTTCCAATGTTATTAGGTTACCAGATTTACACAGAAATGTGCCATTTTAGTTTCCAAAGCCCACTAATCATAATAATAAAGAGCAGTTGGTGCGAGCCCCTTCCTCTTTGCGATCTCTTGGGACCTGCTGTCGCGACCAGCGTTGCCAATGTCGGGTATTTTACCCGAAATGCGGGTATTTTAGACCATCTGGCGGGTAAAATGAGTGAGAGGGTAAAATCGAGGATTTTGGAAATGCCTACGCCAAATTTCCAAATTTATTTTGATGACGTTGCCAATATGACAATCCAGTGTTGCCGATTTGCGGACAATCTATGAAGGCGGAGGATATTTTTCTCATCCTGTTAAAAATTAGATAAGAAACAGATCATTTCAAGTGTAGCATCGTAGTGTGGCTAACCGGATTAGGTTTGTGCAATAGTGAATAATCGTCGAAAATCTCTCCCCCCGTTCTTTAAAATTTTGAGAGAGGGAAAGAAACGCTTTTCAAAAAATTTCGAGCGAGGGTAAAAAATGTACACCAGAGAAATCTCCCCTCCCCCCTCGCTCTTCAAAAATTTTGAGCGAGGGTAAAAAAATGTGGATTAGAGAAATCTTCCCCCCCGCTCTTAAAAATTTGCAAGGAAGATACCAAAATAATGTTTTTACTTCTTAGTAACTCAACCCTTTTAAGTCATAAATATCAAGTATAAAATTACGGGGAGTTTCATTATGAGATGCGGGTAAAAGCGGGTATTTTGTCAGGTACGAGTATTGACAATTATAAACCTGGCAACGCTGGTCGAGACGCGCTTAATTTCGCCGGTCCGTGCCCGCCTCGAAAGTGATCGGGGCGGAATTCTACGGTGTATAGGCTATACTCGGTTCCGGTATTTTTTCGGGTTTTTCCGTTACTATCGGACGAAAGTCACCTATCTCTCTCGCCTGCTTTTTTGGGAATGAGGAGACGAGGGGTAAAAGAGAAAATAGGGGAAGGCGTTTTGGTATTTCGTAAACGTCAAAAATATTCGATTTCTTTTCGTTACTGTCGGGCTCAATTTTCGATTTCGACCTCGCAGTTTGCGGCTAGCGATAACTAGAACCTCTCCCCGTTCCGCCGCGACGCCGTACGGCGCTCCAAAATATGTATTTCGAAAAATACGGACGTTTTAAAATTGCACGTTTTTGCACTGTTTCGGCTCCGGAGCGAGTCTCATTTTTTCGGTTTTTCGCCTATAACTCAAAAACGGTCGGAGCTAGCTCAAAATAAAAAATCTCTTAGGACAAGAGCGTTTCTTTCCGCTTCCTCCGGTACCTTCAAAAATTCCCTACGACTCTTCGTTTCGGAGATATCGGCCGAAAGGTGCGGCGGTGCAAAAGGGCGAAAAATTTGTCATTTTTACCTTTAAACCTCCATAACTTCTAAACGGAGCCTCCTAGAGCAAAATACTTTGCCCTAACGAAAATGTAGAAAAATGAATTATCTAAAAGTTTTTTTTTTGTTTTTTCCACCTCCAAAGATTAACGAGATACGGGCGGTCAAAGTGGTAGAATTTTTCGTAATGATATTTTAAATTTAATCGATCCCAGAAAAGCTACTTTTGTCGCGCTCGCCGCGGGCCTAATTTTCCATTTTTCCGGTCAAACTTGGTATCGCCAGAAAGCTACGTTCTTCTGCTTTCCAGTGAGATATCGAACGCCGTTCCAATCCCGATTTTTATTTACTTATGTATTTTTAAAGTAGGTACTTACGGTTTTCAGTTTTTACGAAAGTATCCATTTTTATTTCGCACAGAACTACACTAATTTTTTTATTTAACCCAGAGCACGTACTGCATGGTTAAAATACCAATATCAGTGTTCAAATAGAGACTAAGATCGAGCCTCTTCGTCAAGTATTAACAAAAATATGAGTGTTTTAAGATTTCATGTTCTAGAATTTTCTAGGTTACGTTTTAACACACTCAAATTTGTCACATTTGTCTCGCCCCTGCGAGCCCGAATTTTCGATATTCCTATACAATTTGGTATCACGGGAAAGGGCCAAGCTCCCCCTTTCCATCGAGACACAGAACGAGCTTCTATTCCACGTAATTGCTTAATTATGAATTTTTTTGTACGTAGATGTTTTTCACTTTCTCACAAAAAAAACAACTTTCAACACGCCCGTGCCGGGCCGAATTTCCGATTTGGCCCGCACACTCCTCTATCACAACAAAATATCGTCCTTTCCGATTAATTTGAGACCTAGAAAGCCTCTCAACTCCCATTATTTCCTGAAAAATCACAGTTTTTAAAGTCCATGTTTTCCCTTCAGACATAAATTTCTGTCGGTAAGACAGTCCACTGAAATAGGTGATAAAAATTAAATAGAATGCCAGCAGCACGGGTGCGCAAAATAATGCTTGGTATAGGGTGAGCCAAATTCATCGAAAATCGCAATTAAATTCATTTGTCGTCCGATTTACCTGAAATTTGGTACCCGGAGGTTATCGACCACACTGATCACGAATATGACGTCAGAATCGCAAAATTCAAAATCGCGACGCCAAAATGGCGGACGATGTTTGTCGATTATGGTGTCACACCGCTCAAAATCGGTATGTGGGGGTTTTTGAGGTCGCAGAATACGAATCCGAAATCGAAATTGAAAAATTGAAAATGGCGGCGGAGCTGCTGGACACATTTTGCCATTTACAGTGCCATTCGTCTGAAAAAACTCGAAAACTCGAAAACTTGAAAACTTGAAAACTTGAAAACTGGAAAACTTGAAAAACTGAAACTGAAAATCTTAAACTCCTAAAAACTTAAAAACTTAGAAATTTAGAAACTTGAAAACTTAGAAACTTTAAAACTTAAAAACTTAAAAACTGAAAAACTGAAACTAAAAAACTGTAAAACTGAAAACTGAAAAACTGAAAAACTGAAAAACTGAAAAACTTGAAAACTCGAAAACTTGAAAGCTTGAAAGCTTGAAAGCTTGAAAACTTGAAAGCTTGAAAACTTGAAAACTTGAAAGCTTGAAAACTTGAAAACTTGAAAACTGAAAATTGAAAAACTGAAAAAACTGAACTAAAAAACTGCAAACTGAAATCTGAATCTAAAAACTGAAAAACTGAAAACTAAAAAACTGAAACACTGAAAAACTTGAAACTGAAAAATTGAAAATTGAAAAACTGAAAAATTCGAAACTGTACAACTGAAAAAGTGAAACACTTTAAACTGAAAAACTGAAAACTTAACTAAAAAACTTGAAACTAAAAAACTGGTAATTGAAAAACTGAAAAATTGAACTGGGAACTGAAAAATTCAATAGCTGAAAACTGTAAAACCGAAAACTGAAAACTGAAAAATTGAAAACTGAAAAACTGAAGACTGAAAAACTAAAAACTGAAAAATTTAAAAACTGAAATCTGAAAAATTGACTGAAAACTGAAAAACAAAACTGAAAAACTGAAAACTATAAAACTGCAAATTGAAAAACTGAAAACTGAAAACTAACAAATTGAAAAACTGAACAATGACAAACTGAAAACTGAAAAATTTAACTGAAAAATGAAAAATTGAAAAGCTACAAAACCAAAAACACTGAAAGTTGAAAAACTGAAAAAATTGAAACTGAAAAAGTTAAAACTGAAATCTGAAAAACAACACTGAAAACTGAAAAACTAAAAACTGAAAATCTGAAAAATGAAAAACTAAAAAACTGAAAACTGAAAAATTTAACATCCAAAAACTGAAAACTGAAAAATTGAAAAACTGAAAACTAAAAAATTGAAAAACTGAAAAACTAAAAACTGAAGACTGAAAAGCTTAAAACTGAAAAACTGAAAACTGAAAAACGAAAATTTAAAAACTGAAAGCTGTAAAACCAAAACACTGAAAGCTGAAAAACCGAAAAACTAAAAATCTGAAAATTAAAAAACTGAAAACTTAAAATTTAAAAAACCCAAAAAAGTGAAAATTGAAAACCAAAAATCAAGCTTTCTACAATGATTCAAGCGTTACCTAAACGAGTGCGGAGCACTCGCCTGACAGCCGTAGCTGTCACCCCTCCGGAGGAGCTAGAATGGGCGTTAGCCCATTCTAGGCATAATATTAAAGAGCAGTTGGTGCGAGCCCCTTCCTCTTTGCGATCTCTTGGTACATGCTGTCGAGACGCGCTTAATTTCGCCGGTCCGTGCCCGCCTCGAAAGTGCTCGGGACGGAATTCTACAGTGTATAGGCTATACTCGATTCCGGTATTTTTCCGGGTTTTCCCGTTACTATCGGACGAAAGTCACCTATCTCTCTCGCCTGCTTTTTTTTGGGAATGAGGAGTCGAGGGGTAAAAGAGAAAATAGGGGAAGGCGTTTCGGTATTTCGTAAACGTAAAAAATGTTCGATTTCTTTTCGTTCCTGTCGGGTTCAATTTTCGATTTCGACCTCGCAGTTTGCGGCTAGCGATAACTAGAACCTCTCCCCGTTCCGCCGCGACGCCGTACGGCGCTCCAAAATATGTATTTCGAAAAATACGGACGTTTTAAGATTGCACGTTTTGCACTGTTTCGGCTCCGAAGCGAGTCTCGTTTTTTCGGATTTTCGCTTATAACTCGAAAACGGTCGGAGCTAGCTTAAAATGAAAAAAATCTCCACGGACAAGAGCGTTTCTTTCCGCTTCCTCCGGTATCTTCAAAATTTCCGTACGTGTCTTCGTTTCGGAAATATCGGCCGAAAGGTGCGGCGGTGCAAAGAGGCGAAATATTTGACATTTTTACCTTTAAACCTCCATAACTTCTAAACGGGGCCTCCTAGAGCAAAATACTTCGCCCTAACGAAAATGTAGGAAAACGAATTATCTAAAAGTCGTTTTTTTGTTTTTCTCCAGCTCCAAAGATTAACGAGATACTGGCGGTCAAAGTGGAAGAATTTTTCGTAATAATGTGATATTTCGGTCAAACTTGATATCGCCGGAAAACTACGTTCTTCTGCTTTCCAGAGAGACTTCGAACGTCGTTTCACTCCCGATTTTTATTTACTTATGAATTTTTAAAGTACTTACGGTTTTCAATTTTTACGAAAATATCCATTCTTATTTCGCACAGAACTACACTAAATTTTTCATTTAACCCAGAGCACGTACTGCGTGAATAAAATGCCAATCTCCGTGTTCAAATAGAGACTAAGATCGAACCTCTACGTCGAGTATTAACTAAAATATGAGTGTTTTAAGATTTCATGTTTTAGAATTTTCTAGGTTACGTTTTAACACACTCAAATTTGTCACATTTGTCTCGCCCCTGTGAGGCCGAATTTTCGATGTTCCCTGTAATATTTGGTATCGCGGGAAAGGGCCAAGCTCCCCCTTTCCATCGAGACATAGAACGAGCTTCTATTCTATGTACTTGCTTAATTATGAATTTTTTTGTACGTAGACGTTTTTCACTTTCTCACAAAAAAACCAACTTTCACACGCCCGTGCCGGGCCGAATTTCCGATTTGGCCCGCGCACTCTACTATCACAACAAAATATCGTCCTTTCCGATTAATTTGAGACCCTAAAGCCTCTCAACTCCCATTATTTCCTGAAAAATCACAGTCTTTAAAGTCCATGTTTTCCCTTCCGACATAAATTTCTGTCGGTAAGGCAGTCCACTGGAATAGGTGATAAAAATTAAATGCGCAAAATAATTAGTAAGGGGTCCAAAGCATTAAAAATTGAAATGACCCATTCCAACAAGGTAAATAAGTTTTGAGCTCGCATATCGAAAGAGGGTCCTAATGGGCATCAGAAATGGCTTGTTGGACTTTTGTTGAGGATTGCACAACTTCTCCACAAGAAAAAAAGATGGCGGAATGTTATTTCAAGAATTCGTGTTTTTAAACGTATACCTCTCGCTAGAAAATTAACTACATGCGATATTGATCTGATTTTTTTTTCTTTACATACTACTGACATGAGCGCATATGTCTGTACTAGTAGAGTTTCAATATCACTTACGGTTTTTTTCTAATTAAATCCTAAATCACAGGAACGAAATTTGTGTGTTTGAAATTTCGACGTGCGGACAACTACATTAAATGTTTAATTTTCTTATATATTATATGCGAATGAAATATGGTCTAAAGATCAACAAAGTTTTTGCAAAAAAAAATTAACTCGATATCTCATACAGTTTTCGAGTTACAGATTTTTTAATTCGATCGTAATAATGTCTTGTTATGATAACGCGCAACGTGACAGCTGCGGCAGGATTCGGTCTGTGCAATTGTGTATAGACATTAGTCTAATAACTAATTTGATTAAGGTATTATATTACCTACTATTAATCAGTAGGTCACCAATTGTCTGAAAATTAGACAATCATTTATGTGTTATGTTACAACTACGTGATTTTAAAATAGAGTCTGTTAAAATATAGATGCAGAAATAATGGTTTAATGATTACTGAAAAAAGGAAACTTTGAAGTACGTCCAATTTGCTTAGAACATTTTCAGTTACGTCATTTTGGCTTAGATGGACTGTATATATCGAAAGGTGCAAATACAGTATGAAATCGTCAATAAATTATACAAATTTGAGATTAAATTAAAATTGTCCGAAATTTCATATTTAAGAAAATGTATTGTATGACTTAAAAACCCATCAGAATTATATGAATTCGCCATAACAGACACAATTCTTATTCTAAACTGGAATTACTTTATAAATAGTAACAAATATAAAGCGAATAATCTAAAATACATTTTAGAATATTGGTGTAAATAATGACATACCTACGTTGCCCAATAATGTGAACTTGCAATCATGAAGAAGGGAACATGGGCGTAATTTCAACTTTTTAACTGGGGTGGCAAGGCGTACCGGGTCCGGGGGTTGGGGGATATGGAATGCCCCGACGTGTAAGGGGGGTCTGGGGTCCTCCCCGGGAAATTTAAAAAAACTGGCATTAAATTTCTAGTTTTTTAAGCTTTTTCAGATTATTTTCACCACAAAATAATTGCTAACATTCTCTGTTTACCCAAAAATATACATTGTTAATGACTTTAAATAATAGCCAAAGTATTTGTAATTTATACACAACTCAAGAGTAGGTAGGCCTAGTTTTAATTGATTTAGTGTTTCGCCTGATCTTTTATGATGTAAGAAAAAATGAAGCAAACAACATACAAAAAGCAAAGCTTAATTCAACTTTTACCCAATGTCATCATCACAAGTTATTTCTATATACAAAATAAAGTCGTCTCTTTTGGCTTGAATTAAAGCCGTCAATTACTTTAGAAATGTGTATATCAACGCTCCTCCGCAAAGATAAAAGACTACAAGTGTGGCCCACCCCACCAGTGTTGCCACTTCCAGATGCGACGTCACTCATTCTCGTTATTTACACATCCATTTTATTACGTCACGCTTGCTACTCCCTATTTCTACTTAACATTATAATATACATGTTCCAATAAACATTTTGTATTTCTGCGCTAAATAACCTGGATTATATAATAATGAATCAAGAAAGTGCCGTGCTTGTAAAATTTTATTTTACAATTGTTTGTAAATTAATTTGATATTCTTACCCAAAAATTCTTAGGTGACAAATTACTGGGTTGGACAATTCTGGGGTGGCAACTGCCACCCCTCGCCACCCCCGAATTACGCCACTGGAAGGGAACACAATAATATTTGCGCAAGGTATGTTTAATTTTTGCAAAATAGAAAACCTACAAAAATTGTGTGGGTACATGACAACAAAGGGTATCTTAGGATACTCACGAAATCAGTAAATAATTAGGTAAGTGAAAAATATGAAGAAGAAAATATTGTAAAAACGTTATTGGCAGTCGGTGTATTGTGTGACCTGTCAGTTATCCTTTCCGAAGAGGATAAATGAGCAGTTATTATTGCCTTAAAATGAACACGCCAACTATATATTTTGATTAATTTTGGAGATAACTGCGATGCAATTGATGATCGTGTAATTTAAGATGCTCGTAAGTCCTATGTAATCTATCCATACAGATTCACATAGGACTTACGGATTAAGGATTTAAATTCACTACGGCCATCTGTAGTGAATTTAAATCTTTAGATTTGCTAAGGCAGTATTTATTTTTCCTTAAGGTTATTAGACTTACGTTAGCTACGTCCGCGTGGTTTAGGGCCGGTTTTTCAATGCTCAGCTAAAAGTGCCTGTTACGTAGCTGACAGTTATGGCTAGCTGACAGTCAAAGTTCCTGCTAAAGTTCAAACCGTTTCTCCACCCAATATTTAACTATTGGCTAGGTAGCCAAGAAGTGACTGAGTTTTTACCGGGGATGGTATCACAGTAGAAAGAAGACTCTACTGTGATGGTATCACTGATTTATCAGCGATATCATTTGATTGGCACTTATTTGACAAACATGAAAAGTTAAACATAACCTACAAGTGTTTTTTAAAGTTTGGATGAAATTTGTGTCGCCCTTTGAAAATAATGGACGACCTTAATGTTAGCAACAACTGGTTTATGGGAGATACAGAATGATTTCTGAACAGAAAAGAAACATAAAATAGGTACCTATAAGTTCCAAATAAATAACAAAATGTTCCTCTTTGGTGGGTAACTATATATTACAGAATTTATATCCATAACACAAGAGATAATACCGGTCTGTGATGGTCTCAATTGTGTGTTCTATCTGTTCCAAAATTAATAAAACTCTATCTTTTCTCAAACGAAATCTCATGAAGAAATCCACATTAAATTCCTCAAAGGGATTGTTTCGTTCCCTTACGACATACGGCCTTCTCTCATATTCTATATCTATAAATTCTATAAACTCTAGTTCATCATCGCTTACAAAATCAAATGCTTCCATCTTATCACACCGTTTACTATTTACTTCGAATAAAACTTAAAAACAAATGTGTTATATTAAAATCAAAGAAGATAAGCAAGTTAACCTCTCATTTTAATAAATATAAAAGCATTACCACGGCGCCACGCATGCGTTAAGTATATAGCCATCAGTTAGATTAGCAAACAGGCACATTCAAGTGCCAGCTACTTTAACCGAGACCTGTGGTTAGGTGAAACTGTGACCTGAAAAAACGGTTTGACTGGCGGTTAAGAGTTAGCCGTTGGTTAGATTAGCTTAACTGAGCATTGAAAAACCGGCCCTTAGTGTATTCAGCTTAGCTAGCAACTGAAGAACCTAGCGAAGTAGGTTAAAACCCTGCTCACTGCGAAATACTTTTAATTGTAAAAATTATCCACAAAAAGTGGTTTAGACCCTTACCTAACACAAAATCCTGGATTTATAACAAATTTTCTCGACTTGAGAAGCAGTTAACAAAGCACATAAAATTTTAGTGTCCAAGCGATTTTCCGATCTCCTTCCCAATTTACCCTTTCCCAGAAAATTTGGATATCTGATAGAGAATAACCAAATAAAATCACAAATGATGACAAAAAGTCACAACTGGTTCTAAAGAAAACAAATAGTGGAATTGTAAAGTAAACTGTGATTAAAAATGTGCGTCCACTTGGTGTTCTGTTGCATGTGCAGCCTTTCCTAACAATTGTTTTAAGGACAGAAATAATACAGAGCAGTTTTTAGCAGACAGTGCTTCTTAATAGTAATGCCTATGTAGTGGTTTGTCACTGCTTACTGAGCTGTGTATACTTATTATGCATTTTTTTTTTTTTTTTTTTTTTCGCATTAGCGATACTGGACAGTTCTCCCGTGTCTCCGATATTCTCACGGGGGAAGCGCCAGCGAATTATCTACAACCACTCCCCACCTCCCGCAGGGTTAGTGGTTGTAAATTCCAGAATCGTGTGCCCTAAGTAGACGCAGGGACCCCAAGACGACTGCCTTTTGCATTTGGCCTGCCAACCATTCGGCTGATTTTTGGCAGGCCGGTACCCACTAAACATTAAATTATTACTTTAATAAAACTTCAATGTAACTAGGTTACAATGTAATGTTATTTGAAACAGACCCAATTAGCATTTTCATATTCCTACGATATACTATACATATTCCAAAATAAAATTAGTATATTGCATAAATATTTGAAACTAATTCGAAATAAGTTGTATACTGGTTGTTTTGTCACAGGTTTTCACATTGTATACATACTCCTGCAATATTCATATGTATGTTGCTGACACGTTGTAAACATATTCTGAAATGTACATTCATTCTATAATATAGTTACAATATACGCAAACCTTTTCCGTACATACATGCAACATTATCCATGTATACTTTCAATATACAATGTATATTGCAAAACAACAATGGTATATTGAATAAATATTTAATACTGATTCAAAATAAGTTGTATACTGGTTGTTTTGTCACAGGTTTTCACATACTATACATATTTCTGCAATATACACACACATGTTGGTGACACATTATAAACATATTCTGAAATAAACATTTATTTTACAATATAGTTATAATATACACAAATGTGTTCCCTACATATAGGCAATATTATCCATGTATACTTTCAATATTGGAAGGAAACATTAGTATATTGAATAAATGTTTAATACTTATTCAAAATAGATTATACAGGTTGTCCCAATAAAACTCCCATGCTGGATATCTTCTAGATGAATAGAGATATTTTAATTCTGTAAAAGTCAGTTTGTAGTACATAAAGAGTGCTTCAGTATTAAATATAAATCATTTTTAATACATATATGACACTGAGCAAGAAATATTTCGACGGGAGGAACTTTGAAATGTTGTTTGTGTAAAGGGAAATGCATTTCTAAGTAAATATTGTTTTTAAAAAAAATCCAACTGTTTTTGAGATATTTGTATCCAAACGTTGCCATTTGCTCCTGTTAAATAATTATTTCCGAAACATTTCACTATTTAAGTGATTTTAAAAGAAAAGCATATTTAAGGCACTTTCATATAAATAAAAATTTCATAGTTTATGAAATACAGATTGTCCCCTTTAAAGACTAAAGAAATCTTTCAGAGATTACAACTATTCAATAGGAACAAATGGCAATATTTGGACACATCTCAAAAACGGCTAGATTTGCCTTTTTTCTTAAGAACAAAATCTACTTAGAAATGTATTTCCCTTCCACAGAAACCAGATTTTAAAGTTTCTCCCAAAGAAATAAGATTTATTTAGATCCCAGCGCCATCTACATATTGATATATTCAAAAACCATTCATTTATATTCAAAACTGAAGCACTATTTATGTGCTACAAACTGGATTTTACAGAATTAAAACGTCTCTATTTGTTTAGAAGATATCCGACCTGAGACTTTTTACTGGGACACCCTGTATACTAATGGTTGTTCTCATCCCACAGCATATCGTACACATACGTCTTGTAGATCTGCATCTATGCTGAAAAAATATTGTAGATATTTCGAAATATATATTTATTGCTTCTCACAATGTACACTGCATGGAAAATTTGTTTTTACCATTACTTTTCAGTTAAACTCGAGCATGTTTTATTGATCAAATTTTGTTGAATGGAGCACACAAATGCTAAATAAACCTCGAAATAAACCTACCAATAAAACTGCATTTGCCATAACAATACTTTACAAAGGCCCAAGAATATCATATGCAAAAAAAATAATTTTACGTTCATAATAAGATCTGTTAGAAACCATTTTAAAATCACACATTTATCACTCTGAAAACTTCAGCTTTAATAGTCATATTAACATGTTATTTACGAAAGTCTGATAATCATATTATGTTGCCTTAAAGTTTTATCTAATTCAAATCATGTTTTAAATTGTTCAGAGCAAAAGATGACTTTATTCTATTAACTACTTTACATCGTCGTAACAATTATGTATCTTAAATTATAAAAAAGGAAGAGTTATAATTAAAACAGTTGTGTTACTTTAAATATATTTTTATTTTTTGTTACAAAATGCAATTGCAATAATAAATAACAATTGTGCCAAGAATTTAAATCGACATTTTTTAAATAAAAAAAATGTGCTTTGCAACTTATGAACTGATCGATATTTTTTTAACAAAAAAAATGTTACTTATAAACTGTCGTATTTTACTATAAAAAATATTTTGCCAGTAAGTAAAAAATAGTAAAAACTGGAGGGCTTACATTTTCAAAACCAGTGTCCAGGTGTTGCCGATGGTGCTACTTATAATTGCGAAACTCCACTTGGCATTCTTAACACATCACCTGTGATTGCTCCTATTGGCTGAATACTTTCTTTTGGCTTTTCCAATTTTTGGGAGAAGGTATTTTTTTCCTGAGTAGAGGAGGTGGGGATACACGAGCTAGTTCCAACTATAAAAGAAAAAACAATTAATTATATTTGAATAGGTATTTCACTTTAAAAACTGTCCGTGATGAAATTAATAAATATAAACACATCTTACAGAAAAAAATAAAAATAATCAAAAATAAATTAAACAAATTGATATTATCATAAAACAAAACATAGGTATATGAATTTTTTTGGAATTCGGAAATATTTGTGTTTGTGATTTTAAATGCCTACCAGCGTTATTAGAAGAACAACATATTCTCTTTCAGCTTCTAGTAAGGACAACATTTCTTTCACTTTGGGAAGTCGCCGGCTTCCAATACGTTCTTCGATATCACTATGTTCATCTGACAATAATAATTTTTTCGGAGGACTAATATGCTTTTTGTACATATAGTCCCTTGATTTGTTTCTGTTCACTCTGTACATCAGATGTGCTTCCTGATCTTTTCCATTTACCTAATTGCAGCTTTTTATAATCCTCTGAAATAGATATAAAGCAAATTAATACGAATAAATATAACAACTCGTATGTTGTAATTAGAACCAATGGTTGTGATTTAAATAAACAAAAGCATCTTAATATTGAAATAGATCGAACCTACCTTCTTAAAAATAAGATTTAAACACCCCGTAAAGTGTCCAAGTTTCATCTGGGATTTCTCCTGGTTTTCAATGATTTGTCAAATTGGTTCCGTTTGAATGATGACCACCAAACTTTCTTTTCGAAGAGTGTTACCATTCCGAATTAGACTACCTCCGTTTCTTTTCAAGAAATTGGTGCCTACAAACGCCGTTATTATTATAACAACTAATAAAGTATGCTACAATTATAATATAGGTAAGTACAAAGGGATACATTAAACTTTAGTAAGTAGGTATCTGAATATAAAATATCTGAAAATGACAACAAGGGGGGGCCATCCTTAAAACTATGTGGTAGGTAGTTGTATTGTGTACGATTGTAAAATACTTACTGCAATACAATAATTAAGGTACCTACACTTGGACTAATAATTAATAATCACGGGAGAACAAAACACAAACAAATTGAAATCGACATTTGACAGCTTGTGGCCTGTGATGGCAAATTACAGCATGCGCACTAATCTAAGGACCGTGGCGCGCATTTCAAAAATTCGACAAGGGGATGATTGTAACGACATGGAAAACGGAAATCTAAATATAACGATAAAATGTAATTAAATAATCATTTCTCAAGTACGAACTACCTGCTTAAGAAATGCCGATAGTTATTAATTAATTAAATACAGTAGGAAAATTGAAAAAGGGATGAATATGTTATCATTTTTATTATTCATTATTATTTAATATACGATCACAAGTCCAAAGTCTGGATTCAAAATTTAAATCATATTTCATATCTACAATTTTAACCAACGATTTAAAATTTATAAAACGTATGCCATTCACCACAGGGGATGATTATAAATGTACTTAAACCAAAACTAGATAGAGAAATATCTATTTGTTTTTGTTATGAGGTAGATAGGTATACTATACCAACACCGCACAAGGCAATATTTCAACAAGACTGCCGTAGAATTAATATTTAACTTTACCATATTTTTTTATGTTATATGGCCCAAATGCATGCAGCATTATGCTGTCAAAATCAATCAGAAACCGCATAAATCTTGTTGGTCCTTTGCAAAATGTAACATTGCTGTGCAATATTACTATAGGGCTATATTGTTTCAAGTTTCGGTTGCAATGTTGCTAAAACTGCTTTGTCGGTGGCTTTACATAATTTACGTGGCTCAAAATGTTTACACCCCATTCTAAAATTCAATTTGGGTTTTATTGCATACAGCTGTAGTGTACATGTGTTCAACTTTTGAATGTATAATGTTTTGAATATTAAAAATACAAACATGAATTTCATGTTGCAGAAATGTTCGACTGGTACATTATCAGGGTATATATGATATGGTACACATATATTATCCATTAAATGTTTATGTGATATTTGTTAAAGATTTCAAAATTAATATAGCTTTTTGTATATATCTACAGTATACAAAAATATCATGTTGTAAAAATATTCCATTTGTAAATTGTAAAGAGATTGAATTAAGTATGTAGCATAAATATTGCCTATTGTATATCTATATAATATTTGACACATCAGCAAATTTTAGAGAAGATTCGTACAATATTCTCTGTATACCGCAGAATCAACATTATTTCATGTATATTGTAGGTATATATAGGAATATCGTACAACGTACTGGCAATATCTTTCCTATATTGATATAAGTACGTCGCGAAACGTATATTACGGCTATATGTAAAAGAAGTTCTGAATATCGTTTGAATGTAGACAATGAGTTTTGAATGTTCATTTCATATCGCGTGCTATGTGGGGATTATGAATGACATTGTAATGTAACTACAAGGGATTTTGTCATACCTTTAAATGTTATTCTGTTATATTGTTAAAATGGAAACATCAAGAAAATATTTTCTTAGTGTTGATCCAATATTGATGTAATAATTCACTAATATAATATTTTACATTACCTTGCACATTTACGTTGGATCACGAATATAATTACTAAAATGTATACCCAACATTAATATAGTACTACAGCAATATGTTATTGAAGTAAATATAAATGTGTAGGCAATATTAATTTAATTTTAAAATAATTGTTTATTAAATGTTATAGTTATTTACCTGCTAGTGTTGTTGTCCGAACGCTTTAAGAAATTGAAAAAAAATAATATCAGAAAAACATTTAATAGGTAAGAAATCAATACCAGAAGTGAAGTTCTGATAAACAAACCTTACCGACTCTGTGGTTAGCTTCACACATTTTTTGTTACTTTTTTCAATTTCTTAGTGTTCGCACAATGTAACTGGCAAGGATTATGAACAAATATTTAGATAATGTCACCATTCATATAATTAAAAGAATCTTCCAACTTTTATCACTAATACTACATACACGCTCAGACAAAATTTTGGGTTGCATGCGCAGAACGATTTCTATTATGGGTATTAATTAACATTAATGTAAATAATAGAAACTGCCCTGCTATAATTTATTATTTCAAACATTAGTGAAATTGCGTGTTGTGCAATATAGGTAGTCATAAAGAGTTAGTAAAGATTCAACTTTGTAACCTCTGGAACACACTATCTGACATATCTGTACACAATACTTTAGTATTAACTAGCAGCTGAACATCTGTAGTATTTTAGGGACCACTTAAATCTGAAATAAAAAAAAATGTAATATGTAAAATTTATATTGTTTTAATACAAGGTGAAATAACAAACATAAAAACAAATATTCTCTGAAACAAAACAATTTCTTTAAAAAACCATTTCATCTCCTCCCTAACTTTTCTTTGTCTAGAAAATCGTAACCATTCGGCAATCATGCCTACAAATTCCTTCCCTGTAGTTGTAGGGAATGTGGCTTGGACAGCATCTGTTAAAAAGTTAATAATTGTAATGTATGAAATATTCAGTGTATGGGGTGCATAAATAACATACAATAAAGAATTGGAAGATTTGAGTTGTGTAGATAAAGGACCCCGCAAACTTCTTATGGAAATCCGGCTTCCGTTAATTTTACTAATTTTTTTATATATTCTACACATCATCCAGATCAAAAGTCCCAATGGGCAGAAAGTCCTAGGACCCCAAGGTTCTGTGGTACAGACCTTCAAAGATCGATATTTTAGCCATACGTGCTTGAAACAGGACTAAGTAAAATTAAAGTTTTTTTCTAATAATACTTTGGTGTATTTTCTAGTGGTTAAACTAATGGTACTCTTAGCGGTACTAGTGATTTACCAAACGGTATTTTTAGCGGTACTCATGGTAGTATACTTTTTGTCAGATTTTTGGTAAAACTTTTTACGGCAGTTTAGCGATTCCATTTTTACGGGGCACTTATCTATACTCTTGTAATTACATATATGCTTGGAACATAGTTGAATGGATGCTCAGTGAAGTAAATATCATTACGGATTACGAAAATTTCATTTTGGTAATTATTTACTTACCTTATCAGTATTGTCGCTCATAAAAAAACTTTGCTTACACAACATAAACCAAAACTTTCATCACAACCTCTGGATCGCTGGAACAATGAACAATTATACAGACACAGAAGCTTTCAACTCGAGGATTGGAGGTTCTTTAGTTAGGTTTTAGGTTAAAGGCGTTGTTAGGCACTTGTTCTGTCAAAAGTCAAATGTGCTATATCTTTCTTTTTTAGTAGCTAAGTTTAGCGGGAAATTTAATTGCATAAATATGTAATAAACATTACGTTTAATGTTAACGCATGATCATATGGACATTGTTTGCGACGTATCAGTACCATCTATAACATATGTGTACTTATATATATATAATATTTTAATTCAATGTTACACGTTACATTAGTAAAACATTTTGTACATATTTCTCGAAAAATGTTAAGAATACATTTAAAAGAATGTATTATCTACATTTGCAAGATATATTTCATAAAATTGTAAATATATTTTATAGTAACAACAAGATAATATTATTTAAATATTGGTTTAATGTTCTACAATTTAATATTCTTAAGTTATATTAGTGTTAGTAACTTTAATAGAGACATAATATTGCAACAAAACATTAAAATTGTTACTTGTGCTTAATATTATATAATATTGCAGTTATATGCATTGTTTAGTGGGTATGGTCTTCAATGCTGAGAGCAGCGTAGGCTTCATACCTCCGAGTACACCGATTATGAGGACGACCATCTTGACAGAGTAGCCTGGGTACAGCACTTGGAGCTCGTACCGGAGATCACGGTATTTGGTCCGTTTTTCCTCCTCTTTCAAAGCGATGTTTGGCTCAGCGGGTGCCGAGAACTCGATCACAAACATCACCTTGTTTTGATGGTCGAGGAGGACTATGTCAGGCTTGTTGGCCTGAATTAGCCTGACTGTCGGAAACGAGTAGTTCCAATAAATTCGGCACCTCTCGTTTTCGACAACGGACTCAATATCTCCGGGGACGTAAGGCAGCACTGGTGTTTGGTCTATCCCGTACGAGTGCCGTAGATGATAGTACAGCACCCGTAATGCCGCGTTATGGCGTTGGATGTAGGCCGAAATCGCATATATCGGACATGCAGAAAGTAAATGCATGAGCGACTCCGGCGCCTGGTGGCAGGTCCTACAGCTTATATCAGGAACCTCTACACCCATTACGCGGCTTCGGTAGACCAACGTGTTAATTACACCATCTTGGCAGGCCACAATAAATCCCTCGGTCTCCGACTTTAGCCCGGCTGACCTTAAAAAGGCAAATGTCAGCCTAGTCGACAAACCCAGTGTTTCTACGTTCTTATAGTATACACCGTGCATGGGTTTATCGACGTGCTGCCTAAACAGAAGTTCCTGCTCGGCAGCTTTTATTTGGGCCTTCAGACGGGTTGGCTGTAGTTCAGTGACTGACTCTGGATCAGCACCGCGCCGGCCACCTCGCCTATCGTCGAATACGAGACCAAGTTCATCTGCGGCTCTTTTTGCTGCCTTAAACAATCCTGCACCCACCCCTGCGTTTTCGTGATCTCTCACTAATTGCAGGAGCGGGTCTGAGCTCCTAAGGACATTACACGCCATGCTCAGTGCCACTCTGCCATGCATTATTATTATTATTATTATTATTATTATTATTATTATTATTATTATTATTATTATTATTACTTATGTACATATTACAAGTTTTGTGTACGTTTTTATATTTTCGTATTTGTAAAATGCTATATCATTTGTACCACAATAATGATATATTTAATAAATATTATCTCTATATAACACCTTCATAATTAATAGATCGAGTAAGTCATCTGCCAAATGAGTTTCTTTTTACCTGTTAATATTTTTGCAAAATTTTAAAAATGTAAATAATATCACAATTTCAAAAATGTATTGGCTTACTATCTTAATGCATTACCTACACTTAGCCAGAAAACAGCCGCATGCTAACAGGAATACCACGAATCTAATTATGGTTTATTTTAAAAAGTAGTTAACTCAAAAATTGTATAAGATATCGAGCTAATTTTTTTTGCAAAAACTCTGTTGATCTTTAGACCATATTTCATTCGTATATAGTATATAAAAAAATTGAATATTTAATATAGTTGCCCGCACGTCGAAATTTCAAACACACAAATTTCCTTACTGTGATTTAGGGTTTATTTAGAAAAAAACCGTAAGCAAGTTTGAAATTTAATTAGTACAGATAGATGCGCTCATGTCAGTAGTATATAAATAAAAAAAATCAAATCAATATCGCATGTGGTTCACTCTCTAGCGAGAGGTATACGTTTAAAAACACGAATTCTTGAAATAACATTTCGCCATCTTTTCTTCTTGTGGAGAAGTTGTGCAATCGTCAACAAAAGTCCAACAAGCCATTTCTGATGCCCATTAGGACCCTCTTTCGATATCCGAGCTCAAAAATTATTTACCTTGCTGGAATGGGTTACTTGGCGATTTAGACGGCTTTCGAAGGCGTGGACCCTCTACTAAATGCTTAGTATAGGGTGAGCCAAATTCATCGAAAATCGCAATTAAATTCATTTGTCATCCGATTGACCTGAAATTTGGTACTCGGGGGTTATCGACCACGCTGATCACGAATATGACGTCAGAATTGCAAAATTCAAAATGGCGACGCCAAAATGGCGGACGATGTTTGTCGATTATGGCGTCACACCGCTCAAAATCGGTATGTGGGGGTTTTTGAGGTCGCCGAATACGAATCCGAAATCGAAATTGAAAAATTCAAAATGGCGGCGGAGTTGCTGGACACATTTTGCCATTTACGGTGCCATTCGTCTAAAAATAGGTTTGTATATGTTATCGAGGTCACAGATCACGAATATGTTATCGTAACTCAAAAATTCAAAATGGCGGCGTCCCCATAGCCTAATATTCATCATTTACTGTAACTTCCTTATTTATCGTCCGATTCAAATGAAACGCGATACGTTGAAGTTACTGAAGTAGCTGATTGTGAATATGACATCGAAATTGAAAAATTCAAAATGGCGGCGGAGCTGCTGGACACATTTTGCCATTTACGATGCCATTCGTCTGAAAATAAGTACGTATGTGTTATCGAGGTCACAGATCACGAATATATTATCGTAACTCAAAAATTCAAAATGACGGCGTCCCCATAGCCTAATATTCATCATTTACTGTAACTTCTATATTTTCCAATCGATTCAAATGAAACTCGGTATGTTGAAGTTACTGAAGTAGCCGACTGTGAATATGACGTCGAAATTGAAAAATTCAAAATGGCGGCGGAGTTGCAGGACCCATTTTACCATTTACGGTGCCATTCGTCTGAAAATAGGTATGTATATGTTGTCGAGGTCACAGATCACGAATATCATATCGTAACTCAAAAATTCAAAATGGCGGCGTCCCCATAGAATAATATTCGTCATTTACTGTAACTTCCTTATTTATCGTCCGATTCAAATGAAACTCGATATGTTGAAGTTACTGAAGTGTGAATATGACGTCGAAATTGAAAATCTTCGAAATGACGGCGTCCCCATAGCCTAATATCCGCTATTTACTGTAACTTTTGTATTTGCCCTCCGATTCAGCTGAAACTCGGAATGTGAAGGTTGCTGAAGTACCTAATTACGAATATGAAAGTGAAAAACTGAAAAATTGAAAAACTGAAAAACTAAAAATCTGAAAATCTGAAAAACTGAAATACTGAAAAACTGATAAACTTGAAAACTTGAAAACTTGAAGACTTGAAAACTTGAAAACTTGAATACTTGAAAACTTGAAATCTTGAAAACTTGCAATTTTGAAAACTTGAAAAATTGAAAACTTGAAAACTTGAAAATTTGAAAACTTGAAAAATGGAAAACTAAAAAATTGAAAGGTGAAAAACTAGAAACTGAAAATCTGAAAACTGAAAAACTGAAATAAAAGGCTGACAAATGAAAGACTGAACTATGAAAAACTGAAAAACTAAAAAACTGAAACACTGAAAACCTGAAAAACAACTTAAAAACTTCAAAACTTCAAAACTTAAAAACTTCAAATCCTCAAAACTTAAAAACCTAAAAACTTAGAAAATTAAAAACTTCAAAACTTTGAAACTGGAAAACTAGGAAACTGAGAAATTGAAAAACTGACAAACTGACAAACTGAAAAATGAAACTAAAAACTGAAAACCACAAAAATTGAAAAACTAAAAACTGAAAAATTGAAAAACAAAACTAAAAAATTGAAAAACTGAAAATTGAAAATTAAAAAATTGAAAAACTGAAAATTGAAGACTGAACAACTGAAAACTGACAAACTGAAAAATTTAAAAACTGAAAACTGAAAAACCGAAACACTGAAAGATAAAAAACCGAAAAACTAAAAAACTGAAAATTTAAAAAACCCAAAAAAGTGAAAATTGAAAACTAAAAATCAAGCTTTCTACAATGATTCAAGCGTTACCTAAACGAGTGCGGAGCACTCGCCTGACAGCTTTACCTGTCACCCCTTCGGAGGAGGGCGTTAGCCCATTCTACACTGAAAGAAACCGACCAAATAGAATGTTTTGCTAAGATGATCTGCATTATCATAAGTATTTTTTTTGTTAAGACTACATTATCATTATCTAACCATAAGAAAAACTGTTTTGCTAATGAGATTTTGCAACGGTAAATCTTTGACTATTTGTCCCAATAGCAGCACTTACTTAAACTAGGTAAAATATTGTTATAAGTTTTCTTTTTATTAGGCGTAACTAAATAATTTCTTACGATAAATAAGTGCCTTAAGTTAAAGTTAACTATTTAATGGTTAAAACTCAAATAGACCTATGGTTGGTAAGTCACCTGTTAACTGTAAAGACGAGCTTACTAATCGTAAAATCTTACTTATTTATTTTTGCACGTGGCGCAAGCGCAATTGAGTTTTTATCATAGCACGCCATTTCATCCATGCAGCGACGCATGCAGTAACTAGTTAGCAATTCGACATTCGACGAGACAGTTGTAGGAAAGGTTTTATGCAAAGAATTTTTATAAAAAAACTTGTGATTTATGTTATTGTATATTAGTTGCTTTCGTTCAGCAGAGTGATTCATAATCATAATAAACAGGATTTCAATGAACAGTAATCATATGATGCAAAATTGCATGGTATAGGGACAGAGACAACACATGAAACAGGTAGGTGCCTTATCATTACGAATCACTCTGCTGAACGAAAGCAGCTATTATATAGTAAACTGTGATTGTGTCTTCTTACAAGTCAAATTCCCCTTTTTTAATAGGCACCCTGAATTGTTTATTAGTCGTTTGTTTCCTTAAATGAATCATTTATTTTAATTTTACCAACAATAATTCTTCGTCTGCATGAGTCAACATAGAAATGTATTAAAAACGTGTTTTAATATGAAGTGTGAAGTCTAAAAAATATAAAATTAAAATATTGAATTTACAAGTAAACGTACTTGCAAAATGACATTACTAGGTCAAGAGAGATTATTTGTTGCCATTATAATGTAAGCTGCATAGTGGTTAAAAAGTCACCTATTAGCAGCAGGAAAGTTCTTTTCCGGTTACAAGGTAGTAATGGTGTAAGGAATAGGAACTTACTAACTATAACAAAAAACTTATTAAGATTAAAATAGGTGGTGACTCCTGATAGCAAAGCTATCAACCTACAGTAACAAATAAATAATAAGAAAAACTTTTATTAACGGTAAATAAGTGCATCTTAGCAAGATCGTTTTTGTTGCGGTTACAGAGCAGTCTTGCTGGAGCCTATTTAATGCAGATATTTATTAGGGGTTAGTCAATTTCTCTTTATGGATAATAGAAATTTCTTTCAGTGTAGTTTAAAAATAAAATCTAGCAAGATAACAATGACAGCTTCTCAGTGGGAGAGAGTTAAAAAATAGTTTTTGTTTTGGTATCTGTTTATGAAAATTTGGAAATGAAGGGACGTCAAATTTGAGAAAAATTTGGATTAATTAGAGAGATATTGCAACTTCGATTTACGGATTACCCTTAAATTGACATGTACGCATGCGCATTTAAAATATCGTTAACCATTTTCCTTTAATAAAATACAGGCATCCCGTATTTAACTTAAATACGGGCAAGGCTTTCCTTTATTAAAAGCACCTTAATTTTGGCACATTTAGGAACTTTTTGTCTAAACTTGCATCAGACGAAAATTCCCTAAGCAAATTGTTACTTTTATTGGCGATAATGGCACAAGAAAAAGATAAAAAACGTGTTAAATTCAAATTTGAGGAAGACGTAATTTCGCAATAAGTATTATATCCCATCTTTCAACTCAAACAAATAATAATAATACCGCGGCGGCAATGCCCAATTTGGATTTTTTAGGTTAGGGAAAATTGTCAAAATAAAGTATCAACATAAGGTATGAGGACACCGTGTTGCAATAACTCACTTTAAAAATGGATGATATATTGGAATACAGGATACTTTATTTAAAGTTTCTTTTAATAAAGTCGGCCCCTTTTCGTTTTGCAATAACTCTCTATTATCGAAAAATATAATTAAAATTGCAAGACTTGTAAGAAATCATACCCAAGTGGATAGTTCCAGTTTTCAAATGACTTCGAGACTAGATAAGTAAAAGTTATACGATTAAAAATTGTTCCAGCCAAGTTAATAATAAATACTAATATTGTACATTGCATGACGTCAAGCTTGTAACAAGGAAATTTGTGCGACGAAAATTATTTAAAATTACAAAGGAAGGTAAAGCACTTACTTTCTTTTAAAACATTAAACTACTGAAACCTAAAATAAAGTGTAAGAAAACCAGAAAATACAGGAAAGTATATATTTTCCTGAAATTATTTGCAAGACAGCCAATTTCGTAGAAGGGGAGCACTGGATCGGTGGTTGAAAAGTAGCGCGCAAGAAGAAAGTATCAATTCATAATAGAACTTCAAATTACAAGGTAAAAAGATCTTTATACTACATAAAATTCATAGGTACCAAAATTTGAGAATAATAAAGGCCAATTTATTGCGTATTAATTTAGTTTTAAGATTTCTTTGTTGTTATATATATTTTTATGTTATATCCTAAAATTTTTACAAGGTTGATTATCTAAACTAATAAAGGTTATTGTGTATTAAAATTTCAAGGTGTGTTTCATTTGGAATCCTAGTTTGCTGAATAGAGAGCGCACTGAGCAAGGAAACCACTATCATCCCCGAAAGAGAACAATCTCATGTTTAATTTTTATGTAAGTGTGTGTTTTTTATAAAAGATAAACTGGTAGTCTTTGTGACTCCTGGCGCCCGACGAAAGAACATCTTTAGAATTAAAAATAAATTTAAATTTAAAACTTCAAAATCAAAATTTTAAATTTTTCATAGAAAAATAGCACATCACTTTACATATCATAACAGTATATATAACTATAGGTATTATAATATATAACTTTTAAATCCCATAAAACTTGTATTTTTGCCACTTGACACTTGAATTTGTAAAGTAAGAAGTTAATTTTAAAAAAATACAAATGCCATAACTTATTTTTCAATAGCACAATAGAAATTAAATGTTCGCATAAATTTGTCATTTGGTGTTGATAAATAAAAATACCAAGTATTAAAATCAATCTATTTGAATAATTTTTCTACATGATAATTATATATTGTCATTTTTTTATCTTTTTGGCTTTTCTAACCACATTTATTCCCTTCGAAATAGAATCCAATCACTGGATTCTGTTTCGAAAGAAATGCATATGGTTAGAAAACTCTAGAAGGAACATAAATACCCTCTGCTGTGAATATACCTTAAAAGTGGTGAAGGGGGAGGTACCTATATGTTTTGCATAGTATGTCCCAACAACGTTTTCAGGACGTCCTCTCTAGACCTACATTCGTCCCACATAAGTCCTGGGTTGGACGTCCTCGGGACACCCCGTTTTGCTGACACGGAACGTCCCTCAAACGTCCTCGGTACGTTTTAGGTAGGTAAAGTACGTTCTCGGTACGTTTTCAAGTCCTCTGGGTACATACTTGTGTGCTATTAGGGTAGGGTTTAGGGGTTTCTTGTCTATGGTTTAACTTTTTGTAGCACTCGCTTTACCTCTCTCATTTGGGTTTATCGGGTTATTGTTTAAGAATTACAGGGTTCGCTTTGCTTCCATCTATTGGGTTATTTGTGAAAAATTCCTGCTTACCCAATAAAAATGCTGAAATTACGCCACTGATGATTTAATTGAAGTTTTCATTGATGTTTTTTTGGTCGAATGTAACGTAGCGCGTCCAGGACGCATATTCGTATCAAATGTATTCTAATGTCCACAGATCAAATATTATATATTATACTTACCGATAATGCACGATATGTTTTAGTCCACGGAAATTAGCCAAAAAAAGGAGGAAACCTGGACAAAATTAATAAAAACCTGAATTTTTGCACAATCGTTCTTTAAGGTGTCCGAAACCCAAATCCATAAAAATCACAAAAATTCTAACTTGGCTACCCAAGATATTGAAGATCAAAGTTTTTTGCAAATATCACGCGTCCTATGTATTGGATGCTTATGAGGTCAATGTGAAAGTTGTAGAGAAATAAATTATCTTCTACAATTTGTCTTCTTTATTTTTTACCACCCCCCCCCCTCCTCTTCGAGATATTCAATGTCAAAATTTCAAAAAAAACATCGTTTTTCGCAAATATCTCGCGCCAAAAAATCAGACAGCAAGACCGAAGTTTAAAAAATGTTTTATTTTTGCAAATGTCTGTATGTAGACTTCGTCGCGGTCCAATGCATAGGGAGCGAGATATTCGCGGAAAACAGGTTTTTTGAAACTTTGGCCTTGAATATCTCGAAAAGGGTGAGGCTTTGAGATAAAATACAAAAGATCAATCTTGTAGATAATTGAATTCTCTACAACATTCATGTTAACTTTATTGCTGTCTAATTTTTTTGGTGTAAGATATTTGCGAAAAAACAAAACTTTGACTTGAATATCTCGAAAAGGTCGGCGGGGAGGGGGGGGGGCTTGGTAGAAAATAATAAAGACAGCTTGTAGATAATTTAATTCTCCACAACTTTTACACTGACCTCATGGGCATATGATGCATAGGACGCGAGATGTTTGCAAAAAACTTTGACCTGGTAGCCATGTTGCGATTTTTGTGGATTTGGGTTTGGGACACCTTAAAGAACGTCTCTGCGCAAAAATTTAAATTTTTACAATTTTTGTCCAGGTCAAATGCTAGTTTCCGTGGTCTGTTTAAGACAGGCCAAAGTTGCCCGTTAAAAGTCAGTAGGTGGTGACCGAGAAGGGCAAGGAACATTTGAGCCGCTTTTGCAATTGAAAATAAATCGCGAAAGCGGGACAAATGCTCTTTGCCCTTCTTAATGTTAAAAGTTAAAATACAAAATTAAAGTGTCATATTTTAAACAGTTCAAAGGGGCTTCAAAACAAAAAAACGAACGCGCATTACTGCGCACATGCTTCGATTACACACGCTCCATATGACGATATGCACAAATATTCGGCTACTTTCGACTCTACCCCGGCATACGCTCAATACGAATATACGTCAATTCTTTGTATGCGTCCAGGATGCCACTTTTCCATAGGCGTACCTCTTGAAACATGGACTGTTATAGTTGGCAGGCGAACGAGGTACCTATTTATGCTTTCGAGATGAGATGCTTGCTACGAAATCCCTGGACAGCCTGGCGTACCAACAGCTTGATTTTCCACCAAGATAAGCAGCTCTCCCAGTATCGCATTCTGCCGAATTCGCTCATTTTTGGGACACATCAACCGTACAACTAGTCTAGGAAATGGTGTGCAAAATCGACGATGAGAGGTTACCGTCTGCTACTTAGTGATCGAATAAGAGAACATATAACTATGAAATTGTTTTCTCTCTGGAAATTTTTGCTACGGTGAGAGAATATGGAGGGGGGGACACATTTTTTTTAAACGAATGGTTATCGATATCCGTCCTCATAGGTCGTTAGCATATGTACTTTTCATACCCAAATTACACTGCCAGACGAAAATTCCGCTCGGTGCGCGGTAGAGGTACATTTAAAAAAAAATCTCTTTTTAAAATTCCTTCTACCGCGCACCGAGCAGATTTTCGTCTGCCAGTGTAACTGGGGTATGTCAAGTACAGAGACTAACGACCTATGAGGACAGATATCGATAACCAGTCGTTTTTTAAAAAATGTCCCACCATATCAAAAATTTTCAGAGAAAAAAATTTAGTAGTTATGTGTTCTCTTCGATCACTGAGTGGCAGACGGTATCCTTTCGTCGTCGATTTTACACGCCATTTCCCTAACTAAACCGGAGAGAGGATAATAAATATTGTACGTACGTATGTGCCGATATTTGCCGTTTGGTGCCAATAATAATGGTGGAAAACAGTCACCGGATTATATTTTTTCTATTCTAAGTTTGTAATGCACTTTGAACTTTATACATGCGGATATGCACTGTATATTTCAATGGATTTTCCAGTGTCATGTATCTAATCTGATGCAACCTTGGATATGTATCCAAGCGTGTTCCAACACAGCATAAATAATCCAATTTCAGTAGCGGTCCCAGTATGCCGATATTGGGGGTATAGTAGGCAGCTGATGCAGCTCACATGACTTTTAATATCTCATTTAGAAAAAAAAATACCTACTCCTTTATATTATATATATATTTGCAATGAAGACCAAAACGTTCAATAAAAAATAAAATAAATAACAAAACGCAAAATTCTAAATAATATATCAGGAAGTACCTATAAAAAAAGTGGAATGTAGAAATCATTTACATTTGATCCGCCATTAAATTATTGTGTCGTTCTTGATCTCATCATCAGTACAAAACCTATTAATGATTTCATGGCCATCTACGTTTGCTTTCTTACGGGTGTTTTATAAAGCTAGACCATCTCTAATAATTTACTGATCATATATACCTACTATAGCTTTCAACAGGTTTGATCATAAATGTGTTTCTAAATGCTTAAATATAGAAAATATATTTTTGCTCTGTAACAGTGGAGTCACAAGGAGTAGCAAGCAAATAAGGCAGGTAAACAGTGTACAAAAAAAGAATCATTAGAGAAGAAATATGCTTCCACCTGTCCACCACATTAGGAGGAAAGCTATGTTTCTCTTCAATTTATTATCCATTGCAAAATTTGATTCACTAGTTGTATCCTTCACTAAATCACAATTGAACAATTTCTTGCGGAAATTATGTTTGCAGTTTTGTGGGTATTATATAAATCTAAAGATATATATCAGACACATTCCTGTAAAAAGTGATTTGTAGCAAATTGAATGGAAAATTAATTATTCATCGAAGATCCACTGCTTTGTAGTGAAGGTATCAATATTATTTGTGCTTTTCAGTTTTTCACGCAATTGCCCTCACGAATTCTTTCGATTGTTAAGAAATTCGTATACCTACTCCCTGAAGCTTGTTACGCCACTGATGTCAAATTTTATTCTCAACACTGTTGCCAATAACATTTATAAAACTGTATTTTCCAATTCTCCACTTTCTGGTGATTTAACGTGAATAATTTTAAATTCCGAGTTTTAAATGAAATCATCGATTAATACTCAAGTGTTCAACCAATATAGGTATATTTTCCTACTCTAAGTGTTCAACAAATTCACACATCGGTATCTGACATCAACCCTCCATTATGAATTTCTGCATTCGAGCTACTGGCAACACTGTAAGCTATTACAAAAATAAATAACCAATTTTGTTTTGATTCTTACAAATTATTTGTTGTCGTGTAGGGGGTGTTTTAAAAAATATTTACAATACTTAGTTGAATATTAAATTAATCAGTTTATAAAAGTAGATATTTAATTCTGATGCTTTGACAGATAAAATATCTTCTAATGTGCCCAAAATTATTAATAATAAACGGTGATACTTCCAACAAAACCGGATTTAAAAGCTGTGCTAAAAATTACAGTTAATTAACCTCATTATTTTGCATTATGACGCCGTTGAAAGAGTAGGGTACATTTTCAGTTCCTTATTATTAAGTATATATACCTATATATTTTTTAAATATGTATTCTCTAAAATGTGCATTGTGGTTTTTAATATGTTTTATTATTACCTTAACCAAACAATGTACCAACAGTGGTTACCCTTTTGAAAACTACTTAAGCACTATTACACCATATAGAATTATTGCAAATAAAAGTTTCGATAAAGTGGAATTTGAAGGTAATTTTTAAAATCATATCTTTAATTACCTTTCACATATTAATTTGTACTTGTAGGTTGTAATCCAAAAAAAATTTGGATGGTTGTGAGACATGGCACTAGAAATCCAAGTGCTTCTAACATAGAAAAAATGAGGGACCGTTTACCAGAAATAAAGGAACTTATAGTTGACAATGATGGTTTACCTAATGGTATGTTAAATTTATATAATAATATGTTAAGGTGGCTATTCCCTAGAAAGAGACATTAGATATTTATTATTTTTGACCATAACTTTTTTTCTTTGTACGTATATTTAAAAAAAAAACTATAAGTATAAGGAGTACCTAAGTAGAACCATAACAAGACTATTACTATGAATTTTCACTCAATAATTTCAGTGGTTTGCAAAATAGCTAGATTTAAAACTACGAAATAGGAAGCTTAACATAATTTTTAATACACTGGATTGAGCATGTGGTAGGTTCCTTGTGAAACATCTTTAGAATAATTATTTTTAGAAAAGGGAAAAACAATGCTTTTTGATGTTTCAAATAAAAACAGTATTTTTATACACTCTACATATGTTTCGGCTTGTTAGCCCTTTTTCAAGAGCATTGCAGATGAATACTAAAGCTATGAGGGCGGTTGTTCTAAAAATAAATGCAATAATACCCAAACATGTGAAATTACGGGGATTTCAAGTAATAAAATTAAGGATCTCTCGGAATATAATTCAATGGGCTATTCTTAAAACCTTGTCTATTATAGGAGTGTTTATGAAATTTAGATGGTCATTGGTGGTGCAAGTGTTGCTTTAAAGGGATTTTTTTATTTCTAATTGTTCAAGGAGGTTTAAGCGTTTTCATTTTCTTTCCGAATGGATTAAATTAATATTTTCTGTGTCGATAAAATGATTATTTTCAATGCAATGTGTTGACATTCCTGTGTTTTTGGTGTTGTTTAAAATAGATTGTTTATGTTCTTTTACCGTATTAGCTATACTTCTACCACTCTGGCCAATATATACCGCGTTACAGTCCTTACATTTAATTTCATCAACCCCCGATTTGTTGACTTTACTTATTTTTTCTTTATTGTTAACTAAAATACTTCCTAAATTTGTTTTGTTTACACTAATTGTGGAGATGCCTAACTTATTTAATTTTCTACTTATTTTATCACTAAACCTAGGAATATAATTAATAAAATTATACTTTGTTGTTTTGTTGGTTACAGTAAAAAATTCCTTTTGAAGTAATTTTCGCTGTTTGTTTTTAACCATGTCCTCTATTAGTGACTCCTTGTATCCATTATTTATTGCAATCTGTTTGATTAAGTATGTTTAATTCTTTATTAAACTCCTCTTCGTCTAAGGGCTATGAAAGGGAGAGGGAGAGACTTTAATTTGCCAAGATTATTGTGAATTATAATGTATGACTGTGTCTGTTGTAGTGGGTTTTCTATAAATACTAAATTTTAATTGATTACGATGTTTTTTAATATTCATATCTAAAAAGTTTAATTGACCATTTTTTTCTTTCTCTAATGTGAACTGGATTTTACAATTTAATGAATTCAATATATTAAGGAAACTACTTAAATTCCGTTCTGTACCAGTCCATATGCAAAAAATATCATCAACATAACGAGTCCAATAGAAAACATGTACATTTAGGTTGCTATTACTACTAAAAACTACATTTTCAAAGTTTGCCATAAATATCTCTGCTAACAACGGAGAAATAGGGGAACCCATTGGTAAGCCGTTTTTTTGTTTATAAAATTCACCGTCAAATTGAAAATAATTTTGTTCAATGCAAATTCTTAGTATATTTTTTAATTCTGTTTTTTCAGTTATATCTGTTATCTGTGAATTATCTATTAAATTACTTAGAATTAATTTTAGTTCCGTAAGCGGGATAGAGGTAAATATACTTTTAACATCAAATGAGATTAATTTAGTGTTGTCCCGTAAGATAAAATTTTCTGTGTTTTTAATAAATTCGAAGGAGTGATTGAATATATAGGTTTGAAATTGGTTAACTTCGGTAGGATGTAATTTAGTTCTTTGCAAACTTTATAAGAAGGTGCATTAATATATGATACTACTGGTCGTATCGGTATATTCTCCTTGTGAATTTTTGGGAGGCCGTAGAGTAAAGGTGGTGAGGGGTTCATAACTTTTAATCTATACAATTGTATAGATTAAAAGTAGTGAAACCAGTAGTGAGGGGTTCATAACTTTTAATCTATACAATTGTATAGATTAAAAGTAGTGAAACCACCTTTACTCTACGGCCTCCCAAAAATTCACAAGGAGAATATACCTATACGACCAGTAGTATCATATATTAATGCACCTTATAAAGTTTGCAAAGAACTAAATTACATCCTACCGAAGTTCACCAATTTCAAATCTATATATTCAATCAAAAACTCCTTCGAATTTAGATAAAACTAGTTACAACAACAATATAATTGAAAATGGTGTTAGTGATCATAATGCACAGCTCTTTTCGGTTTCTAAGAAACCTCGTCACACAAAAAGAACTCTGAGATATAGATCCTTAGACAATACAGAAAATATAAATTATTTTTGTAAATTATTGGCTTCGGAAGATTTGAGATATTTAGAGAATGACAGGTACGATGTAAACAAAAAATTTGGCCTCTTCATGGATACCTTCTTATATTATTTTGAATTGGCATTTCCTCTGAAAACAAAAATTATTAAAAACAGTGATTGTAATAACACTTCAAAAAAATGGCTCACAAAGGGTCTAAAAATCTCCGCACAAAAGTTAAAAAGATTTATACCGCCTTACTTTAATTGGAAATCAGGATATTATCGAATACTACAAAAAGTATAAATTTCTATATCGACAGCTGATAAACAAGGCAAAAAAAATGTATAACAACAATATTTTACAAAATTCCGAAAATAAGTCTAAGCCTGTCTGGAAAATTATAAACAGGAATAAAGAAAGAGGCAACAAACAAATTAGTTTAAATATTGATAATGTTTTGTATTCCGATCCCACTATCATAAGTAATGAATTTAATAATTATTTTAATAACATTCCTAAACTTTTGTTAAAAGATACGAATCATCAAAATAAAGAACAAGAAATAAATAAAAACAAATTTTAGTTTTTTTTCAAACCAGTTGATGAACTCGAAATATCGGAGATAATAAAAGGCTTAAAAAATTCAAGATCCCATGGGGACAATAACATTAGTGTTAACTTATTGAAAAAATGTCTACATGTAGTTATCAAACCTTTATGTTTAATTATTAATAATTCTTCCTTCTCCGCGGGTATGTTTCCAGATAGACTTAAAATTGCAAAAATTAGACCAGTTTTTAAAGCAGGATGTAGGAATAAAGTTGATAATTATAGGCCCATCTCAATTCCAAGTTCATTTTCAAAAGTGTTTGAAAAATGTGCAACTAACAGGTTGATAAGTTTTTTTGATAAATGTGCTTTATTCAATAACAATCAATTTGGTTTTCGGAGAGGCCGCTCCACTACGACAGCTGTCACTAAATTCTTGACAGAGTTATATGATAACTTGGATAATAAAACAAATGTATAGGGACATTTTTAGATCTTAGTAAAGCCTTTGATCTTGTTGATCACAATAGACTCTTGCAGAAATTAGAGAATTATGGCATTCGAGGTGTGTCATTAGAATGGTTTAGGAGTTACTTGCATGGCAGAAAACATTATGTACAAGTAGAAAACACCAAATCCAATCAATTGGAACTTACAGTAGGCGTGCCACAAGGGTCTGTCTTGGGACCACTACTGTACATAATTTATGTTAACAACTTTTGTAGTATAAATTCCATTCTTTTTGCTGATAATACTTCTTTACTTATCACAGCCCAAAGAACTGCTGATTTAGTCTCAAAAGCAAATGAACAATTAGGCAGTGCTCACGATTGGATTACCGAAAACAGGCTTATACTAAATATCAATAAATCCGTATGTATTCAGTTTAATACGAATAAAATTAATGTTAACCAGAGCCTCTTAATAAAGTCTAATGAAGGATCCATTCAGCAAGTTTCACACACGAAATTTTTAGGGTTGCACATTAGTGAGAACTGTACTTGGGCTGTACATATAGACGAGATCTGTAAAAAAATAGCTCCAATATGTTATTGTATAAGTCAATTACGGTGGATAATTAGTAAATCAATATTAATTGCATATTATTACACATATTTCGAGTCTACTATTAATTACGCCGTAATTGCTAGTCTTTTGATATATGCCAGATCACAATTAAACAATAATACTATTAATGTAAATCATTCATATAACACTCGAAACAATCACATCTTAGAAATTCCGTACCACAGGCTAACATTATATGAACATAACCCAAAATATCTAGCAATTAAAGTGTACAACAAACTACCTAATTCATACATGTCTATAGATGAGAAACATTTTTAAATAAAAATAAAGCATTTATTCAAAGCCAAAGCTTACTATTCTGTTAACGAGTACCTTAATGATATTTTATAAAATTTACGTTTTGTATCATTTAATTTTAATTTGTAATATGTGTTGTATATTTTAATTTTTTTTATCACTCTTATCCGTCTGTTTATGTATATTTACACTGTACATTTATATTTATATTTATTCTGATACTTCAGATATTATTTTTTGACCTGTCCTATATCATGTAAATGATCGATTGGATGAATAAATTATTATTATTATTATTATTATATAATGTTCTACCTAATTCAGTCAAAAACTTAAATTTTTTGAAATTTAAAGTCAAAATCAAACACTACCTAAAAGTCAAGGCCTTCTACACCTTTAATGAATTTCTGGCCAATGGCTTCTCCGATTTAACTTAACACTGCCTAGGCACTGTATACATGTATATACACATTCTATACTACACATATACACATTTTACTAATTTTTATTTTATCTTTTATGTACCTAGTTATACTGTTGTCTGTTTTTTGTGTTTTTATTCTATACATTTCACTCACTCCGATATTGTTCTGACGTGTAAGCATTTTAATATGTATATTAGCACCAATAAATAATATATCTATCTATCTATAATAGTATAATTATTGATATAACATTTATATTTGATGTATTGTTAAATGCTACCAAACTAATATTTCTAACTTCCATATTTTACATAACATTTTTAAAAAGAAGGAAGTTCTCAATTCAATCCATATGTATGTTTGGCTTAAGCGATTTGTATTTCTTTTTGCAAACCACTGGGATATGGCTCGACGGTGATCCGGTTAAAGTTTCATCAAGCTACGTCTAATGTAAGGTGAGCAAAAATTGTAAACAAGTTTTATTAATTGCAAATTTGGCGAATGCGCTAGTGGTAATAAAAATGATTTGTAATGGAATACAACAGAGCTGGGAGTAATTAATTACTAAAGTAATTAAATTACTAATTTAAATATAAAAAAAAAATTGTAATTGAATTACATTTTTCAAGGCAGTAATTATATTTAAAAATTATTAATTTATTAAAACAGTATTCATAAGACACATCAGTTTACCGTCCTCTGCCCCTGTTGAAAGGCTATTTTCTTTCCCACTTATATAAACTTGCCTAGACGCCACGCTCTGTCAGACAAATTGTTTCAAAAATTAGTCCTATTTAAAAGAAACATAAACATGTAAAATTACTCATATTTCATAGTTTGTCATTTTTGCATTTGTTTTTAGTTATAGATTTTAATTCCTTTGTGATTACTATCTTTACTGATTAATACAAAATTTACATTAATCTTTCTTTTGTATTATTCAGTATTTGTATATGTTTATAATTACAGTCACACACAAAAAAAAAGTTAAGACCCAGAGGGTAGACCCCCCCCCTACCCCTATGCATTTTGGCCCGCTGAAACCGAATATGGTAATAAAAAAAGGTTTTAATTATTCAATTTTCCCTTAGCACCCATACAACCTGGGGAGTTGAAATTCCACTTACACAAATTTCAAAACTACGTATATTTTTAGGAATATAATAATAATAATAAATGTCTTTATTTCCCATAGAAAGAACAATTTACAACTTAAGTCAATATAGATACAAAACAAATATAAAAATTTTATAAATACACACTTATTACATAATAATTAATCAACCATGGGAAATACAAGGAGAAGTTCACTCAAGAGAGTGCTCTACCACTTAACCCTTGATACTAAACTAGATTAAACTAACAATTATAATTAAAATAATAACAATTAAAAAATAAACATAAGATAAACCTTAGGATATTTAAGATAACATATGCTGATTACACAAACCGTGATTGAAATCAAGTATAGAGTATCCTTATTATGCATTGAGAAAATACTTGTTCCCTTTAAATTTAGTATTAGTAAGAACCTTCAAACTATCTGGCATAGAGTTGTATAAATGGTATCAAAAACTCGTTTCAAAAAAAGACTTTTGTGAGGAGGAGGTGTCAATTGACCCTTATGTCTTATATTAATATTGTGAACATCACTTCGAAACGATATTTTGTTATATAAATAGGGAGGTGACCGAGATAATATAATTTCGTGAAACAAACAAAGGGCATAGGCATAGGTTTTAAGGCGATCTTTCATATTTAACCAATTTAATTTGTTCAACTTATGAGACACATGGTCATATTTTTTAAAACCACATATAAAACGGATACAAGAATTTTGAACCAGCTGTGTTCTGTTTAGGTAAACTGTATCTAACCATGGTCCGTAGATAAGAGCTCAATATATGAACTGTGATAACACCAGTGTCTCACAAAGCATTCTTTTCGTGTTTTATATCAAATAAGATTTGTGAGGCTCAATTTTGACATGCTCAACCTCAATATTCATATCGTGTTGTAGATGAATACAATCCGTTTTTTTTCCAAATAAGAGGACAGCTGATTTCATAGGATTAAGTATGAGAGAATGCTCTGCTGATATTCTAGAGAGTTCCTTTAAATCACTATTAATTTTTTCTGACGCATCTAGATGTTCTCGGGCATTAAAAGAATTAATCAATTGAGTGTCGTCGGCATACATGTGTATCTCACTATTCTCAATAGATTTAGGAAACTGGCTGGTGTAGATTGTAAACATCAGAGGACCTAGAATTAAGCCCTACGGTACACCTCGTGTCAGTAATCTCGTCAGAAATTTTTCCTCGCATCCTAACCCTCTGAGTACAGTCCTGCAAGTACGACTGGAGTAGTTGAGTGCCCTGAGCATTTATTCCACATAAAGTCATAATAGCCACCAAAATAGTATGGTTAATGGTGTCGAAGGCCTTACTAAAGTCAAGTAAGACTAGGGCTGTGCATTTTCCCTCATCAGCAGCTTGTATAATGTTGTCAGTTATATCTAATAATCTGTACAACAACTGTATCCTTGGCGGAAACCCGATTGTACATTGGGCAAAATATTATTTCTATCCAGATATTCAGGTAATTGCATTTCAATAATCTTTTCTGCTAACTTTGATAACCCCGGTAGAATGCTTATTGGTCTTAAATCTGAAAAATTTTGTGGATTCTTTTTTTTTTTGGAATCGGAGTAATGAGAGCCTTCTTCCAACAGGATGGGAATTACAATCAAGGAGAACAGTGTTAATAATGTTGCGAATTTTCCGCCTTTTAGGAAACACCCTGTATGAATCCGTGGGTTCTAAATAATTTTAACAAGAGATTAAACACTAACACTTTATTTAACAATTTACTGACTATACAATACTTCAAATTCACTTTATTTACTTGATATCTAACCTCACTTTTCACTTTTCAACTTGTTCACTTTTATAAACTGCCTTCTTAATAAAACTTCTTCGTCTGCGCCGGTAATCGCGCCTTATATACTCTGAAATTACCTCTAGATTGAACCAGAATCTTCTTCCACCACATTCTAGACAAGTCCATGGTTCTTTCTAGAGTCTTTCCAGTCACTATTAGTAGGCATAGGCGTATCATCTCTAGTTCCAAGGGGGTGTAATTCATAACACTGCCCCCTCCTTAAGCCTGTTCGTCCCGATCAGGCAACTCAGAATCATCGATATATTTTGCCAGTCTGTCCAAATGCACGATCTTCATCTTGGACTTTTTGCTCCCTTGAATCCGATAGATGACGTTATTAATTCGGGTAATGACAGTATACGGTCCATCCCAAGGCGGTTGAAGTTTCGGTGACCTTCCTTTCTTCTGCTGTGGGTTGTACAGCCAAACCAGGTCTCCTGCCTTGAACCCTTCTGAACTACCCTTACGGTCATATCGAGCCTTCATTCTGTCACTGGCTATGGTGATTTGGTCTCTAACCAACTCATGGACATTCCTTAGCCGTTCACTCACTTCATCTACATAGCTGTTCACAGGAAGCCGTTCTTCATCTGGCGTTCCAAACATCAAATCACATGGCAGTCTGATCTCATGTCCAAATACTACACGAGCCGGAGTCTGTTTTGTAGTCTCGTGGATAGCAGCTCTATATGCCATGAGGAAAAACGGTATGTGGAGATCCCAGTCACGTTGATTTTTATGAACGACTTTAGAGAGATGTTCTTTCATAGTCTTATTATGTCGCTCCACCATTCCATCTGATTGCGGGTGAAGGGCTGTCGTCCGTGTTTTGTGTATTCCTAATAACTTGCAGATTTGCTGAAATACCCCTGACTCAAAATTTCTCCCTTGATCTGAATGCAGCTCCAGGGGTACACCAAACCGACATATCAAGTTATCTACCAAGACTTTGGCGACAGTAACCGCTTCCTGGTTTGGAATTGCGTAGGCTTCAGACCATTTACTAAAATAGTCCATGGCAACCAGTATGTACTTGTTACCATCCTTGGTTACTGGGAATGGTCCGGCTATATCGATCGCAATCCTCTTAAAAGGAGCCCCGACGTTATATTGCTTCATTGTACCCCTACTTCTAGTCTGTGGTCCCTTACTGGCTGCACAAATTTTACAATTACGACACCAAGCTTCAACATCTTGACGACTATTTACCCAGCAAAATCGTTCACGTACTTTATTCAGGGTCTTGTTAACGCCGAAGTGTCCACCGGATGCTCCATTATGTACTTGCTGAAGTACTTTCGGTACTCGACACCTGGGAATCACTAGACGCATAACAACTTGCTTCCCATCCGGGCTCTCCCATGCTCTTTTTAACAGCCCGTTCATAACTCTAAGTGAGTCCCACTGTGCCCACAAAGCCTTCAATCCAACTGCTTTGTCCGAAACATCCTTCCACTCTGGTCGAATTCCTTTTTCCTTTGCTCTCAATATAGCCCGAATCTCTGCATCGTTCAGTTGTTCTAGTCTCAGGGCTTCAGTTGTCCAATCATCTGGAACGTCTATTTTAATAGTGTTGACTACTTCTGTGCCCTGCTGTTTCTCTACATGGCGGCAGTGCTTGCAGTCATCCTTGCATGGTCTTCTAGATAAAGCGTCTGCGTTCTTATGAGATCTTCCTGGTCGATGCTCGATCTTAAAGTCGTACTGTTGCAGCCGTTCTATCCAACGAGCCAGTTGACCTTCCGGGGGTTTCAACTGCAACAGCCATTTCACTGGTACTGAACTTTCTCCTCTGTTAGCCGGTGTAATGGCTTCGCAATGTCTGCAAACCCTTCCACAAAGCGTCTATAATAAGTGCAAAGGCCAAGGAAGCTTCGTAATTCATGAACGTTAGATGGCCTTGGCCAATCTCGTACGGCAGAAATTTTGTCGGTATTCGTTTGTATTCCCTCCGAAGACAGTACGTGACCAAGGAATTTAACTTCTTTCTGAAATAGTAAACACTTCTTCGGGTTCAACTTCAGGTGTGCATTCCTTACTCGTCCAAATACTTCTTGAAGATTTTTCAAATGTTCTGTAAAGTCTCGTCCCATAACCAGCACGTTGTCAAGGTAAACCAGGCACGTCTTCCAGGTTAGCCCTCGTAGTACAAATTCCATCAATCGTTCAAACATGGCTGGAGCATTGCAAAGTCCAAAAGGCATCACCGTAAATTGATAAAGACCACTGCCTGCTGAAAACGCTGTCTTTTCCTTATCATCAGGATGAAGCCCAACTTGCCAATAACCGATCCTAAGGTCTAACGTCGAAATCCATCGTGAGCCTGCCAATGTACTTAACGTGTCGTCAATCCGGGTTAATGGGTAACTGTCTTTCTTCGTCACATCGTTCAATTTCCGATAATCGACACAAAATCTTAACGTTCCGTCCTTTTTGGCAACCAAAACTACTGGCGATGACCAAGGACTCGTTGACTCCTCAATGACTCCATCTTGTAGCATCTTATCTATCATTGCCGAGGCTTCTTCTTGTTTTGCTAGCGGAAGCCTCCTAGGTTGTTGTCGAATAGCGGGTGAGTCACTAGTATTTATCCGATGCTGGACTATATCTGTTTTTGTAAGGGCCTCCGTACTTTTGGCAAATACTGAACTTTCCTTTTTCAGGAACATTATTGCTTCCCCTCGTTCATCCTTAGATAAATGCTCCAACTGGGAACTCAGCAAGGTCAAGACTTCCTGGTCTATATTCGTAGATGAATTTCCCTCTGTTCCTCACACCTTGCTACCCATGTGACCGGTTCATAGGAGCCAATCGGTTTGCCTTCTTTAATTGTTACTGCATGGGAATTTAAATTCACGACTCTAATTGGGATTTTGTCTTTAGTCCGGGTTAAGGTTCTTGCCACAACAATATTGGTTAGGGACTTAATCGATTGGTCACCTTCCACCAGGCCAACACGGTAACCTCCAGGATTTCCTTCCAAGGCAGCATCGATGATCTGTTCCGAGTGAGCAGGAATCTTAATCGTCTGCGTTGTCAATAACCTTGCTTTATGGAATTGGTCATCTGCGGTTGCCAGGATAAATTTCTCATTTCCAATTTTCAAGACTCGCTCCCCTACTTCAACAATAAACCTCTGCTCTCCCATGATGTCCAGTCCCAAAATGAAATCATCTGTAATGTGAGCCACAATGACCTTGTAATTGAATCTCAACCGTCCAACCTGCAGTTCCAAATTGACCTCTCCATGGACCGCAGCCCTGTCTCCCGTGGCTGTCCGAATAATTACTTCATTTTGCTTCTTCTTAATCTGCAAGCCTGATATAAACCCTGGCCGCACTATTGATGACGTAGCGCCTGTGTCAACAGTAAACACGCACTTTCTTCCATTCACATATCCTTGCAACAACAGACTACTTGGAATTCTTCGCAGCTGGGAAATCTTTATTTCTCTGGGGGCACCGTGTTCCCTAGCCAGCACAGCCCCCTTGGTGCTGGCTATCTTTAGTTTTCCTGCTGCTCTTCTACATTTACAGCATTTACTCGTCTGTCCAAGTTCTGCTGTCGACAGTCTCGTTTCATATGTCCCATCCTGCCACAGTTGTAGCATTTAATACCTCCACTTGGCCTTTCTCTATTTTGTTGGTTTTCCTGTCTTCTTGGAGGATTCGATGTAGCCAGCAATTGACTGATCATTTTATTCGTTTTGAGAATCGCGTTCAAGATAGGGTTTTGGTCTCTCTCTTCTGGCTGCGATTCTTCAAGTGTCATAGCCTGTACTCTTGACTTTGGAGTAATCCTATAGACAGCTTCTACCTCTAGTGCATGCACCAAGGCTACTACTTTTATGTCGGGATAGCCTGAGGACTCGCCTGATCTCCTCGGCCCTTATCCCATCTAGGAATGCCCCCACTGCCAATTGCTCTTTAAATTCTTTTGGCGCATTAGGATATGCTAAGTGTGCCAGTCTTTCCACCGCAGCTTCAAATTCTTGCAGACTCTCTCCAGCTTTCTGAACACGCACTTTCAGCTAGGTCTGGTATACTTGAGTAAGGTGTTGATCTCCATATCGTAGATCTAAGGCAGCTTCTAAAACTCTAAAATTACATTGTTGGTCCGCCGGAATTGTCTGGAGCAACTCCAACGCTTGGCCTCTTAAAGCCACGATTAATGCCTTAGCCTTCTCTTCGTCATTCCAGTTGTTTGCACTCTCTGCTGCCTCAAACTGTGTCTTGTAAGTCATCCAGGAACTTTGACCATCAAAGGAGGGAATTTTTAATCGTTGGCCTGACGATACCAGTTGCTGGTTTCCTCTATCCCTCAACTGTTGTTTAAGCTGGTCAATTTCTCCTTCTACCTGGTGCATTTTCTCTTCAACCTTGTCTACTTTTTCTTTCACTTCGCTTACTTCTTGCTCGACTTTATTTTTAAGTTCTTCAGTGACGGCAAATATGGCACTCTGTTGGCCTTCTATAATTTTCCTTAGTTCGTCTCTTTCCTTTTGTTGTTTAATGTCCAAGTTTTGCATGATTTTTCTCAATTCTTCCTGACGTCTTTGTTCTTGGTCCTCAGGAATTTTCCTTAATTCTGCTTGACGTTTTTGTTCTTGTTCTTCTTTTTCCTGTAGGCGTTTTTGTTCTGTTTCTTTCTCTTCCTGGCGCTTTCTTTCCTGATCCATCATCATCTTTTGCATTTGGGCCATAAAGTCCTGCATTTGTTTTTCGGATGCCATGCTTCTGGTTGTTATCGGCATATAATTATCAACAAAATTTAATAATCACGTCACGTCAATATCGGTAATGGAACTGTCCAGAAAAACCTCAAAATGGCACAAGAAAGTCTTATTTAGAGTCTTTGTCACTTAACCACTAATGTTCAAATAAAATGTTCCAAAAATGTCTCAAAAAATGCACTTAACACTATTTTCCTGTTCGAAAATAATCCTCGAACAATGTCCAGTAAATTAGTCCTCCCTGTGTTAGCACAAACTTCGAAAATACTGTCCCAGTTTTCTCAACACTTCCGAAAAATCCTCTTGTCAAAATTCCGCGTCTGACACCAATGTTGCGAATTTTCCACCTTTTAGGAAACACCCTGTATCTGTGGGTTCTAAATAATTTTAACAAGAGATTAAACACTAACACTTTATTTAACAATTTACTGACTATACAGTACTTCAAATTCACTTTATTTACTTGATATTTAACCTCACTTTTCACTTTTCAACTTGTTCACTTTTATAAACTGCCTTCTTAATAAAACTTCTTTGTCTGCGCCGGTAATCGCACCTTATATACTCTGAAATTACCTCTAGATTGAACCAGAATCTTCTTCTACCATATTCTAGACAAGTCCATGGCTCTTTCTAGAGTCTTTCCAGTCACTATTAGTAGGCATAGGCGTATCATCTCTAGTTCCAAGGGGGTGTAATTCATAACAATAATATTAACTGAATATTTTTTAATAAAAGGATAACATAATTTTGTTAGGCCTATACTAATATTGTCTGACCCAGGTGATGCAATTTTAAGTTTTGCAAGAATATCGGTTATTACTTCTTCGGTAATTAGGCTAAAGCCAAAATTTGAGTTGCATGTTTTATTTGTTTGGTAGTAGTTAACTGAGTCATTGACATTGTTATTAGGATTATCAGGAATACTGTCTATAAAATAGTTATTAATATCATTTGGGTTGTGAATGTTAGTGGGGATATTAGAGATGAATTATTTATATTTAAGGATTTAAGCGCTTTCCATAATGACTTTGAATTTTTATTCTGTGAGATATGGGTAATGTACGCTTTTTTTCACTTGCTATCGCATGATTTGTTGAATTCCTCATCTGTTTGTAGTAAGCCAAGTGTGCGTCGTTCCTGGTCTTTTTAAATTAACTTTAGCTTTGTCGCGTTGAACTATTAAAATGCGAACATTATCTGTCAACCATGGGGCTCTACTTTTAGTTATTCTAGCTGTTTTTAACGGAATATGTTTATCAAATAGTATCAGCAAGTATTTAATTTGATTTAGAATATCAACTTTTTTGGTCAGTATCGTTTACGAAAAATATGGCATCTAATGATAATTGCTGCAAATCTTGATAAAAGTATTGTTCATTAAAATTTTTAAAGTCACAATAAGTATAAAAAAGGGTTCAGTTTTAGGCTTTTGACAGGCTATATTACACTAAATTAATTCGTGATCAGACAAATCAATACCAGAGATACCACCAGATGTCATCGATATCCATAACTGCTCCATATTACTACAGGTAGTGATTATTTCATATTAAACATATTTTTAATGTAAATTGCAACGCCCCCTCCCCGAGATACCCTATCAGAGTGAATTAAATTATATCCGTCTATTTTCAGAAGATTATTATCAATTGAACTATTGAGCCATGTTTCAGATGACGTAAAAATACCAAATCCTTTAGATTTAATAATATCTCTTAACTCAGGTAACTTTGGGACAAGTGAGCGAATATTTAGATGTGCCATTTGCATACAGCTTTGTTTCATCTTAAATTAGTGTAGAATAGTTATTTCTTATAATATAAAATAAATGTAATATGGCGATATAAATGTTCTTCGTTTCGTTTCTATAATCTGGTTTTGTATTAATGTAAAATATGGATAGGTACTGAAAAGTGTAAAAAGTAAGTTGAACAATCAGCAATAAGGGTAGTATGTAATTTACGGATTAGTTATTGGATTGGTAATTGATTATTGATAATTGAAATATTTCTCTTTTTTTTTTTAGGCAATGACAGTTTCTATCCCAGACAGCGTGACTCTCACTTATACTTATATACTATAAATTATATATTTTCTTTGGCAACAAGACAATTTATCCATCTAATAATTACATGCATTTTTCTCATGTTCACCTGCACATAATGGACATACTACACTATTTCTGCAATCTTTTTTGTAAATATCCATATTTACGACACTTATAACATCTAATTACACTTACATGTTCATATATAGGACACCTGCTCCAGCCAATATTCATTCTGCCCTCTTTGAGTATTGCTTTGTAGAAGACTGGGTCTTCTTCAATAACCAGATCAAATTTGTGTTTTACTATTTTGTATTTGTATACCACCATTATTGATGCATCTTTTCTACCATCGAAGATTTTATTTTGCTTCACAGTTATTTTATTCACAAGATCCTCATTTTCATTACTGAATTTGTCTGTATTAAGGCCAACTATTCTCAGTCTATGATTGACTTTTTTTGGGGCTGCTACGGAACAATTTTGACCCAAGTTATTTTCAATGCCAACTTTAACTTTTTCTAAGGAGTTTTTAGTGTCACATTTTAAGACAACTTCACCATTTTTGGTAGTTCTTCCAATGTGAACTCCCACTTGCAAATCAGGCAGTTTAATTTTTTAGTTAATTCATCTTGTAGAGGAATGTTTGAATTCCCTTCATTTGCTTTATTTTCAAGGACTTCACTGTATGCGGGTACTTGTGGAGCTTGAATATTCTCAAAGTTAGCTTTTTCTTTAGATTCTGAGACTCCTTTATTAAGGTTCTCTATTTTTTTATTTTGATTAACTATTGTCTCATAACACTCCTCTAATCTCTCCTTGAGCTCGTTTATCAATTGCTTAAGACCATTGCACTCACAGGTGGATTGTGCTGCAGATCGAGTAGTGACCCTTTTCGTTTCTCCACCACTGCCAGTCATATTACTTCTTATGTTTCCTCATAGAGAATGTATTACAAGTATTGAGTTAAGGGCACTGCACTGTGATGTCTATTTATTACCAGTCTGTTGGTATAGGTCACTTAATGGCAACCAGATATTGTTACCTCTCGGCACACCACTGTCCCTTTACTACCTCAGCCACTTATATTCGAAATGAGTCTTTCTATTTACTGTTACACACTGCACTATATTTAATTAAATTCACCCGCTAGCTTCCCCTTACAACCCTCAGGCTGAGTTGAAATCCCAATTGTTTTGAAAATTTGAAAAGTATGTTTATTTTTAGGTTTTTCTATGTGCTGAAACCGAATATGACGATAAAAAATGAGTTTACTCATGCGGTCACCCCCTAGCATCCCCTTCCTTACAACCCCCACAAGGGGCTCAAATTCCACTTGTTCTAAACACAAAAAGTATGTATATTTTTAGGTTTCTTGGTGAGCTAAAACCGAATATGATAATTAGAAATGATTCTAACCACCCAGTCACCCCCTCACAACCCCCCAGTGGGGAGGGGGAATGAGTTGAAGTCGCACAATCTTATGTATTATATCTGGGGATAAAGTTGGAGGAATATATTTTTTGGTGATAAATTTAAATTTATTACTTTCTATGAGACCGAACTCTCTTGCTTTTGAACCACCTTGTAAGTCTAAGAAGGGATCTGCCAAAATACTTGCATCCCACTTACCTTGATAGCACCGTCCCATTTCCTTAAGATCCTGATGAAATCTTTCGCTCTGCTCCTTGCTGTAGTCTCCTAAGTTATCTGGAAAATAGTTTACATGTACTCAAGGAAGTGTAGTTTTAAATTCATAGGGCAACTAAGCTTAAGCCTTATGAATTTAAAACTGCACTTCCTTCAGTTCATGTGAACTATTTCCCGGATATCTCAGGAGACTATAGAGAGGAGCAAGGTCAAAGGTTTCATCATGATCTTAAGGAAATGGAATAGCGCTATCAAGGTAAGTGGGATGCAAGATGTTGACAGACCCCGTCTTAGACTTCTTCTTCTTCTTTCGATCTTGGCCTTAGCTACGTGGCTATTTAGCCAGTTTCTAGTTTCCTTTTTGAGTTTATTTTGATTGCTTTTTTTTTCTTGTTTTTCTCCGCCATTGTATTGATTTGTCTTTATTACGTTTCTATACTGAGTAACTTATTGAAGGAGAGAAAGGATTATTAGGTTTGGTAACATAAAAAAAAACTCTTCTGTCTCTGGAGCGTCTTCAGAGCCATTAACACAACCGAAAATGACGCCTCGGATCAAGAACCCTAGGGTTTTAAAAGAAGGAATTTAAAATTGTGTTGGGTTGGATTATGCGGGTTTGGAATTGAATTAATCTCATAGTAACACTTCTTACATTTTGAGATGCGCAGCTTCTAGAAATTTTGAGATATTTTTAACATTGTCTGTATTAGGGTTTGCTAAAACTGAGTTGATATTAATGGGAGTTTCATTATTTTGATTTAGTAAGGCATACAACCTATTATAGTTTTGATAGTGTAATGTACATTCAAATATGACATGATTTAATGAACCTAATTCTCCACAATCACAATTAGGGCTCTCTTGGATTCCAATTTTGTGCAGATGGGTCGGGATAAGGCAGTGTCCAACTCTCATTCTTGAAAATGTTGTGATTTCTTTCCTAGTGAGGTTCAAGTCATGAAACAATGTTTTTGTTTTTATTCCTCCACAGATGCTAGCATAATGAGACCCCTTAGTTATCGATATATTTGTCCATTCGATCTTCCATTCTTTATGTATTTTTTCTTTAATGTGGTGAAGAATATCTCTAAAATCTACTTTCTTTAAGTTGCATATGTTAAGGCTTGTACCTGTTTTTGCTAAGAGGTCTGCTTTATCATTGCCTTGAATATTTGTATGGCTTGGAATCAGACTAGTTGTATCGTTCTATTTTGAGCTTTAGCTATAAAGTATGACTTCCTGGTGCTTAATGTAATCCAGTCATTGTCTGCTACTAATCCATTTCTAGACAATCTACTCTGCTCACCCCCCACTCCCCACTCCGATGATACACAAAAAGAAAGGTTGCCTCTGATTGGTGTATCTAAAAGTTCCCATAACTTTTGAACGGAAAGAGATATTTGAATTTTTTAAAAAGATTTCTTCTCGAGCTTCATCATTAAGCAACCTGTTGATGACGTAAAAAGAAAAATGACTCTGATTGGTGGATCTGGTGGATGATGTGTTAATTATTCGAATTATGAAAAACAATAATTTATGTTCGAATTCACCTTAACTTACTTGACCTTCTGTATAAACATGAAAGGTTACCTCTGATCGGTCGACCAGTAAAAGTGCAATAACTTTGAAACTAGAAGAGAGATTTCATTTTTTTTTAAATAAACTTCATCATCAAATTGATCTTTAATTCACTATTATCTCTTCCTTAAGAATATACTACGTGAGCGAAAAACGAAACAAGAGTGTAATAGTAGATTTTAAATTTAATTTGATTCTTTTGTTTAACACTGTATAATCTCTCGAATTAATACTAAAATTAATTTAGAAATATTGATGATATTCGGATATTTCACTTATAGCATAAGTTCCTAAATATACAATAATTTTGTTCAACCCTGTAGATAATGTTGAATAAATGGCGAAACAATTAAGCAAACATATTTAGGATGTTTCCATAAGAATAAAAATGATTGTTAATAATATGAGATTATGTATACATGATTTCCTTAACCCTCGTATAATAACGAAAAAATAAAACTTTTAAAATAATTCATGTAATTAGGGAACGATCAAGTATAATCAAATTTACGAAAATTAACATCCATATTTTTCTTAAGCCGACCCTGTCTTGTTAATAAATTGAAACTGCATTTCTGTCTTTATATTATACATTCAAACATAACATTGCATTTTGACCTACACTAATAACCTAGATTCGTTATATAAACGATGTCAATATTTTTACAACTAGAAACATGGTTCTTTCTGGTACATACATTGTATGATATAGTAATCTATAAGAAAAATGTTCTTATTTTTAATTTCGAGGTTTTCATTGAACTAACAGAGTAAATAAAATTATTATTGTTTACTCTACTATACATAGCAGGTGAGTTATATTTTTGACCTTTGTTTTATTCTTTGAATTGAATATATTTTGTGTCGATATTATAAGCTGCTTTTTTAAGTTATATAACAACCTTGAAATTCCTCAAGATATTCCGTTTTACGATGATACAAGGTAAATAAAACATTGGTAAAATTTGAAACACTTTTATTTAGTATTTTTAAATTTTATAAATGTTAATTAATGAAATGTCTTTGTAAATGTCTCTCTCGTGGAACTATAGTATTTCAAGCATAGCCGTTATTAACTCGTCACTAGCCCTATTTTGCAATTTCTCCTTCCAAATAAATTCTTGTAGGGTGAGCTGGGTCTGTATACTGAGTGTATCCAAATATAGGTGTAGGCATGAGCTATAGTACCATTTTACGTCAATCTGGTTAAGCTGTTCCATTTTATGATTAATTAGCGTTTCAAGAAGCAGTAAATTACTGAAACTTTCTGCGTTTAATGTAACATTAACGCTTCCTTTTTTACCAATAATTCTTAATATTCTTTCACCTGCTTCTTCCGTAAACTTCAAAATATAATTTTCTAATTGGATATTTTGGTTCTGGCATTCTTCTACACTACTGATGGAGGAAAAATAATCCAAGAGAACAGTTTTCAATTTTAAAAATTCTAAAAATTCACAACTGGAAAACGAAACGGCACTACTTACTGATTTCTTTAAAATTAAAACAGACGACTGGAAATTACTTTCAACATTAATCCCGGTGGATAAACATAATGAATACGACTTATTTAAAAAGTATCTAGATTCTAGAAGTAACTTTGATCTAATCATTTCGAATGATTTGATGAAACTGCGGAATGTTTTCTTTTGCATTAATAATATGCCCTCTCTCATACGAACAAAAACAAGCGGCAATTCGTGAAATAGATTAGTATATATCAATATGAACGTGAACGAACAAATTATCGCAAGCAAGGTGTGGAATGCGATCGTATCTCATAAAATCTCCGTTCCTTATCAAAAATGAATCCGGTAGATATCAATTACTTACCAAAAAATTTCATTAAAACGTTGAGTGTGTGGGATTTGGGGGGAGTTGGCATCTATTGCCAGGTTATATACGAAACGATCCTCTTATGAAATGCTACATGGAATGTCGTGAGCATAAACCTTCAGGACGTGGATGTGATGAGATCGACGGTCCCGGCCCACGAATTATTGATTGTCCAGCTTGCGTGAGAAAAAACAATGCAGTTTAATAGTGTAGTGTCAGTTTTCCAATTGGTTGCGTTCCTGCATAATAAACTAGTTATATTACAACCAGAAGATATTACCGAAGCCTTCATTACAACTGATTTTAGTTCGATCATTAAAACTACTCATCACAAGCCGGAATGGCCCAGAGATTGGAGAAGAATGCATCTGCAAAGCATCAACGAGACAAGAGTATTTGTGGACGAATCCGACACATTTTTAAAAAATTTTGACAGTCCCATTTTGTATTATAAATTACGCTTTATTTTCACAAATAGAACTGTCCTTGACTTGGATTGGATACCTGTTTTATGGAACTCTGACGTGTACCCGGATACGTATTATTCCTTGTATTTGATTTTTCTAATTGTTTTGTATACTGTTGTTTATAATTCTAACATTTTTATTAACTCTTAAATGTAGAGGTCGTTATGAAGGTGTGTGTAATTCCGAAGATGATGAAATAAAAAACTTAATATATTTTAATATCGAGTTTTATTCGCAAATATATACATATTATGACATTTTTGACAATAAAAATTGAAACATTTGTTGAGATATATTAATGCTACAATAACAAGATGGAGAGGTGTGAAATACACATGACGGTGCACTTTTTTCGATAGTAGGGCAGTCCCACATATTTTCCATATTTATAATTTCTATATTCGGCAAGTGTTCCTTAAGAAAATTTTCCTTTATCTGCCCTTTAACGTATAGTCGATCCACTTCCTTGGTTAAACTTGTCAGTATATTAGAAATTTCTGAAATGCTTACGTAACCACTGTTATACGGAATGTATATATGATTATGTTGAAGCCATCTAACCTGTCTTTTACATTCATCAGGTAAGGCGGAAAAATTAATTTCTGGTTGAAAAACGAAATGTCCTATTTTCTGTCCATCATAGATACACATTTCCTTTACAGCAGGATGTGGTGAGGGGTAAAATTGTAAATCTAGCACCAAAAACTTCATATTACCATGTGAATGTTAAACATTACTAATCAACATGTTTTTATTTTTACTCTTATATATAGCCCCCCCTTTTAAATCAATTTGTGAACAATTCCTGTAACCGGGTTGTATTCCACAAGTGCATCGTGAAGAATAAGTGCGAATAAACTTGTTTTGGCGGGGAAAGGTTCATCACCTTCAAATTCCAATTGTATATCAACCGTGGACGTGACGATTGATTCTAGCTGTTTACTGCAGTCTATGACAAAGATAGGACTGTTCTTAAATTGCTCGAATGATAGTATAGGCTGACTACTTTCTCTGTTGTAATAGTCTTTCTGGAATATTTTATACATGTAATAAGCCACCGAGTAGAGTCCCAGTCCAAAATCAAGATTCTGTTTATCATAAGGATAGCTTTCGGAATTCAAATATAATTTAATATTTCTTATTCGCACGTGATCGAAATCTGTGGCATCGGCCTCTTTGACATTTTTTTTATTGTTTTGAAATGCTGCTAGCACGTATCGAGGTTTTTTGTAACTGAGAAGATGTCCGGATCGTCCATTTGTCTAATGTGTTCGAACGAAGAGAAGGTAATTCGTGAAGCTCCCACCTATGAAATGCCATTCGGATTGGGCGATCTTTCTTAAGGGAATTCATAATTTTTAGTTTTGCTTCGTCATTGACGCTAACATGAGGTACGTGCCATTGCAGTTTGGTAATTTTAATTTCACCTGCTGTACCCTTGAAAGAGTTATCATCGGTGTGTGATCTTATGAGAATTAACTCCAATTTGCAATTTACAAAAATTTTGGTGTAGAATTCTGCAAATCCTATCAGAAAATTTAGTGGAATACAAGCATTGAACTGCGTCGCTGTTAAAGTCTTGTTTTCTTTAAAGGGACACCACCCGGCCATCTCCAACGATTCACTCTCTGCTTTATCTAAGGATGCCAAACCTTTTATCGTTGACGTATATCCAACATCTCTAACTTTGTCTACTTCCACCCCGTTAAGTTCCAAACGTATTTCATCGAAAAGGTAGGCATATGCGTTATTAACCAGTTTGCAGTCTGGATCTGCGGCGTGGTTAAAGGTGCCCTCTATGTTAATAAAGCTTTCACTGGGAAGAGTATAGATGTCCTGTGATTGGATGGGAATGCGAATTTCGTCGTTTTGATTAAAAGTTGTACTGTTATACGGTAAATATGTGTGAAAATCCTTTTTCGTGATTATGTCATCGAAGGGGATGTCCTCAAACACATTTAGCTGATTAATACTCATCTTTCACTTTATAACCTAACGATTTGAGAAACAAAACGTTTTCCGGTGTTAAACGTTCTTTAGCACTCGAATTACTGTTCACTTTCTTCCTAAAAGAATTCCTTTTTATATGTTTTTGATGAGGAAACGATGCACCATCGCCGGAAACTACACCGGATTTATTGTTGAACGAAAATCCCATTATAACTTTTTTAATTCCAGTCTCACAACAATTTCCTCTCCTCGAAAATTAATAAGTCTATTGTGCTGATCGGTGATTTTGAGAGTTATATTGCTGATGGAACTAGCTATCACTGGCAAATAAATTATATTTCGGGGGGTTTCACTTATCGCGTATCCTGGAGCGACGTTCAGCGAAAACTCATGAATCGTATGAACGAGTTCATCATTTAAATAGGCTCCAGAGGTTATATTGGCGGAAACTCTTACGGTAGTCACATTGAAAATTTGCATTATTTTATCAGCAGTGTGTAGCTGGTTGGCCTTTAATATTTTTTGAGAGAATCCCAGTACTCGAAATAAGGAGTCATCTTTGGTAAAATCTATGTCATTTTTCTCACTGAAAATCTCGGCTCGAAACGTGTTAAGGTTGGGCCTCAAAATAATTCTGTCTTCGTTCTCCGTCACATTATCATTTATGTATTTTTCCAAATCTCCAATTTCATATGACCTGGTGAAGTCAGAAACTTCTTACCGAAATAGAATTTATTGCCCCCCTCGTCTACATTCGGTATGGAATGATAACTGAAGAAACCTATTAATCCTAAAGAATATTTCTCAGTAGGATCCAATTTGATAGGTGGAAAGTATGATGCATTTAAAACACTGTTCCGCGCCACTAATGTGAACGTTAAAGACATCTTCTAAATATCACTCTCGTCGAGCCTCAAAAAGAGTAAACATAAGTGTCCGCATATATAGGTGTTGTAGGACTGAAAAGCGTCATGGTTGTAAATAATATCGTTACCTCGGAAATACTTCAAAACCTCTTTAGGGGGCGGGATACTGCCGAAACTATCAAGCCAAGTTACGACATTTTTATTTTTTCGATACACACACCAGTGAGTACCCTCATCAACATCTAAATTCACTATACCTCTTTCGTACGGAGCAGGTGAAGTGTTTCGAGGAAGAGTATTTCTCATGAAAACATCCGAAAAGTGAGGAATCTTCCATATTCTAGAGTACGTAATCAGATCGAAATTGGTTAGGGGTCGTCGAGGTAACGAGGTCATTAGTTTTTTTGAATGTATAGACCCAGTCCTTTTTTATACGGCTTCAGATACAATCCGCTTCCCGATTTTCCTCCCATTGCGATTGCTTCCATCGTCTTATTGTGACGTGATTCCTCGAGTTGCTTCTGTGCCTCCTTGGCGGCATTTACCGCCTTGGCAATGCCAGCTGCCCCTCTGGCTAATCCTCCTAAGGCCGAAAGTCCTGCGAACATGGGCAGTAAAAACGGAAGGAATCCTCCTCTTTTCGGTATGGGCATAACCCGGGGTAAATTAATTTTCTTCAATCCCCCCGTTCGCTTGACGGTATTTCTAGCCGCCAACAGAGCTAGTTTTGCCCCCTTCTTCAAATCTTCAATTTTTCCAGATTTTTCAGCTTCAACGCAATTGGCTTCACAACGCCACCCTTGAACGGAATCTTTTTCGGTTTTCTTTTAATTCTCTTTGGACGTGGGCACTTCACGCCCATTCCTAATTTCGTTTTAGCCTTCATTACGTTAGTAACGAGGTAAGCGGCTGTTTTTTCTCCAAACGAGGCGTCTTTCGCCTTGACACGTTTCCAAGCTCCTTCGGCGAGTCGACGATCTGCCGCGTGCCTGGCCGATAACTCACTACTGTCCCTGTACGCTATGTCGTGCTCCTTACATAAAGAATCCAGTTTATTTATCACACTGTCCCCCCGCTGTAGTCGCTTCTCGAGACGTGTGCCCGGTCCGCAAAACTGATATCCGCCCGGTATGTGCATCTCGAAAGGAAGTTTATTAATCAGATCGTTTAAAACGGGCGTGGAACTCTTCGATGGCTTTGTCAAAATCGCGAGGTCGCCGCCCACGGTCCAGGTACCAGGTCCAGGAGGCACGTCCCCGAGCCGCCTTCCTGTAACTTTTGACATGACGTTTCCCATTGCGGGTTAGTTTTCGTTCGATCGTCGTGACACACACTCTCGATACTGACATGCGATTCGTAAAGCAGAAGGAAAATTTTCATATCGAAAATCATACGTCGAAAATTACGGAGGCAACGGATAAGGAACATGCCATACAACAGAAGAGACACGGCGACTTATTCAACAATGACGTTCGGGCTTTAATAGCCGGGCCTTCTGGGTCTGGAAGGACCAATTTGGCGATAAGCCTCATTTTGAACCCAAACGGCTTGTGCTTCGAAAATATCTATATTTATTCAAAGTCTTTGAATCAACCTATGTACGTATATTTGGATAAAATTTTAAGTGGCCTTTCCTTTATCGGTTACTACAAGTTCTTCGATGACACCGAAAAGATTATTTCGCCTGGCGATGCAAAACCGAATTTTATTTTCATTTTCAATGACGTACAATGTACTCCTCAGAGTCCTATTAGGGAATATTTCAGCATGGGTCGACATAAACTAATCGATACGTTATATTTATGTCAGACCTACTCCCGCGCGTCAAAACAGCTCGTGAGGGACAATACTAACCTAATTGTCCTTTTCGAGCAGGATGACCTTAACTTAAAACATGTATTTAACGATCATCACATTTCCAACGATATGACTTTCGAGGAATTTAAAGAAATGTGTCGGCTTTGTTGGAAGGAGAAATTCAATTTTTTACTCGTGGATAAATATGCAGACGTCAAATCTGGGCGGAGATACCGCAAAGGTCTCGACACTTTCATCTACTTATAAAATAATTCGGGTAGAAATTAGTAGTATGTTTAATACACGTGTACGTTCAACATGAAGGTGAAGAAAATCCGTGCTGCTGCTGATGAAAATCTGAAGAAGGACCTAATAAAAACGCGAAACGTCCTAAGGAAAAAAATTTTGAAACTTAAAAAGACTCGAATTGAAGCTAATAAGATATTGGAGAAAAATTTAAAACCTTTAATAGATCCGCCCAAAATAATTGCGGATAATATAAAAAAGGAACCCCCGTCTATCCCAAAAACCGAAACACCTAAGAAAGAGGAAGAAAAACAGGAGGAAAATGAAGATGTATTTGATTTAGGAGAAATAGATCAGGGTATTAAAAGAAAAAGTAAGGATTTTAAAATTATTAAGTGGGGGAAGAGTTCACAATCTACCGCTCGGAGAGATTGGGATGATCCGGGTCCGGCCTTTGTTCGAACAGAAACAGTAAATAAATAAATACTTCCCTGAGTCAGTTTGAACAACTACCGAAAAAATATTTACAAATGCTCGTAAGCGATACCATTGGAGTGACGGACAGTCTATATGGAATACGTTTTAATCCGGAGACTCAGGAATGGATGATCGGCGATAGTAATGTTGAAATAAGTGGAAACGATATAATTATAAATGATAGGAAATATGAAGGTACTAACGGACTGTATCAATTAGTTTTTATGAAAAATCCGGATGATTATACCCAGGCAGATTTACTGAGGTACGGCGATATCTTGCGCCAAACCAACGCTCATAAAAGAGGATATAAATCAGATGGTCAGATAAATGGAAACAAGTCTAATAAATACAGAAATATAATTAAAAAACTGTTTCCTATTGACACCAGATTCAGAGACAGGTTCTTCTCGGTACCGGGTAGTGGTCTTCGGGTCACTTCGAACGCCACTCCTCAGTACGTTTATTGGAACTCAGTAAATGAATTAGTTGATCGACTTAGGCTTCTCTGTGCCGAGAAAAATGCCGGTAATAATTCAGTGGACAATCAAATTACTAGTATATTAGAAGAATTATCGGAAGAAGGTATCATTAGTTAAAAAAGTGTGTTGACATGGAAAAACTGCAAGTCGTTCGTGAATTGCATAAGCCTGCCCGTAAAAACTTTCCCAGACGAAGGGTGATTATTCGAGGTCTGCATGATTTAATGCAGACCGATTTGGCAGATTTTCAAGAATTCTCCAAACAGAATAGGGGCTATAAATACATTTTAGTGGCGATAGACTGTTTTAGTAAATTTCTATGGACCGAACCGCTTAAAAATAAAACCGGAAAAGAAGTTACTACAGCTATGAAAAAATTTTTTAAGGAAGAATTGCCGAAAAATCTTCAAGTAGACGATGGGGGAGAATTTTGGAATAAACAGTTTCAAGACTTATGTAAAGAAAATTCCGTGAATATGTATTCTACTTTCAGTCCGATAAAAGCTGCAATAGCCGAACGAGTTATTCGTACGCTGAAAAGTAGATTATACTTTGAATTCAGTGTAAGAGGAAAATATAAGTGGATTGATATTTTAAAAGAGATAACCAAAAAATATAATGAGACTGTACATAGACCTATTGGAATGCGACCGATCGATGCTAGGAGAAAAAAGAACGAAAAACATCTGCTTCAAAGCGCATACACCAATATTAAAATTTTTGGTAGTGGAAAATTTAAGGTTGGAAACGTAGTTCGTATAAGCAAGTATAAAAGTATTTTTGATAAAGGTTATAACCCTAATTGGAGCACAGAACTTTTCACTATTAGAAAAACCCAACGAACTAATCCTGTCACATATCTTTTATCTGATATGGAGGGATTAGAAATAGCCGGAGGATTTTACGGACACGAATTACAAAAAGCAAAGTATTCTGATGTCTACTTGGTAGAGAAGGTTTTGAGGAAAAAAGGAAAAAGGGCTTACGTGAAATTTCTAGGATTGAAGAAAAACGCTTGGATAGACTCGAAAGATTTATTGTAAATATATCGTTGTAAGAAATAAAAATATTTATTTAAAATGTTTTTTATTTAAATACAAACATGTGGTTAGAAGATAGATAAAAAAACTATCTTTACAATTTTACATTATATAATAGATTATATTTTATCATAACATGTTAATAAAAATTTGAGTGACAAATAGAAAAAACAGCTTTGAAAATTATTAGTCTAAACGTAAAGAATAATGTCCATGGGCAAGAGTATCTATGCCGTTTTGAAATATATATCGTTTGTCGTCTGATAAATCTAATGCCAGTTTATTTTGTTCATAAGTATAGACATTGTGACGATCTGATCTGATTAAATTTTGTTTTTTTCTCACAGCTTCCCCTGTTTCTAAACAACGTCTATAGTCATCTAAAGTTAGAGACTTAGTTACACAGCTAACAACATCCTTAGCCTTACACTGATCTTTTTCTGATTTGTAAACCCTAACAGCATACATTTTTGATCGTAAACCTACAAATCCATCAAATATTTTCCCACCTAATTCATCTTTAAGCACACCCATTACTTTTTTATTAACTCTTGGGAAACCAAAAGGATTATCCAATTTGTAATTCGAGGTGTCAAACCATTTTTCTAAATCATCTTTAATATCAGCATAAAAATCTTTAGTTTTAATTTGATAAAGCAAACTATCGGTGTCAGTGTAGCATAATTTAAGACAGTCTGGAGACAATTTATTTTTCATGTATTCATAATGAAATTTATACACCTGAGTTTTTGAAATGTCTTAAACAGTGAAGCCTATTACAATAGGTTTATTAAAGAATATTTTACATCTATTCATTTCAACGGCTACACAGTTTTCGTCAAATATAACACGATCCTTAAAATTTGGTTATGAGACATAATAGTTCATACCGTATGCATTGTCATAGGAACTTACTAATTTAATATCCCGAAGATTGCGAACATTCTGTATTGATTTCCCAAACACAGCATTATTTAATAATTTATAATATTCGATCTGGAAATCATTTTTTGCTAATGTTCGCAATTTTGTATTTAACATAATATATGATTTCATCCAAGGAGACTGAAAAAACTTTATACCCCTATGAACTCTTTTTAACTTTAAACCATGCTTTAAACATTGTTGCAAATAAATGTAATGAACTACGTATTTTTCCTTTTTATAGAGGGTTGCCATTAACTTTTTACATTTGCTACCTTTTGGTATGAGTTTCTCTGGACAGAATGGCAAATCTGCATGAGAATCATGAATTTCATCCGGATATTCTAAATCTACCTCCAAAATATAACCACACGAGGAATCAATTTCAATTTTTTCGATTTTTAATTCTTCAATTTCCTTAATACTCAGCCAATGAAAGTCAGATTTAGGTATAAAAAAAGACATCGCGAACCCATAAAGGTTATTAACATCAAAATAGGTTAAAGTATCATCTTTGTTTGAGTCATAGTTATCCATATATTTATTGTTAGCTTTTGCATGTCGGTGAATACAAGTCGAAAGCCCACCTCTGATTCCTTTCTCAATGAAAAGAAGCATATCCACGTATGTAAAAAGTTCGAGTTCAACCTTGGAAACCTTTAATAAGGCATCCCATGCAAGAGCGGGGGTGGTGATGTAATGAACACTGTCTAAATTATATGTTTGTAAACATAATTCTCGAAAAGATTAGAAAACATCTGCTAAAAGCAACACGTCAGTTTTAAGGTAAATATCAGAATAATCGCCTAAGTTTTGACAGTTGAAACTACTCCAAACTTTTTTTGCATGATTATATTGTTCATTAGTAATATGTTGATATTTTAATCTATTATAAAAATTTTCTTTACTAGGCAGTTCTTTATCTTTTAACCTGTTTAATGAATTTACATAATTATATGGAAACACACCTTTTCTTAATATTAACTGAATTTGATCAGAAGATAATGCTGGAAACATTTTTTTAGTAATTTTGAAATCGTCTAAGTATGAGGCAAGCTGATCCAATGATTTTGCCATAAAATTAAAAGAGTATAAATCGTAAATGAATATTACGATATCTATTTCCTTCATCTTCATACTCAAATTTAAGTATTTTAGTAAAAGATTTATATTTTTCCTTATTGAAGGGTAACAATTTGATAGATCCGTCTAATTGAGTACATAACTGTTGAATGAAAAAATGTAAATCATAGTTTTGTAAAATGTGGCTTACCACCGGGATGTAATTCAAAACTTTATAATTAAGATTACAGGAATTATGAGCAGCTCCACGAAACAATCCCGAAATATGACAGTGATCTCTAACTTTAGGGTCTTCATCCGTGAACATTTGTTCACATATGTGACATAATGCGACTTGATTGAAATGTTCAATTTGTTCAGGAGTTAGCGGTAACATTTGAAATGGTGTATTAAATATATCTGACACATTTTTCGCAATATCACTCAATTCATTAATAAACCACTCTACACAATTTTCTCCTCTTTTAAAATTGTACATGGATAAACTATCATCAAAACTACAATGAAAATAGTAACCTATGCTGTAAGGTATGTGCTTTTCATATGCTGCTGTATAGGAAGTTGAGCACGATGGCATTACGTTTTCTATGGGTAATAAATAGGTCTCTAAGTCGAAATATATAATAAAAGGGACACGTTCTTTATATCTATAATTTTTAAATTTAATCCATTTATTTTCTGAATTGGGAAAAACTGATTTTACCCCCTTAAATTTCACACAATCTAGTTCATGATTTCTTAGTTTTTCTTCATTGTAAAAAAAAGTCAAACATCTGTTGCATATGAATTTCCGTTTTTCTGTTTTTGAAAGTTGACTCTTCACCAATCTAGATAGTGACTTTATGTAACAAAAATGATAAGAAGTTTCTTGTTCATTCACATTATTTAATTCATTTTCCTTTTGAACCAACAATAAATTTACATGCATATTTTTAATATTATCAGAAACTCTGATAGGCACAATTTCATATTTTGAGTTAGCATTAATATCAGAGTCATTATTATCATCACCAGAATCCCCCTCCTCCTCATAAGATATATTAATTTCTTTACCCACAAACCATTTCTCTCTATAGTTTTTTCTCTTTAAAGAATAAATGTTAATTGACATACCATTTTGTTTTTCAAATTTTCCTAACTGTTTTAAAGAAAACGGGAAATTTATTCCATCTAAATTTAAATGTTCAGAAAAATGTCTATATGATGAAATTCTATGAGAATTCTTTGGTATATTTTGAAAAGCGCAATTTACTGCCCAAGCAAAACATGCATCATCAAAACATTGAATATTTATAACGGCTTTCTTATTAATAATTTCCTGAGGAAAATCAATAAATGTTGCACCAACAGAAAAAAATGAACACTTATTAATATTTATATCTAACTCTATGATTTTTTCCAAAGCCCAACCCGAACCTCTTTCACAAAACTCGCTCAGTTTTTTTAATAATTTATCGTAAATATGTTCTTCATACCATGTTTCAGCATTAGTTGTATCGTAATAATTTTGAACTTTAGTAGTAAGATAAAATACTTGAGATAATGAGTCATAATCATCATTGCCCTTAGGACACGTAAAATTAGCTACAAATGTGGCATTAATTTTACATGGAAATAATTTAACTTTTTGGATAATATCTGGAAAAATATAAGAAACTTCCTTTAAAGAAATAGTTGGATCCTTAAAATTTAAATTATTATGCACAGCAAGTGTTGTTATTCTACCTTTAAAAGCTGTTTTTGTTATTTTTATATCCCAACTTAACTTTTGCCGTTTACCCATTTAATATAATTATACGATTAAAAAAGAGAAAACTTAATATTAATACATATCTTAATTTTCTATGAATTCAATATCATTAGCCATTCGTCCATTCTCCAACTTCTTTTGACCCTTAAATATTATTTTAAATTTTTCTTATTGGTATTCTCGATGTCGGATTCTCCCATAGATTTAAACCTCTCCGGTAGAAAAACGTATTTACCCAGATCCAACAACTCCACCAGAATTCTTCGACCGAAAACAGTATCTATACTGCGGAAAACCCCTATCTTGTAGGACTTGTTTACTTCTAATTCTGATAATTTTATAGTTTCTAATTCAAAACTACCTAAAGCATTTAGGTTTTTTAGTGTGTTTTGTGCCATCTCTAAAAAGTGATGGAAAAATCTTATAACTAAAAATTTATATTGAAAATAAGATAACTTACCTAATAAATTTGTTGTTACTGATCGTAGCTATGTATGAGTACTAATGTCAAGAATTGAACATAACTGATTATTTATACAAATTAAAATTAAAAAATTATCTCCCAGTGAAGCCATGGAAAAGTGACATACATAGCAAATGACCTTATTGTATCATTAGAGAAAGCTAATGTATAAACGGTAAGAACTGGGTAATATGAGTATTGACATTTAAGTTTAAAAAATAGAAATAGAGATAGTGGGTTAACATGTGAACGATATAAATACACACTAAAAGTCTAAGAAATACAACAGTTCCTCAAGAACTACATCAACAGTTACAAACCATCAATATCATGTCCGAAAAAGTAGAAGAAGTAGCCAGATGTAGTACCAGAGAGTATAAACTAATTTCAAAATTTGATGTCAGTTAATTTATATTTTTCTATTTAGTTATTGGTGACTCGTATGGTCGATGCTTGGCAGGTCTAGGTAGTGACAGCCATGTATTACGTATCCTTCGAGGGCTGGAACCTAGAAGCAGACGGCATATTCCCTCACCTCGGTTAATCCTCAGACCCCCCGTGCCAGTAGCTAACAGGGATTATGCGACCTGGAAGTGAATATCTTTGCTCTAGTCAGTTTACCACTTGCTCCCTTTATTTTGTTATTTTTAAGTGTCAAGGGGCATTTGATCACGTAATTTGTTACAGTTGTTTTTTTTGCACGTATCGAAGTGGGTTATTACGTGAAGTTGCTGTCTCTCGCACTGCGAGGTGTTATGACACAGTAAATTTCCTCATGTGTTTATTTTTTCAACACCGAGACTTGTATTTGGTGTATGATTACGCCATATACGAACTCGGTGAATTTAGCATGGCCCAAGAAATAGACTTATCGAACTAAATTTTTTACTTTTCGTTGCGGTACAAGAACAAGGGTTGTATTACTTTATAAAGAGTTCAAAATTTATATAGTCACATTCAATTAATTTTAACGAAAGTAACGTTATTTTTTATATATTTATTTACTACTTTTATTCTTAAATATTTACCAATTTTGTCATCAATAAAATATATATCTACATCCTATTTACTTTTTTATTTTCCTTTCCAATATTTTCAGATGGTAATCTTATAAACATTATAATTTACTCTGTTAATATGTAATTATCTGAACAATAATAGTTATTTGTTATTTAAAAGTTAAAACACAGAATTAAATAAAATTATTATGTTGATTAAATGCTTATCTGATATTTCTTATAGATTACAAAATGTCAGACAAACGATTAAGGAGATCACTACCCCTAGTCACAGTCTCCACTCACGTAAGTACATGAAATGTTAAAAATTAAGAAGTATTTTCAAGATGTTAATTTCAGGATAAAAATTGGGATGACTGTACACATTATAATCGGTTGCCAGTAGTCTTACCTCCTGCACCAGTGGTAGACTGTGTAAGCATTTAAAACCAATGCAACATATAAAATTAGAGTGTTTTAATTATTTAATTTCAGGATGAAAATTGGGATGAAGAGGATCTCATTGAGAGGCAACCAAAAACATCAATATCTACACCAGTGGTAGTATGTGTAAGTGTCTAAAAATGTAATGCATAAAATTAAGTTATATTTTTTTAATGTTAATTTAGGAAGAAAATTGGGATGAGGAGGATCTCATTGATAGACAACCAAAATCATCAATACCTACGCCAGTGGTAGTATGTGTAAGTGTCTAAAAATGTAATGCGTAAAATTAAGTTATATTTTTTTAATGTCAATTTAGGAAGAAAATTGGGATCAAGATAATTATCCCACATACAACCCCACATCTTATTGTTTATCACAAGAGATAATAAGAAAACTACTATCCAAAATGTCAAAGACAAAAAAAAAATTTAAAGAAGAGGAAAGGAAGAGAATGGGAAAATATATAAAAAATTAATAAAAAAGAATTTAAACATGAAATCATTGTTTTTTTTAAACCAAGATAACTAGTCCCTTCTAATTTAGATCGATTAGTTGATGAATCGCTCTTCTTTTTTGTTTATTGCCGAAATCATTTAAAAAAATTCAAATATCTCTTCCTGTTCAAAAGTTATAGAAACTTTTAGATCCACCAATCAGAAGCAACCTTTATTTTTTCTGTATCAGCTGAGTGGGCAGAGTGGGGGGAGCCAGAACCTAGATCTAACACTACTCACTTTTAGAGTCTGAAAATATTACAGAGTCTTTTAGATCTGACAATATGGCTTTTTTGATGGCAATTTGGATAGCCATGACTTCTGCGGAACAAATTGAATAGTAATCTTGCGCCCTTAATGCTAGAGAGACATTTATTCCTGGTATATATACTCCTATACCTACTTTTTTTCGAGCTGGATCCAGTGAACCATCTGTAAATATATACTTTGCTGAAGGCCATTTGCCTCTTATCATTCTGATGAAATCTGGATGGTTATTAGAGGATGATTTATGGAGTCCTAAATCAACATGATCTCTTTTCTCCCGTTTGTAGATAGTGGCCATATCTGTAACATGGAAGTACATTTTGTTTTTGAATTATGTCCATGAAATATATATACAGATCGGTTGCTTCTATCAGAGGCGAAGAAGGTGGTAGCCTTAGTTTCTGATTGTAATTGGCATACTGAGTATAAATCAGGGGAGTCAAGGGGCTGTTTTCAAAAGTAAGCGATTTGAATATGTATTTGCATGCTAGCCATGTTCGTCTATATTTCAGCGGCCATTCGCAAGTTTCCGCAAGAAGAGCATTAGTTGGTGTTGATTTCATTGCCTCTATGATGATCCGTAGGGCTTGAAATTGTATTTTGTCTAGTTTTTCCAAGGATGTTTTACTACAATTTACCATTAAAATACTTCATATTCTGTGTGACATTGCAATTCCCTTGTATATCATACTTAATGTTGAGGAGTGAGCCCCCACCAAACTCGAGATATAGCTCTCATTGCATTGATCCCTCCTAAGGCTTTTTTAGCCGTGAGTTCTATATGTGATTTCCATTTCAAGTTAGAATTTAATACCAGACCCAGGTGCTTGATATTTGTTGTCCATGGTATGACATTGTCTCCCCAATAAATATTTGGAAGATCCTGGCGAATGTTACGTTTCTGAAATAAAATCGCTCTTGATTTGTTAAGAGAAAGAGTGAATCCTAGACTTGTAAAAGCAACCACGAGATTGCCTAGGGAACTGTTTATTTGTCTGATTATATCTATGATGTTACTGCCACAGCTAATTATAACAAAATCGTCTGCATATCCCAGAAGGGTTGTATTTTCAGTCATTTGACTATATAAGGAGTTAGTGTATATGTTAAAAAGTACAGGACTTAGTGGAGATCCTTGAGGTAATCCTACATTAGTTAATTGCGGGCCGATAAGATTTCTGCTTGTAGGATCTCTGATGTATATAGTTCTGTTCGACAGGAATTGCTGAATAAGGCTAAGTGTGCTCTTTGGGATTGAAAAGCTTCGCAACTTTTTTATAAGGATGGCTGGGATAATGCTGTCATATGCAGAAGTTAAATCTAAGAATACTGCCACTGCTTTGTGTTTGCTATCAAAGCAGTTATTAATTTTAACTGTGAGTTAGGCAAAATTGTCCATTACTCCTTTATCTCGCCGGAAACCGGATTAACTTGATGATAGCAGGTATTTACTTTCTAAGTGGTATTCAATTCTATTTTTGATTATTACTTCCAGTAACTTACCCAAACAAGATGATAGAATGATAGGACGATAACTAGATAAAAGGGTGGGATCTTTCCCAGGTTTAAGTATAGGGCAGGCAATTTGTATTTTCCATTCTTTTGGAACTGTTTGTTCTATAATTATTTGATTAAAAAGGCTTACAAGATATTCTATTGCACGAACGGGAAAGTTTTTAACCATTGAATAAGTAATTTCATCTAATCCTGGAGCTGAATTTATTTTTTTTTTTTTGAGTAATACTGTCTCGAGTTCTTCTGTGGTTAAAGGATTTATTTCTTCTAGAGGTTCACTTTCTATGGGTATATTTTCTGGAGCAAAAGGCGGGGTTAGTGAATCAAGGAAACCGTCTTAGACTCAGAAGGTGGTTCAACAGCAAGAGAGTTCGGTCTCCTAGAAAGAAATTAATTAAAATTTATTGCCAAAAAAGATATCCCTCTAACTTTATCCCCAGATATAATACATAAGATTGTGCGACTTAACCCTAAAAATATACATACTTTTTATGTGTTCAGAACAAGTGGAATTTGAACCCCTCCTGAGTGTTGTAAGGGGATACTAGGAGGTGACCGCATGGTTAAAATCATTTTTTATCGGTTTCAGCGCATAAAAAAACCTAAAAATGAACATACTTTTCAAATTTCTAGAACAAGTGGAATTTCAACTCCCCAGCAGAGTTTCAGTAGCGTAATTTCAACATTTTTATTGGGTAGGCAGGGATTTTTCACAAATAACCCAATAGATGGAAGCAAAGCGAACCCTGTAATTCTTAAACGATAACCCTATAAACCCAAATGATTGAAGGAAAGCGAGTTTATCACTTCACAGGTAATATTAAACTCAAAAGAGAGAAAACAAGTAAAGTGAAAAAACAATTTGGTACATAAGGCTTGCGCAAAAATCGGAAGACTTGGCGATCGTTTACCGAACAGTTGTGCGAACGTTTCCCAGATGATTGTCGTTTGCATACGCTCGCTGATATGTTGGCAAGTGCTCGCTGATGTGTGCAATTCTTCTTCTTCTTCTATACGACTTTGACACTCTGTATCTTTTTCTACAGCAATAATTTACTAAAGCATATTTGGTTATATCCTCATATTTTGGTCCAAAGAATGTACCCTTGAATTATGGCCTATTATTAATGGTCCACTCTGTATAACAAAATAATAAAATTAACAGCTTCCACTGTACTTTATCTCTCATGCCTAAATAAGAAGCATATTTTCGATTATCTAATAGGGTTGTTGTGAAAGATGAAAACTGAGTTAAGTTTAACCTTATACTCTAAACCTTTGTATTATAAATATAATTCTGTGACCTGATTTTGCGTGTCTGGAAAATACCCCTGAACTGCTATATTTTTAACTAAAAAAAAGTTTTTTTAAATTCCTTGTTAGCTGTATACGGCTTTGAGCCTTTATGCCATAAAAAACAACATAAAAACATCCATATTACATCTGTTTACGCCGTGTTCGGCAATATGGTGTATTTAATTTTGAGAAGTCTACAATTTGAATATAGTTGGTTTTATTTATTACAAGTAGATGTCTTTAGGGGCATCGAATGAACATATTGTGTTTTCTGTTTTTTCTATAAAAAAGAGCAGAGTTTTTAGTTGACCTTAATATAGTGTGATTAGATTTAGAAGCAACACAGCTGGTTTTATAATTTTTCGATTTTAATATAAATTTCAAATAGTTAAAAGTTACTTTAGTGAAATTTTGTAAATTAGGTTAGATATTCCTTTGTCCTTCCAACCTATCCTTTCTTCCCCATCTAATTTCAAACTAGTGGTTGAAGCCAAGGATATTGGTAAGATCTTTTGTATCTTTGTTAAAAATTACAGTCCTAATTATTGTTTTTGGAACCAGCGTTAGATTCGCAAACATATTTTTTTGGTCCTTTTTTTTATTAAACATTAGTGTTTCACCTTTTTTGCCTTTAATGTATGGCTTCCTATGACTTACAATGGCATGATAATCTCAACAGATTTCCATTTACATTCACCATTGTCTGCTCTTTAATAATATCGTGTTTGTTGTAGTAATTTTTTTTTGTTTCGTACCTTTCAGAATTTATTAAAAACAGAGACTTGGATCTTTTTCGAAATTGGAAAATAAACCTTGACATTGAGGATGAGCAAAAACTGACACGTGAGGGTGAAGAAGAAATGTTACTTCTAGCTGAAAGAATGCAAAGCAGATTTCCAGAAATCTTTGATAATGTCTATAGTAATACTTCTTATAAGGTAATTCCAGTATTCTGGGCTTTATGAGAATAACAAAATTGAAAGCAAAACTTATATTGTTTGTTGGTTGCTTCTTCAGTTAATTGATTTATTATTTTTAAAATTTTTAGTTCAAATACACTTATTCACAAAGAACCAAAAGGAGTGCTTATTATTTTGCCGCTGGATTATTCGGTAAGAAAACTGCTAAAGATGTATGGTTTCCAGAACCTACAAAAAACGATCCAATTTTGAGAGTAAGTTTTTGATACTAATCTTATCATATTAATGAAAATGTTTGTTTCTGTGTGATTTAAGATTTTTTTAAAATGAACAAAGAGTATATATATTACGTGGCCGAATTAAAAATTAACTTTTAAAAAAATAATTTTATTGTACGTAACAAAATAATTACAATTTTATATTTTTTTACAAACTTTCAGAGAGACAACTGAACAGTATCAGGTCTAAAACTACACTCGTCTTAAAATTACAATTCTGGGGGTATTTATACAAGAATATACGTTTTAGGAGTCACGTAGGCACTTCCAGAAATATACTAACAGGGGCACTTATCTAAAGAGGGCTTGCCCTCGACCTTAGAGTTTATCTATTCTAATGGATTTGTTTACATCCATTATATTTTAAAATCTAAAAGTATTCAATTAAAATACATATGGAACATTTATGTTAAAAGCCACTTAACGGGAAATGGGGTTACATCTTTATGAAGGGAAGTTAAGTTATTTATATACTATGCATCGATATTTTAGGGTGTAACAATATATACTAATATAAAAGGAGAATTTCGTTGTCTAATTCTGTTTCGTTTCAATATTTTTTTTTTTTTTTCAGCAGAAATTCATTAAGTTTTATTTAGCTCCAAGGCTTTTCGAATATAATTTTAGTTTTATTATCAAAGTCTACTTTAATCCTAAATTAAGTAGCTCCAAAAATATTTAAATTATTATAAAAAAAAAATTGTTGTTAGTTTATTTTTCGTAGTTGTATTTAATAAATCCAAATTTTATCCTCAAAAAAACGCAGTTAACCTCTATAGTATAGTACCTTTTCCAATAAAGGAAATTTGTTAAAACTTGAATTAATTAGCTAACCAGATTTTTTTTTCTTGCAATTAGTATTTATGATATGCAACGAAATATAAAAAAGTTTTCTGGAATAGAGCGCTTCGACTTAAAAAAACGTCATAATAATGGGGTAATATGGAGCAAATGGCATTTTACATAAAATTACTTAACGAAGAATTGCTGCTTCCACATCCAGATTTCCATCCAAGTCTCTTTAAAGGAAAACATCTTTGGTTATAGAATTTTAATATAATATTTGAGACAGATGTCATAAAAAGATGAGGCGGTGGCTTCTAGCATGTGCGCCAAAAATTAAGTTTCCAGACCCTTACTAGCTTGCTTTACTCCTACTTACCCCCAACCATTCAATGGAATCATCTCAATATGTATAATCTAGTTCCAAATGTCGTTATAATGCATACTAATAATACCAAATTTCAAGTGAATATCAGAATATCTCAATTTTAATTAATCAGCTCCTTTAATAATGGAGTGAGGGGGTTGTGGAGGGGTTGAAATATATTATAAAAAAATTTGAGGCCTTGGCTTCTAGTATATATGCACCAAATCCCAAGTTTCTGCAGTCTTACCAGATGCTGTACTTATTTTCCCTTCTTTAACCCCCAACACTTCGACGGAATCATCTCAAAATATAATCTATCCATATGTCCTTATAATACATACGTGTACCAAATTTCAAGTAGGTAAATATCTCAATTTTATTTTATCAACCCCTTTAATAATGGAGTGGGGATGGTGGGGGGAGTGGAAAATATTGTAAAAAAATCTGAGGCCTTCTAGTATATACACCAAGTCCCACATTTCTGTACTCTTACCAGCGTGCTTTACTTATTTTCCATTATTTACCCCTATTTAAAACCTAATGTAGTTTTTGAGTGTTCATTAAAATATCTCTTTGGCATGTACCATCCCAATCAGCATATTGATATCTTAAATACGTTTTAATTACGTGCACACTGGACGTAGCTTACATACGAGATATGTACGTCTTTGTCCACAATACGTACATGAGACGTACCGGGAATGTTAGATTTCCACTAAATTGTATGTACATAGCATGTACATTTTTAAATCCAAAGCCATTATAGGATAGAATGTGGCTGTACATAGAACAAATTTTTTACGCCCCAAATAAGTAAAAAGTAAAACTGAAAATCCAACAAAAATATTTATTTTATATACCTATACATATAAAATACAAAATATATAGAGGGTAGAGATAGATATTACCAATTATGGGTTTTGTCAGCACAAATTGTTGGAGACACAGTAAATAAAAAATTTTAAAAGATATTTTCTATAAAAGTATGACAAGATGCAAAATTTTGTACAAAAAATTATACTAAACGCAGGACTCTTCATTAGATAAATAGGTACCTTTATTTATGTACGTAAATTGTATGTAAATTTTTTATGCTGTTCATATATTATGGGGTGATTGCTTGCATTAAAAAATGATAAAATAATAATAGCTGTATAAAGCGAATGATTTTCTATGACATAATAGTCCACCGATTAAGAAAAAAATGTGTAACCTCTCATATCGTAAACTCTCAGATTAACAAAAATATACTATTAACATACTTTATGTTTAAAAGTGAATTATTTTTTGTTTGCTTATAATTGTAATGAAACATATTCTTTATAGGATTTTGCAAACAGCAGAAAAAACTTTCTATGGGAACTAAAAGAAAAACTATCTGTAGAATTATTGATTTACAATCTTTACATTCTATCGATAACCTGAATTCTGGTTATGCTAGCAATTAAAATCCTAAAATGAATTTGTCTTTCTTATTTGACAATTAGGTGTTTTCACAAATTTTAAATTCATTTTCACTGTGAAGACAATGCTTTATTAGAGTTAAAAACTGTTACAGTCTATTTTCGTATCTGTACAATTAAATTTGAATATCGTAATATGTTATCGTTTTAGTCGAGGCTATATATAGTATAACTGGTTGCCTACCGTTCGTGCTCCATGTGAGCCACGCACAGGCATGTGCTGGTCCTGGCAACGCATTGCTAGCAATGCGCAGTAACTGTACCTAATTTCTTAGGAAGCGAGTTTGGAACGTCTCGATTATAACCTTTTCAAGACCGTTATTATCAATTAAACTTATTGTTTTGTTAATGGAATTACGCAATACTGTATTATGTGTGAAATATAGACGTCATTAAGGGAGATTTATCAGATTTGTGGGTTATGTTGTATAGTGTTCATTCGGAACGTACCCATGGAAAGAGTTTTAGTCATTCTCGGATTTTGACAGAGGTTTCCATCTTGGCCATTTTTGGGGATTTTTTTCCGTTTGCCGGCTGAAGATAAGTTGTGTCACTGAGCACGTGGATAGCATTTTGTGAATTTGCTCCTTTAATGGGATATGGTGCTGTAGTGACAAATTAGCAGTATTTTATTTTGATATTTTTATTATTTTCTGTTGGGAAGTACTGCTACGGAATTTTCCGGATAAATCAACTTGCTGGAAGCACATGGCAAAGGAATTCTGAAAGCCCACTCAACATCTAAGGTATACCTCTGAAATCTCTTTAGAAAATAGATTTGTAATACTCGTTATTTCTTTATTGCAGGGCTTTTTGTTCTTTTTGTTCTTTTTGTTCCTTTTGTTCTTTTTGTTCCTTTTGTTCTGTTGGTTTCATTTTCATTTTATCTTGGACTTTTACTGGTATCGCATCATGTATGTTGGTTTTAGTGAAACTTGGTTGGCAAGCTTTTCTTCAAATTTGGAATCCTGAGTTGTACCGGTGAGACTCTCCTGCCTGGTTCCATTGGAAGCTACGCTCCCCTGGTAGGCCTAGTGGTTACATTGTGAAACCTGCTGGAGGTAAGCGACTTTAAATAGCCTAACGAGGGACCTGATATCACATCCCACCTTCTACGTGAGGCATAGAGAGCCCATCAGTTTTCTTACGGTACTAATTACACATTAAATGTAAATTGTCAGTAAATATTTTGCATATGACCAATTAAATTTTAGTAGTTTTGAACACCACGCTTGCAAATTTTTCACATTAGTCAATTTAACCTATCGTCACTACCTAGTTCACATTATTTTGTTCATTTTATGTTATTATTCAGTATTTTAACGTAATCATCTAAGCCAGTATATTTTGGGGGGTCATATTTTGCCTATTATTAGTTAAGATTCTATTAGTTTTAAGTTGTCGTATATTTTGTGTTAGGTTAAGTGTGGGCCACACATCTAAGTATACTGATTGTGTGTAATGTTATTTCTGTGGGATTTGGCTGTAAGTGTACCTAAATATAATCATTAAATCTGTTATAGTAAGACGTGTATTTGTTTTCACCAGCATACATTTAAAGCTCTAATTTGTCGAATCCACTCACCAGGACCTCTTTCGCCACCAATTAAATGCAGAGAGAGGACTGCACGTAAAACATAAAAATTTTGTTCAGGGCACAGGGTGACCACCCTACCCTGCTGTATTGCTGATACATCAGCCTCTAAAGTATTTTTTTTTACATATTCCCCTTTTATCTGGGAGTCCTGCAACAAAACACTTGAATTTTGAGAAGCAATCGAATAATACCTTAAAATATGCCATTTTAATTTTGTATTGAAATTTTTTCGCCAAAAACACTACATCAATTTACTATGCACTCATGACGCCATCAGTTATATTGTCAGTGTCATTTTGTGTTATAAACACGTTATTTTGCATATAAATATCTTAAAGTAGCTTTTACAAATCCGGTATTAGGTAGGAGCTACTTATTTAATCACATGTAAAACGTAAATAAAGTGAATAAAATGTTGTATTTAACAATTTTTAAATGCTATTTAAGAACTAATATAACCGATGACGTCACCGCGTGTTTTGCGTACTCGTTCTATTATTAAAACTTTATGTTATTTATTTGTTGAAATTTTAATTTGATGGACGATAGAATGCTGTTTAAATATCAATAAGTGCTTTAGTATAACAAGTACTTCATTTTAATAATTTCAAAAAAGCAAATTTGCACATAGTGAAAACACCTAATTCTCATTTTAACACTAGTTTCCACATAGTTCCTTAGGGCTATGGAGAGTAAACCAGGCCTACTGGTTATAGCCGTGCATAAAGATTGTAAATCAATAATTTTACAGTTAGTTTTTCTTTTAGTTCTCATGGTTTTTTCTGCTGTTTGCAAAATCCTATAAAGAATATGTTTCAATAGGTATCTTATGTAGAGAAATATCTGACTTACCTTTGTCTGTGCTATTAATTTGGTTAAATTATGGTTATAAAAACAAAAAAATCACTAATGCATAAACAAATTTTAGTTTTGTTCTCATCATACACAACAACGCATACTGTCTGTGAAGTCGCACTGAGCATGCACTAAAAGCAACAAACAACTAATGCGATTTCTGTTGTTCGTTCATTGGTTCATGACATACCTATGCACCACGCAACTTGACGTGTGATTTAAAATAAAGCATATTCTTTATTAGTAACTTATAATATAATTGTGATTATTAATGTGTATTTATAAGCAAACACAAGGTTGTCTAATTTTCAGAAAAAAAAATGTTGGTAAATATTTGTCTTGATATAAATACAAACAAATTCTTTTCGGAATATGTGATATTCTGCTTTTGCTTCAAAACATTCCATATTCGTATTTTCGGTCGACCGCCATGTTCTCTTCACTGGGCTAAATTCAACGAAATAGTTGTTTTTGCTTTATATTTATGGCGTTCCAAAAGAGTGTGTTTTGGAGACATACTGCGTAAACATACACTGTACGTACAAACAAATACGTACTTAAGACATACGTATTACGCCTTGGGACATACCGGCCTAAATATTATCTAAAATATACGTGTTAGAGACGTCGAGTGCTGTCTGGGATTTGAGTGCTTCCTAGAAAACTTAGAGAGACGACATTTGTCTTTGGGTTGCTGCAATTTTGACATTTTAAATTTTCAGTAAAAAGTCACTAATGTGATTTTTTTTTATAAACAACTGACTGTACTCATTATTCACTGCGGGAATAATGGATAGCATTATCCTTGAGGAAACGCATACATAATGAGTACATTATTTAATAGTCGTGGACAAGGTAATTTAATTAATACAATATTGAACTAAACTGTCATCATTATCATAATGTCTGCTTTCTCTTGAATTTCCTCTTGGACAGATTTTTCTGGAGAAATTTTCATACCCCATTATTTATTGATTTTTAGGACATAACGGCAAACTGTTTGAAATTCTATTCTTTATTTAAAATACTACTTGCATGTACAAAATTTACTTAGTTGGCACATTATTTTTGGGGTAAAATTCATAAAAAATTGACAACTTTGTGAATGAAAAAGATTAATCCACAACAGGTTAAAGTACCTAGAAAATGCGGAAATAACGCCCAGGGAAGTTAGTTTCCAGGAAAGTCACAAATTTTGTAAACATTTTGGGAATCCTAGGCAAGAATTAATTGTAAGGTGATGCAAAAAAAGATCTTTTAGGTCAAGGCTAAAGAGTAGAGCTATCCCTTAAACAATTTACAATCTCTTTGGCGAAACAATTCTTTTGAATAACATAAGCAGCATGCATAATACCATCTGGTTTACCGTATTAAATAAATGGTATATTAGAATATTAATTTTTACGCCCCATTTTAAAATGACAAATGATGGGCGCCAATTGAGCAAATGATATATGATATTCATGGCTCGTAAGCAGATTCATCTGCTCAGGTTAGCTTCATATTGGAAAAAAAACAGTACAAATGTTATAGTAAAAAATTGGCTATATTAATTTTTTAATGTTGACATAGATTGTTGACCTTGTGGCTAACTTGAGATGACCTTTGCACCCTAATTTATCTGATGATGTCACAACTTAGCCTTTAGATTGAGTTATAATTTTATAATCCTTTTAGGGAAAATGGAGAATATAAATAAATTTTTAAGGTAAACCTGTTCTTGTATATAATTTTTAGCAGTTCTAACTAATGGCACTTTTAAAAAAAAATCAATGGAAAAGCCTGTTCAAATAAATTTTATAATTATGCTCTCAACAAGTACAATACGAAGAGTATATGTGTTGGTGATCGAGTTCTAAACAACTTTCAAAATGTCCGTCCGACTATCGCGTTTTTTAAGAAACAATTGCTTAAATCGATGTTTCAATTTAACTATCATCAAATCGATTTTCCATTTAAGTAATATATTTAGTTAATTTCGTTTCCATATTTTCATATTTTTAATCTTTTAGTTTTACAAACTTTGTGATAAGTGGAAGACAGATGTTAAAAAGAATCCAAAGACTAAACAAGAAAAAAGGGCCTTCGAGAAAAGTCCAGAAATGCTTAAAATTGTGAAGGAAGTTAATGACAGATTAAATCTTAAAGATGAATTGACTATTGGTAAATATTTAAATATTTTAAGAAATCATACTACTAGTATATTTTACCTACAGATATTTTCCACTATCAAAAAATTATTAGTAGGGGTTATTTAGGTGTAGCAAATAAGACAATAATTTATCTATGTAATTAGTAAATGACACAAAGCCATAAAAAAAAATTAGTAAATTAACAAAATATTGTAATAATTAACGTAGGAAAGTTATAATTATATTGCATGCAAATGGGGTGTACTTTCCATAGAAAAAGAGCCCAGGTATGAACGAAACCTACTAATATCAACTTAGTTTTCTGCTATATTGTGAATTTTGCCTTCCAATTCAATAATATGAAAAAGTGCTACTACCCACTGCTGTATATGAAAATCATAAAAATATATTTAAAAATGAGCGATTTTTGCAGAAAGTCATAAAATAGGTCGACTTTGAAGTTTTCTTTCACATAGCAAGTTGCATATACAGAGTGTGCCCAATAAGATCGCAGCACCCCACTAACTTTGCCTCTTTGTAGAGAATATGGACAATTTTTTGCAAATAGTAGGTTGACTGGGTGTCACTTATTTTGAGCAGTAACAACTTCCTCATGAATTTCCAAGGCCTACCATGATTCGATATGTAATATCAAAACTGAAGAAGTCATATTAAGCATTTTTTATGGAAAAATTTTGTATGTATGAAAAAGTTTTTCAGAATCGCTTAAAATCTTCAAATCCCAAGTGTCATCAAAATATGAGAAAATTTAAATTTCCATGGAAATAGAAATAATGAGAAATTGAAAATTGGACAACTAGTTTATTACTATAATAGGCTACTGAATATATCTTTTAGTAAGGAACAATAGCGTTAAAAGTTTTTATTGTTTAATATGTTAGTTTGACATCTAAAGGCGATAAAATCACAAAGTGCTACTAAATTTCATGGTGCGTTTTTGAGAGCTATCCGTAGATACCCATTTTTTAGTTTTTTCAAAATAACTCAAAAACAATGAAAATTTGGAGATTATTACAAGAATACTTTTTTTGTAGAAAATTAAACCCATCCAAATGCGTTGTTAAAAATTTCTTTTTCCTGTTTTTATTATTAAAAATAATTAAAAAACAAAGTTAATAATTGACGAAAATTCATTTTTTTTCTCTTTTCAGTAATTCGTCCATGATTGTTTTTTACGGCATCCTACGTGTATATAAATGTTCAGAGAAATGAAATTTATTGAAAAGACAAAGAAGTTCCTTTTTATGTCTGCTACCTATGACCAACGGTGAAGGAGATATCTCCGTTCAAAGTTAACCATTTTTTGCCATATTTTACCGCATTTGCTCTCAAATATTGTTTCGCGTCTGCTGATTTAGATATTGATAATGTTTATATAATTGATGATGGTTACTTGCTTCATAAATTAAGTTGGAGTGCAAATGAGATATCTGCTGAGTTATTTAAAGCCTTCATATGAGAAGTGTACCGTGGTTTTCGATGGACATTCTGACGAAGTTGACAATAACGCTCTTAAAGTCGAGAAAAACAACAAATACTTATTTATTTTCATGAATACTGAGTTGCCATTTATTGATTGTCAGCTAATTGCTGTCTCACATGAGTGGTTCTGCCCAAAACCAGACTGATATCCTATGAATAAATTACTGTAATTAAAATAATCAAGCAACTGTTCATTTATACACTGATAGTTCTAACAGTTTCTCAGTATCAGGTAGGGTATTAATGAGTCGGAAGTCACCCTCTACCACAACTCCTTCAATTTTTTCAATTGGTGTAACTATACTTGTTTTTAACTCCTCTGGAAAATTTCCATACTCAAGGGACGTATTGATAAAATTAAGATATGCATATCCCATTGTATCAAATGTGTTTTTAATGAAATTGGACGTTAGAACATCATTAATATTATTTTTTGTTTTAATATTGGTTATCATTCTTTTCAAATCATGTAAACCTACTAATCTAAATTCATTGAAAGCAGAATGTATGGTATTAAGATTTTGATCAGACCAGTGGTTTACTGATACAGTACTATTAAAAATTTCGACTATGCTGCTCACAAAGTAATTGTTGAATTTATTAGTTGCTTCTTGCTCCGTTTTTGCGTTTGTACCATTTATCTGAAATTTAATGTTTTTATAATTAATTAGTTGATTTTCCCCTTTGATGAGAGATTTAAGTGTTTTCCACATTGATTTTGGATCATTTCGGTTGGTGTTAATTTTATTTTCATAATAGTTTCTTTTTGTAAATTTTAAGTAAGTTGACAAACTGATTCCTTTTGTTTTCATATATAGCCCAATACCTATCCTTATTTTCAGCATTACCTTTTATAAAATTTGAATATGCTATATCTCTGTCACGAGCTTTATTCTTTATTTACTAGTTCTTTTGCTAGCAATATAATTATTTCTTTTGTTTCTATTTTTACATAACTTTCACAATGTAGGGAATTTGTATTCGCATTCAATTATATTTCATGCAAACTACGTTTTATAATCAAAGGATAAGAAGGCAATGAAAAAAATTAACAAAATCATCAGTTTTGATTTATTAAACTATCTATATACAAAATATCTGAACTCCAAGTAAGTGAAAAAGAAAGGATTGTAATTTTAATTACAGTAGTATCTACCCCAATAACTAAAGTACACAGAAAGGTGTGCACTTTGTTTACAGAACTTTATTCCAATAATGTTTCTATTATACATCAGGCTTATTACAATGAGCCCCTAGTTATCGGTTATTTTCAATTTGTTGAAAAATAAGGTATAACAAACAACGGAAATTAAGTTATTTTGATGCATCTTAGTTGCTTTCAGCAGGTTATTGTTTATATTATTGAAACAGCGGGACTATTAGACTTAATAATTGATATTTTATTGAAGCAAATTTCATCAATAATAGAACTTTTAATTTTTAATAATTCTCAATAACCAATACTGGCAATTGCAACATTGAAAAACAATTAGTAATACATTGAATTGTTACGTAATAGTAGATAGGTTTAGAAAAATAGGAAATCTTAAAAACGCCTAAAAGCTGGAAAGATCTCGATGTTTTATTGATTTTAAAATAAACATCTGAAGTATCAACATGAATCACGGACCTTCTGAGAGCAAAAATAATATGAATCTTAAAACCGAACGAGAATCATCTCAACAGATTATAATAATAAATGTTTATCGCCAAATTCTATTTCTAAATTTAATAAAACAACCTTTTACAAAGCAGTAATAATTCTCTAGAGAACTATTTGGGGTAAAGTTCATTAAACAAAGTACAAACCTCTTCTTGCGGCCTGTTTCTACCATGTTGCCTGAAATTACACTCTTTCTTTTCCATTTAAATTTATTTGGAGAATTTAACATGTTCAACTATATTAACGTGATTGAAAATGAATTATTATTTGTTTGCTTATAATTGTATTGAAATATTCTTTATAGGATTTTGCAAACAGCAGAAAAAATAACTATCTATAACTAAAAGAAAAACTTTGTGTAGAAATATTAATGAAATCTTTGCATTCTTTCGATAACCATGCATGGCCGTAGGGGACTGTGTGGATGCTAGTGTTAGAATGAGAATTGTCAAATAAGAAATTAGACAAATTCATTTTAGGATTTTAATTTGCTAGCATAATCAGAATTCAGGTTATCGAAAGAATGCAAAGATTTCATTAATATTTCTACACAAAGTTTTTCTTTTATTTATAGATAGTTATTTTTTCTGCTGTTTGCAAAATCCTATAAAGAATATTTCAATATATTAACGTGATCAGCAAAATGCAATAGAAGTGCAGAGAGATTACGACGAACAATACAATTTTGTCCCGGAATGCAAGTAAAAGATGATTTGATGAAATAATTAAAAAGAAAGTGTTGCTTATTTAATGGAAAAATTAAAAGCAGCTAAGATTGATTCGAAGGAGACTGATGTAGATGCTGATGTACATATTATTAATACTGCTGAAGAAAAGGCAACAAAATCAGTCAATATAGTTGTAGTTAGCCAAGATGTGGATCTTCTGATTATATTATCATCATTACCCGATAAATACAACAATGTATTGTATTGAAATCGATTGAAAATATTGGGAAAGTACATGCAAAGTTGTACAGCCAGAGCAGCTTTAAATATCCACAGTATCAGAATTGCATCGGCTTCATACATGCATTTAGTGATTGTGATACCACATCTTCATTTTTAAAGTTGGAAAAATTTTTTCACAAAGTTAGAAAAGTATGCGAGAGTTTTTTTAACAGATAAGAAAGAAATTTTGGCATCAAATGCTCCATATTTTGCAAGAAATGTGAAGGAATTAATTGCGAAAATACAAATGTGCCAGAACTATCACAAGACGAGGTCGATAAAGATATCGACAACGAAGTTGATATTGTCATCGAAAGAATTAATATTGAAGAATCATGTTTTCCTATCGTATTGGTTTATTTAAAAATCAGTTTATTTCAAATAATGGATAAAAAAAAAAATCAGTTCTTAATAGACAGTGGTAGAGTGAAAACCTTTGTAAATTTACTCCTGATACTGAACACTTTAAGAATCAATTTAAACCAAAATGACTTCTGAAAGTGATGGAAGTTATAGTGAAATGGAATTAGAAGATAATGGATAATGGAAGAAAGTGAGACACAAAAGAAAAACAAAAGGAGAGGCAGCAGGAAACATAAACAAAAAGAACAGATTAACACAAGAAGATGTCAATGAAATAATATTAGACTCAAATGAGCAGTACAAAAAACACAGAGATAAATACATCCACAAAAAACCAACAAAACAAAACCAATGCAATATACACACACAAAAACTATTCAACAAGGATGAGTGAAATGCTACACAAAAAATTCAAACACCTATTCTACATCACAACTATGATTGACATAACTAGAAAAGATATGTCTGAAATATGGAAGGCGGCACAACCACAATCAGATGAAGTCATAATACAAACAAAAAAAGGATTCCTCATAAAAACAAACAAAGAGAAGAAAATAATCACACAGATTTTAAATAAACTTATATCTGACAAAAAAATCAAAAATTACCAAGAAACCTCAGACTATACACCCCCAATCAAGACACGCCTTTAACTACAAGTTCATACTCGGTAATTATTGGGTCAGTCGAACATGAAATAACGGACTCAGAGATAAGCGAACACATTAAAAGAATGAGCATAAAAACCGTTACTGCAAAAGAATAATTGCAAAAGTCAACAACAAACCAACACTAATGATTCGAATAATAACGAACTGCTTAAAATCCAGCGAGCAACTGCTTAATGAGGGCATGTTCTACAAACATAAACACTACCCAGTTTTTCCAAGCCTACCACCTGCTCCAATTCCACAACCATACTCACGATGCTTACAATTTACACACACTAAAGAACAATGCACCACTCCATTAAAGTGTATTAAATGCAACGGACCTCACCATCATTCCAAATGCAACTCTCCATTACCAATGAAATGTACGGGCTGTGGATCAGAAGAACATGCTGCATGGTCACTCAGATGTCCAAAAAGACCTACACAACCAATACAAGGCCTTCCTAACACACAGATTAAGCCACTAAACAAAAAAAGCCAAGAAATTGATAAAAAAATTACAAAAAACTCTAAAATTCATTCACCAATTACAATACATGACATGATAATAAACACTTATATATAAAAAATAAACAAAGAAAAGAATAGAGATAGAGAAGAACTACTAAAGAAGCTAAGGAAACGATTCGTAACACAATACAACATCGACACAGTGGCCTCGTTTTCGGGGAACAGGCTGTACATATTAATGTTTGATTTAGACGAACCCTTAACCATCTCACCAACTGAACCATTACCTGGAAAAAATAATATTCAAGTTCACGTCGATGCTTAAGGTACTGTACGCTAATGTAAATAGTTACATTCCAAAAAAACATAATCAACAACATAATAGAGGAAAATAAAATTAAGTGTGCACTATTCGTCGAAACTAAAACAAAAGGAAACAGTAATACGCATTACAGGAATTGGGATGTATTGCAGTTTAACGGAAATGTGATAAATAACAATATAAGAGGTGGAAGTCTAGTTCAAGTAGATCCTATTTTAAAAATGAAAAGGGAATATCCTCCGCGGATAAACAATCTGCTTAACGAAGTCACACATTTTTCAATACCATTCCAAGATGATAAAATTCACATAATCTTGGTATGTATACATCCAACATCAAATATTGAAGAAACAATATTTACTAAAGCAGCCTTATATAAATATGGCATAATAATATGTGATTTTAACATCAACAGAATAAAAGACCGTCAACTTCAGGCATTTTTGAGTAACTCTTCCTTCAAGAAGGCTGACACACCTCCTACATTTATTATGAGGAATAACCCAGATACAACACCAGATCTATTACTAAACACCGTTAATATTGAAAACAATATGAACAAGATCGAAACCTACCCTGACATAGGATCTGATCATTTGGCAATAGAGGTAAACATAGAACTCGACAAAGCAGTAAGTGAGGTAGAAGAAGAGCGAATCAATTTCCACAAATGCGACATCGGCATGCGACAAGTTAACATAATAATTGAAAAATACGTAGATGAACGTCAACACCTTCCAATTGATGAACAAACAATAAATAACTTTAATGAAAAATTAACCGAGGCAATAATACATAACTCTCCAAAAAGAAGGACTAAATTCTGCTTGTACGAATTACCACCGTTTATCATCAGACTAATAAAAAACGAGGAAAATGTACAGAGACTACCGAGACTACAGAATAAAAATGAAAATTGCAAAAGATTTCTCAACGACTACAACAAAAATATTCAAAAGTTAATAAAAGAATACAAGGAACACAAATGGACAAATGCCTGTAATGAGATAAATCAACAACATGGAAGACACTATTGACAACAAATCAGAAAATTATCAAGATACAAACAGACCCTATCCATAGCAGCATTGGAAGAACATGATATATCCTATAACAGCGACCTCGAAAAAGCAGAACTATTTGCTGAACATTTTGAAAAAACCTACAGGATAAAAAATGACAACCAATATGAAGAAACAATTTACGAAGATATAAGAAATTGGTGCAATAATTTTTTCTCAGAAGAACTGCTAGAACAAAATAATACGATAAACGAGGAGACATACTTCGAAATATTAAATAAAGGAAGAAACACAGCCCTTGGAAAAGATAACATATCCAAAAACATTATTCGAAAACTAGGATACAATGTATATCTCTATATTATTAAAATATACAAATACTGCCTTACTTCCCCACGCAATGGAAACAAGGAATTGTTATCATCATCCCCAAACCAAACACCAATCAACATAGAGCAGATAGTTATCGTCTCATAGTTTTGCTGAAAGTGTTGGGTAAAAGTCTCGAACAGTTACTTAAAAAACTTATCTTTGACGCTATTGGCCACAATATTCCCAACTACCAATTCGGATTCCGCGAAAAATGCTCCACAATGCACCCACTGACAATCATCACATCAAACATCCAAACAGCGAAACTCGAAGGACAACATAGTGCAGCAATTCTTATTGATATAAACAAAGCATTCGACAGTGTATGGCATGGAGGTTTGCTGTATAAGATGGCAGTGCTGAACTGTCCAAAACATCTTATATACATAGTAAAAAATTATTTAAATGAAAGAACCTTACAAATTAGAATAAATACGAGTTACTCCAAATTATTTAAAACACAACAAGGACTACCACAAGGCTCCCCTCTCTCACCGCTGTTGTACAACATTTTCTGTTACGATATTTACAACTTTGAAAAAGACTTCGAATATTTTAATCCTGATACATATATCCTACAGTACGCCGATGATACTGCCCTAATTAGCCATAATAGCACCTTAGAAAAATCCGTTGCTGAATTGCAAGAACTAATGAACAGGACAATGACATGGTTCAACAAATGGAGACTGAAACCCAACCCAATAAAATCCCAATACATTATTTTTAATCATGCACCGAACAACAATTCGCCAACAATTACTGTCAACCATCATAATTTAACCTCTCAAACAATAGTGAAATACTAGGCATAAGCTTAGATCAAAAGCTAAACTTCAACCATCACACCAAATCCATAAAAAAGAGGTGTATCTCTAGAAGCAAACACTTTCGCTGCATGACCTACAAAAATAAGGGAATCAGCAAAAAGACAGCAGCACACATATACAAATCGATATGCAGACCAATGTTAGACTACAGCCATCCCATCTACTTAAATGCCAGAAAACCAGCAATAAACAACATCCATGTTGCAGAAACATCATCACTCAGAGCCATCACTAAATATCGACCCCAAGAAATCCCTTGCACAATCCACCAAACGCTCTTCTTTACCAAATAACTAATACAGAGCCAATTCCACAGAGACTATTTAAATTATCCACTAAGTTCGCCAAGAATGACCACACCGTAGAAATACTTCAACCTCTGTGCAAAACAAGAAACCATGAAAGACCCAGCAGCAATAATTGTAACATTGTAACATATTTACCTGATTTTTTTTTTTTCTCACATGCTATCTAAATTTTACTGTCTGTTATCCATACTTCCTATTACAAAATTTATATTATTGTTAAAAAAAGGCTGAAGGACTTCGGTCAATGGCCATTTGGGTTTTTACTCAATAAAGTACATTTATTATTATTATTATTGGATAAAATTTAATTTTAATATTATAAATCTCAACCACAAACATTGTTTGTAATACTGCTTTTTCGTAAAAGTGTAATATTTATTTTAGAATGTTACAGAAACATTTGTATTATTATTAAATTATCTTAAAATTGTTGTTTTATTGCACAAAAATTAATTAATTTACTGAAAATTAACAGATAAAATGTATGAGCTAATGCGGTATGTCAAGAAATGTTAAAAAATGGTCAACTTTGAATGGTGATATCTCGGTCACCGTTGGTCATACGGGGCAGAAAAATAAGCAATTTCTTCGTCTTTTTAATAACTTTCTTTTCTCTGAACATTTATATATACCTACTTATGATGCCATAAAAAACAGTTATGGATGAATTACTGAAAAGAGAGAAAGAAAGAGAATTTTCGTCAATTTTTAACTTTGTTTTTTAATTATTTTTAATACTAAAAACAGGAAAAAGAAATTTTTAACAATGCGTTTGGATGAAAAATTCAATTTTCTACAAAAAAGTATTCTTGTAATAATCTCCAAATTCTCATTGTTTTTGAGTTATTTTGAAAATACTAAAAAATGAGCTTCGGATTGCTCTCGAAAATACACCACAGAATTTAGTAGGACTTTGTGGTTTTATCATCTTTTGGGGTTAAACGAACATATTAAGCAATAAAAACCCTTTAACACAATTGTTCTCTTCTACCCTGTAATTTTGGACATATTCAATAGCCTATATATAACATTCAACTTAAATTATATCTTTATCGATCAAATCACCCTCAGACAAACAAGTATCTATTGGCGACTTGACAAAACTTGTAAAACCAATTTTTGGTAATTTGCATTGAAATTTAAATTTTCTCAGATTTTGATGGAATTTGGGATTTGGGGGTTTTAAGCGATTCTGAATAACTTTTTCTTATAAAATGTATTGATAAAAAACGCCCAATATGCCTTCTCCACTTTTGGTATTACATATAATGGCAGCCCTTGGAAATTCATCAGCAAGTTGTTACTGCTCAGAATAAGTGGCACCCAGTCAACCTACCATTTGCTAAAAAATTGCCCATATTCTCTACAACATTGCTGCGATCTTATTGGGCACACTCTGTATGTAAAACTCCTCATTTACCAAAATATATAGAATTTTTTATAATTATCAGGTTAAAGTTTTAGTCGAAACGTTAGGCCGATTTTCTATAAAAAGTGTACCTTTAGTCTCAATATTCATAGTTGCCTTATTCTAATTTTTTAATGACTCTTGCTGCATTTGTGGGGATTTATGGCACTAAGGTGGGCCGAAAAAATGCAAAAATTTTTATTTCAAGTCGTAATCCCGCGGAAAAGTGGTGAATTGGAGAGACTAAAAGGTGTAAAAAAAGAAATAAAATCGATTTGTATCTTCCGGTCCCGCAAATGCTCTACAATTTGCCGAAATTTGAAAAAATTCACATTTTTACGATAATTTTCAACATTTTTAAATTAGCCTTTTCTCGAGTGTAATAGCTTATGTATTATAACCACAGAAAATAATGTTTAAATATTACTTTAATCCATCAACATCTTCCGGTCGCGCATTGCCTTTGAAGTTAATGAAATTTGGAAAAAGAATTTACACATAAGGAAAAAATACTAACAACTTGCATGTTTTTTTTGTTTTCTTTATTGAATACAAGGTTAAGTGTTTAAAAATAAATTATTTTAGACCATAGTAATATTTATAAACTGACTTTTTTATTGAAAAGTATTTGTGTGAAGAGTCGTAAGTCCAAGAAACTCATATTGAACAATTGAACATCTCTGTTTCCACTCATTCTTAGCTGAAGGTATTCAAGCATACTACCTTAATTTCGTCTTCAGTACACCATGTTTCAGTTAAGGTTATAACTTCGGGATAGTCCAACGATTTTAGGAGAAGTGAAAGTTCGGTTGATTTACTATGTAGACTTCTTATATTGAGATTACATACCTGAAAGGGTTTGTGAACATTACTGGTAGTATTTACGAGAGAGGATTCATAGTTTCTAGTAGCAACCTCTTCTTCGCTAAAAACTTTGACACCAAGGCACCTCTGGGCCAAATTTTCCTGGTTATTAGTGACCTCCATTGAAGCATAGCTTTCAGGAAATTTGGAAGTGTGTTTCTCTCATACAACCTCAGGAAAACTGCTCTGCAGGAGGGCCTTCAAGTCTTCTGGCTTGGTGTTAAGTAGCACACGGGTGACATGCAGGAAAACCAGCTTTGGTACTGTCTTAATAAGCTCGTTTTCATCGTTTCCGCCAACTACAAAACGGCGAGTTCGTTTCCCTCTCGGCTGCTTAACAGGCGAGATTTATGACCTCCCTCATTTTCACTGCGGTCTAAGATTGCGGCTTTGACATTATCCGGTTTGAAAATGTGGGAGTTGTTTTGGCTGCGACATGCTTGATTTTTGGCATTGGCGTTTAAAGGAGTATTTACTAATTTCTTAGTTAAATTGCTGTCATTATTGCTTGGATTCCACGAACAAGCAATGGTTTTTATTTTGTTGACATCTGAGTTTTTTTCAGTTTTGCATTTTTTGTTCCAGGAAGACGATTTTTTCCTCTAGCTTGGAGCAATTTTCATTTAAAATGTTATGCTTCGATTCCATTTCTTTTATTATTTGTCTAAGAAGTGAATTTTCAGATTCAATAAACACCGTTTTTTCGTAGGTTGATAGTGTTGTTTCGCCGTTTAGAACTTCTAGGTTAGGTTTTATCTCGTGGCGGTACAACGGAGATTTACTTCTTAATGATTGCGTTATACACGCAGGATGAAATAGTCCCTCACCTGTTTTTCACTTCACATAATTAATAACAGTTTTTTTACAATGAGAACACAAACTTTTTTGCTCCGATAAGGAGCACACATCTGCATTGTTCATCATCTCTTCTTCTTCTTTTTAAATGTTTCTAGTATTCAATAATGAATGCCAAAAAAAACATGTAAGTTGTTAGTATTTTTTTCCTTATTTGTAAATTTTTTTCAAAATTTCATTAACTTCGAAGGCAATGCGCTACCGGAAGATGTTGATGGATTTAAATAATATTTAAACATTATTTTCTGTGGTTATAATACATAGGAATTTGAGCTCTTACATTCGAGAAGAGGCTAATTTAAAAATGTTAAAAATTATCATAAAAATGTGAATATTTCCAAATTTCGGCAAACTCTAGAGCACTTGCGCGACCAAGATATAAACCGATTTTATTTCTTTCTTTTACCTCTTTTTAGTCTCCCCAATTCGCAACTTTTCTGCAGTATTTTTTCGGTCCACCCTAATGGACAGTAATTATTATACACTTGGTTTGGCATTCTTCTGTAGCTCTTTTGCTCATTTCTTTTATTTTATTTGAAAGTTATATGTCGTGCTGCAAAGCCTAATCCAAAATTATTGTAAGATATTCAATGCAAAAAAATATGTCGACCTACTTTTTAAAACAAACACCCTTTAAGGTTCGGTAATTTTTAAGTTACCATTTATTTTGCCATTTGACGTTAAGACTTCTCAGTTATATGGAAAATGTTAAGATTGCATGCTAAATTGCTTTTTTTTACATTTTTGTACAAGGATTTCGTGCACCTTTAATTTTGCAATTCGGCATATTGTTAACCCTTTCATTGTGGCATCGTATTCAGCCTACTATACAGTTGTGCGGCTGTGGACATGCTATACGTATTCGTACGTTTCCTGCTCCGTGCCGAAAAAAATTAATACATTTCCCCAAAAATAGTCCTGCATTATTTCCGGACCATTTTTGGGACATCATAATGGGTGCCATAAGATAAGAAACTGAAAATTTTTGACACATAAGTAGGTAAGCTTCGTAATCAGTAAATCAAATTGGCAAATCATTATTAAAGAAATATATATAGATACAAGTTATTCTTCTAAACATAAAGTGATAAAATATTCAGTATTCTTGTAAAGTGGTTAAGAAAACATTTTAAGAAAACATTTTTTAAGAAATAACAAATGCCAAAATGAAGATTATGTTTTAAAGTTAACGAATCAAATTATAAGAAATGCATATTTTTCTGAACATTAGAGAAACTGTTACCAACCTGCGATCTAAAGCAGATAGTTTAGATCAATCCTAAGCTGTCCATATCTTGTTTTAGATTATAACTTGACATATGACTTTCTCTCTTTAATACCTTGGTAAATACACACTTTGTAAATCATATCAAGCATGAAAACTTAGAAGTAAATAGTATAAATAAGAATGCCACTTGTTATTCTACTTAATGGTTGTGATTACCGCCATCTAGCAGTGGGGCTCAAACTATTCTAATTATTTGAAGTTTGATACCCTGTCGTTCGTTTCTCGCAATTAACTGTGCCTGGAGCCTCTTGTAAATATCCTATTCACGCACAGCAGTCATGACTTTTTTCCGGTTTTACTTGTTTCCTGCAATGAAAGGGTTAATTTATATTGTTGAAATAACGCTGTAGCTAAAATTTTTGCTATGGGCCTGGGTTGGAAAATGGTTACTTTTCATTCTCAGCCTATAAAATCTTTACTATCTGATCAGTACTGGAATATTTTGACATATGCTATTGTTTTTTTTTTACAGAGGATATTATGATAATGTATACTACATGTGCATTTGAGACTGCATGGAACAAGAAAAGTAAATCCCCATGGTGTACACCTTTTACTGTGGATGATTTAAAGGTATATTACTACTTTTTGTTAGCTATGTTATAATTTAAAATTTATTTCTGTAGGTTCTCGAATATGCAGAAGACTTAAAATATTATTGGCAAGATGGATATGGTTATGAGTTATCGTATAAACAAGCTTGTCCAGCATTTGGAGATATGATAAACTTTTTAGATTCGTAAGATATTTTAACTGAATTGCTTTTATGTGGTGGTTTTCACTTGCTGTTTTAATATATTTTTATTTCATTTGTTTTTTATAAAAGAATTACATTCTTTAGCATCGCTTTAAATTGTTGCCATTCTCGAGCAGTTACCCTACCTAACTTATAGGCCATTGAATATGTCCAAAATTACGGGTTAGAAGAAACAATTGCGTTAAAGGATTTTTATTGATTAATAATATGTTCGTTTGACACCTAAAGATGATAAAATCACAAAATGCTACTAAATTACTTGGTGCGTTTTTGAAAGTCATCCGAAGAAGCCCATTTTTTAGTATTTTCAAAATAACTCAAACACAATGAAAATTTGGAGATTTTTACAAGAATACTTTTTTATAGAAAATTAAATTTCCCATCCAAATGCACTGTTAAAATGTATTTTTCCTGATTTTAGTATATTAAAAATAATTGAAAAACAAAGTTAAAAATTCACTTTCTTTTTATTTTTTCAGTAATTGGTCCATAACTGTTTTTTATGGCATCCTAGGTATATATAAATGTTCAGAGAAAAGAATGTTATTTAAAAGATGAAGAAATGGCTTTTTTGTTCTACTCCATATGAGCAACAGTGAACGAGATATCGCCATTCAAAGTTGACCATTTTTTGCCACATTTTACCACATTTGCTTTCATACATTTTTTCTTTTAATTTTCAGTAAATTAATTAATGTTTGTGCAATAAAACAACAATATGAAGATAATAATAATACAAATGTTTCTGTAACGTTCTAAAATAAATATTACGTTTTTACAAAAAAGTAATATTACAAATTATTAATGTTTGTGGTTGAGCTTTATAATATTAAAATAAAATTTTATGCATTATTAAAATTAAACTGATTTTTAAATAAATAAATATGGTAGGAAAATATTATGATTCTTCAATATTAATTCTTTCGATAGCAATATCAACTTCATTGTCTATATCTTTATCGACGTCTTCTGGTGATAGTTCTGGCACATTTGTATTTTCGCAATTAATTCCTTCACATTCCTTGCTTATGATGCTAAATTTTCTGCAACCACAATTTCCATGACAGCTTTTTAAACAGCCACATGATATTTTTTCGAGTAAACATTGTGGTGCAGGAGACAGTTATGGCAATTGGCATCAATCCATTGTTTTCTTCCAACCCCATTGAAGGGGAATTAACATATTCCCCTTCCATTGTTGGATCTGTAAATATGTTGACTGAAGATGTAGTATCACAACTACTAAATGTGTGCATGAATCTGATGAAATTCTGATATTGTGGATATTGGAAGCTACATTGGCTGTACAATTTTGCATGCACATTCCCAATTCTCGGTTTCAATAAAAATGCATTGTTGTATTTTTCTGGTAATGATGACAATATAATCAGAATATCCACATCTTGGCTAACTACAATTATATTAACTGATTGTATTGCCTTTTCTTCAGCAGTATTAATAATAAGTACATGAGCATCTTCATCAGCCTGTTTCAAATCAATCTTAGCTGCTTTTAATTTTTCCATTAAATAAGCAATACACTTTTTAAATTATTTTCGTTGGCAAAAAAGTTGTCTGGCTTTGATAGAGGTTTCAAATCATCTTTTACTTGCATTCCGGGACAAAATTGTTGTGTTCGGCGTAATCTCTCTGCACTTTTAGTGCCGATATTGTCACCTCCAGAATATCCAACGAAAACCACGGTATGCTTCTCATATGAAGCCTTTAAATAACGTATGTATTTTATACTTATATCAGGAAATGTTCCATGTGTACTTCAACTTATTTTATAAAGCAAGTAACCACCATCAATTATATTAACTACATTATCATATCAAAATGTATGAGGAAGTGCGGTAAAATATGGCAAAAAATGGTCAACTTTGAATGACGATATCTTGGTCACAGTAATTTCTTTGTCTTTTCAATAACTTTCTTTTCTCTGAACATTTATATATACCTACACAGAGAAAAATGTGTGTGATATTTTACCACAATTGTAGAAAATTGTACTCCAAATTGGTCTTAAAATGGTGACAGGAACAATTTGTGCAAATAAATAATACATTTTTGGGGCAATGATTTTGTGCAGTTTATGTATTAACATTGTTTGAAATTTTTGTACAAACTTAAAAATCACATAAATTGAATTCTTTACAAATTTGAATTATGGTTGCATAAAAATACATAATTCTATTCCACTTGTGGAACAAATTAAGTTAATTTCTACAATTTGTGTGAAATTTTTAAATATATTCTGAAGGTTTCCCAAACAAACATTCACATCTGAACCTCTTCATTTGTAAAACATATTTACAAAAAATTGTGCTCTTAAGTGACACAATGTTTATAGTTTTTTAAGAGAATGTGTTTTTAGTTTTCCACAATTTCTAAATGAGAAATCCACAAATTGTATGTTTATTTTGTCAACTTTGTAATTCATTTTGCACAATATACACACTTAATTCAAAGAAGCTGTTCAGTATGTATGAACTGGAGTTAGTTTTGCACAATTTATTACTTTATAATCTCCAAATTATGTATACAGTTTTTGGTTCACCGTACACTCATTTCACACACTATATGTACCCACTTCATTTTAATTGTATTATTCTGTAACACAGATTGTGAAATATTATTTCCAAAATTGGAGGTATTCCTAAAGGATTTCAATAAAAAAAAATTAAAGAATAAATATTTTATTTTAACGGAACAACAATACATAAAAGAGCATGCATTTATATATTATCATATGGTAAATGAAAACATTTCTATTTTTTTAAATACAAATAAATTTTATATGCATAAAGTTCTAGTTGAAAAGAAGTAGGTGACTTACATTTATGCTTAAAATAAATCCATTTAATAATTCTAAATTGGAAGGCTTCCAGTGCTTCTACTTTTTAGCTTCTATTAACGCAGTTTGTAGCAATAAAGCTTATGTCGTAGTTACGTCATATTCTAAAAAAAAAAATAACATTTATCAGTTCATCACCAAAATCAAATGTATTGCTTACCATCAGAAGTGTTATCTTCATTTTGAAGCAGTTCTTTTACAAGGTTGCCTTTTGGGTTTAGTTGTTTAGGAACAGCTTTCTGTCGCTTCGCATAAGAAAACGAAATTACTCTCTAGCTGTAAACGAAATCAAGTATTAGAAGATAGGTATCATGCATTCTTCGCATATAAACAAGAAATCATTTTTATATTTATATGTTAACGAAGTTAATTTAAGAGAACATATATGCAAATCTGTAACTCTGTGTGAAGTACTTACCTATGTGAATGCTGGAATTAGATCTAGGAAACCCCACTCGGTTAATAAGTTTTCAACAAATTCCATCACAAATGTAAGTACTTGTATAATTCGAAAGTGTACGTCTTCACTTAACGAAATACCACCTGAATCTGATGCGTAATTGCCTGCGCGCATATGCGTAGCGTGGCCTGCGCGGACATTACAATTTTGAACCAATAAACTTTACGTGAAACAAATTAAACAATCATACAAAATTTTAAAACAATATCACCAAACTGATTGTGAATAGTATGTCATTAAATTGTGCAGTTTGTGCGGGCGGCATAGATTACTATTATTGTTCAGCGGAAATAAATATATTGGGACTCCTACTTTCACAACCGTTATAAAATAAAATCACATTTTTATGTTACACAAGTTGTGCAAATCCATTAAACAATTACTTAAAACTAATTGTAAATAGAATGGCAACAGAATATATAGTTTGAGGATACTATTAACAATTAATTAAGTTAAATTTGCTATGATTTGATGAGAAAAAATAAATAAATTTAACTCTAAATTTAGTCAATTTGTTGGTCGAAGTTTCCAATAAATTCATCGTAACTAAATCTTTATATTAGATAAATAAAACGCACAAGAATTATGCGCAATTAAAATGTATAAAACTATATAACGTTGTGCCTTAAAATTTTACAATTGTTTTAAAAAATGCAACAAGACATTGTTCCACAACATTGTGCAAAATGTTCCAAAGCGATTTCTCTCTGTGTAGGATGCCGTAAAAAACAGTTATGGACGAATTACTGAAAAGAGAAAAAAAAAGTGAATTTTCGTCAATTTTTAACTTTGTTTTTTAATTATTTTTAATACTAAAAACAGGAAAAAGAAATTTTGAGTTATTTTGAAAAAACTGAAAAATGGGCCTCTTCGGATGGCTCTCAAAAATGCATCACGGAATTTAGTAGCACTTTGTGATTTTATCGTCTTTAGGTGTCAAACTAATATATTAAACAATAAAAACCGTTTAACGCAATTGTTCCTTACTAAACGATACATTCAATAGCCTATTAATGCTCATAATAAAACTTATTAAAACATCCCAGTACTCAGTATTTTGCCCTAAACTATTCAAACATCTTAAATATTTGGTCATGGTCACAACTGTCTGTCTACGTGGATTAAAAGGATTTCACATAGGTTACTAACAGAAAACTTCTAATGTCCAGTGCTTTAGATAGATAGATAGATAGTCTTTATTAATCTACGTAATAACACAAAGAAATTACATTACCCAGTGGGCGTAAGACGTGTCACCAACCACAAACAATTTCTCTACATAAAATTATTATAAAAAATAGATTAACATTTTCATTTAATTTAACTCGACATTTACTAACACCAAAATATTAAAATAGAAGAGAAAGAGAACATGTTACCAGATTAAAATGATATCAACATGTAACCAGATTAAAGTAATATCAATATTACACTTATATTTTGCTTAAATAAATAACATTTATACTTTCTAATACTAGAAGAAATAACAATTTCTGCTTTTACTGAAATTGATTAAAAAGAATACGTGCAATTACATACATCTATGAGAGAAATGTAGACAGCTGCCTATTCTAGCATAAAGTTTGCATCACAATAAAACTTGTCTATAGTATAGTAGGCAAAGAGTTTAATAACTAGAGAAGACAAGCCGTGGATTTGCCGGGAGTCGCGATTTGGTTGTCTTGGAAACGTAGGCTCTTCGTCCTTGTCGCAGACCTCGTACCCTCTCTCTCCACTCTGTTTTACAAAGCAACACAGCCGCCTTACCCGGCGCGCTTTGATTTCACAAATACCGTCAATTTTTAATCTTTGTTTTGAATAGCGTTCGGCTTTATTTACAATTACAAGTAGTGTTTTTTCAAATTTTTCTTCTGTTTATAACGTTTAATCTGTTTATCACGAAAAATGTTACTGAGACATTCATTTTAAATATGGTACAATTTAAGAAAAACTTGAAAGAAAAGCTACATATTATATAAAGATCTGGTGAAGTTTATAAATTAAGAGTGAAAGTTCAAAGTACAGTTTTCATCGATGATCTGCGGACTAAATGTACCTATTGTTTTAAACTATATATTGCGGTTATTTAAAAACTACTCAGTGCTGAATTTTTTAATATTTGAAACCTGAGTCTAAACACTGACTTAAGTCCATTTTCACAGTTTTGTAATGTAAAACAACAGAATTGAGTAGTTTTTAAACACCACACAATATATTTTAAAACAATACAGATCACTCGATGAATTTAGTATAAATGCCATCTAAGTTATATTAGAAATGTTAAACTTGTTGATAATAAACAGTTATATATTTAGTAAATATATTTTTGTTTAATTCTCATTTACAGACATGAATGTAGAAGTTCAGAGTAGCAGTTCAGAGCATTCAACTTACTGCTAACGATAGTAATAACTGATAAAGAAAACAATAAAAGGGAAGGAGAATATTTAATAAAATACATAAATTAGACAATAATAACATTAATATGACATGACAAAAAGTTCTTACAGAAATTACAATGATTTGCACAGCTCCGTGCATAAATATACCATAGACGATGAGTGAACCGTCAGATAAATTGTGTCTACCTTATTATAACTAAGTCCTTTGTTTGTTTCTTTTCATGAGTAATTTTACAAAATCTACGGATTATATCGCACAATGGTTAACTGCTTAGCCAAAGGAGTGACGTCTCATCGCCTCACTCTGTACCTTATAAATTGCAAATCAGGCTAGCGAACGTGTTTTGCCTGTATCTGCAACACAATTACAATGAGTACTAACAACTCATTTGGATCGACTGGATCTGCAATAATCCAAGGAATGATGTTTTTGTTGTAGTGAGACCATAACCTAAAAAATGGATCTGTGTTAGTAATTATTCATAAAACAACCTTAAATTATGCATGTACATGTAAGTAAGTAAGTAAGTAAGTAAGTAAGTTTTATTCCGTTTCATTGGACAGATGTATAAAACAGGTCAGTTAAACAAACTTAGCTCATAACTAATAAAATGTAAATATAAAAAAACACATAAAATGTAAGTGTAAAAACATATAAAACACAAAATTTCGGACAAGCAGAGAAACACATAAATAAGTATATAAAAAAATACACAACCTATAAGTAAAGAACATTACATTACAATTTAAAATTAAAAAATTCTTGAATGGAGTAAGGCTCAATATCACATATATACTTGAAAGCTTGCTTCTTGAAACTGTTGAGATGAAAATTATCTTTGAGGCTTGTAGGGAGTCTATTAAAAAATTTTATTGCTGCGTAGTAGGGTCCCTTCTCAGTCAGAGTTAGACGGTGTTTAGGATATGTATACATATTTTCTTTATTTCTGGTTTCATAAAAATGACTAAATTGAGATGGTTTAAAGTCGGGTTTGTTTGTTTTTAAATACATTAAGCAGGAATAAATATATATGCCTGGAACTGTGAGCATGGCATTTTCTTTGAAACACCCCCTACAGGACTCATTAAACTTTTTCTTGAAAATTATTCGTATAGCTCTTTTTTGCACTATATGAATTTTGTACACATCCGTGGAGCCGCCCCAAATTTCGATTCCATACTTGACAGTTGAGTAAAAGTTGGCATAATACACTGTTTTGAGAGTATCTGCATTAAATGTATGTGACAGGATTCTGAGGGCATAGCAGCTTTTATTTAACTTCCGTAAAACATTCTCAATGTGATCGGCCCATTTACATTTGCTATCCATTACGACGCCTAACAGTCTCGTAGTGTTAGAAGTGGGAATGGGTATCTCATTAGAAAAACAGTCAGGAGTTTCAATTGTTGATTTGTGAGTATTAAAAATGACACATGTTGATTTAGATTCATTTAAGATTAATTGATTAAAAGTGAACCAGTCTTTTAAGTTTTCCCATGTCTGAATAGCAGCTTGCTGGCATTCTGCGAAGGTTTTACCCCTTATTATTAAATTGGTATCGTCAGCATAATTTACAATGTTTATTTTTGATTCATCACTTATAACATTTACTAGGTCATTTAAAAATATTATAAAAAGAAGTGGACCCAAGACGCTTCCTTGCGGTACACCATAGTTGAAGTTTAGCACTTCTGATTCGTATTTATTCATGTCTATATATATACGGGTTTTTTGTTTTCTGTTTTCCAAGTAAGAGGCAAACCAGTTTAAGCTAGCTCCTCGAATTCCTATTCTTTCCAATTTATTTAGAAGACAAGTATGATTTAGAGTGTCGAATGCTTTGGACAAATCGAGAAACAGGCCGCAAACGGTCTCTCGACTATCCAAAGCATCCAACACACCATTGACATAATTAACAAGGGCCGTAGTTGTTGATTTACTTTTTCTGAAGCCGTGTTGAAAATTGTGAAAGAACTTAGATTTGTTTAGAAAAGCAAGAAGTCTGTTGTACATAAGAGTTTCTAATATTTTTGAGAAAACCGACAGTATACTTACTGGTCGATAATTTCCCAGTTGATCCTGATCTCCTTTTTTAAATAAGGGGATTACTACTGCTAGTTTTAATGAATCAGGAAAAATCCCTTGAGAGAAAGATGCATTGTAGATGTCTGCAAGTGGGGCAGCTAGTGCATTTATGCATTGTTTCAATAATTTTAATGATATACCATCAAAACCACTTGAAGTTTTAGGTTTGAATTTGTTTACCACATTGCATATTTCCTCGGCAGAAGTAGGGTATATAAACATAGATTCCTGATTTATGTTAATCAGCTCATTAAAATTATTTGTTGGGAGATGTTGGCTCATATTTTTTACTAGATTGGGAACATTTTCAACAAAGAATGTATTGAATTTATTGGCCTGATCGGTATAGTCCTTGTTTAGGGGTAATTTGTTGGATTTGAAGTAACCTACAGTTGAATTAACTAAATTCCAAGTACACTTCGATTTGTTAGATGCATTATCGATCATTCTGCTATAATATTGATTTTGGCGAAAATTATTTATAATGTATAACTAATCCTTACCTTTGCGATAATAAGCTGTTATCTTGTAAATTTCTTGGAGAGAACTTCTTTCACCCAACTACTAACAAATTGGTCATAAACTTCGTCTTTTCAATGCCTTGTACTCATTCTTTTAACTATGCACTCCTTTCAAAAATCATGTAATTACAATATATGTATGTCTAATATTCGGAAATACATCGGCATCTGTACTAAGGTCTTCTTTATTTAAATATATAGTGATTTAAATTGATGGCACCAACTTTCTTCCATACACTGATCCTGTACATCATAAGGTAATTTCGTAAAATATAAATTCATCTCCATCTTAACAAACAAAATTCGCCACATGAATTGATTAAACATAATTGTAGATGTTAAATAATCCAAAATTAAGTTTTAAAACATCACAGAATCCACAAAATGTACAGTTAAAACAACACGTTCGATCGGCGAATTACACAATGGCGGCCATTTGTTTTCCCTCAGGTCTGAAAAGTTATGACATCAGCGCACGTCATACTGTCATTGTATTGCAATCAGCGACATAACCTCGTTGATTGCAATCGTTACCTCCCCTCATGTACTGTGCGACAAAGAGAGAACGAACTGTGTGAGAAGGATGAAAAGCCTACAGTCTACCGGCTGCTTATACATTACGCTTATGGAGCTTGTCTCCTCTATTTGTTAAACTCTTTGATAGTAGGCCTTTTCTATAAGTATACTTTTCAATTTTTTCTTTAAGGATCTTGTATTTAATGCTCTCAGGTTTATCGGAATTTTATTAAATATCTTTATTATTGAATACTGTACATTCTTTTGTATATAACTAAAATTGCTTTTTGTGTTATTTAGATCCATTTTGTACCTTGTGTCATGTTGGTGATTTCGATCACGATCTTCAAACAGTGTACTATTTTCTTTTATAAAGATCACAGACTCATATATATAAGTGCTAATTATGGTGGGAATTTTAATTTAAATTTTTGCCTAGAAGTTTCAGTTTGTTTTAGGTTGAAGGCGTTTCTCAACATCTTTTTTGCAAAATAAATATTCTGTCAGCTTCTGTGCTGTTGGCCCAAAAAATGATTCCATATCGTATTTGCAAATGAACATGTGCATGGTATGCAATTATTGCTGTGTCTACATCGATGTTAGAGGAGAGGATCTTTAGTGCGTAACAGTATTTTGATATATTCCCAGCTAAGCAATCTACATGATATTTCCAGTCTAATCTGTAGTCAATTTCAATAACAGTACACGACTAAAGTATTTCTGAATGTATTTTATTACATTATACAGGGTGTTTGGTGCATCGTATGCCAAATTGAAATGGCCGACAGAAAGTGTTATCTGGTATCCTTTCAGGCCCCTTAACACTTCCCATGCCCTGCGGGATTTTTCATATCGACCTTCCATCTTTTTAATGAAAAAAATTCCAAATTCTACATTTAAATTCAAATTATAAAAAAAGTATGAGGCGTAGACTGCGAATTTCATTTTTATTTTGATGTGTATTGTTGAAGGGTTCTTTTAAATCCAAAATTACTGGCATTAGTCATCTAGTTGTTTTTTTATTCACTCGCAAACTTTCGGAATAGGTCAAATTTAAATTTAAACTTAGAAGTTACATGGCTATAAAAAAAAACTCAGAGCAACCGGGATCTTCCAACTCCCCCAAAAATTCTCTAGTCTATCCTCTTGCTAACGATGTGCCAAATGTCATAAAAATCTTTTAATAACTTCGTGAATTCGCTAAATTAATGATTCGGGTCACATAAGGCTAATATTCAAAATTTCGAATAAAAAATTATATTTACTTAAATTATGCATGGCAAACAGGTAAAATCTGTTATCTCACTCTTGCGAAGTAAAATCTATCTTCTATCTCTTTCTGTTCATTGGTTTTTTGAAATAAAGAAACAGTTACATTTTTATCATTTATTAAACAAATTTAAAAATCTTGCTCAAAGTATTGGTCTCTGTTGCGAATGCAGGCCCGACATCTGCTTCGTATTTCGACAGTTCTTGTATGAAGTCGTATTTCCTCCCTAATTGTACCGAAAGCCGTTTCTATGGGTTGGACAAGAGGACAAGTTCCTCCCTAGTCGCAACCTGCGTCGTGTACGCGAGCTCTTTGGCACGTCCCCAGACATAAAAATCCAACGGAGTTAGGTCTGGGGAACGTGAAGGCCATTGAATAGGGCCATCCACGCATTTGGGAACACATTATCTAGATATTGCCTTACAATAAATCGCCAGTGCGCGGGACAGCCGTCATTTTGAAAAACTATAGGCGTATGCGTAGATTGGGCGGGATGGCCCTATTCAATGGCCTCCACGTTCCCCAGACCTAACTCTATTGGATTTTATATCCGAGGTCGTGCCAAAGAGCTCGTGTACGCGACGGAGGTTGCGACTAGGGAGGAACTTGTCCTCTTGTCCAACTCATAGAAACGGCTTTCGGTACAATTAGGGAAGAAATACGACTTCATACAACAACTGTCGAAATACGAAGCAGATGTCGGGCCTACATTCGCAACAGAGATCAATACTTTGAGCAAGATTTTTAAATTTTGTTAATAAATGATAAAATGTAACTGTTTCTTTATTTCAAGAAAACCAATGAACAGAAAGAGATAGAAGATAGATTTTACTTCGCAAGAGTGAGATAACAGATTTTACATGTTTCCCATGCATAATTTAAGCAAAAATAATTTTTTATTCGGAATTTTGAATATTAGTCTTATGTGACCAGATTCATTAATTTAGCGAATTCACGAAGTTATTAAAAGATTCTTATGACATGTGGCACATCACTAGCAAGAGGATAGACTAGAGAATTTTTGAGGGAGTTGGAAGATCCCGGTTGCTCTGAGTTTTTTTTTTATAGCCATGTAAAGTCTAAGTTTTAATTTAAATTTTACCTATTCCGAAAGTTTGCGAGTGAACAAAAAAACAACTAGATGACTAATGCCAGTAATTTTGGATTTAAAAGAACCCTTCAACAATACACATCAAAATAAAAATGAAAATCGCAGTCTACGCCTAATACTTTTTTTATAATTTGAATTTAAATGTAGAATTTGGGATTTTTTTCATTAAAAAGATAAAAGGTCGATATGAAAAATCCAGCAGGGCATGGGAAGTATTAAGGGGCCTGAAAGGATAGCAGATAACCCTTTCTGTCGGCCATTTCCATTTGGAACACGATGCACCAAACACCCTGTATAATGCGTCGACACAGAATAATAAAACAATCAGAATAGAATCTTTTAGGGAAGGGGAAGTTTCGCACATTTCTAGGCGCGCATCCAATTTGCCATGTTCCTGGGGTAAAACAACTGATAATCCTGTCAAAGATTAGGCAATTAACATGATAGGACAGCCGGCGGAAAACCTTTTATCATTTAGCAATGGCGCCATTGACCTCGACATTTAAATTGGAGTTCTCGCGCAGTTGCCACAATGTGACAATCAGACTGAGAAGGTAACATTAGAAAGAGAGGCCAATAGTGAAAAATGGACAACACTGTCCTGATAGAACGACCGAACTCAGCTTACTGTCAGTAGCCAAGGTCACTAAAAAAACAGGTTGCTTTGTAATACTTGTCACATGAAATATTTCTATGTTTATATGTAAGGTATCTATTTGGTTAGGATAGAGTTGTACATTGAAAGAATAATTTTGAAACTTTTTTCTATAAAATGAGGAAAATACAGCCACACGCAGCTTTCATCAAGGTCTGTATGTGACGTACCACTTGTCGATTTTAATGAGCCAACCTATCTTTTAGTAAGCTTAATCAAATTCATTTAATGCGTAACTGACAAATCCCGAAACCATTTCCGTTGAATGTCGTGTTCCTTTAAATTGGAGTATACAACTGTCTTCGTCTATTTCTGGCGAGAGTGTATCCAATCACAGATGTATGATTTAGCACGTTAAATTTAAAATGCTTCTCCTGGTTTAAAAACAGACTATAATATTTTAGTCTGTTGCTAAGTAACCATCAGAAAACAGTCCGGGAAAGTTTTTTCCGTTCTAAGCCGGGAAAGTAGGTAACTTTCCCATACTTACTGGTTCTAATATAAGTAGTCATTAAAGTGAAATAAGTACTGAATCTCTGACTTTTATCACAACAATAAACAAACAGTGGTTGTCAGGAAACGATTTCATAGGCAATTAGATGGCAATGAAAGAATTTTATGAATTTGCAAACATTCCTTCATTTATAATAATATTGGTAATGGATGCAGGAATGGAAATTAAATCTGATTGGGAAATACCTAGAAAGGGAGTCCCACAAGGTTCCATTTTGGGCCCAATTTTATTTTTATTATATACAAACGATTTACCCAATATTGTTAGGCATGTAACAAATCTCTGCAGATGACAACTCGCTCATTATAAGGGCTAAATCTGAGGAAGAATTAAAAACAGAAATAGTTAGTACAATTAAGACAATGGATAATTGGTACAGAGGGAATAACCTGAAGAACAATATCGAAAAGATGCACCTAATGAAATTTACCTTAAGGACAGAAGATCCTTTTACACTAACTTATGAAAACCAAATTGTCACAACCACTCAACACACGAAGTTCCTGGGTATCCAAATTGACTCACAATTAAACTGGAAGGAACATGTGCACTATCTAGCTAGCAAAATAAGTTCATTTACATATGCATTACGAGTCATAGCAAACTCCATGAATCAGGATGCAGCAATAACGGCGTATTATTCCTATGTAAACTCCAGAATAAAATATGGAATAATTTTTTGGAGAAACTCGGTTGACTCATCTAGAATTTTCAAGCTACAAAAATCATGTGTCAGAAGTTTTTTTCACCTAAAAAGAAGAGAGACCTGTAGTCAAATATTTAAAAAGAAACATATACTTACCGTACCGTGTTTGTATATATATGAATGTGCTTGCTTTGTTAAAGAACATTACCAAGAATGGGCTTGTTCGGCATTTTTGTTTTTATTTCATAAATCGAAAGTGCAAGTATAAATTAATGGATCTGCAAAAAATCAGAATCTTATTCGCACGTTTAGTATCTTAAAAAGTATTACAAATTTCCATGTCGCGAAAAAGGGGCGTGGCCAGGCGCTACGTCACTATACGCATAGACTCGGCGATCTCAATAGACTTGATGCTCCTTATTGGTTATAATTATAAGTGTTTTCGAAGTATTGTTTGTTTTGCTTACTACTTGACAGTAGGGGAGTACAATTTGGTGAAATGTCAAAAAATTACAATTTTCTCTCGCTCCTGCCAGAACGAATTTTCGACTTCGACCCTGCAATTTATGATTATAATTCATCGCCGACCTTCTCCTTTCCGTAGACACATAGGACGAACTTCCACTCGACGTATTTATTTAGTTACCAGCGTTTAAAAATTCCATGTTTTTCGACTTTTCAGGTTAAATTTGAAAGGTCCCAGAAAGCCATTTTTTTTTACGTCACTTGCGTATAGTGACGTCACAAATGAGCGCTCGGTTTTTGCAACTATTACTAATTTCAACTCCTTATATCTCGAGGACGGAAAAAGTTAATAATACGAAATTTTAAGTGTATAATGAGAATATCGAGTACTATATGAAAAAGTATAAAAACCATATAAAAAGAATATCATGGAACAAGCCCATTTTTAGCAGATATGAAACCAGCCATATGTTTAACACTAGAGGTTGTGCAAGATTGGTGTTACGACAACCCCAAACGAATTTCACTCAAATACAGCGTAATGTAGTAACGCAGCTGGTAAAAGTTTACAACAAAATACCACAAGAATATCAGAACCTATCAAGAAAACATTTGAAAGTAAAGCTGAAAACCTATTTGTGTGAAAAGTCATTTTACAGTGTTTCAGAATATTTTACCCACCATTTTGACCTGTCAGTGTAGTGTCTTTATTTAAATGTTTTTATTTTATTTTTACATAGTTTAAATGTACTGTTGCTGGTTATACACCATGTAATTGTAATATCATGTTCTTTTGACTGCACCGTTTGTCGTCCGGGAATGTATTGCTTTTACTACTAGATACACAATATACTATTGTTTAAAAACATCAATAAATTATTGTCTTATCTAATATTTTGAAATAAATAGGACTGTTTAAAAATTTGAACTTTTCATAATAACCAATAGAACAAATTATCTTACAATTTCTTAATCTAAGACTACTTACAATTAATTCCAAATTTTTAAATTGTTTGCATTTAATAAAATATATTACCATTATCAAATTGTAATCACTTCGTATTAAAGTATATAAATCTTTTTTTTTTTTTAGAAAAGAACGATTTCCCAAAGCCAATGTTTACTTCACACATTCCGGAACTCTATTGAAAATGTTAGCCCATATTGGATTGTATAAAGAAAAGGAACATTTAACTGCCAAAAATTATGACAAAATGACCAAAAGAAATTGGAGAACCAGTTTGATTGATAGTTTTGCAACCAACTTGGCCTTCGTCTTATTTAAGTATGTGTTTATTATTTACTACAAAACATTCTTATTAGAAAAAAATATAATTTGATTTTGATGTTTGTTATATTTAGAATTTAAAGAGCAGTCAAAGCATTTACTCAAAACTCGCCGTTCCATATTTATGAATTATGACGTTTGGCATTTAGTAATATCTCTGAGTAATATAAGAAGAAAAAGACGATCGAATTAATATTTAAAAATATACATGTTCTATTTAATAACAGATGGCGCAGATTCGATAAATTTTCGTGTGTCACAATGCTCTCACTATTTTTAAGTTATGAACAAAATAGTGATTTATAAACTTAAAAATAAAAAATATGGATCATTTTATGTTTCACCATCTTTTGATATATGCATTTATCTCAACACCGTGCAAACGCCCCATTGTAATTTTTTTTAATGTAGGAATTTTAATTGCGCACAAGTCACCCATTCTTCACTTTCCTCTACGACCAATAGTTTTTACAGTATTTTAAGAAAACCGATTTTCCGCTCTAATTGTTGATAAAAAACGATGATGCAAATGAACTTCTTTGACTCACGAAATGAGAAGTGTCTCCCATTACCTCTCCCTAAAGCCATTCTGCAAAAACATTGCGGCTACTAATTTATCTAAAAATTCCGTCTGTTTTTCCTTCATTTGCCTGGCCTATAAATGTATGATACCCATTCTTGTTCAGAATTCGTTTGACTGTAGTAGCACTTGAATTTACTGCCTCGGAGGCTTTTGCTGCCAAAAATGTAAAGTTTTCATTGACGGTAATACAAAAAGCATTTCTTTGCCATCGTCAATGATAAGCGGCTTCTTATGTTGGAACAGGAAAATATAAAAAAGTGAAAATTAGGATTTTACTATTACATTTATTTTAAATAGGTTATAACAATTTTTAAATAAACAATTACTTAAAAAGTAAAAATAAATCTTTTCGAATGCCTCGCTGTTTAATGTTAAAAGCAGTAGTGGATTTTTAAGTTTCCATAGAACCACCGCTAATATTAAAAGAAATAATGGACAAGAGTTTCGCGTTTAGCATCACGAAAATCGAAAAATGATGGAAATCAATCCAAACTTCTCTAAAGCACTTTGGAAGTGTCATGATTTTTTCCAAAATTTTCGGGGATATCTTTCATTCTGTTTTCGATTATTAATTATAGTAGAGTGCAATTTAATTTCCATCTTTTAGCCCATTGGCACTTTTAGAGTAAAATAACCTTACCAGATATGTTACTTATAATAATAATAATAATAATAATAATAATATGTCTTTATTTATTTAATTCTATACGAAATACATTAGGAAATGGTTGACAAGAGTGGCGAGATCTAGCATAGCTACTCAGCTAACCGCCCACTAAAAAACTAAAAGTTAACATTAACGCTATGGAATAACATATACAAAGTTGAACAAGTACACAAAATTATAAAGTGTTAGAACTAATTATGAATTCTTTTAGATAATTTTTAAAAGTCGCAACTTACTACTTATGCCCTGTGGATTACGAATCCACTTGTCGTCAAAAAATCGTCATGAATATAAGAGCACAAATCAAAATTTTCTAACTAACCACGTAATAGAATCAATCATGAAGCATATTTTATCCAAATATTAAATTATCTGTAGAATTTCTATTTTTAAAACAGATAAAGAAACGAACTCTTACATATGCCTATATGGCAGAAAATATTAGCTTTGCTAAAATGACATAGGTCTGGCGACTCTGGGATCTTGGTCTAACTGGTTTAATAGTTAAATAAGAAATTGTAAAAAATGTCTGAGAAATGGTTAAATTTTGATAGCAATATTCTTTAACTACAAGTGTAAATATTATTTTTATTACAACAGATCTCATTTTTTAAAAATAATTTAGATACTGTTATATTTTAGATGTGGTGAAGAAAACAAAATTCTAACCATGCATCAGGAGAATATCGTTAGACTCCCGAGCTGTCCCGATGCTGATTTGTGTGAGATGAAAAAAATTAATAGTTATTATACTCAGAGCATTGAAAGTTGTGATTTTAATTCTATGTGTAGTGTCTAAAAAGAAACAAAAGAAACCAGTGAGTATTAATGGGGAACAAAATCTTGATTTTTCTAGAATTTAGAAAGTGATTTTTTTTAGCTTTACAAATTTTATATATTTTGATGTTTTCTCTAATAAATTTTATAATAATATATTTTGTTATTATTGGAAAACAGCTTTTAATATATATATATATATATATATATATATATATATATATATATATATATATATATATATATATATATATATATATATATATATATATATATATCTTTAGGGTACAAGCGGGCGTCCGCCCATGTAAAATTTGCGGTTCACTGGGACTCCGTGGTCACTGGGCGTCCGGTATACGGACGCCCAGTGACAATCCATTATAAAGTGTCAAATAGGGTTATAAATATAGCTAGGAACACTTTCCCGCTAAAATTGGAGGGAGCTCAATTTGCCTCATTTTTGGAAGCCGTATAAAATTTAGTGCAAGCCGCTCGCCGCCAAGGTGCGCTAAAAGCGCCTGCTGTATATCTTATGCCGTTTAAAATCCTCTACTTGTAGGGGTTCACTCGGCATCCGCAACTTTGGCAACGCTGAAAAGCGTTTGAAGATTACTAATTCTATTTGTTTAAGACATTTGTAGTTCAGTTATGTGATTACGAAACTGGCACTATAAAAGCTTGAAATATTTAGGTATTTATTGCGCGCAGCATTATCTTGAGTTCTCCAAAATTCTTTTACAATCTTTGGACATCTATTAACAAAATCCTGAGGTGTAAGTGCAGATTTTTTCATTCTAAAGTTTAAATCTTTAATTGTTAGATGTATTTAGCCGAGCGCGCGCTTTTTCAATTGTTTATAGGTTGGAAACGGTCAACTTTACGAAAAAATGACAAGAGACCATTTTTGGTTTAAAATGGCCAAGAAAACCTAAGAGTGATTTTTGCAATTTGTTTAAAATAATTTTTTGTAATCAATTTAAAAAATCGCTAATTTTGACCCGAATGATTTTTTTTCTTCGTCATTTAAACAAAGGTCTCCTGTCATTTTTTCGTAAACTTGACCGTTTCCGACTTATAATACAAATGAAGAGCGCGCGCCCGGCTAAGAACGTCTATTTAACAATTAAAAATTTAAGCTTTAGAATAAAAATATCTGCACTTACTCTTCAGGATTTTGTTAATAAATGTTCAAAGATTGTAAAAGAATTTTGGTGAACTCATCTAATTCATTTTATAACATTGTATTTCAATCTTGAGAATGGTCGTTTTTGAGTTTTTTCAAACATTAATATATTTATAAGTCGGAAACGGTCAACTTTACGAAGAAATGACAGGAGACCTTTTTTGTTTGAAGTGACCAAGAAAAAACGGAAAAAAGTTCATTTGGGTAAAAAAAAAAGATTTTTGCAATTTGTTTAAAAAAAAATTAGTTTAATCAAATTGGGACCAGATTTTTGCCCGGAAATCTCTTGATTCTTATTCAGGGGCAGTCCCGAACGTGAATATGCAAAAAAATCATATGGGACATTTTTCTCTTACGAAGGCGAGGTTTTCGCCTTGCCTATAGGGGTTTGATTAAACCCTCTCGAGGGGTGGAAAATATTTTATTTTTTCAAATGTTTCGGTTCAAACGCGCATCCCCCGTTTCCGAGGTCGCTGATAACGAAAAAAATATTCATTTTTAGCTTCAACCCCTCCTCATTCAAAATATTTTTATGGCAAAATAAATTATTACCTTACAATTAATTAAATAATAATAATAATCTTTTCTTCTTCATCCGCAGCATAGTGTGGCAGAATAGACAAAATTCGCTCTAAGACTCAATTTTTGAAATATCTAGTCTTTTTTTTAATACTCGGAAAGGAGTCTGGAATAGTGAGTTACTACGGCTATTATTAAATTTTTTGTTTGCATATACTTGATGCACTTGAAAATTCCACAAAGCTCTTTTCTGCAAAGTGCATTGGAAAATTCCGAAAAAAATTGAGAGTACTTCTGGGAGGTTTCCAAACTCTTTTCACCTCTTGCAATTTTTGTCCAAACTTCTTTTTCGAGTTAAAAAATCGCAAAATCCTAAAACTGTGATTTTTTCTCGCTGAAAAATGACTATTTCGGGAAAAGTGTTTAGAACAAATATCAGAAAATCCGAATTTGCAATAAAAAATAGAGGTTCCCGTTTAAAAATCAAATTTGACCTTGAAAGACCTTAATCCTTCCACCCTAAGTCAAAGTGACATACCCCGCCGAACTGCCCCCATCTAATTCTACAACTTTTGTTTCAAACATTTTTTCGTAGAGTGCTTATTACTCGAGAGATATTAAAGTTTCGGGTTAGAAAAATCACCCGGTATAAATATATGTATCTATTTTTTAAATATCGTTCTTTTTAACCTCTATGGGTGTCAAATGACTCCCTTTACCAAGAAAATAAGATCCTGAAAGTATATCCTCTTGTAACTTCTTGTATGACTTAATTGCGTCTAATCTACAACTTTTTTCCGCTGCGAAAATTTTCGAAAGCGCGGCGTTCCCTCTCCACTTCTTCCGAAAAATGTCCACGCACTGTACTGGAACATCGGGAAATCTATTTTATCGGACAATTCGAAAATTGGATTCTACATGTTTCTGTCACATTTTGAAAAAATCAGCTGGTTATCAATAAATTTGTAATAGTTGTATATTTTTATAAAAATTCCGAATTAACAACTTTTACAAATTTATTGATTTTTTCAAGACTGTTTAATAGTAACATGTAGAATGCAATTTTCGAATTGTCCGACGAAATAAATTTCCCGATTTTCCAGTACGACGCGTGGAAATCTTTCGGAAGAAGTGGAGGCGAAACGCCGCGTTTTCGAAAATTTTCGCAGCGGAAAAAGTTGTAGATTAGGCTCAATTAAACTATACAAGAAATTACAAGGGGATATGTATAAATTCATTGTTTGTACGCGGGCACCTAACCTAGACTGTTACCAGAATTCAGGTTACCGAAAGACTACAAAGATTGGAAATTAATATTTTTATCCAACACAGGCATAAAATACGGCTATTGCTTTGGTAATTTTACATATAAAATGTGATGTATTACACTGGTGAGAGAATATTCAAAAAGTCACCTGTGAGTGAATGTAAAAATCGCTATTTTTGGTTTGTAAGTTCTTGGCTCGCTCTTTAAATAAGCAATCAGTTTTCCATATTCAGACATATCCATATTTTCATAAACCTTTAAAGTTGCTTTTAACATTGAACACTTTTTCCACGTTAAAGAAGCTGCACACGTTTTCTGTTTGGCTAATAGTGCAGTCAACGGGGTTTCACCTCTAACTTGAGTGCTAATGAATGGATTTTGATAAAACCTTGTGCAATGTATTTGTAATGACATTAAGAAAAAAGCTAAAAAAAGATTAGAGCAGGAAATGATCGGAAGGGGCAGAAACCACCCCTTTTATCACGGGTTCCGTAACTTGTAAAATTAGGTCAAAAATTAAAAAAAAAAAAACAATACACTTTCCTTTTTTGGCTCAAAATGAGATGTTTTTACTCTTGCAAATTTTTTCGAAAAATGTAAATTTTTCCGAGATATGGCCACTCGAAAATTCCTAAAAGTTGGGGAGGGAAAATGTAAAAGTTGAAAAAAAAATCTGAAAAAATTCAGGTGAACATCGAAATACTGGACTTTTCTTTATTTGCAACTTTTCTGTAAAGTGTGTTTTCACTCGGTTTTTCCGTAAAAACCTGAAAAACTACCCCTTTATTTGAAATGGACTTTAAACATTTCAAAAAGACGTATGCACTGAGGTTTTCTAAACATTTTTTGCCTCTTGGAATTTTTTTGTAATTTGTTAATTTTCCGAGTTATGGGTAGTTTTTCACGATAAGTAATGTTCTACAGTTTTTTCACACTATAAATCTAAAAATGTAATTGTAAATGAAAAAATTATATTTTACCCTTAAAAATGGTTTGACTATATAAGTTGTATATGTTTTTATAATAATATATATAAATCATGCTCATTTTTCGAATTTTCGTGTATTTAATGTCAAATATAGTATATTATTTATCGTGAAAAACTGACTGTAACTCGGAAAATTGGTAAGTAACAAAAAAATTCAATGAGATAAAAAATGTTTGGAAGATCTCAATGCATACGTCTGAATTTTTTGAAATTCTTAAATTAAATATTTTTAAAACGCTACATTTTCAAGGAAAGGGGTAGTTTGTCATGTTTTTCCGTAAAAACTCCGTGAAAACGCACTTTACAGAAAAGTTGCAAATAAAAAAGTCTTGTATTTCGAAGGTACATTCACGTGAAATTTTTCAGTTTTTTTTCAACTTTTGCATTTTCCCTCTAACTTTTAGGAATTTTCGAGTAGCCGCATCTCGAAAACTATGCATTTTTTGAAAAATTCACAAAAATAAAAACATCTTATTTTGGGCCAAAATATTAAGGTTTTATTTCATTTTTGACCTAATTCTACAAATTACAGAACCCGTGATAAAAGGAGTGTTCTCTACCCCTTCCGATCATTGCCTACTCTAATATTTTTTTAACTTTTTTATTAACGTCATTACAAATACATTGCACAAGATTTCATAAAAATTCATTCATTAGCACTCAAAGTAACTCAAATTAGAGATTTTGATCATTAGCGCGCGCCGTTAACTGGACTATAAGAAAATAAGCTAGAGTTACATCCTCGTTGCATCCTCATTGCATCAGTAACACCTCTACGTTTTGCCCAATAATATTCGCCGAATTCCTTGTCATAAGAAGCTTGGGATTTCTTAGGCAGTTTGTTTAAACAAATTTTATTTGCTTCTTTTCTAATTTTTTCCGAGACATACTTACCAACTTTCATCAATTTTTCACAACTAATGATTATTTTTTACCTTTATTTGTTGTTTGTGTGTATAAACTAGTAAACAATAAATGACAATCAACATCATACCATTCCATGAAGTTCCCATTTATAATATTTGCAAATATAAAAATGAATTTGTCAAATGAACGTCAAATTTAAAAATATATTTTTCAAAAATTTCGTTAAGTGTTGGATAAGATTTTCTACTGCACACGTGTGTAATTCCTAACAGTCTCGTGGCTAACTTTTTCTTGCGTGACTAATATGTGCGTAATTACACACTAGTATAATAAACAACTATTACAAATAGTTTTTCTTTTTAGTTCCCATAAAGAGTTTTTTCTGTTGTTTGCCAAATCTTATAAAGAATATATTTTATTAAAAAGATAATGTTTTTAATGTTTTTTTTCATTTACTTACGTAGTAAAATAAAAAATAAATTTTTCAAAATATTTATTCTTAAAATATTATTACCTAGTGATTTTAATATGTATTTTATCAAACAAACAAGAATAGAAAGAGAGTTATTTATCTGTTTCAATTGCATAGTATAAGGGCAAATTACCGCAAGGGGAAGTGGCAACACCGCTTGGAGGCCCAGTAAATCTATATTACTGTTAAAAGGAGGCTCACTTACATAAACAAAGACAAAACACATACAGTGGATACCAAGTTGACCTATGGAGGTAATGGAAGCTGAATTGATCGTTGAGAGTATGTAATTAAATACTCCGTGTATATAGGTGGACTTTTGGTAGGCCAAGTATGAACCGGAGGCTGAGTAAGGCCGTGTAGATAAATATATATATATATATATATATATATATATATATATATATACTCCGAAAAGAGTAATCCGAGATCCATGATATACATGGACAACCTGAGATCCACCCGTTAAAAATTAGTTAGAGACAAGACAATGTGGGCTTTTAATTACGGCAAAAATAGTCTCTAGAATTTAATAAGAGGGGTAAGATTTATCCATTATTGTGAAAGTTATAATTGTAGGTGAATTGCAACATTACGAGATCCGTGTAAAATAGAATAATATGGGATCCGTTGGGAAATACAAAAATATATCTACGTAATTTTGCGACACGCGAGATCCTGCAACGTTGCCCACTTTACGGATCTCTTTTTGTTATAGTATGACCTTATTTACACTCAGTGTATATATTGTCTATAAGTTGTTTCAGGGATGTGCTGTTATAAAATATTGGTTAAACTTAAAAGAGTCTGCTAAATACTTCATACAAAGCAGTTGTATACCAGGTGGCACAGACCATACGAACACTCTTGTAACTTTTGAATGGATCAGTGGACTATTTCAGATTTATTGTAGTGATATTAAGTGGGTTTGATAAGTTAAACCTGCTCAGGGCCAAGTAATTCAAAATATTAATAGTCTAATTGAATAACAAATTTTGACACAAAAGTTCCATTCAAAAATAGATATAGTTCTTAATGAGAAACTAATATCGCTGTACTTGTAGGTACTAAAACCAAAAAAAAATAAAATCGAAATATATATCATATGTGTTTAGGCCAGTAGGATCCACAGCTGCAAAAATATAAAGGTTGTACGATTTAAAAATTTGATTTTGTTGTAAATTGCATCGAAACCGGAAATCGATCGTTTGCGTCAATTAATGTTAAATATCTCGCTGTACCAAATTTCAAAATAATTCCCTCGTCAATTGAAAAGTTACAAAAGTGGACCATCCGGTATATTAACACAACATCAAGACAGACGTTCTATGACCCATGTAATTATTATTCTAGTCGGCCTCTTTTTACTATATGGTACATTTAACAGCACCACGCCATCAATCGCGGTTGCGTGTTAAGCTATTGCCTTGTGAGAGGACTAGATTTAACAAAAAGAAAAAATCGGCTTAACAAGTAGTGTAAATTATATATTATATAAAACTAATATCTATATTGTATGAAGAACTACTACGTAAGTAAATTGTTGTTAGCGTGCTATGCTAGAAAGTTATATGTTTGCCTTGGGTAGAAATATATAATTACTTCCACATCCACATAGTGGAGTGGAAGTATAGTTAGTAATCGTAACAAAAATTTCAATTTTTTTTTTGTTGAAATAGGTTTGGAATATCATGAAGTGTCGAGATGTTAAATTTGAGCGAAAAAAAAAATTCTGTCTGTCGGTCTGTAACTTTTTTTTTGTGCGCACGATATCTCTGGAAGGGTTAAAGATATTGACTTGAAATTTTATACACATATGTACTGCAATGAGATCTGGAACTGAATTGTTTTTTGAACTTATTCGGTGAAGAGTGGGGGGTAAATAGGAGAAAATAAGTAAAGCCACCTGGTAAGAGCATACAAATTTGGGATTTGGTGTATATACTAGAAGCCAAGGCCTCAGATTTTTTATTAATATTTCCATCACCAACCGCCCCCCACTCCATTATGAAAGGGGTTAATAAAATAAAATTGAGACATTCACTTGAAATTTGGTACACTTATACATTATAGCGATATCTAGAAGTAGATTATATTTTGAGAAGATTTTGTTGAAAGGTTGGGGGTTGAATAGAGATATATAGGGGAAAATAAGTAAAGCAAGCTGGTAAGAGTACAGAAACTTGAAATTTGGTGTATATACTAGAAGCTAAGGCCTCAGATTTTTTAATAAAATTTCCATACCCCCCTCACCACCCCACGCCATCAAAAAAAGGGGTTGACAAAATAAAATTGAGATATTCACTTGAAATTTGGTACACGACACCTGGAACTAGATTATATTTTGAAATAATACCGTTGAAGAGTTGGGGATTAAATAGGGTTGAATATGGCAAAATAAGTAAAACAAGCTGGTAAGAGTACAAAAAGTTGGGATTTGGTGTATATACTAAGCCTCTAATTTTTTAATAATATTTTTTAACTCTCTCACGGCCCCCACTCCATTATTAAAGGAGTTGATAAAATAAAATTTAGATATTGACTTGAAATTTGGTACACATATATGTTATAACGACATCTGGAACTTGATTACATTTTGATGTGATTCCGTTGAAGGGTTGGGGGTTAAATAGGGGTGAATATGGGGAAATAAGTGAAACAAGCTGGTAAGAGTACAGAGACTTAGGATTTGATGTATGTACTAGAAGCCAAGGCCCTTTTATAACATATCTGAACCCCTCCACTACCTCCACACCATTATTAAAGGGGTTGATAAAATATAATTGACATATTCACTTGAAATTTGGTACGCGTAGGTATTATAACGACATCTGGAACTAGATTATATATTGTGATGATTCCGTTAAAGGGGGGGGGGGGGGGTGTATTGGGGACAATAAGTGGAGGAAGCTAATAAGAGTCCAGAAAATTTTTGGCGTATATCCTAGAAATCAACATTTCAAATTTTTTTTTGATATCTGCCTCAAATATTATTAAAGTTTTATGACCAATTATTTCTACATGCTAAAGTGCAAATATAGTCAAAATACTTTCCTTTAAAGAGACTTGGATGGAGAATCTGGATGTGGAAGTAGTGATCCCATAGGCAGCGGTTTTTTAAATTGCTTAGTTCTACACTTTTCATGGTTACATACCTTCGTGAATCAGTTATTAATTAATCGATTTATTTGAAACTTAGGTAAGTTGTGCATCTCTTCAAGATAACTGAAAGCACATAAACCTATTTAATTTATTCCATAGAATTAGCGGAAAAATGGAGTCACTTTTTAAGTAAATAGGGAAAATAGGAGGAAATGTTACCACTATCCTTAAAAACCAAATTGTGTCAATTTGAAAAAAAATCATATTTTTATTTTTATTATTTTGTTTAATAACAGAAGTAAACTAGAAATGCTATATTCTTGCACTATTGAGAGGCTATGTGGATGCTAGTGTTACAATAAGAATTGTGACATAAGAAATAGACCAATTCATTTTTGAATGCAGATTATCAATGAAATGCCAAGATTGGAAATTAATATTTTTAGATAGAGTTTCTTTTTATTTTCCGTGAATTGCTTTCTGCTATTTGCCAAATTCTATATATAAAGAATATGTTTTATGCCTATATGCAAACAGAAAATAATTTACTTTAAAATGTTAGAAAATACTTGAAAGTACTGGATTATCTAAATGATTTATTCATAGACGTACATAAAAAATCCAGAGATTAAAATACCATATTCCCATGTATTTTAAATCGTCGAACACGATTTGGGATCTAAATTGCAAAATTTCGCACATTTTTTTTAAATCGCGACAAACATATTTAGGCATTAAATACGATGTTTTTCGCGATTTAAAAAAATGGTGAGAAACTTAACAATTAGCACCTCAAATTCGTGTCCAGCAGTTCAAAATATATGGGAATATTGTATTGTGATATCTGGAATTCATCAATATTTTTCTGAAAACTCGGCCATAATTAGCACAAACGAAACATGTTTAAGTTTTATCAAAAATTAAATTTTGATTTACAAGGAGACCAACAAATATGGAAATAATACACCAACTGACAACTAGAAGAGATGAAAACATCAGGGGAGTTCGATCTCACCTGATACAGGAGTTAATACAAATTTTGAATGACAATAAAATGAATGAAAATAAAAATAGCGAATTGCACGTTATCTTGGACTATAACCAAACTGACGGGTCTGACATATGCATTAAGTCTATTTTGACATGAATTATGTTCGATAAAATTAATTAACGCACACAAAATTCACGCAACGATGAGTTTTCAAAAAGACCGCATAGCTCCTGGTCTATTATGGAGATACTGTAATGAATGTATCAGTCAATGGTTTTTGCCTTCTATGTATCTATAAAATAAATATCTTTTACCCTATTAAAACTTTATAGAGAGCCATACCCAATTGCAATTCATACACAAGGTCCCAGATACAATTTTTATCATTAAAATAAAATGAAAAGGCGATATTAGGCAAACAAATCTTGGAAAGAGCAAAAGTAATGCTTTGTTTCGGGTATAACTTTTATTATGATTTTTTAAAATATTTAGGTATGCCACTAATGCTCAGAAATGATAAATTCAATATTTTTTACCAAGGGTTTGAAACTTTTGGTGTCAGTTTGGTTAATTTTTTCGGATTTAGCAATTTTTTAGGAAATGTTTAAAGCTTACGTATTATAAGTGTATTAAAATTGCAGCGTAAAAATAAATCATTTTGTGTTATACCTAAGTAATAGAAGAATTAGATTTTATTTGTACCCAAACCCGAAGCAATCACATATATAACCAAAAATCGTAATTATTTTTCAAATACGTTCCCGTTAGAATTCTGTCCTAATTTAATAAATTAATTAGGTACGTAAACATTTATTTTTTTTAAATAGACCTTTTCAACAAAATCCAAGGGAAGTCACGGACACGAGGTCTTCTTTCGAGACTTCGCGCAAGTTTCTCCATAAAGTACTTAAACCACCTTACAATACTGAATAATTAACACACTCTGTGTCATATAGAAATTAATTATTCTGCCTAATAACGCAAACTTTTACTTCCTTGTTTTAACGCTAAATCGACATGTCGTTTACTTCGTGTTCAAGTTTCCATTATCATTGCACTCGTTCTAATTTAAAATCCGTTGCGTTTAATATTATTTGGTTAAAAGCTGATGTACTTATATAAAAGCAAAGGTATTTGCTGCTACAAATAAATCCAAACATCATTGCCAAATTTCGGATCTCGTTTGATCTTAAAAGGTACCTGTTTGCTAAATACATAAGTAGCATCTGCGCCACCATACTGTCAAACACAGAACTGCTACGGTTTTATACATGGGAGAAAACAAGGAAAATGAGCTCCGCATAATATGTTGCCTATAGCATCCTGACACCTTAAATACACCAAGTAATAGACAATTACGATCTGAGATCCGGGCATCGGATCTCATGATCTCACATTCCGCATGTATATACAAAAACTGATCCCACATTCCGCAATCCGACATATATATATATATATATATATATATATATATATATATTGATATTTAAACCATCATATTAGTTAACAAGATTGGATCCATCGCAAACTTAGATCTAGACATGTAAATAAAGGTTTTTCAATTAAAATCTTCTTAAACCCTGTTTAAATACTAAACTACAACTCTAACAAGGTTGTTGACACGATGTGGCATTTTTTAATAAGCCGATGACAACAGACCATCTTCTACTTTGAGAGAAGAGCCATAACATGAAGAAAAACAAATCCAAGTGCAGTGTAACAAGTGAACATTTAACTGGGCACGGGCGATCTGTCTCATTACGACACCATTGCACAATTTAATAATATAAATTGGATCACTTCCCATCATTTTTGTCCATGACCCCCCACTCTTGTCATCAACGCGTGGGCTACACTTAGTACGAAATAAGTTAGTTCTCGACTATAGCGTGCGAATAGGTCAATTGTTCAAAAGTTGCAAAATAAGATTATCTGTTGTGTTATTTGTTTTCGTATTCAAAAGTTCAAAAAGATTGGAGAAATGAGTACTGCAAGTTATTTAAATTATTAAGGAATTCATTTAATAACACTTCCAGTTGCTTCCAGGGCAATTTTCCTAGAAATAGTACAAATCTCAATGAATTATTTGAATCATTACATTATCATTATGTGTGTAACACCATGACAATATTCTTTAATGTTTGAAACTGTTTCCTAATCATATGAATTTTGTGCTATGATTATATTACAACATAGGACATGACATAACCAACAAATTCAATATTTAGTTTGGTACGCCGCGCGCCGGTGTTTGCTACTCGATTTTAAAACTGGCGCCATTCCCCTCTGTGCGCGTGGTCTTTGCGCACTCAGTTTAGTCTAGAGCATAAAAAACTAAACCAAGTCCCATTTTTTCTACATACAGTAGATAAGGAGTGAGTCTGCTGTATATTTCTCTACTGTGACCATTGGAAATAAACTGCTTATTTATTAGTTACTAAACCTGGAGCTAACTAGGCATTTGTAAAAAATGTTAAAATATCGAGTAGAAAATATGCAAAATATTCTAATTAGCCTCAAGTTACTGATATCAATTCTATAATTGTTATCGATGGCATGCTGAGAAACACTAGACTATTTTCAGTTTTTTTTCATTTTTGACAATGGTCAAATGTTCCTTGAATCTTGTTATAATTGGAAATATCGTTTGTCCAACATACTTCAAATTATAATCATTAATTAATTTCGTAAATCCCAGACCTTTGGTTTAATTCAATTTTATCCTTTGGGTTGCCCAAAAGGTGTTACAGTAAATTAATTGCAATATTATTTAAAAGATTTATTAAAACAAAAACATGTACACACCTGAGAATATAATACTGACAGGAAGAAATACAATAAATATTATAATTCTAAATTAACAATAACGAAGTACCTCAAGCTTTTACCTCGGGTAACTTTTTCAAAACGCAAATTCCATCTAAAGTAGGCGCTAAAACTTCATACTGGTCTGTTGCTAATTCAGCTCTTTCAGCAGATGCTAATAACACTGGTGTTGTATGAGTGTGTATGCCAGCTATGGTTTTAGGAGTGCCTGCTTTTCCTACGATATCAACTGCTTGGCCAACACGCACAGTAACTGAGAGTGTATCTAAATTTTCATCCAGGGTTAGTAGCCATCGTGGTTGCATCGCAGCAACCAACATGTAGAGTAGATAATGTGAACGGTTTAATATAAGAGTATGTGGTTCTAATAAAGACACTAAGGGCACTAGGAGACCTAAGAAAGAGAAAAATACAAAATTAGGTACATACACTCACATTTTGTTTCTTCTAAATATGGAAGTAAAGGCTTCAGTATAAATAAAGTAACTGCATGATATAGCTTTTAACACCGTGACACAATGTACCTGTGATTAATTTGACGGTAAACAACATACAATGGCTATATGTATGATGAGCGCTTCAAAAGATAATAAAAACTCAAACATCAATGAACAGTCCAAAATGATTCACATTTGAAAGCAAGAAGGAATGACTGGCTGATTGGAAGAATGAAAAAAGGATTCTCCACCAAGAAGTCTAACTTATGACGCCACTACCAAACAGTTTTTGGTGGATAAATGCATCTCTGTACTAGAGAACTCGCCATATTCACCAAATTTGGCACCATCGGACTTTTTCTTATTCCCAAAAATCAAGAGTGCTTTGAAATTAATTCATTTTAGTTTGTGGAGGAGGTGAAATACAAAACGCCAGGTTGGTTCTAAAAGTTAGTTGCAGCACTGCTTCAAATGATGAAAATTCCATAAGGGTAAGGTGTAAGATTTTTACAATAAACTATATATTGTTGAGGAGGATTTATTAGTGCAACATATTATTTACACTGTGTTTGCATAATTTGTAAAGTTAGCTATATTTCCCAGTATACAGGGTGTTTGGTAAAGCAATGCCGACTCTGAATAGGAAAGAATAGGTTATCTGGCCACACATACCATTATGCAAAATGCTATGATTGTTTTATAATGCTGATTTTTTACTATTAAGTATCATTAATTCAATTGTACCAGAAAGTAGTAATAATCTCTTGGTATTTTATTTTTGTTTTTCTATTGGTGTTTTTTTTATATTTATTTATTTATTTATATTGTATTATATTGTACAAAATGTTATATTGTCATTGTATTGATTGTAAATAGGTTGCTAAATAAATACTTACTACTACTTTTTTAATCTCTATTTTTCGTCATTTATGTAAATATTATGCACTTAATTTAACTTTTGATATTCTGAAATATGTTTTTCGATTACTTATGCGAAATAAACAAAAAAAAAATAATAATAAGTTTCTGTTCTGGATCGGCATCGCTTTAATAAACACCCTGTGTATAAATATTGCTAGGAATGAAATATTAAAATAAAGCAAATAATGTTGATACCATTTACGTTTTCATCAGAAATGTCTAAGTTTACAGACTATTGGCAGAATGTCTACTAGTGATGTGGGGTGGAATTTTTCCGTATAATTGTGCAGTGACTTTTGTATTGTATTCTATGCATCAATTTTAAAAAAAATCTTTTCATGAATAAAGAACACATTGTTGCTTTTTGCAATTGTTATTAATTGTGACTACATAAAATTTTGTACAAAGTAAATGCAATTTTAATAAACATTATATTTATTTACTGTGTTGAAGCCATTGAAATTATTATATTTATTTATTTTCAGGCACAGTTTTAAATTGGATAGCTGACTATTTAACTAACAGAAAGTAATAAATAAAAATAAACTCCATTGAATCATCAGAAATTAATAATAATTTTGGAGTTCCTCAAGGGAACGTTCTAGGCCCCCTTCTTCTTATCATATATTAATGATATGAATTACCACATCGATTCTGAATTTCTGTATTTATTTGCTGATGATTCTCTTATTTCTACTAGCAACACAAATTTAACTGCTGCTATTGACAAAATAAACAGTGAATTAAAAATATTGAAAAGTACCTTAATATCGGAAAACTCAAACTCAATGTTACAAAAACTAAATTCATGATTTTGTCAACTAGACAGAAATGTGCATACATTAATATAGATGATATTAACATAAATAAATATGATATTAAAATTGAAATGGTATCAAATAAAATACCTTGGATTTATTACCGATAACAAGTTAACATTTAAAAGCCATTTTAATTATACTCGAAAAAAATATCAAAGAAAGTGTTCTTTTTCTCAAGGGTGGCCACTAATTTGTCAATGAATACCAGAATCACAGTCTATCAAACTATAATTCAACCACATTTTGACTATTAAGCTTCTTTATTGTACTAGTTGGACAAAAATAGCAAAGCGTCTCCAAAAGCTGCAAAATAGAGGAATGAGAATAATACTGCATTGCAACCGATATACTCCCATTAATGATGCTAAAATGTGAATGCTTCTCAGTAGAGTTAAGAGCTAAATATTTACTATGGTATTTGTTTATAAAATTTTAAATAAACTCCTGTCATCATATCTGTATGTAAACATTACCTTCAATAATGAAATTCATCGCTACCTCACGAGAAGTAGGAATAATATGCATATTAGTAGAACCTATACTAAAAAATCAATGAATTGTCTGTTCTTTAAAGGATTAATTAATATAACAGTCTTCCAACTGAAGCTAAAAGCCACTAAATAATACAGGGAATAGAGACATTGCAAAGTAAAAAAATAGAGGAGGATTTTTGTATTTTCCTTTTGTGGTTCTAAACAAATATTACTCGGGGTCAAAGGTCACAAAAATGTTTTCTTTTGCAAAAATCTCGTTGACGGTCACTTTTATCGAAAAAATAGTGTTAATCAAATTTGTAGCTTAGAAAATCGCCTACAAAAACATTGTATTACTTTTTTTGTAAGGCTAACGGTTTTCGAGAAAATTCAATTAAAAAAATTGTAGCGTACAGTGTGCACTAGTGATAAATTTAGTTGTGGAACTAGGTCTGACATGATCATTGAGCAGTCTCTTATGAAGTTTATCACTAGTGCACACTATACGCTACAATTTTTATAATCGAATTTTATCGATAACCTGTTATTACTTTACGAAAAAAAGTAATACAATGCTTTTTGTAGGCAATTTCCCAAGGTACTAATTTGATTACCACTATTTTTCAGATAAAACTGACTGTTAACGAGATTTTCACGAAAAAACATTTTTGTGACCTTTGACACCAAGTAACATTTTTAGCAGCACACATATCGATCTAGCTTTCCGGGAATTTTGCCGAAGTTTCACCTTTTTTTGTCTTTACTCCCTGAATTAAAAATCTTTTAAAAGTAATTTAAAAAAGAATCTTACTTTAACATTTTTTAAATGTATGTAAATTGTATTTTTTTTTCTGTATGCGCTTTAGATATTTTATTTATACATGTGTTCTCTTTATGTACGTTTTTACTTATTATTATTAGCTACTTTTTATATAATTACAAATGCGTTATTATTATAAATTAATGTGAATTAGGTTGTACCTATTTAAATAAAGCTATTTCATATTTATAGGTTATTGTTTGCAGCTGCTTTACTAAGGACACGGATTTTACAAATTATCACCAAAAAAGGAGGCTAATCGTTAAAATTTTACAATTGTTAAACATTAGTCAAGTAGAAATAATCGTTAAGTAATTTTAGAATGAAAAATATTTGCCGAAAAGTTGAAAAGTATTTCTGATAACGGTGATAACGGCACTCAAAGCTGGAAGGCTTCTTGGGTGGTCATTGCATAACATAATAGGCTGCGGTGGATCCCAATTTTAAATTTAAATATAAACTCAACGGAAAAGGCAAAATCTCAAAAACATCAAATTTTCAAACATTAATATCTAAATAAATACATGAGTGGAAGGTCGTATCATGCCTCTATGGAAAAAGGAAAATGACATTTTCTCGGCATCGTAAATTCCTCCGGCGAAATGGGAAACTCGGCTCGGCACGAACGAATTAAAAACTACTTTATTTAACAAGCGTGGTATAATAATAATATCTTTATTTTTCATAGGACCTTATTAAAGATATAGAAATATAACCATAACATTGTAAAACATTGTAAAATATAGTAAAACACATAACTCTAGACGAAAATATAGTGTAGTAAACAGAATACAGAACAATAAATAAGGACAAGAATTGCTAATATAACTAAGTACGCTCCTGAAAACTAGTACAACTTAAATATACATTTATGAAATAAAAGCTGTGACTGATTAAAGTGGCTCGAACTGTTCTCTTAAAGAGATGAATGCTATTTATATTTATATGTTTTTAGAGAGTTTTTATATAGCTTGATGGATGACGTTGGTGCCATTTGTTACTATTGACAGTTTGTGTTGGTGAATCGTCAGATTTTGACTGATCCTTAAATCATGATCAGTAAAGTTATCCTTGGGAATATAGTTGTCATAATGAAACTTTACATAAGACACACATCTAAGTATGTAAAGGGATGCTTTGTTAAAATATCGATTTCTTTGAAGAGTTCTGCAGGAATGACATAGATTTTTAAAGGTCATAGTACGTAACATCTTTTTCTGCAATATAAGGATTTCATTTATGCGACTGCAGTTATCCCAGCAGATAACACAATAATTAAGGCTAGATTGTACATATGCATAATAATACATTTTTAATATATTTATATTGACAAATTTTCTCATCTTCCATATAAGAAAGCAATGTGTAGATAATGTGATTATTCCATGTTAAATGAGAGTCGATATGTAGGTACTTTATAGCATTGTTTTGTATGATGGTTTTATTATTAGCTCTTACTAACAAGTTGATGTTAAGCTGCTTTGTAGAGAATACCGTTAGGTTGATTTTTGATAAATTTGATAAATTGATAAATTATTTAAAGCTAAGCCATTAGTCGAGCAATAATTCTCCATCAGGGAAACTGTAGTATTTGTTTTTGTAGATAATAGATTGATGTTATTACCACTGTCAGCGGTAACTGCATCATCTGCGAATAGGGAAATAAATGTGTTGTGTAAAGAGGGGACAACATCACTGAAAAATACAGTAAATAATAAGGGGCCCAACACACTCCCTTGGGAAACCCCGTAGCCACCTGTCTGGGGCTAGAAACCTAGTTTTTCCCATTTTGGCTCAAAATTACTTTTTGTTGCCGATCTACCAAATAAGTTTTTAACCAAGTTAGAGCGTGCCCTCTAACACCATACCTATTAAGGTTGTATAGTAGCAAGTCTTGTTGTATCATGTCAAATGCGCGTTAGTTCGAAGAAAACACATGCACTTTTATTTTTATTTTCAAAACTATTTAATATGAAATTATATAGGGATAGTAGGTACTGCACATAAGTTATTGACTAGGCCGCCGCGAGCGCTAGTAGCAAGCTCCTACTTTCTGCCGATAGTCTATTAATAATTCATATATTAAGTTCAAAATCGATAGATAGATAGATAGTTTATTGATGCTTTAAATTATAAAATTTTTGCACAAGTCAAAATACAAATGTAAAATAGTAAAAAAACTTGAAAAAACAATTAAAACAATTGGCCCACATTATACCAATGGACTAGAATGAATATAAAAGAGAACTCTTACAAATAAAACATATTATACACTTATTTATATAACAAATGATTCCATAAGACGAACTTTACATACATTATTACAAGTTAAAAATCAGAGGTTGTCATCCCTGAATTTAAAAATTCCTCAAATGTGTAAAATGCTTTGTTGGTCAAGTATGTTTTTATTACCTTTCTAAAAAGTTTGTATTGGAGAGATCTCGCAGATTCTGGTAACTTATTATAAAACAGCGGAGCATAATACAAAGTAGCATTCCATGATTTTTTTAATCTTAGATAATCACCCTTTCTACGAGTATTGTGATTATGTACGTGCTGTGAAGTTGTTTGATTTTTATTTTTGGCATAGAGCAGGCATTCGAATATATATTTAGATGGAAGGGTCATAATATTTAAATGTCTAAATGAGTTTCTGGCATCTGAACGGTACTGCAGTTTGGCTAATACGCGTATCGCCCTTCTTTGTAGTGAAAATATTCTATTGGCATGTGGGGAGTGTCCCCAAATAAGTATACCATAGCTGCAGATGGATTGTACAAGAGCATGGAATGCTAGAGTACAAACCTCTTGGGCTACGGTATTAGCCAGGTTCTTCAGAACAAATATGTTCCTTGAAATTTTTTTGGCGATGTGGTCTACATGGATATCAAATTTTAACGTGGGGTCGAGATAAATTCCTAGAAATTTGATTGAACACGGGTTGCTAACTTCTTCATGAGTACGTAAAGAAAAGATCATATTTTCTGTTTTACTTTCGTTTAGACATAATCGCTCTACTGCGAACCAGTCTCCAGCTCTGGAGATATTAGAGGCCTCCATGCAAATTTTTAGTTCTGCATAGTCCGTGCTAGAGCAGGTAAAACTTGTATCATCCGCATATAACACAGCACTTTGTGGGAGTGCTACTGTTATATCATTCATGTATATTAGGAGGAGCAATGGACCAAGAATTGACCCTTGCGGGACTCCATGTCTATTAATCCTATCTTCCGAGAGGTTACCTTCGTAACTCGTGATTTGTATCCTGTTGTTAAGGTAACTACGTAACAACTTCAGGCTTAAAGGATGGACTCCATAGTGTTTTAATTTTTTATATAATATCTCGTGCGACACACAATCAAAAGCTTTTGACAAGTCACAAAAAGTTGCCCCCACAAATTCACCCGCTTCAAAGCCCTCGATTATGGTCTCACAGAGTTTATTTATAGCCAATACTGTGGATTTGTTTTTCCTGAAACCAAATTGCTCAGCGACTAGTAGGTGGTTTGACTCAAAATATTCCTCAAGTTGATTTTTTAATAACAGTTCAAAAATTTTTGAGATTACTGGGATCAGTGCTATCGGTCTGTAGTTATTTAAATCGTCTTGGTCACACTTTTTAAATACTGGAATTAATTTTACTATTTTAAAACATGTTGAATAAACCCCTTCTTTGATAGATTGATTGAATAGTTTTGTTAGTGGAGCAACTAATAAGTCAGCAAGTGATTTTATTAGAGTTATATTTAAGCCATATATGTCTTTACTATGTTTGTTTTTAAGGTTACTGATGGCATTTCGGATCTCAATGAAGGTAACCTCCCTGAAAGAAAAGGATATTTCTTGTCCAGTAGTATTTGCTCTCCCTAGATACTCGTCAAATGCGGTAGCAGGATCTGGTATGTCAGCTAAGATGTTATCAGCTATATCTATAAAGAAATTGTTAAAATCATTTGCGTGAATGTCCGTCCGTCCAGTGCTGGAGACATGTTTTCTATTTGTATTAATTATGTCCCATGCCGCCTTGGCAACGTTGTCAGAATTTTGAATGGACTTTGTGTTAGCTCTCTGTTTCGCTTCATTTCTGGCTTTTTTATATTTATACTTATATCTCTTAAGACTATCAGCAAGATTTACAGTTCTAAAATTACTATATACATCATTTAATAATCTTAAGTTTTCTCTCATTTCTCTGAGTTCCTCATTGAACCACGAGATTTTAGTAACCTTACCTACTTGAAGCTGTTTTTTTGTCAATGGGAATGCAATATCTCTATATCGTAAAATTGTGTTTAAAAAGGTCATGTTTTTCACCGGCATTCAAATTAGAATTTAAAAAAGGCCACGTTTCGTTTGATAATAGATGATACAAGTCAAATTTTCCCTTTGTGGTTATTGGGCGGGAGAAAATAACCTCAGTCTTGTGTATATGTTTATGTAGAACACTTATATCTACTCCTATATTTACGGCACAGTGATCTGACAGTGAAGGGTTAAAAACATTGATATTGTGATTTAATATGTCAACAAAGTTTATCAAAATATTGTCGATGCATGTATCGAGTCTTGTATTTTCAAAAACTCTATGGACAAAGCCATATGAATTCATAGTGTCTAAGAAGTTGTGCTTATTTGCATTGTTGCAGTTGAAATGCATATTAAAATCTCCAATTTCACAATGCATTTCATTTGATAACATGACCAAATCATGTTTTGGTACATATTTGATATCATTTTTACATAGTATTATTGAACCACCGTGGATATGTTGTTTCCTTGCAAAGAAGGATGCCACAGCGTAGTTCTGCACATGTAACACTTCAATTTCTGCTTCGCACAAAAATGTTCACTAAGACACAACACATCATATTTGTGATTATTGCATACCAGCATCGCTTCCAGTTCCCCTACTTTTTTCCTTACCGACCGTATGTTGAGGTGTAGGTACGAACAAGTACAAAAATGTGAAGTGCATGGTAAAAATAATAGATGTTAAGTAAACGTAATATATGTTCGGTATGCACTGTTTGATGATCAGTAATATAATGGAGGATTAGATAATTTTATGAATGTTAGATAGAAACTGTGGGCTTCATAGTAAAATTCACGAATTTTCGGTAAATATGATCGACTTGTCGGGTGAATATTGAGGATGCTACATATAGGTACCTGTTAAATTAATATTTTTACTGCTAGTTGAGTGTAACTAAATAATATCTAACCTGCCATCGCTACAGGATCCACTAACATCCGATCAGTATGCAGCGGATTCAACGTTAGTGTTCCTTTTCCCATATGCACCAAACCTTGAGCAATACGCACCATAAATAATTGGGAAGGATTTTTGCTATGATAAACAGCTAACTGCCGTAAACTGGCTGCCAGACGAGCATTATTGGTACCAGCCCCAATTAAACCAAGACCATAAATAGCATTGCAAGCTACGTCATCATCTGAATCGTGGGAGTATTTGGTGAGAACATCAATGACACTCAGTTGTGGATTTGACACGGAAGAGAGAGCGGTAGTTAATGGCACAACTTTTCTTACCGAAGGATCTCCGTAACGGCCAACGTGACCAAAAATGCGATGAGTCATTTCTGCACCTAAAAGTAAACAAAAGTGTACATTTTTCTTGTAAATGATTTAATTAGTACAATATAATTCGCTTCATAGGTACATCTTATAGTCTAGGTGCCCGCCGACACAGATTACACATATCCTCTTATAACTTCTTGTATGGCTTAATTGCACCTAGTCTACCACTTTTTTCCTCTGCAAAAATTTTCGTAAACGCTACTTTCCCATTCCTACTTTTCCGAAAGACAAGCATTTCCCATTGTACGAAAAATTTATAGATACTGTACTTTTACAAAATTTAGTCGCAAGAAAACTTGATGAAAAGCGAGAAAAAAATTGTCAGACAAAATTTTTGGAGCGTTAAGGATGTCTACCATCCTAAACATGCCAAAATAACGATTTTAAAAAATGTATTGTTAACCAGCTGATTTTTTCCAGATTGCTTAATAAAAATATGTAGAATCCAATTTTCAAATTGTCCAACAAAATATATTTTCCGATTACCCACTCTGACACGTTGAAATCATCGGTTTCATGACGGCCAAAACTGTATTAATAACTGTTTGAAATCATCGGTTTCATGACAGCCAAAACTGTATTAATAACTGTCGGACAAAAAAAAAATATTTGTCTAAGACCTGTACCTAACGTGGTACAAATGGCAGATAAATATATCGCAGCAAATTTACATTTGGACAAAAAGACAGCAATTTTTCACCACATTTATATATAGTCCGGGTAGGAAAAATATTATGATTCCCTTTTTTTCACTTAATCTTACTTCATATAGTTCCCTTATAAAAATCTGTCATCCGCGGTCATAAATTGTTTAAACAATTTTTATGAAACAAATTCCAAAAATTAGTTTTTACTCCTGAACAATATTTTTTAGATTTTTTAGACCATTTTAAACAAAAAAGGCTAAATAATATTATTTATTTTTTATTAATAAAGTTACAAAATTTAGAAGGTTAAGAACTTTTTAAAACAACTGCAATTTTTTGGACCACCACTTTCCTTCCTGGTGAAAAATGACTTTCTACAAAAAAAAACTGTTTTTCCGCAACCATTTGTTTGTTTATGCCGAAAATTATAAACAAATGATAAAACGTTGAAGTAGGAACATTAATACACAATGTCGCGTTTGCTGTGCGATATGTGGCCAAAATTGCAGAAGTTATTTATATCCTGTCTTTATAGTATACATTTTATTCTTCTACCATAATTATCTAGCTGTATTAGTGCCTATTTGTATATTTGAGGTGTGTAAACATTCTCTGATGTATTTTGACATGAATAAATTATCTTATCTTATCTTAAGTTACAGGTTTTAATTTGATTTTCATTCCCCCCCACCTAATCGACCTAGTGACTTCAAATTTGGACACAGTACTTTGGATCCGACTATCTATTGGGGAAACAAATAGCAAGTCGCCAAGTCGCTTTCTTCCCCGCAAAAAACGTGAGAACGGCTCTCGGTACGTTCTCGCCGCAGCGAAAAATCCACATCCAAACCTTCAAATTGTAATATCTCGAGAACCATTGGACCGACTTCGACAAATCAAAGTTCGGTTTATGCACATTTTCGAGCCCTTTATTTTTACCCCATACAATTTTTCGATCCGAATCAAACTAAGCGAGTTATGTCAGAAAACTGATTTCCCGTCGCCTACACTAGTCACCACAAGTTTCAGGAGGTCCGAGTTTATAATAAGTATCACAAAAAAAAATTTAAGAGAAAACGTCACTTCCAATGATTTTGCGTGCCAGGTCGACCCCACTAATTCGGACAATCTGAAAATTGGATTCTACATATTTTTATTCAGCAATCTGGAAAAATCAGCTGGTTATTTAAAAGTGGGATGTACCTACAGTTATAAACGCACACACTCCACACATTTCTAGATAACTAATTACAAGAAACTGGTTTTTTAATTTTTCATGTAAAAGGCAATATTTTACTGTAGGCCAATTTATTTATTATGTTCTATACTTCATTCAAAAATAAAAAATGAAAATGTTATCAATACATTTTTGGCCATCATGGAACCGACAATTTGCACGCATCATTAAAAATTTTCTATAGGTAGTAATAAAAATAACAAGTAAAAATTCATTCGATTCTGTTATTTCTTCATTTTTACACTGACTTCAAAATCGATGAAATTTTATTTCATAATTTTTAGTGTGCTATGTATTATTGCTTGTTATATTTAAAATAATTTTTTTTTCATCCTTTTAGTGGCACAGTTACGGAGTTATGGCAGTCCTATCATGTTCACCTTTTATAATATTTTTCTTTTGACATCAGATTCAGTATGAGCTACTCCGAAAATACCCAACTAATTTATGTCCAATCTGCTCCTCATTCATAATGTTGAAAACCAAGAAAATTTCCATAAAATGTGATAACTTAAAGCTAATTGAAACCTTTGTCGAACACATTTCACAAATTTTATATACAAAGTGAGGTAAAAAGAGATTCGAGGAAATTAAGTTTATTATCGTAACAATTTTGAATATTCCAAAAATACCTACCTACAAATTTTAATGCAATAATTCGGTAAAAAAGTATCCTAACTTACTTCATCAAGTAGCACATACTATATTATTTAGTTCTGAAACTGGATACATCATGATAAACAAAATCGTTCATACCAATATCTTCTCCTATAGACACTACAGCGACCGCCAGAGTGGCCATTGCTTGGGCCATGGAGTAATCCCATTCCGGTTTCTTTGGTAACTTAATTCTGGTAAAACTGTCTTTCTTCTCTTTTTTCTCCAGCTTTTCCTTTTTATCTTTTTTGGGTACTTCAACTTTTTCACCTACTATATGCAGCAGTTCTTGAATGATTAAAACATCACCAGTACCTGCATAGGCACACATCAACAAGACCGTTTGTATAGTGGTTTTGAAAGGCTCTTCCAGGACATTCATTGCCTCCGTTGGGACTTCTATAGCGTCACGAGCACCAAAGTAACAAAGTGACATGCCTAAGCTAGTTAATCTCATATAGGGCGATTTTAAAGGGTCTGTATTGTTCAGCTCGATAATTTTATTGAGAATCGTATTAGATACTTCATTGTCGTGTCGTCCTAGCGAAATTAGACCACATGCCAAGCTAGATATTCCTATTATCTCAGTGTTACTTGATGTAGTTATTATAGGTAATAGTAGGTCGAGTACATCATCTCGGTTAGTACCTATAAAAATAAAAATTTACATATTTCTAATAAACTGCTGGTCACTTAAAACTAATGTAAATTTCTAGGGAAAATATCTTCTAAACGAAAGGGTATATTAAGATGCGGTTTTCGAGACTTCATTGCAAATTTGATCTTAAATTAACTGGCTTAACCAAGACAAAAATATAACAGAAGGAATATATAGGATGTAAATTGATGCACCCTTACAATTTTGCATAATTTCACTGATTCCCAAACTATAAAAAACAAATGCATTTTTTTTATTTGTTACATTAAGATGATTTATGAACTGAACTATTTTAATTATGTTCCTATTTATTGAATTGTAAAATGAAAATGGCCCTGCCGTATACTAATAAATAAATAAAACTTTTTGAACTTTATAGTACGGTAGCCCATCGACAAAAGTGGCTTCGGGTACCGCAGTTGCCGCCGCTTGGTGGAGAGGTTGTAGGCATCTGTAGCTACCATTTCCCCCCAATGGCAGGTCATGTGAACGCGCTCTCTTTGAGAGAGAGACACAAAGAACATAGGGCCGCTTAAATGTTGCCAAAAAATTTCTGAGAAAATTCAGGCAAAAATAAGCATCTTTTGTTTATTAGTTTAGGGTGAAGGAAGCATTGCAGAAAAATACTCTAAGAGCCAAAAGTTGCTTATTTTTGTCCAAAGAACACTCCTGCCGGTTTTCAAAATTTTCTAGACAAAAATAATTTCGGCCAAGAATTTCCTTACATTTTATTTTCTTTTCTTCAGAAAAACCCCATGTTCTTTTGGCCAAATAAACAATCGTTGCCTCTTAAACTTTCTCTTCAAAGTGCTTCCTTCTCCCGTAAAAAAACTACAAAAATATGAATGAATAATCTTTTCATTATTTTTTTCCACTTTGGAAAAACCTCAAGAGACAAAAGATGCTTATTTTTGCCCAAAAAATGTGCTTGAATTTTTTCAGAATTATTTGGCAACATTTAAGCGGCCCTTTGTTTTATGCATCTCTCTCAAAGAGAGCGCTGTCACGGGACCTGCCGTTGGGGGGAAATGGTAGCTACAGATACCTACAATATCTCCACCAAGCAGCGATAAATGCGGTGCCCAAGCCTTTTGTCGATGGGTTATTAGTTAGTAGGTAATTTCACTTTTAGAGTAAAATATATGACCTTACCAGGTATGTTACTTATGTCCTGTAGATTACGAACCCACTTGTCATAAAAAAATTGTCATGAATATAAGAGCACAAATCAAAATTTTCTAACTAGCCACACCACATGGTAGAGTCAATCATGAAGCATATTTTATCCGAAAATCATTAAATTGTTTGTGGAGTTTCTATTTTTAACATACATAAAGAAACAAACTTTTACATAGGCTTATGTGGCAGTAAAAAACAAAAATCTTCATTTTCTCCATTCAACTGCAGCTGGAAATTAATTACTTCTCATCTACTTTTCCATTCACACGACGATATCTCTTAAACTATTATATTTATCAAAAAATATTTTCTATACAATATTTTCCAGATTATAATGGTTCTTACATCAGATTTTTTTGGGAATTTAGTAACCAAGATATTTAATAATGTGTAGCGCGATATCAATTTTCGAAGCTTATCAGCGGCATACGTTGCAGATTTTCGCTTTCCCATTACTTTAAGACTGTTTCAATAACCCGTACTATCCACCTGCAATGGCCTATCGAAATAGATGGGCTCATTTAAAATTCAGTGTAATATGGACCTACATAAAATTTTTATGTAATAGATACATTATAAGAAACTCCCTAGTACGCTGCTTTCAAGATACTTTCAGCTGGTGTATGTATTTTCTCAACAAAATTTTCTGCCATATAGGTAACTGATGTATGTGCTTTTTAGAAGAAATTAAAATGGAAAGTACTAATAATAGCGCAAGTTCTGAAAGTGAGATTGAGACAAAAATAAAATTTATGTAAAACAGATTCGTATGAAATTGTGGTTAATTTGAATGAAACTGGCCCCTGTAAACAAAGGTTTTAAGAAATCTTTTGCAACATTTAATGATTGTTTAAAACTCAGTGAAAAAATAAGTACGGTGCCAGTAAAAAGCGATCTTCTGCTTCACATTTGCTTTGTTTTTAATTTTTTCCACGGAAACCAAATCGAAAGGGTGCCAGTGTGATATATCGTTGAAATTGGAATTTCAACTGCTTTTCAACGGTTAGATTATGAATTGTAAGTAATAATAAAATAAACAACCTGTGCCAAAACGGCACTAAACGTAATCCAATCTCAACCAAAACCTTTTCAGATCTTCTAGAGCACTAAAGAAACCCCCCATGCAAATTTTCATCCAAATCCATTCAGTAGTTGTGCCACTATCGTGCTAACACACATACACACTCACATTTTTCAAAAACCACTTTTTTTTGTTTTCCTGAGACCTCAAAACGTAAAGATTTGATGTTATCTAAATTTTCGATTTTGGACCAATTTTAGTAACCTCCCACAATTTTGTGGGGAGATTAATAAGACTATTAGTCCACCAAAATCCCATACTTTTCAAAAGAATTTGTTCATTTATTTAATTTAAAAATAGACAATTTAATGATTTTTTTTTTATAAAATATGCTTCATAATTGACTGTATCACATGGTATGGTTACTTAGAAAATTTTGATTTGTGCTCTTATATTCATGATGATATTTTTACGACAAGTGAATTCCTAATCTAAAAGTGCCAACAGGATCAAGAACTAAGCGACTTTTGTCAACACAAGCGCTCTAATACTTGGGAAAATCATTTTAGCAGTTTTCTTTATCGCTCATATCTCTAAAAATCCATTTTTTTTTTTTGAAAATGGGTAATAATTTATTCACCAAAAATCATATTTTCACTATCTCATCTAACATTATCTACATACCTGCATAGGCTAGGCCAATGCCTAGAATGGCCCCAATCTGCAGCGTTTCATTGTTCATGTTTACATAATCGCCCAAAAGTGCCAGAGCTGGATCACACTCATTTCTAACCCTACAATTAACTATACCCAGTGCCAGTAAAGCACCTGATTTAATATAGTCATCTGACGTGTACAAATATTTATCGATTGGAGTTAGTCCGCCATCTACGTCCCAAAGATGTAACAATCCTAAAGCTGCCGTAGCACATAACATGCCATGTTCTTTGTTGCGATATATCCATTTATTCCCTCCTTCAGTAGTCAGAAGTTTGTCACAGCCAAATCCAGCATTTACGAAACCATTTACAAAAGATGAAGCCAAGTTTTGCCGTGCGCTATCCATGTTTTCTCCTAATATGGTGATACGAGGTGGCAATGGCTCTAGCCAAGCTTTATAGACTTCCTCTGGAGATTTTGGTTCCATAATGTCCAGCTAGAATTTAATAACATTATGAATAGTAGTACATATTAAGTAATTGTGATAATAAGCCTACTACTGCATTTGTCATCAAGGAACCTGACTTTATTTTGACTTATGTATTTTATAAATAAAGCGTAGAACTTATCATAAGAGGGTTCGAGAGTGGCTGGCGTCAAGGGCGGATGTGCCGCAGGACGCTCCTAAAGAAAACACAAAAAGAATCGGTTAAAACTCTGTTAAACTCAATCAAGTCATCGGTAGGTAAAAAATTCTGCGTAAAGTGAAACATCATAATAGAAGAATAAAGCACTTACCGAATTAATAGTTGAAAAATTACACGTTAAAGTGTTGTTAATAATACCAAAAATAAAGTAAACATGTGCCTAGTGGGCTGCTGTTGAAGGAAACAGACCATACATTTAGGGCCCCAGGTACCCTTTCAAGTGGATGGTTATTTGTAAAGAAGGTTGAAATGCTCGGAAGATAAGTTCTAATTAGTAGTATTAGTTTATTAACCCTTATTAATCGTCTAATTGAAATGACATACAGGGCGTCCCAAATGTTCTCCTAGCTCTCGTTCTTACTTTCTGCAGAGTTTTTTTTATTTTGCTTTATCTTGGCAGATCGGTACACAGGGTGTCTCACAGGTTCTCTCGAAGCTCTTCCTTGCACTTCCACTGTGAATGGCTGTTTACCTATGGAATGGTTAATAAATGGGAGCTTCTTACAGCGAGTTAATGTAACATACGTCTTGGCAAACAAACAAAATCGATGCACTGTTTCTGGGAAGCATGAAACCATATCTGGACGCAAGCGGGTGGGAGGGAAAGCACACTGCTGGAGGCAAAACAGAAGACTCGGAAGAAGAATTAAAAGAACCGTGGAAACTTATAAGGAGTATGTCACAAACACCTACACTCCCCATCCGATGATGATAGATGGAAACTTAAAAGAAGCATGGAAACTAAAACGATGCATCTCACGAACACCTGCACTTCCCATCCTATATTCCTACCTCGTGCGTCATGTGGCTCTTGCTGCTGACAACAAGCATGCCCCATATCCAATCTCTTGGCAAACGAACAAAATGGATGCACTGAACGTTGAAGCGAAAACACAAGTTTTTGTAAGCATGGAACCATATTTGGACGCAAGCGGGCAGGAGAAAATGCACACTGCGAGATGCAGAAACAGAAGACTTAGAAGAAGAATTAAAAGAAGCATGGTGTTGGTTTTGGTGTAAATTAAATTACAAAAACTGTATTCACTTCTAGCTGCCTTAGACTAAACAAATAATTATGTATCAATAACAGGCTCCAGCTTTATTTTTGATGACGTTCTTATTATGCTTAGCAAACATATTAATGCTCTGAATATTTCTGTAACCATACCGACAACACCACGACCCTATATCAGACATAAAAAGCTCTTGAACTGTAAAGACGTAATAAATAGAACTTATACATTCACAGTGTTTTATGATAAAACCATACCTTCCTTAAGGTTATGGGCCCAGTTACCGCATGTTATCGCAAGTGAGTGTTTATTTGAAACTTAAGCTAGGTACGTCGCTGAAAAAGCACATGATAAACATTGACGAAATGGTACGGGATATGATTGCCAGTGGCGGGGAAGTTAGTGAGACGACTAAAGTATGGTACACACTAAACTCTTTGCCACCAAGTTATGCGCAAATAAAAGCTGCAATTAAAACTATGAGTGACGATAGACTTACGCTAGCATTTGTGAAAGGAATGCTGTTGGAACATGAAGAGTATCTAGTACGAGAAAATGCTGATACAAGTATGAAAGCCCTTCATTTTCGCACCACAACTGCACATGAAAATAGAAACAGAAAGTTTACGAAAAGTAATCAGCCTGTGTTTAAAAATCGGCAAGTAAAAAAATGTTTTTATTGTGGGCGAAAAAATCATCTTAAACGAGATTGCTATTTTTATAAGCAAAGTTTAAAGGTACATGACAAACATAAGAAGAGAAACAATCATGAAGCCAATGCGTCAACAGCGGTAATTGATAAATCATTTGCTTTTATGATTTGCAATGAAGAAGAACATGCTTCAAGGCGTTTTGGACTGGACTCCGGAGCAACAGAGCACATCATAAAGGATTTCAGTCTTTTCACCGAATGCGAACAGCTGGAAGAGCCAATTCGTATAACTGTGGCGAAAATAGGGACTGTCATCGAGGCGACACATATCGGCAGGATAAATGTCACCACTTCACTCGGCTACAATGGCGAGCTGAAGAATGTCCTCTACAGCAAAAGTGTACCAACCAATCTCATCTCCGTAAGGCGCATCCAGGAGGCTGGAATGTCGATATTATTTACGGAAACTGGACATGTGGAGGTCATTAAAGGAGATACAACAGTAATTAAAGGTAAGCGCATGAATAATTTGTATATTATAGAATTAATAGTACAAAATGCGCACAAAACAGCACGGGCTGTAGGTCACGTGGCTGAGGCGAATATTATTGATAAAAATAAAATGTGGCATGAGCGTTTGGGTCACATAAGTAAAGAAAAATTTACAAAAATTAAAGTAAATGAATTAGCATCTGATAATGTTTGTTTAAAGAATATTAAACCTATTGATTCGCTATGTGAAGCTTGTATTAGCGGAAAACAAGTGTGTCTTCCTTTCGCCAGGATAAAAGATAAAGAGTATATACAAAGGCCTTTATTTGTGGTGCATTCAGATTTGTGTGGGCCGATTACACCATCTACCATAGATAGCAAGAATTATTTTGTGAATTTTATCGATGATTATACTCATTATACTGTAACTTATTTAATGACACATAAATCAGAAGTATTCACTTGTTTTAAAGATTATGTTGCAAAAAGTGAAGCTCATTTTAATACAAAATTGGTCACTTTGTATAGTGATAACGGTAGCGAATATTTGTCTGGCGAAATGAAGGAATACTGTAAACAAAAAGGGATAACGTATCATCTTACGGTGCCATATACTCCACAACAAAACGGAGTGGCAGAAAGGATGAATCGAACATTACTAGAGAAGGCACGTGCAATGTTGCATAGTGCGGATTTAAATAAACGTTTCTGGGGTGAGGCAATTTTAACTGCAACCTATTTGGTGAATAGGTCACCAACAAAAGCGATTAAGTTCAAAAAGACACCGTATGAGATGTGGCATCATAAAAAGCCAAAATTAGGTCATTTAAAAATATTCGGATGCACGGTATATGTGCATAATAAAACGAGAAAAGGTAAATTCGATAGTAAATCGTCTAAAGGGATTCTCGTGGGTTACGTGCCAAATGGATACAAAATTTTTAATCCGGAATCAGAAAAATTCATAGTTGCACGTGATGTAGTTTTTGATGAAATAACATATAAAACATCAAGGCAAGGATTTGACGACGTTGTTAAAATTGGTAGTGAAATAAATACAGATAAATATGTACAAACAGGTACAGAAAATACTTCAGCAGGGGGTGCTGCTGATTGTGAATCTGTAGGTAAAATCACACCTGGCCAAACGGACGATAAAAAGTGCAAACAAACCCTTGGTGAAAAAGGTGTCACTGAAAATTGCACTCAAGGTCAAACATCCTCAGTAAAGGATGTCTCTGAACCAACCAGTATGAGCTCAGACAGTGATAGTGAAAGTCCGTGTACCTTTACAAAAAAGAGGAAATTAAATAGTGTGCAGGATGTGAGAAGGAGCGAAAGGCTGAAAAATACACCAATAATTTCATATAAAGATGATGATTTCGATATTAATAATTACTTAATAGGTGATCAAATGTTTGAAAATAATATTCCCACATGTTATCAAGACGTTTTCAAAAATGTGCATAGAATAAAATGGGAAAAAGCTATAAAAGACGAGTTAAAATCGTTAGAACAAAATAAAACGTGGACATTGATACAGAGGCCAAGTAATGTAAACATTGTCGACTGTAAATGGGTATTTACAATAAAAGCAGACAGTAATGGAAATTTGGAAAGATATAAAGCCCGATTAGTAGCGCGCGGTTTTAGCCAAAGAAAAACATTAGATTATAACGAAACATTCGCGCCGGTTGCGCGTATTGGCACATTTAGGTGCGTGCTTGCGTTAGCAAATCAATTTCAGCTTTTTATTCACCAAATGGATGTAAAGACGGCATATCTTAATGGGACTTTAAAAAAAACTATTTATATGAGAGTGCCTGACGGTGTTGTAGTTCAAACAAATAATATTGTATGTAAACTAAATAAATCTTTATACGGTTTGAAGCAGTCAGCTCGATGCTGGTATGAGTGTTTTAATAACGTAATGATTGACAGAGGTTTTATAAATTCGTCAGCAGATCATTGTTTATATTTCTTAGACAAGGGTCATGTTCATAAAAACATCTATGTAATATTATATGTGGATGATTTAGTCATCGCCACAAAAGATATAAATACAATGAATAATTTTAAGAAGTTTTTAATGAAACAATTTGAAATGGTAGATTTAAAGGAAATACATTATTTTCTTGGAATTAAAATAAATAGATCTGGTTCTGAAATTTCACTCGATCAAAGCACATACTTAAAATCAGTACTAATATAAGGTTAGGGGTGAAACACCCCCAAACTGATAAACAAAACTAATTAATATTGCGTATGATTAAACTATATTGAAAATATCTACAATACTTGTGTGTGTATATGACAGTCTAACAGCGAATGCCCCGTATGTCCTCTTATGAGTTCCCAACAGTCCATGTTTATATTTCTTAGGCACCTCTCACAAATCCATAACCCAAACAAAATATGCATCCAACGACTATTTATATTTTAAATGTAAACAACCTATAACATTCGGCCATCCTGCTCCAATTGATTGTCCCCAATCAAATTATACTCATCCTAAAAACATCCAGTACGTATAAATAATAAGAACAAAAGTGTTACAGCAAATAATTAGTTATGCGTTACATTAGGCTTTTAGCTGTACAAAATACAACAGGCATCTAAGTATTCAAAACACAAAGCAAATATAAAGAACTAAAGTTAATACTAAGCAAATCATTCTCATGCTGTTATTCGGTCATGTGATCAATTAATCATGGAATTTCATTACCAGTTCGATCAATGGGCACACCATGTGATCTCATCCCATCAACCTAGATCGACAGGGGTTCGGATACATACACAATTCAGCTATATATACACATATATACATGCATACAATGTATACATACATATACACATATATACACACACAAAGATATATATCCTCATCATGCAAATTTCATCACATGACCTATCAAGTATATCTACAAGCATTATGCAAATTCTACCATATGGCCTCTTCGAATACATCGCAGTATTCTCATCGTACCTAATGCACGGACTTTCGAATACATCACAATATTCTCATCGTGCCTATTGCACGGACCTTCGAATACATCACAATATTCTCATCGTGCCTATTGCACGGACCTTCGAATACATCATAGTATTCTCATCATGCGTATTGCACGGACAATGTTTTATCTCTAAACTTTTATTGTAAACAACCTCACGTATTTCAGACAGACTACTACGTTACATCTGTTATTGTATCGCTGTGTGGTTTATATGCAAACAGTAATTCAGTAGGCGTCTAGCTCATGACTTTGTAAAATGTGCCATTGAATTCCCTTTTTTTTTGAAATTTTATCATCATCTACATTATAGTCTGTTGTAGACAATTTTTGCTTCAGTTATTAATTATACCACAACTATACCTAATCTCGCTAATTGGTGAATCACAGCTTAGTTAATTTAAATAAATTTTTATATTTGTTCCATACCCAACACGTAGTAGTCTTATAGTTCCATCTATCTGATAGATTATATCCCTTTTGGCATCAGTATTTCAGGTAGTTAACGACTGATTTAAATTAAATGTTCATTATAATATGCAACGAACTGTTTATTATTTTGTCTTTAATTTGTATTAATACTATTGTCAATATGCCTAACTTGTTTAATAATAGGGTCTAGGCATATTCTTTATTTCTCCCTCTTTCTCTTTTCGAGCAGTTAATCAGAAATATATAACTTAATTATTATTAACTTAATTTAGGCCAAATGTGCTCTACGCACATTTAATTGTGAACTTCGCCTTTTTTTTTCGGTAATTTGATTTTTATTTTTCACTGCTTTGATAACTACTGTGGACTACTATTGAAAATAAAGACATTATTATTTTATCTCTGATTTGAAGTTTGAATAGGATGGAACAATAGTGACTTTCTTATTATTATTTTTTTTTTTTATACATTGAAATTTAATATTATTACATACATACATATGTACATATATATATTTTTTTTGTTCAAATAATAATAGACAGTAAGTTTTCCGCAACACACTGTATAAGCACCATCGTATTGTTTGCTTTTTCTAAATAACTTAAATTAAAACTAAATCGATCTTTAAATCCATTCTAAATTTTCAAAGTTTACACAATTTCATTATCTGTATGGAAGTGATACCACAATGAAGTTATCTCAGTACTGTTTATAATATAACGATTACCTAAATTAAGGTCTCATCTGTTGGTATCCTCGTATTTTGTGTACATTTGGGTATGTTTTTATAATCATAACTGAAGAGTGTTAGGTAAAAGTACGTCTGACTAATAAAATTCTATCGAGTATTTATAATACATACACTTTGGTTTGAGTTGGGACCCTCCTATTAAGAGATATGTTTACAGTACATAGTCAATTTCAGTAATACATAACAAACTATTAAACCAATGAATTCTCAACTACCTGAAAGATACTTGTTTTAATTTTATTTTATCGGCTACGACTTTACCTACAAAGCCTATCACTGCCTAAATCAACAAAACCCAAAAACACGCATTTATTTATTTTAGCTGGTTTATAATTGATTAAAAATACTAAATGGCTTACTTCATAATTTCATAATTAATAATACCTAATTGTTAAACTTGAATTTTTTTTTCAAGAACGTTTTCTATGGTTAAAATTATAGAATTTCTCGGCTACCATAGAAAGTTAGTTCTTACGTACACAATTAACCTCTTCACAAGTAACATGTACATAACATAAGTACGAAATCAAATAAACAAACACAATCGCAATAAAAGGTAATAAATGATTAAATAATTTTTCGTATTAGGTATAACTTAATTAAACAGAGGCTCGATATTTCATACATTAATCCCATCAGTACCAAAATAATTTATGTGATACATATGTTTTGTTTTTGTGTTTCTTTTTTCAGCATGCCTCAATTTTAAACATTGGCTATATGTATTGGCTGCTCTCGTTGAGGCACATGAGGTATGGAGGTAAAGAGTAGAGCACTGTGTACATGCCTTTGGCGGTTTCGTATCTCTATAACAACATTCTCTAAGCTACGCAACGCTGATGAGGAGCAATAGCCCCGAAACACGTATCCGTAAACATAGTGTTGTTTCTTCCTGGGGAGTGTAACAGTCATTCTTGGCTTAAATTTTATCGAACTCCGTCAATTCTTTCACTCTTTTGTAAACATTATCTGAATGAAATCATAATCCCAAAATAAATTAAATGTAATTTTTATGCAACACCAAATATGTACTATTTGATATTATTTAGACCATATATGTAATGTATAGGTATACATATATAGGTATTTTCATATACATAGACACATATACTGAATATTCCCAAAACGTCATGTTGGAAAGATTTGACGTGTCAGGTTTACCAACTAGAAGAATATACATTCAATAATTAATTTTCCTCTATAAAATTACGTATAACATTTTTGATTGTCCTGATATTTTGGAGTAAATGAATTTACACATACTTCGTATAAAAAGAAGAAATTGTGAAATATTTCGTCTTTCTACTCCCTAAACTAATTTATAAAATTTTCCCCGTTGTATTTTATATACAGAAATTTTAACTAAACCACTGCAAGATAAACTTGATATGTTCAACTATAGTATTCAATCAATTAAACAGCCTGATTTATAATATGTACAATATAACATTTACTTATTGGGCTGTTCCACTGTAGTTCTATTCGATTTTAATATGTCTGTTTTATATAACTTCGCTGTAATATTTCCCACCCTGTAATTGGTTACTTGTTCGGTGGTTGCACCTAAATAATAAATAAATAGACATCTATACACAATTTAAATGTCGCATTGCACTGTACTGTACAATCTATCTCCTCTATAGTGTTCTGTTTGCAGTTTATATGCTCCTTAATATATGTACTTATATTTAAATTATATTTGTATATTATTTATTCTCTACTGCATAAACAAACCTATTTTATTATTAAGGGTACCTATTGTGAGGTACATGTTTAACAGTTTCTAAAATTTAACACATTTTGAGTCAGCTTTTCTATTCGTCCCAAAGATAAAAGCGAGCAAAACAATAATTTTTTCATAACCAGTCATCATCCATCTACTGACAGATTATATTCAAATGAGAGCTTATCATCTTTAAATAACTTCAGTTATACGTGCTGTTTTCTCAACCTTCTATATTTATTTATAATAATTATTGAACCTGTACTTACAGCACAATGTAACACCTGTAATTCTCGAGCCATGTTCTCCACAATTTGGGGCGTTGTCAGGGAATTTTTTTATCTTTTCAAATAATTAACATAATCACTATATTAATCACAAGGTCACATCCCCACTTCTGAAATATAAGGTTAGGGGTGAAACACCCCCAAACTGATAAACAAAACTAATTAATATTGCGTATGATTAAACTATATTGAAAATATCTACAATACTTGTGTGTGTATATGACAGTCTAACAGCGAATGCCCCGTATGTCCTCTTATGAGTTCCCAACAGTCCATGTTTATATTTCTTAGGCACCTCTCACAAATCCATAACCCAAACAAAATATGCATCCAACGACTATTTATATTTTAAATGTAAACAACCTATAACACTAGTAAAATTTAAAATGAATGAATGCAACCCAGTCAGTACACCGTTACCTATGAAACTGGACTATTCAGCATTAAATTCAGAGGATAACTATGATGCACCTTGTAGAAATCTAATCGGCTGTTTAATGTACGCAATGCTTTGTACGCGGCCAGATTTATGTACTGCAGTAAATTTACTAAGTAGATATCAAAACAAATGTAATAAAGAACTTTGGCTATGTTTAAAGCGAGTATTAAGATATATAAAAGGAACGATTAACATGAAATTAATATATAAGATTAACGAGAATTACAAAGAAACATTAACAGGGTATGTTGATGCCGACTGGGCAAATAATGAATTAGATCGTCGAAGTACAACAGGTTGTTTATTTAAAATGTTTGAAAATTGTACAGTAACATGGATTACACGACGACAAAATTCAATTGCTGTGTCCTCAACAGAGGCAGAATATATGGCTGTATTTGAGGCAGTAAAAGAGGCGTTATGGATTAAATCTTTGTTAGTTAGTATTAATGTCAATATGTCAAAACCAATAATATTGTATGAGGACAACCAAAGTTGTATAGCACTGGCAAATAATCCAGTTAGTCATAAACGTTCTAAACATATTGACATTAAATACCATTTTATACGAGAGCAAGTAGAGAACAACACTGTCTGTTTGAAATATTTGCCTACAGGTCATCAGGAGGCCGACCTACTGACCAAATCTCTACCATCACCTCAGTTCAGCGATCTAAGGGAGAAGATGGGAGTGCAAGAAAAATAGAAAAGGAAATTCTATGGAAACTTTAGTTATAAGTTGCTTATTAAAAGTATTGTTACTCAATTAAATAGTTCATGGTCTGGTTAGGTTTTTGTGGGGGTTTTTCCTTAACCCTTGCAACGAATGTTGGACCATCAGTTGTTAAGCTCCCCGTAAACTAGCAAATATAAGTTCATACATTTTTTGAGGGGGTGTGTTGGTTTTGGTGTAAATTAAATTACAAAAACTGTATTCACTTCTAGCTGCCTTAGACTAAACAAATAATTATGTATCAATAACAGGCTCCAGCTTTATTTTTGATGACGTTCTTATTATGCTTAGCAAACATATTAATGCTCTGAATATTTCTGTAACCATACCGACAACACCACGACCCTATATCAGACATAAAAAGCTCTTGAACTGTAAAGACGTAATAAATAGAACTTATACATTCACAGTGTTTTATGATAAAACCATACCTTCCTTTACATGGAAACTTAAAAGAAGCATCTCACAAAAACCTACACTTCTCATCCTACATTCCTACTCCATGCGTTATGTGGCTCTCGCTGCTGACAACAAGCACGTCTCATATCCAATCAAGCGTATGCAGCTGGTCTGGCGGTATATAAAAACATCCAGATTGGATATATGGAAGGGGCAGCAATGCCTACCTTACGCTGGAAAATCAATCAATCAAACCGAAGAACTTATCATAATACTCTCCAGTTAAACGTTATCAAATGTCAATATATTCTAATTGAGTCAAACCATAACATAAATAAACTGAAAGATTTTTCTATTAAAATTAATAACGAACACATCTCAACTGAGTAGTTAAAAACTTGAGGGTTGTTTTTGACCGTCAACTTGAATTCTACTCATGTCAATCTAATAACTCGTAAAGCCAATTTAAGTCTAACTTGTTCGATTCAAAGATTTGGATGTAGGAACAAAGATGCTAGTTAACAATTTAATTGTCACCACTGCAAAATAATTGAGGGGACAGTAGCTCAAGGGGTTGGCACGTAAAACCCTGCTTATTGAGAAATAATTTTAATTATAAAATTATCCCCAACAAGAGATTTGGACTCCACAATAAATAGTGTTGTTTCTCTCTAGTCAGCACAAAATTCTATTATGTCTTTAAATCTCTTGATGATTGTCTTAAAATCCAAACAGATCTAGATCACTTTTTAAGCTGGTGTATGAAAAATTACATGTGTGTGAATAGCAACAAATGTAAAATGGCCCATTTCTATAAATGCCAGAATCCTATTAACTATAATTAAAATATTAATAAAATTACTTTAGAATCCCCTTGCACAATTTGAGATCTTGGCATCACCTTCTATAAAGACCCCACTTTTATTGAACATAATAACAAAGCTCTGAGACTATTAGGGTTTATTAAAAGGTAACAGATAAGCGACCTACATGCTATAATGACTTTATCACACACTAGTGCGCAGTATATTATACTAGTGTCATATGGTCTCCACACTATACTTCTTATATATATCGTAGAGACTACAAAATAGATTTACTAAATTTTATGTTTATAAAATGGGTCTGCTATACCAAGCTTTTGATTCTCATGTAAGAGTAGACCTAACAGATTTAAAGTTACTAGAAAATCGTAGGAAACTTACCCTTCTCTATATTCTACATAAAATAATCAATGGTTCTATTGACTGCCCATCTCTTTTGAGTAAAATTAATTTTCATGTTGGCTCTTACAACACCCACCACAAGAAACTATTTTCTATTATACTTCATAGGACTAACTATGGAGAACAAGCTTTTTGTGATAGAATGGCATCTAAATTTAACTACAATTTCGCTACATACGATCTATTTGGCACCAGCTTATATAGCCTTAAAAAAGCTGTCATGAGACATTAAATAAATGTGCTTTTTTCCCACTTGCGTCCTTTTCATTTTTGTTGTCTCATATTAATCTCTATCTGTGTGTGTTAGATATAGTTTTTATTTAATTAGGTATGAGTTGCTAATGTACCAATTGGAATTATATTTAGTTCTGTAGTGTACTATGTCTAATAAATAAATAAAATCATCCTGAACTTTCAAGGACTTACCTCAGTGACTTGAGAAGTGGTTAAGAAAACATTCTATTCATTTCTTAAGAAATGTACAGAGCTTTGTCCATGTTACTCCCTACATCCATGACTTAGGCTTACTTACAACAGGAAGCTAGTTTATTTTACTATTGACTATGGTAAGGTTTAGGATAAGGTTAAATGTTTTCTATAATGCACAATAAATATTTTATTATTATTATTATTATTATTATTATTAAATGTTTGACCAGGCAGAATAGGAATTTCGTATCTGGGCAATTTTATTCAATAGATTATACTGTGTATATTGTAAGATTAAATTTGTGCATTTCCAATTGTAATGTTACTGAATTATTAAGGTTGAAAAATGTCAAAAAATTGGATTTTCCGATCTCTAACTTCAATCTCTGCTAAAATGGAGCCAAAAAGTGGCATTTATTTAATACTGACCTATTTCCTCTATTAAGGCATTAACCTTAGTAGTGATTGGCGTCAGAAGACAAGCCATCCCCAACCTGGAAATTTTGCTGAATTTCTTCTCGTAATAAGAGTAGCCTAACATCTTAAGATGAGGTACTGACTGCATTACGTTGCCTTGGAAGAATGGTATATCCGCGACACAATCCTTGCCTAAAATGGCATAGCTTTCACATATACTCTGATGTACAAGCCATTAGAAGATAGGATAAGATTGATGTATTTCTTGGAGGTCGCCATTCCAAGCACTAACTGCGATTAACGTTGTAGTCTATTATCATAGGGCTCAAAAACGACCACTCGCATCGATGTCTTGCTAAATTCTAAAACGCTTTATTTTATGAAAATATAAGCCAACGGATGCCTTGTTGGCATTTCTGAAAATGGATTTTTTTCCAGTAATCCACAGTTCAAGATGGCGACTAGGCCGATTTTTCAAAAAATCGTATCTTCGGCAATAATTGATCAATTTTCAATTTAAAAAAAAATAAAATGCTTACCAAAAAATATAATTTACGGAAAAAAAATACTAGAGTTAAAAATATATAATACCTAATGGAATATTCCCAAAAAAAACTAAAGTTCTTTTTTTTTCTTAATTCCATTTTTCTTATCTTGAAAACAATAGTCCATATGTAATAAAATTTCAAACAAGAAATGTGCAGAATTTTATGCTGAATCCAACAATATAGAAATTTATAGGTATTGATTAAAAAATAACCTTATAAATGTGAAAAATGTGATGTGCACCATCGAGTCGACCCATTTCAGTTGGTATAAGCATATACGTTTTTTCTCGAATAGCACGTGTTACGATCTGTTATTATTTACACTGCACTTTTATAATTGTTGCATATTCTATACAATACTCTTCGCATCTTTATCGTAAATAATATTAGTTTTGGATATGTAATCTAATTGCAAAATATTATACAAGAAACTGATGGACAGACAGACAGACAAACGGACGGACATTTTGAAAGTTGTTCAAAATTCGACCACCAACACAGTGATATGAAATTTTTTTTCTCTTATCGGTTTTAGAAGTGTGCCGATCAAATGCAATATACTCTTCATTTTGCATTTACGAAGAGTATAGTAATGGAACTTAATTTTAATACATGTTTTGTGTCAAAGAGCCGTTGTAAAAAGTCATGCAAGGACGTGTTAGCAACTAAAGACTGGTTGCCTAAGATTTAATCTTAGACAACGAGTTTTTTGTTGCTAACGTGTGGAACAGGAATGGAAGACTCGCTAAAGAACAGCACAAATCAAAAAGATGTCAACTGTACTCTGGGGCATCTTATCGTGTCTTAAATGGATCATTAATAAAAAATATATCCCTTAAAAATTTTGTATCCACCATAAAAACCAAAAAGAAGCTCACTGAATGCCTCGTCAAGAAAGTTCGGAATTGAGAAAGATTTAAGCATCTTGTAACTTCATATATCCCACTGATAAACATAGACGACAATAATCATGAAGAAGCTGATACTATTCTAATAATAATAATAATAATAATAATAAACTTTATTTTCATCAGACTCGCCTACACAAGTATAGAATATTGTCAATAGTAGTTACATGGAATATAAAATCACATAAAATATAGAAAAGTAAAGACACATACAAATATTGAAGTAAAATACATATTAAAAACTAATTACTAAAATCGGCAGTGAAGTATTCTGTGACAGAGTAGAAACTAGACCTTATTAATAAATTTCTTATAGCGGCTTTAAATTCACCTAATCTTTCAAGATTTTTAATATTAGCAGGTAGCTTATTAAAAAGTTTTATACCCATAACAGTGGGACCATTAGCAGCCAGCGACAAGCGGTGATGCGGAATACTTATATTAAAATTCAGCCTAAGCCCATAACGGGAACTTCCATCTCGAGCTTGTATGTATTTTTCTGGATTTGATTTCACAAAAACTAGTGCATTAAATATATAAAGTGAAGGTACGGTTAGTATATTTAACTGCTTAAATAGTTCTCTACAGGAGGTAGTGATAGGTTTAAACAGCATAGTGCGAATAATTTTTTTCTGAATTATCAAGATTTCATTAACTCTAGAGCAATTTCCCCAGCATATAATACCGTAGTTAATAGACGAGTGTATATGTGCAAAATAATATGACTTCAAGATGTCCAAGTTAACTTTACTTCTCATTTGCCATAATACGAGGCAATTTGTAGCAAATTTTCTTAATAAAAAATCAATTTGAATGCTCCACGTTAAATGGGTATCAAGATGTAATCCCAAAAACTTGACAGAGTTATTTTGCTGAATGCTCATATTATTAACTTTTACGAGAAGACTCTGGTTGTTCTCTTTTGCAGAGAAGAACAATATTTCGGTTTTTGAATTATTTAATGCTAAGCCATTGTTGGAACAAAATGTTATCATATTATTTACAGCAGCATTTGCATATATGCTGAGTTCAGCTATACTTGGGGCAGAGACAGCAGTAGATGTATCGTCCGCAAATAAAGACACGAATGAGTCATCAAAATGATCAACAATGTCATTTATAAAAATTATAAAAAGCAATGGTCCCAGTACACTTCCCTGGGGGACGCCCATGTTGACCATGCTAGTATTAGATTTATAAACGACACCGCTGCTCCTTATAACAACTTCCTGTGTCCTATCCATCAAATATGATTTCAGCCAATTCAAAGCGGTATTTTTTATTCCATATTTATCTAGTTTATTTAGCAATAAATTCAAATTAACTGTGTCGAAGGCACGTTTCAAGTCGAAAAATATGCAAGCAGTGTTATTTTTTAAGTCGAGATTATTTAAAATAAAATTATATAATGATAGAACGGCATGCTGGGTAGAAAGGCCTTTTCTAAAGCCAAATTGTCTCCCAGTTAGTACGTTTTCATCTTCTAAATAAACTATTAGTTTCCCATGAAAAGATTTTTCATATATTTTTGAAAAGGCAGATAACAGGGCTATACCTCTATAATTTGATATTAAATTTATGTCTTCTTTTTTGTGAATTGGTATAATCTGAGATTTTTTTAATAGAGTTGGAAATATACCTTCTTGAAATGAGAGATTTATTAATGATGTGAGAGGATTAATTATATAATCAACAACTTTAGCTAATAGTGAGCTAGGAATGCCATCAAAGCCGGCTGAGTGTTTTGAGGATATTGACAATATTAATTTATGGACTTCTTCATAGGTTATAGGTGATAATTTAAAAGTTGAATCTTTAGCAATAATATTATTTAAAGAATTACTAACCGACATACTTCCAGTTAAGGTTTGAATAGAATTAATGAAATAATCACTAAAAGCGTCGGCCGCCGCCTGAGGATTTGAAATTTCACGACCATTTGCATCCAAGAGCGTTGGTGGAAGTGATTTTTTCTTTTTGTGATTACCTTCATTGTTAATTATTTGCCAAGCTGTTTTACATTTATTGTTGGAGGATGAGAATAGGGATTCATAATAGCTATTTTTTGCTTCCAAAATTTGTTTTTGGTGGTTTTTCTTTAGAATATTATATCGAGTTAATAATTCTTGATCATTTGTTAATTTATAGGTTCTAAAAATTTCTCTTACCAATTTACCTTGCTCTATAAGATGGTTATTAATCCATGGTTTCTGAGATTTCGATTTTCTGTTTTTAATTTTTTCGAGAGGAAATGCCATATCTAGGAGTTCTATAAAGGTGTTAAAAAAAGCTTCGAATTTCGCATCACAGCTATCACTGGTGGCCAAAAAGTCCCACTTTTCTTTAGATAACAATAATTTAAAATGATTTAAATTCCTCTTATTATTAAAAAATCTTTTAAAGACGGGTTTATCCACATCAGTGGTGTATGTTAAAAAATTAAAATTTATCCATTGCATAAAATGGTCTGAAACATCAGTGTGAATTATTTGCGGGTTTAACAAATTTGTAAAAATATTATCAATAGTAGTTTTTGAATTATTTTGAACTCTTGTAAATTCATGAATACATTTTTTCATACCAAAAGATAAAAATAAATTTGTTAAATCGTTAGCATTTTTATCCTTGCAGATTTCGTTGAAATTTACATTGAAGTCCCCGCTAATAAATGTAGGGGTTCCTGGTTTAAGAAGTTTAATAAGAAATTCATCTATTTTGTCGATAAAAATTTGAAAATCCGCTGAAGGTGATCTGTAAATACAACCTATTAAGAAACTATTATTATTTATAATTAATTCTATCACAGCATATTCGAAAATTGATTCTACTTTTTTAATACAGGAATTTATTATTTTAAATTTTAAATTGCTTAGTATAAATATAGCGACACCACCCCCTTTCATTGAACTTCTAGAGAAATAGTCAGTTAAACTGTAGGAGTGTAACTTGATATGATTTATCTCGTCACTATTACACCAAGTTTCCGTGAAACACACCACTTCGGGTAAATCAAGTGAATGAAGTAATACGTCTAGTTCATCAGTTTTATTGCGAATACTTCGAATGTTTATGTGACATAATCTTAGTTGGTTTAGATTATAATAATTACCACGAGAGAATGAATTGTCATCACAGGCATCATGCGTTACTCCGGTGCAGGTTCGGAGGCTGTGGACGGGAAATTTTTATCAGTATTTGATTCCTTGGGAAATATGTAACGATTTACACACGCACCACTTGGCCAAATTTGAGGATTGTATACTTCCTTAACATGTTGAATTGGGAAGGAGACTATAAACGAATTTGTTGTTGAATTATTATTTAAATTTTCACACGTAAAATTTATCCTAGGAGCTGATTGTTTGAGATAATCACAGAGGTTTTGAGAGGTAGTGCTTGGGTCGATTCTGTAAATGTGTAGATAGCCTAATTTAGGTACTGTCTTTACGTTAAAAGAATCGGTGTTTGCTCCCACTCCTATAATGGGTCTTCTGCGCTTATGTGGTCTAACTCCGTTACTGCGCTGAGGCTGAGGTCGCCGGTCAATTTGTGTTGTAGCCATCGCACTGTTTACGGCTGCGTTTACTTCAGAGAGAGTAATTGTTTTGCTGCTAATGTGGGTTTTTTTGTTAGACATTTCTTTTGGTTTAGATAAATTAGATTGATTTTCTGTATGGCTATTGGATATTACAGATTTATCAGACGTTTTATTATTAGCCGCAGTCATAGATGTCACTGGTAACTTTTGAAGTTTAAGATTTCGTTCTTGGGAACTTTGTTGATGTGTTTCCACTCTGACAGATGGGGTAATTCTAGTAGAATGTTGTGATTGTTTTAATAAATAAATAATTTCATCTTGATTAGTTAAACGTTTTTCCATTTGTGATATCATCTTATTGAGTACCCGGTTTTCTCTATCAAGAAAATCACAGCGTACCTTACTTTTTATACATTGCACTTTATGACACAGGTCTTGAGGAGAGTCGGAGCTGTCGTGAAACTGATCCTCGTCAAGTTTATCGAATTCCTCAGCCGGTTCACAATAATTTTTGAAAAAATCACTTAATATTGCGTTGTTACTAACACTAGCACACAACTTTTTATACACTAAAACATGGATAATGTCTTTTTTGTTTATTTTGTTGAGTTCATTAACAAGGTCATCTACACTCGGCGCCATCTTTTGAAATTAAATACTAGTATACTAATACTTCGTGTAACTCAACAATATGGAAACGACATACAAATTTCTGTTCACAATCCGTATACAGATGTGTTTCTGCTTCTGGTTAGTTTTTATGAGCAATTACCAAAGAAATTCGTAATGGTAACCAGTCGAGGAAAAACTGAAAAATAAATAGTTATAATAAAAGTCGTCAAATCATTAAGTATCGGGCACATGCATCACTAATTTTTTTCATGCCTTTGCGCTAAAGTACCTATTTTGAAACTGTAGGAATCATCAGCAATACTGAAATTGCTTGCATTGTTGGGAGCTCTGAACACAACTACCACATAACTTGAAGACAATTTCCATGAATTAGTATGTTTCCTCTATAAAAATGAATTAATAAAGAAGGTAACTGATTGGTGTTTTCCACCAAAATCCAGAAGGAAATAACCTACCACCTACAGTTGATGGATTTGGGGTTGATTGTTATTTTATTTTAGGGTCCATTATATCGCAACAGTATCGAGAAGTGAGAATGAAAATATCCAAAATTTGCCAGGTTCTAGTCTCTGTGGATGGCGAAGAAATCACGAATATTTAGAACTAGTCTCCATGCTTAACCCACACACCTCAAGAACGCAAACAAAGTTATGTTCCCGAAAAAGAATTGAATAATTTGCACAGAAGCCTGTCAGTGTTCTGCAGGAAACTTCTTTTGTGCTAATACCCCAGACTTTACGATGCTATGATATTAATAATAGAAACACATTTATTTAATCCACTGTTTTGAAAGAGCTGTAATTCATTTCCAAATTTAAAATATTTCTGACATGGCCTGAATGCAATTTTTAACTTAGAGAAGCTATATTATCGTATAAGTATTCCATTAATTAACTGTATGCCCGACCAAACTCACTTTGCGCACCGCAATATTCTCCCACAATAGCTGTAGCGCGCCATGATTATTAAATTGTAGAGCATTATTGTTTAACCAACACACTCAATAAACTATATATCATTGCATTAAGCATTAAATTCTACACATCTTTTGTTTAAATTGTTTTTCCATATAACTTGTTTTTCAAATAACAAATATTTAAAAAAGAAAACCAAAATTTTACTTTTTGCAAACTTTTCAGTTAGATATTAAATGTTCTTAAATCTTGTATTTTTTTATAGTAAAACATATACTTTTTGAAGTATTTCCTTTTTTTGAAATTAAAAATCGGATAACTACGACGGGAGATGCTATTTTTTTCAAATCGCCCTATCTGCCATCTAGATTTGTATATTACTGGAGAAAAATTAATTTTCAGAAATGCCAACATACCATGGGGTGATCCAGTAGACCTAAGTAATCTTAAAATAGTTTTCAAACTTAGCAGAACATCGATGCGAACGGATCCTATGATACTAGACTATTGCTTAACGTGTCAAATCGAGATGCAAGTACAGTCAAGATGGATTTACGTTCGCCTCAAAAAACTATACTACCAGATGGCTAACTCTAGTGACACCTGTAAGTTGACGATCCACGTACCATGTTATTTTAATATAAATTCTTCATTGATGACTTAAACACAATATCTAGTATTATATTAGTAAATATTTAAATTTATTACCTCTCTTGCTAATGTGAGAAAGTGGGAACTTAGGTGGCTATTACTTAAGATGTTGTTAATTTCATCGTAGTATTCCGAATTCTGGTCTACATCCACTGTATATAGATGACGAGCACAGATAAATCCAAGTTGATACAGTGTAGTCCTAAAATTAGAAAAAAAATTATCAAAAACTGCTGCACAGGAGCACATATACTCTAACTCCAGCTTGTACCATTGTCATTTATGGTATAATAAGTTATATTTAAATATAAATTATAGTGGCTCAAAAAAAAAAACACAGTTTAAATTTTTTTGCCCCACCCTCAGATTTGGTCAAAATTCCCAAAAAAACAATTCCAAATTTTTGCAAAATCAGTTGGTAATAATAATCAATTCGAGTATTAGTATTGCAAAATTATTATGAGCATACTCCAGAAAAAGTTGTCAACACCAACGATGAGTGTGACACTCATGTGTGGGACTTACCTATTATAACCAACAGGGAAATTTGTGCGCATTGACCGGACTTTGTCATATTTGTATATGACAACGTCCAGTCGATTCGCACTTTTTCGCGCTCCTTCTTATTGTTATGAAGGAGCGCGAAAACGTGCGAAATTCCACAATAATAATATCTATTCATGTCATGTTGTAGGTTATATATCAGTGTGGTAAATAATACAAATGTAACAGTCACAACATACATATACTTAGTATATAAACAAAAATAAAATTACACTTTAAACGCATTCAAATAATATATAACAAATAGTGTATATAATAAGAATGATAAGGTAAGAAATGATAGTATGGTATAATATAAATGTAAAAATCGCATAAAAGGATATAAGCAATTATAAAAAATATAAAAGTATACAAATAAATATAATAAATAGAGCATATAATAAAAACAATCTGTGTAATGTCAATGAGGTATAATATAAATGTAAAATTCACGTAGTTGTAGTTGTTGTAGTTATTTATTTTGTCTGTGACAATACGGTATTGTTTACCCTCGTCAGATACAAAGATATAGACACTTAAATGGATAAAAAAATATAAAAACAATGACATAAGAACATCAATATACAATATACAAGTACTACAATTATAAACTGCAACATAATGACTTTGGAATCAAACGAGTAAGATCAACAGTACAGACAATTACATTTAAGAATAATTAAAATATGTGAAAAATTCGTTAATAAAAGACCTTTTTTTTAAGAAAATGTTCTACTTTCCTAGCAAATGCAATATCGTTAAGTATTTTACAGTTATTTGGTAGTAGGTTGTAAAATTTTACCGATAAGTATTTAAATGAATTTGTGTTTCTAGTTAGACAGAAAAAGGAACTATGACAGATTCATTTCTTGTTTTGTAGCAATTTTGAGTATTGTAATGAGACAGATGATTTTTAGCAAAAAAATACACTCAAAAATATACTGATTAGTGCAAGTGAGGATACGTAACCTTTTATACAAAGGTCTACAGCTTTCACTATATTTTGAATTTGTTATAACTCTGATAGCTCTTTTCTGTAATTTTAAAATTTTGACAGCATGTGGAGAGTTACGTACACTACAGTAAAATTCCATACCTAGCACATTATGCTATGAAAGAGATCACGATATGCAATCAAGATAATGCTTTTATTGATTTAATTTTTAAATTTTTTCAGCAAATATATTCTACTAGACAATTTTATGGATATGCAATTTATGTGGCTTTCATACGTCAGTTTGCTATCTAAAGTGATACCTAAGTAGTTAATTGGATTATTATTGTTAATATAAATTCTTGTGTTTAGATACGTAATACGTATATAGGATATAAACGAATATAAAAAATTAAAAATATGAAATTACACTTTCATACAAGCAAATACCATAGATAGGGTATATAATAAAAACTAGAGGAAACATTACATTCTTCGCCAACTGCACTTTTTATATAATTGTTGCTCATTCTATAGGATACTCTTCCCAGTTTTTTTTTAATAATATTAGTTTTAGACATTTTTTGTTTAATTACAAAAAATAATTAATAACTTTTTTATTTATTGATCGATTTTGTTCAAAAACAATAGGGTTCTTCCTCTAGCTAACACTAACTTACTGTCCAAGTTTCAATACAATCGGACTTTGCGTTCTTAAGTTCTCATGCTTACAAGAAATGTGAGCAACGGACAGACAGGCGGACGGACAATTTGAAAGTTGTTCAGAATTGGATAACCAACACAGTGATATGAAATTTTTTTCTCTACGAGCAATATTACCGGTTTTAGAAATGTGCCGATCGAATGCACTCTTCGTTTTGCATTTGCGGAGAGTATAATAACATTGAAATATGACATGAGGAGTGTCAAAATTAAAATAAGTGTGTGATAGAAAGAAACCATAAAATATTTTTAGCTGCGTCTCTTGATAATATGTAATTATCAAGAGATGCAGATAAAAATTCATCTATACTGTAAAAGCATCCATTGACCAATATGATTTTTATATGTTTTTTTTTAAATATAACTGGTCACTTTTTTCAAATTAGTGGGCAATTTATTATATAAATTGATGCAATTATAGTTAGGTGAATGTTTACGATGTTATGGCATGTTTTGGAATACGCAATAGTTCACTATGCCTTGGACTGTTGTCACGAAAACAAGAATTACATCAAATAAATATAATGACAAATATATATAATAATTGACAAATAATGCCTGCAACTTTCATTGTAACTCAAATTAAGAATTAGTCTTAAAGGCTTATTTTGAGCTATAAAAATTCTCTGGAAATCTCTTCCACATCCCCAGCCAATTATGTTCAGAGAAATAAGTCATAGCATCATATATATATAAACACACTTTCGAGGCTATAAGGTTCTCATGTACCTACTTTTTATGGAAAGGAACAATATTTAAATAGATTTGCTACAGAATCATGAAAATATAGTGAAATAAAATCTGTACACAAGTTGTCTCTTCAGAATTGTGTTTAAATTAAATCTCCATAAGACCCTTTTATAAGGTCCCAAAAGGACAAAAATAGAGCATCGCCTATCTTTGATGTTAATTATTGTTTATTTTTTTGCACAAATTATATTAGTAATTAGTCAAATTCTAGGTTGTGTTAGTATTTCAATGTTATTTGAATTGCTATAATTTAGTTGAGCACACATAATATAGGTACTTAATGTTATGCTATAAATGTAAAATTACATTTTTTTTTTTAAATTTCATAGGCGTCACTTAATTCTGCTGAATAAGAATTTGCTAATGGAACATGCATATATTGTTTAAACGATTTATTATTATTATTTATTACCATCTTTTTCAAGATAAAGCCAGAGAGCTGTAATTTTTTGAAACTTTTGAGCATTTCTGGACTCTTACTTAGAAGATACAGAACATTTTCTAAACAATCGAAAATTGCAAAATTCTGTGTAAAACATTAGAACACTGCTTGTGGAGGTAGTTTTGTCATCTTCAGAAACGAGAAAGATGACCCCCCCAAGAAAGACAGAATTTTTTAGAATCATAGGACTGGATGTGTACATATAAAATTTGTTGCTCTTGTGATGAGCAGTGGCTCTGGCTTAAAGGGCGTAATGCTTTAATTCTGCAATGTCCACTAATAAATTATTAAATCCAGACTGGTAGCTAAAATTGTAACCTCCTGTAGCTAGAATTAAATAGTAAACAAACAAGGCCGTAATTCTGCTTATCTATATTGAGGCACGATATCTTACAGTTTTACCTTTATTAAATTGGTACAAGATGGCAAGAACTAATGGTTAAGGAGTCTGAATTTTGCTGTATTTTATTGATGTGTTGGATATTACTAAATTAATTGAAGTAATAACATACAAAAAATGTTGAGTTCCATATTATTTTGAAAATACCTATAATATGTGGAAGTATTCCTACATATATTCGTAAATTTCTCTGTGCCTAGTCAAACTAATTTACCTGAGAGGCTAGATCTGTAGCAGAACTTGTATCAGTATATTTTAAAACATGTTTTACAGCATGTAAATTGTATTTTTCTGTGTTACATATTTTTGAGAGAATTATTTTGTTAAGTATTTTGCTTGCGGTTTAGAATATAACTGCAATGAATTGTTATAACTGAATTATAGTTATGTGGAAGTAAAAAGCATACAAGAATTTTTGATGTGATAGAGCATTCCTCTAGCAACAAATTGTAAGTAGCTATTCATCTTCGTCTATTAACAAGGAACATTTTTGCTAATGTGTAAAAATCATAATTTTGGGACTAAAAAGTTCCTTGTTATAAAAATCGAATATACTTTGTTTTATTGTTGTTTTTCTCTTTGTTGTCAAAGCTTCCCTTGTGAAACATCTCTTTTTCAAACTTTTTTAAGGAACAATAAAACAAAAAATTGGTGGCACCCTAAAAATAAATATGTTTCCATTTCCTTAATTTGCCTATCATTTATTTATCTTCTTGTGCCATTAACTAATAAATAAAACAAAAATTAATTTCTGCCACACTCTGAAATCTTTCTTGTTCATGCTATTTAAAAATAATAATAAATTAACCTAATGAATTCTAATTTAAAAACTGAAAGGTGTTATGTCTGTAAGGGGCCTGCATGCAATGATTCTGTGTTGTCCGGAATCACTGTGGGGACTCCTGGCAGCCATTGGTACTGCAGACCTAAAAGATGCAAAGTTACTTACATAGGATTTTTCTTCGAGATGAAGAAAGATATTTCACATCTAAGCGACACATTTGCAATCTATTCTACAGAGCACGAGGCAATTTTAAACAGCTCCTGCTTCTAATTTGGGAACGGTTTTATTTATACGATGTGTTTTCAGTTTACATGTATGATGTTTCATTTTAAATTGTAAGTGCAATGCACCTACTTATATTTACAAACACAAACAGAACAATATACTTATTATTACATCACTACTTACTTATCATCGCACGCAGCAAATATCTTATTGACCATTCTACGATCATTCATCTGGATAGCAGTAATTAGTGACCTCGAAAATTCATGAAACCTTAAGTATTGTTCACATGTTAGCTTCATGATTTTAGATCTTTCCATTTCGTCTACGTACTTAGAGCAAGAACTCAAATACATGCACATTCTTTGATAAGTATTTTTTGCCATATATTCTGGTAACATTGGCAGAAGATCAATTTCCATTAGAAGATCACAGGCTTGAATTTCGGCATGGTGATTGCAGTTGAATTCTATAATATCGTTAATTAAAGGCATTAACATCTTCGTGCTAGATTCACAGTTAAAAGACCATTGTTGAACTATTTCTTTTTCCAGTTGACGAATATATTCATGACCCCAGTCACCAATATTCTCCATAGTACCTACATTAATAGTAAACATTTATTTATAATGACAACAAAAACATGTTCAAATTATATTATCAAGGGGACTTGGTCCATGTGTCTCTATATGGGACCATATATAAAGTTTTATATAGATAGACATTTTTTCGTAAAAGACAGGTCTGTCAGTGAAAGACATTTCAGATAAAAATGTATTTTTAATATTCCCATTTTAATTTATTCATTACCAGTGTGGAATAGATCTTACCTTGTAGGCAATATTTCAGACAGTCACAATTTTTCTTAGCTTCTTCACCGCCAGCAGTTCCCATACCTAATATGGAAATTACATCAGCAAGAGTCTTTTTTGTAGGATTACTGTTAGGCATTTTCTTATGTGTTTCTTTTAATAAGTCATAAAATGGAGCCAAATATTTTAAAGGTTTCGGCACAGAAGTCATCGAAGTTGTAGATGTACGTATTAAATATTTTAACATCTCTAAAGCGGGAGGGATTAATGTTTGATCAGTTCCCTAAAAATAAGCAGATATGATAATTTCTGTAAAAGTAATTATCATGAGATTTTTATACGCACTGTCACTTTATCCACTAAAAGTTTTAATTCCAGTTGAAGTTCTTTATCTTCCTCGGACTGAAATTATAAATTAACATTAAGAGTATATTTTTACCATAGATATTTATATTTATACCTCTTCATCTTTTACAACAGCTTTAGGTGTATCAATTTTCGAAGCCATTATTTATGAATGCTTTTATTTGGAGACACTTTCCGTAAAACAATTCATATAATTTTGATTTGTGAAAGATGACATGCGATTTTCTCAATTTGGCGCAATTGTTTCACAATTTTTCGTTTGAATTCAATAACGATATCAATACCGTCTTATGCACGGATTCAATCAATCAATTATTTAAATTATGCGCCTACACTGCTTTAGTTAATTGTCGGTCTTAAAATGTTAAAAAATATTTTTTCCCACAAGAAAATTTTTGAAATGTGCTGCCAACTTAGAGGAATAAAGACCAATTACAAAAAGGGGTAGCCTATTTTTAACGAGACAATTGTCAACCGGCTTGTTGACGTTGACAGTTGTGTGTTATAGGCACATATCCGTGTGTGCTTCTAACATATTCTAATTACACCCTCAGTAGTTCATATTTTATGCTTTTGGCGTTAAAATAATACAGAATTCAAAACTTACTTCTTAGGTTTATCTTTAACAATTTTGTGATCGTTTTTTATATTGCCTATGGATTAAAGTAAAAACAATTATATGGTTTCTGGACCGATATTAGTGACTCCTTTAAATTAAGTAGGAAACTATTTTACTTTTATTGCTGTATTACACAGACACTGGTTTTACTAAAAAGATCGAAATTATGAAGCAAATATGTATATATAACCATGATGTTTAATAAACTTTATAAAGACAATGCACAACCTTTGGCAGGGTCCTGTCTACTGATACTGAGAATGTTATAGATATACCCTACCTCGTATCAAATTAAGCTTATAAGTCCTATGCTCCATGCAGCAGCCCTCAGGCAGTTTTTTAAAAGTTGATGTCACAGGTTTATTGAAAGAACATTTTATTTAACAGAATATATCGCTTTATTAAATATGGATAGAGGAAATGGGCCGAGGCTAAATAAGAGATACAAAAATCGTTTACTAAGAATATTTCACATACGATACGAAGAAAAAAGTTAAGTTCTAACGATGTATTTCACTACGCTGTCTATCAATAAACAAGTATTTGAATTGTAACATTTATAACATTTTATTCTAGTTTTTTTTTCTAGTACCTATTTATCAAATACCTCTGACGTTAACGATACAAATTTCATCTGGCATTGTGTACAGATAATTATTATAGTTACATGTATGTATGTATATATCAGATCATGGTATGTATATATAAATCCCTGCTAGCCCTTTTATGGTTCATATTGTCCATGTCCATATAAAAAGCTAAGTTTCGAATCTGGTGTCGCGGCAGAAAACTGAAACAATTTAAATTTGGTGAGAAATCTATTTGTTGTTGGCCAAACTGCGCGATTAGTCAGTTGAATTTCTTTGCGCATTGTGGTTTGTGATCGAAACTGTCGCGGACGTCGTAGCGCTTCTCGTTTAGTAAATACGTGGTAAATTCTAGTTTTAGTGGATATTGTGTTATATTTAACTTCGTTTAATTTATTGTAAGTACAAACACTCATATATCTTGTTAGTGATTAAGGAATGCAGTCAAAATTGTTTTGTCTGCTACAGATGACATCGTCCTCAGCAAAATGGCCGATATTGATTTTATCATAAATGCTTAAAAATCACCTTAATATTGAACACTTTTACTAATTCATAATGCCTAATATTAGGAGAACAATACAAAAGTGAAATATTAATATATTTCAATCACTTAACCCCAGCTGTTTTTGTCTCTTAGTATGTATCAATAGAAAACGATCTTCATATGACAGTAGGTAACGTTTTTTATTCATTTTATGATTAATTTTCGGATTAAATAATAAGATCTATTTTATTAGAAGTAACATTTATGTATGCGTAATAAATTATACTTTAGATTGGTGATCTTTTCAATAATTTATTCTTCAATATCATGACTAAATGTCAAAATCAAAATAAAGATAATACTCTTGTGTCACCTACCTTCATAAAATTGTAGCCAAACAGGTTTGATTTGAATTTTTTATTTATTTACTAGGTACTTGCTACCTAGTAGGTCCCTATTTTTCATAGAATTTAAGAACACTTCAATCAATTTATTATTGATCGATTATAATAAATACTGTGAAAATAGAAATTGCCTAAAAATAAACAAAACAAGTCAAACCTAGGTATTAATAAATACAATTCAGTTAATATAAAAACTATAATGCCTAATAACTTGCTGCATTTTAAAAGTTTATTATTTAGCTATACTGAACAGATTGTGTTCGATCTTTTGATACTGTTAGATGACGAGCTCCGAAACGTCCAGAAAATTTTGATTTTTTAGTTTATGGTTTCTGTATTTTGCTAGAATTTTTAATGTTTATTTGTGTTAAGTATGTTCTGATATTCAATACACAATCAATTATTGTTAGCAATGTTGCCAGACTAGGTAATTCATATCGTAAATTGAGAAATTAATCTTAATATATTGACGAAATTTTTAGGAATAAAAACAGTTAAGACCGAAACAGTACATAAAAATTGGATCATTTATATACCTACTACCTTCGATTTATTACCAGAATGTAGGGCTCAAAAACATTATACTTAGTTCTAGTGAAATTGGAATGGATGGTCATCTCAGATATTACATTTTGTAAATTTTGGGAGCCAAGTCTAAGCTACCTACCTGAATCCCTACAACTAAGAATGTTTTGATTTATTGACTATGTACCATATTAATTATCTTTCATTTAATCTTAGCTGGTTATTACCTATTTTGTTTAATATATTTATTATCAAGATTATTATATTAATAAAAATTATAATAGGCATTCTATTATCTTTAGATATATTTGATAAAAAAGATGATTAATATTAAATAAATTAAATATTCTTCAATCTACATAAACCTTTTTCAGAAACTTTTAACTTGAAGTGCGAAATTTTACTAATTTTTCACCATGCACCTCTCATTGTTTTATTAATTTTATAAGGAATCAAATACGAATTTAGTCTGAAACAACCTGTCTAGGTACATGTTGTAGATCTAATTTGACATAGTACACTTTACAATGCCCTTTATAGTTTCTCTATTAATTGCTATTAAATAGTATTGGGTTGGAATTATTATCATGTTTTGAAATTGTCGCGATTACAGAGAGATTTAATAATAGTAAATAAATATCATTTAAACTACTGCTAGGCTACCTGCAATATTAAGAATGAATCAAGAGCAGGTAACGGACTTGTAATGGTGAGCCAGGTAAACAATCGACTATTTTAGACTGAATTTCTAAATTGAGAATGGAAATACATACTATACTTAATTAGTCTGCCCTCCAAGTTAGAAGTATTACATAATAATATTTCGTTCTTATCGAATTTATTAAAATTAACATTGGTTAGTTGAGGTAGTTATATCGCAATTTACGTTTTTGAAGAAAGTCACGAAACCTTCAGCAAATTTAATTCACATATCAATAAACATTCTGGCAAAATATGAACTCCATTTACCGTACCCTTTCCGAGATTCATTCGCTCAAAGTTCGCAGTTTTTGACATTTAACATTGCGTTTATGGAATCCATGCGAAATAAATTGATGTGGTGACACTATTTTCCCTCTTATGACTGATCTTTATTTAAGAATGATCTCCAAAAAGAGGCGAACTTAAATTAATTCCTGACGAAGCACGTGTATAAATATTGATATGATTCACCGTCTAATAACGTAATGGCAACTACCCGAAAATTATTGAAATTATTGAATGTGGACATGAGTAGTAGACGTGGCAACGTCGCACTATTTCTTGAAAATACGTTGTATTTATTTTAAGTGCAGTATCATATAAGAAAATAGAAGATTTACAAATTCTCATTCCGATTTTATTTATTGCATGTATAATAATATATTTTTCCATTAATGTTTTAAAAGAGGTAAAAATATTTCTTTAAATTTGTATAAAATAATATAGCTACCTACCTGGACTCTTAATATGTAGAATAGAGAATGAATATAGTACAATCGGGGCACGGGGGGTAGTAACATATGACTCTCACCATCTTCAATATAAATTTTCGAAGAGCAGGGGTTAACATTAATAATAATAAACTATTTATCTTTACAAAAGTTTTAAAGAGCGGAGGGTAGTATTCCCTAGAATTGAATATTTTTCTCGGCCGAAATTTTTAAGAGCGAGAGGTAATAATACTCACTCCTCAACATTGAATATCTATCTATCTCAATCAAAACTGTGAAGAGCGGGGGGGGGGATATTCCTTATATTTCAATATTTACAATACCAGTTATTCGAAACTCGTTGTTATTACTAATCATTTCAAAGTATACCTTTCTCATTTTACCCGATGCAAATGCTATTCTTCAACTTCGGGTGAAACCCGGGCCCCTTCAAAACCGCCGGGCCCGGGGGGGAACACCCCCGACCCCTCCTCTCGGCGGGCCTAAGTATAATATATTTTGATGAATGAATGCATTTTTTTTTATTGAATAGAAAAGTAAGAATAGTTTATTATTTAATTATTATATGATATATCAGTAATTTTTTTTATTTAAATATCTGCCAGGAATGATTTTGCATCTTTATTTACGTTATGAGAATCTCCTTCTCGACCCGATTCAAATTCGAGCAAACTGCACATTCAATAGTAAATAGGTACTGAAAGTAATCCGTTTTTATTTTCAGCTACAATGGGCTTGTTCGGCTTTTTTTTAAATTTCATAAATCGAAAGTGCAAGTATAAAATAATGGATCTGCAAAACATTAGAATCTTATTCGCACGTTTAGTATCTTAAAAACCATTACAAATCTCCACCTCGCGAAAATGGGGCGTGGCCAGGCGCTACGTCACTATACGCATAGACTCGGCGATCTCAATAGACCTGACGCTCCTTAGTTGTTATATTTATAAGTGTTTTCGAAGTATTGTTTGTTTTGCTTACTTCTTGACAGTAGGGGAGTACAATTTGGTGAAATGTCAAAAAATTACAATTTTTTCTCGCTCCTATCGGGACGAATATTCGATTTTGACCCTTCAATTTACGATTAGGATTCATCGCCGAACTTCTCCTTTCCGTAGAGACATAGAACGAAATACCACTCGACGTATTTATTTAATTACCAGCGTTTGAAAATTCCATGTTTTTCGACTTTTTAGGTTAAATTTGAAAGGTCGTAGAGAGCCAATTTTCTTACGTCACTTGCGTATAGTGACGTCACAAATGAGCGGGTTTTTGCAACTATTACCAATTTCAACTCCTTATATCTCGAGAACGGAGAAAGTCGATAATACGAAATTTTAAGTGCTTAATGAGAATATCGAGTACTATATGACAAAGTATAAAAACCATATAAAAAGAATATCATGGAACAAGACCATTCTTAACACACTTTGGCATTTGTTTTTTTTTGTGCTAACCCTTTATAACGCACTTGATCATCGCAATTTGACATTCTTAAATTGTTAAATAACCGATCTTCAAATCATTTAACTAACTTACTGTAAAATTGAAAATGAAATAGTTATAATTAAAAATATACTAAAATGTTCAAGACAGATATCATTTATGGGTTATAAGTAATTTGGTTTCTATTGATTTTATTGAAAATACGCATCAAATGCATCCAAAGAAGAGAAATTTAAAAAATGAGTAGAGAAATTTGTTCGCAATACAATTATGTACAAGAAACATTTGATGTGTATGTTCAATCAAATCAATAAAAAAAATCCGTAAATGATACTTTTCTTGACAAGTTTAGTATGTGTTTAATTATAATTGTTTCATTTTCAATTTTACGGTAAGAAGTATCTAGACCAAGATTGTAGAAATTTCAATTCCCTACAAAAGAAGTCTTAAGTTTTTTTTGCGAGACACGGTTCTCAAGATATCGCGGAAAAACTGTTACGTCCCCTTTTTCAAGATGACGGCCAAATGGGGAGGCTTTCAACCCCGAAAGTCGAGTTTTATACTCACACTGACCCCCCCCCCCCCTAAACATCAAAGGAAAAATCTTGTCTTACCCAAAAGGCAAGGTCGACGTAACATTTCAATGGACTATTCCTCGACTTTGGTCATAGAGATGAACTCCTCCCGCCCTCCACGTGGCATTTTATAATGTTTTGATGAATCCCCATCCCTCCTTAAGCACGACAAGTGTTTCATAGACTTTTGGCAAGTTATCTGATACGCCTTTAACAAAACCTTCAACATTTCCACAAAATTTAAAAAACAGGCCGAGAGTATCGAAACAAACAATCGCTATTAACGGACTAATGCCCGCGCGCTATAGGATTGGTACAAAAGAATTGATATAGTATTAGTTTTGAATGTTTCCTTAGAAGAATTTATATTCTATATAATATATCATATGTTCTCATATAGATAGGCATAGAGAGAAATATTTATGCGATGACACCTGAGTTGGAGCCAACACTGGAATTAATCAGGAAACTTACAGGAAACATACATTACAGGGTGCATTTAGTTTCATGTCATTAAAAAGACTGGTGGTAGGGAACGGCCAGACAAACAAAAAAACCTTATATAACATGTGGTCTAAGGCTCATAGTTTTGGAGAGAGAAAAATTTAAAAAAAATCCAAAATAATTAATAACATAGTTTGAGAACTGCTGGCATACTCTTGACATCCGTGCAAATAAGTATGGTGCGCCTAAGAGATCATCGAAAAGCATGCCGACAAAGCAGTTAAAAGCGACCGACAGAGAACACCGCTATGTTTTTTGCTTCTTCACGGCCAAATTATCTTATTACGCGTGGTATACTCTCCCTTGTAATATTCTTAAGTAATAATTTCAGTTTGTGTCCTTACTTGGTAAATAACGTACCACACGACGCGATCTACCCGTTCCATGGTTTTGTCTGTTGCTCTTGTTCTTTTTGAACTTTGTGCCACTTATGTTAAGATTTATTTTATTGACTTATCGTTCAAGTCGTTAGTACTTGGTTACGTAAGACATTACTTCTCGTTCGTGCTTTTTGTGTTACTTTTTGGACTTTGGACCAAGTTTTTCTTTTTGTTTTCTTTATTGATAACGCTAATTCACAGTTTAGTGTGGTGTTTTAAAACGAAGATTTTGGAATTATGGTGTATGGAGAAAGTGGTGGAAATGCAGCTGGTGCGGAAGAGCTTTAGAACAATTGCAACAACGTATTTTAATGTGCATAAAAACCATAAAAAATGATCCCAATATACCAAATGTGTTTCCGAAATGTGTATAAGTGGAGATGGTAGTTATTTCGAACAATTTTTGTGAAAGATTCAAAAGAATTATTCAGTTATTGGGTGTTACCTATTGGGCATTAAAGGTATGATTATATATTCGTTAAAGAAATCAGATTTTTTCCTAACTTAAAATACACAACTATTTTCTGTTATCCTATCTCGGACGTGTAGCAGTTCGTTTTCCATTTAAGCTTTTAATACAATGTTACAAATGTTAATGAACCACTTTTAAATTTTATAAATTCTTATAAACGACAATAAAAGCTACAATAACTTTGTTCCAAATTAAAAAACCCATGTAAACAAATCCCATTTAAATCCCCCCGGCCATGCTCTGCTTGCGTTTGCCGAAAGAGAAGGAATTATTTACATTTTCATAATTAATGGTATAAAAAGTTCCGTACAAGTAATCCCATCAAAGTGCCGCACTTCTACCAGCAAGTCGGGTATTACAGTTCTATTATTTCTAATATTCGAAACTATAACATCCATTGACCCTAAAAAACAGTGGTTATCAAATGTTTCCTACCTTAACATCAAAAATGTAAACCCAGGTCAGTTTTTCTCAAAGTGCCCCTAGAGAAAAAAATCATATAGGATTTTTGTTTGTCTAGTCGGTCCCTATTACCAGTTTTTTTAATGATGTGAAACTGATTACACTCTGTACTTCGATCAATTTGAGAGAAGTTGTTAATTTCACCCCTTTGAAAGAAGGCCTGGATGGATGTAAACATTTCGTTAGATGCCTTTTTATTAGTAAAAGAGCTAATGCTAATTTTATTTTTTCCACCGAGGGGTCGACCACTGGCCGAAAATGTGTACAAGTATTCCAGGAATACTGTATTCCCGCAGTATTTCCGAGAATACTGAGTAATCCAGAGTATTCCCGAGTATTCCCGAGTATTTCCGAGTATTTCACATTATTTCCGAGTATTCCAGAGTATTCCCGTGGTATTTCTGAACACTTGTACTCGGATTTCCGGTAGTGGTTAACCCCTCAAACCTATGAAATTCGCATTGATTCATATTTTGTAAATCTGTTATAAGACAATTAATAATTACAAAACTAATGGTTCAAATCCAATACATTTATTATTTTTACCTCGATTTTAAAAAATATACAGGGTGCCCCAGATTTAAATAGACATACTCTAGTGGAAGGTAGACCACACTCAGCTGAGTTCAGAACAGCCCTATACTTACCGTTGTCTTACCGTACTCTTTTAAGTTAATGAATAGCTTAAGGGATTTTGGAAAAATCTCAGGACCGACCTCCATTTTTTTTAATATGCCTCTTAGGATCGTTAACATCACACTGTATATTAATCTTTGGTAAATGTAAGTAAACTGGTCCATAGGCTTTTTAGCCTATGGACCAGTTTATAAAATAATGTCATAATATTTGATACGTTTATGGTTATTGTTCAATAAATTTTCAAAGTATTGAAATACCAAATTTGATTTTCTACAAATAACAATCCAGTTGCTAACATCATTATTATACTCTTGGCAAATACAAAACGAAGAGTATATTGCATTCGATCGGCACATTTCTAAAACCGGTAATATTGCTCGTAGAGAGAAAATTTTCATATCACTGTGTTGGTGAATTCTGAACAACTTTCAAAATGTCCGTCCGCCCGTCTGCCTGTCTGTCCGTCCGCACGTCAGGTTTCTTGTAAGCACGATAACTTAAGGACGAAAAGTCCGATTATATTGAAATTTGGACAGTAAGTTAGTGTTAGCTAGAGGAAGAACTCTATTTAAGCAAAATCGATCCATAAATAAAAAAGTTTTTTTAAATAAAAAAAAAAAATACAATTTTTTTCTTATGTTTTGTAATTAACTAAAAATGTCTAAAACCAAGGCGAAGAGTATAACGGTTAGCTTGTTTTATTAATTTTAGCTAAATACCCCGTAAAAGAGGTTGTTATTTGTTTTTGTTTTGACATTCAGTGTTTCTAAGCTTTTTTTAGTTTAAATTTCATCCAAAATAATACACATTCCATTTCTTTCATGAAAGAAAACTAATGCTAGTGAAGAGGCTTGAATTAACAAACACAATTAAAAAAAATATTAAATAGAAATTTGAGAATAACTTGAAAATATTAAAGACAAAAGTTTGCAATTTTATTTTGACAAAATAAATTTATTTAGAACTTTAAATAATTGAAGAAAAAAATTAAAAACGGTGCAAATAATTAAAATTATAACAGGTTTTCAAAATGAATGCCCCCCAGCGTCAATACATTTTCGAGAACGAACAGTAATAATATTTCCTAGAAGCAGTTCGCGTGTATTGAACTCTTCATTGTACACCTCTGACTTGAGACGACCCCATAAAAAATATTCTAGAGGTGTAAGATCAGGAGACCTCGGTGGCCAGTTTACCCGACCTCCGCGACCATTCCATCTGTTGGTGTAATGGTTCAGATGATCCCGGACCGGTACAGAAAAATGGGGACCAGCACCATATTTTATTTTTAGCTCGAAAAAAATGCACTGAACTGAGCACAGAACACTGAGAAAGAACTGACGATCTCAACCTATGACGCACTGCGCTTCAAATACGTACTTTAAAAGTCGTATATTTCGAGAACCACATATCGGATTCATCTAAAATTTTCATTATCGCCTAATTTAAGTAATACTTTGTGCACAACAACTACTAAATCAAATTCATTAAATGAGCCCATTAACGTAATACATATTATTATACTAAAATACACAATACACGTCACTGAAAAGTTAAAATAAATTTTATTTAATCCGACGTATTACACCAGAAGTTTTTTTTACCTGCTGATTCCTATTTTAAGAGGTAGAGGTGTTTTAAAACCTCATGAGCCGTGACCTTCATATGCGCAGAGACATAATCCGTACTGTTGACTCAGTTACACTTCTTAAAAATATTATATTTATTGTTTACAATTTATCCCGAGCTCTTGTTTATGTATACAGCAAGGCAGCCTCCAGTGTCTTCAAAAACATACTTATAACTCAGATTAAACTTTGCCTTTTGCGCATTTCGCGGCTCATGAGATTCTGAAACACCTCTAATGGTCTATTGTGACCGACATCCGCATATGAACTGAGGCGGTTTTAATAGTTTACGACGGTGTTATATATTATACATAGGCACTAATCATACCATAGGTATATATAAACTATGAGCCGGTGCATATCCTTGACTCGATTTTCGACTACTTTCAAAGTATTCCGGAGCATTCCTGAGTATTGCCGGGGTATTCCTGAGTATTTCAGAGTATTGCCGGGGATTACTTAGTATTTCCGTGTATGGCTGAGTATTCCCAAGTATTCCCGTGGTATTCCTGAAAATTTGTACACGTATTTCCGGCAGTGGTTGACCCCTCGTTTTCCACATACATTATTTTGAGATAATTAAAAACAGTTTTTTAGGAGGCATAGTTGGGCAGGGAAGACTCATTCTAAACATTTTTATATGAAGAACCCACCTTAATTTTCGTCAATAAGGCGACAGTTCAATTTTTTACACTTTATTACGGAACACCTTGTATACAAATTAAAATTAAAATAAACCATTTTTGTAGAACAATTTTTAATTCTTGCCTTCTTTCTTTACTAACCTAAATCACTTTTACTTTAAGGTTTCGTATTGCCTTCTTAACTAAAATTAAATAAAGTGAAACCAAAATAAATCTTGGTAAAAGCATTTATCTAACAATAACTCAAGTGCATTACTGTTACACAACAGTAAGGAAGTAAACTGATAACCTGCACTTAACATAGTAGCAGTAGTGGAATTAGAGTATTTTTTCCAAATGTTTCTACTATGATAATTTTATGTGCATGAGTATTATTATTTTTGCTACTTGTATGGTTCTGCAATTATCTGAATTATCTCTACAAAGTTTAAAGGAAGTTGATATTAAACTTTATTCTTGATGTTTTATAACGATTATTTATTTGTTATAGAATATTCTTAATTTTTTTTATGAATCACAATTTTAGGAATGCCTTTCAAACATTTATTTTAATATTCATGGATAATGAACATGTGTCCTGGAGGACTGGCTTTAATTTAGAGTTTGTCGACTAGATCAGTCCCAAATTATGTACATATAGGTACGACTACAACGACTACTGTCTAGTTTATCATCTATACGTCTAGTCTAGGACGCCTTCCAAAAAGTTGAGCTGATTTCAACAAGGGGCTAATGGGAAAGACCTTTGGTGAGGCCGTGCGCCTAACAGGCAACCGCGACAGCTGGCGTGATTCCGTCAGACGTGTTATATAACAAGCGGAGGCCAACTAGGATAATTCACGGATCGCATAACTTCTAGCAAGACGTTGTGAATAAGAATTCTACTTTGGTTTTCTTTACACTGCATTACACTTCCAATAGGTGAAAGCACGCGCGCGATGTGCTCATAACTCAGTATGCTATATGAGAGCAATCCACTGATAATAATTTATTTGTACACATGTACGTGTTATGCAGATGTCACTGTGAAGTGCTTGTAAACATTTCTAACGATTTTACCATTGTCTTTGCTTACGAGGAAGGGTAGTACTATTTAGATCTATAGAGACGCTGACTCCATCTATAAAGAAATAAATGAATATTTTGGTATTTCCGAAGAAAATTTTTAGCTAAAATTTACTTCTTAGGAAGTAAATTTTTAGCTAAAATTTACTTCTTAGAAAGTTTTCTTTTCTTTTGGCGCATTGCCCTCCATCACTGATCTAATCACCTTGTCTACTTTTAACTTGACAATTGCATATAGGTAATCCTACCTTAGTGCACTGGTTGAAGATGGGCTCATACACGTGCTCGACAATCGTCATACAATAAGCTCTGACTATGGTTTAAGAGAGGGCAAGACGACAGGATCAGTTCCAATGGCCCTAGAGGCGACTGTAAAATTACCATGCCCATTTTTGATTCCATATCGTGATAATGCGGAAGTGCTAGGGTTGCGTTGAGATGCCCTGATGAAAAGGCGGGGAGAACTCATTTCATTTGCAAAATTTACATACTTAACTAACTCAGACATGACGGCATCCAATTGGACGCGTGCAAGGTATGACTAACATAACCTCAAACATTACATTTTTGTGATTTTATATTCATTTTTAATGCTTTTATTCGTATTTCTAGACTGGTACCTGTGTAACATTAATGAAGTCTCTCGGATAGGGTGCATATAATTTTTTTAAGTCATTATTTCTTAAAAATAGACCACTAATTAGAGGTTGAATTTCCAACCTGTAAATATCAGTATATTTAAAAAAATCAATGATTTAAAAAAATGATATGCTTCCTATCCGAGTGAGTTCATTAATGTTACACAGGTACCCTCCTAGAAATGTGAAAAAAACATTAAAAATGAGTATAAACTTACAAAAATGTAACATTTGAGGTTATGTTAGTCATACGTCGCACGCGCCCTATTAACGGCGAATTTTAGAGTTCGAAAAGCTGTATTCAAATACATAGGAGTATTTAATGAAATTTTGATAATATGCATTGGCAACTCACTTTTTTTAGACACTTATCCCACTCCTGAAAATATTAAACCGTCGCCAAATTGCAGCTTATTACTTCCTTTAACAGTAAAAAATAGGTTGTCAAATTTTAAATTGATGATAATGTGTGGCAACCCAGGGCAACCCACTTTTAATACAAACTGCACCGCAGGGTATGTTCTACTATTGCACCGCATGATTTTATCGCCTAAATTCAATAATGCTTTTGAAAAATTAGTGATGTTTTAATGCACCAGGTTTTATCATTCTTAAAATATTTTTACTTACTGATATTTCGAATGGGTTGAGTTGATGCAAAATAGAAGTATTGTAATCGTAACAACACATCCCTTAGGTAATCGAAGGAAGTGATGACACTCCCGTTTTTTACTCTTTTATTAAAATAAAATATCGTATACCAATATCTCCTCAAACGTATTAAAAAAATATCTCGGATAAAAATTGTATATTAAGGGCGGCATGTTTTAATTATTTTTAAATTTACACGGTGTTTCACATAATGGATAAAAAAAAGTTGTTTTCTTTGCACCTTTTAATTGGTCTACCTTTCCCATCAGACTTTTAACACATCAACCATCAAAGAAATATATTTAATCAAAACTTCATTAGACACCCCTGTCCCCTATGTATTTGAATATTTCTCCAAAGTGCACCTGCAGTGAGGCCCCTCCGTTTCATCAGGGTCTCTCAAGGCAGCCCTAGGTAGTTCCACATTGATACGATAAATACTACTTTTGCTAAAAAGTTTCGTCGTGTTTAGTTTGCAGTTCCTACTTCATTAGCACACGGATACACGTTCGAAAGGTCTTGTAAATAAATTAATACTACAGAATGAGTTCCTCTTGTAATAAATCCTCATCCTTCTCATTGGTTGTCATTTGTCGCCGATAAAGTAGAATCTGCAGACGGTTTAACTGTTCAACTTCTGCTCAGACCCCGTGTCGATAAATTCCAGAGACGGCTTTTACGTAGCAATGATACTATATAGTTATGTACATCTGTTATTAAGATATCCTTTAAAAAATATAATACATTGTAAACACTTAATGAAACATTCCCAAACAATCTAAAAACGATCTAAATGATGAAATATTAATAATACTGTATCAGCTTGTGTTATCTTGTCCGTCTTGCTTTGTACGCCCAACTAACAATTTGATATTTTATAAGAGCTGTAGAAATGTTTCTAACAGAAATTTTACAAAACATTAAATACTATCGGGAACACTTTAAAAACGTTTTTACAACAACTGTAAATGCAAAATAATTGGCACCATATTTTAAAATATTTTAGTAGCTGTTGATATTTTGTAAAGCCTATTAGGGCCATTACAAAATAATTATATAAGTCTTAAGAAAATTCAGTACCGTCACTATACAGGGTGGACCATTAATAACAGGCGATAGTGCAGGGGTAGATTCTTTGGGCCAAAATATGAAGATATAACCAAATATGCTTTTGTAAAATGTTGCCGTGGAAGAAGATACAGGGTGTCAAAATTCAAATTATTTTTTCGTTTTTTTGCAATAACTCAACCGCCTCTTGACTGATTTTCGCCAAATTTTGCTAGAGGAACTTTTTTTTATTATAAGAAACAATAAAATTTATATTATCTGTAATTGTTTATTTGTGCCATATTCAGATTTTCTTACTTTTTATTGGGTATTTTGCCACTGAAAAATATTTAAAAATTTTGATGAAAAAACGTCTGCGCCAAACGGATCAGACAGAGGTTGGTTCTTGAGTACTTGACTGTTTCAAAAAGTCTCACACCTAAAAATATATAAACTAGAACAATGTTATAAACTAAAAACTCAAAATCAAAGCTATAGGAAGTTAACGTTTCGGAAGAGAATCTACTTCCGTTCTCAAAACTTTTTTGGCCGTCAACCATGACAGTTCTTTGTTTATGTATTTCCATAGTCACGTGAGACATTAAATTATATTTATCTTATTTTTACTTACTTCGTCTCTAAGGATGGGCAACCAACTAGTACAAAAATCTATTGAATAATTAGAAACACATCTATCCTCGTTTAATAAACGAGGATAGATGACGAAGATAGAGACGTTGAAAAATACATTTTCCTGTCTTATAAAATTGGCTAAGTTTTGTATTTTGTCCCACAGTTCTTCTCTTGAATTGATAGTATTTGCATAGACTAAGGATTTCATACGTCCCCACACATAATAATCCAAAGGATTATAATCAGGACTCCTTGGTGGCCAAGCAAGCTCACTTCTTCGACCGATCCATCTGCGTGGGAAAGTCTCATCAAGATAATTCCCGACTTCAATGGAGAAATGAGGGAGAGCTCCATCTTGCATAAACCACATTCTGTTCCGTATGTCTAGCATGAAAGCATGTAATATACCGGCAAGAGTATTTTGAAGAAAACACAGATAAGACTGGCCATTTAAATTTGGAGGAAGGACAATTGGCTCCAATAACTGATCGCCGATAATACTACACCAAACGTTCGTGCAATTCGTGCTGAAAATACCTTTAAATACCTTTCTTTAGCGGCATGAGGATTTTCTACTTCCTAGTAATGGGCATTTCTCCAGTTAAAAAACGCCTCGGCGAATAAAAGTTGCTTCGTCGGTAAATAAAATGTTCTTAGCAAAATTTAGATCCCTGTTGTGTTTATTTAGAACAAATTGACAGAATTGTAGCTTTTGTGGAAGATCCCTTCGAAGTAAGTTTTGTACAGGAGTGAAGTGATATTTATTTATTTATTTATTGCATACACTGTTCAACAGGTAAGATACCCAATTACAGAACAGGAATAAAGGCATACAAAACATTAATTACATAATATACAACAACATAGAAAGAAAGTAAAATGAAGAAAAAAATTACTTAAATGTACGAACTATGAATAACTAATGATACGAAGAAAGAGAAAAAAATAACATGGGAAATGTTTAAATATAAAAACTATATATACATATACACACATATGTGATTCAAAGCAAATTAAGAAAAACAAAGACACTCACTGGTTATTTAATTTAGAACATTTTGTTTTATGTCACTAAGGCTGCAATTAAAAATATCGAAGTCGTTACATAATTTGTTAGAAGTACTGCAAATCGTATATCAAGGTGAATTATTTAGTACGTTGGTACGCGGCGTAGGTAAATAGAACACTTGGTGATTACGAGAGGTTAATCTGGGAACGTGAAAATTAAGCTTACTAATTAATTCGGGTGCGTCAAAACCATTGTGTAGTAATTTAAACAAAAATACTTGGGAAAAGTACGTACGCCTATCCTCAAGAGTAGTCATAGAATATCTTTCAAGCAAGTTACTGTGCGGAAAACCAATCACTGGATAGGTACCGTCGGATTTGAACCACAGTAATTTAAGAAATCTACGTTGAACTGCCTCCAAGTTATTCTTGTGAACATCATAACTGGAACTCCAAATTAGCGATGCGTACTCAAGTTTCGATCTGACGAAGGATTGATAAAGAATTTTCAGAGTATCAGTATTAGTGAACTCTCGACTAGTACGAACGATGAATCCAAGGGCTTTGGAGGCTTCGGACACAATGGTATCGATATGATCAGTGAAGGATAATTTACTATCAAAAGTTACGCCGAGGTCGCGAAATGTTATAGGTCTTTGAAGTATGACATTATCTAACCTGTAATCAAAAATAAAAGGTGATGTTTTTAAAGAAAAGGACATTACGTTACATTTACTAGGATTCATGAATAATTTATTTACTATACACCAGGTGTTTATTTTGTCAAGAGAAGTCTGAAGTTGAAAACAGTCATCGATTTCATCAGTTACTGTGAAAATTTTTAGATCGTCGGCATATAAAAGGTGAGGCAAATCAATTTCGTTCACTATGTCGTTAATAAATATGTTAAAAAACAAGGGCCCCAGAATAGATCCCTGGGGAACTCCAGATGTGGCAGCAAATTCGATCGATTTGAACCCATTTAATGCAACGTACTGACTCCTATTCATTAAATAAGGAGCAAAGAATATGAGAAGCCGATTTTTTCTAATTTATTAAGTAACAACTGGTGATCAAGTCTATCAAACGCTTTGGAGAAATCGGTATATATGACATCTACCTGCCCACGTTCATCTAGGGATTCAGAAATATATTGAGTTACACAGAATAAATTTGTTGTTGTTGAACGCCCTTTCATAAATCCATGTTGATTAATAGAGATTTTGGTGTTAATCGAATGATATATTCTATCATGAAGTAATATTTCTAAGACTTTACAGAAGTTACAAATTACAGAGATTGGTCTGAAGTTCTCAATATCTAGTTTGTTTCCCTTTTTGAAGATGGGACATACTTTGGAATATTTCCATAGGTCAGGAAATAGGCAGTTTTTTAAGATTAAGTTAAAAATTAGAGTTAGAGGATATGCAATCCTTTAATAAAAAAGCTGGAATGGAATCAGGACCGGTCGTCATTTTGGGTTTAATTCGTTTTAGAGCCCGAATAACCTCATCTTCACTGAAAGAGTTTATGCTAACAATAGGGTTATTGTTAGGTATATCGGTCTCAAAGTGATGTTCCTCGATATCTAATGAAGACTCATTATAAGATTGACCGAAATAATTGGCAAATGCATTTAGTATATCAGAGGGATTGTTTAGCGAAGATCCCTCGAAGAACATCTCTTCAGATACACTGGCCGACCCTTTTCTACTTTTGATGAATGGTATGGCGGGCTAACACGATATTTACATGTTTTGCAACCATTTTCGCCTTTTAAATTTGAAGTGTTCGATGGGGTACCTTTTTTGTCATGGGAGCTCGGTCTATATCGAGAGCGAAAAAACAGGCGATTTTTGGGGTCACTTTTTCTGGTTGGGCAGTACCTAAACTGTTATTTGTAATGGGCCCGCCGCGCCGAAGCTGATTGCATTTTGTATCGAAATCTTAGGTAGTCTTCCAAACTAAATAAACAAATTGAAAAAAAAATTCACGCTAATGAAAAAACCAATTGTTTGAGAAATAAAACATATTTTGGGGTACTTACAGTTATTTTTACTATTATAGAACAATTAATAGAATTTAGTCACATTTTTTTCTCGTTGCAATATTTGAATTTCTTTGCCTTTGATGTAATGTTTTACACTTTGAGACCCTGCCGAGTTGACATTATTTTCTGGTATACCGTTAACTCGACTAGCTTGATGGTTAATTTTGTCTCAAATATATTGATTTATTGATTTTATATTAATAGGAAGATACTCCCATTAAAACAACAGTAAAATTGATAATAAGAGATGTAATAAAATATTAAGAATTTTAATTGATGTATTTCGTTTGGATAGGCGTAAAAAAGCTAAAATAAGACTGCAAAAGATCAAGATATTAAAAGGTCTTTATTTAGAGAAAGAATTTTTACATATAGTTTCCCTAAAATAGGGAAAATATTGCTAATACTATTCCATTTAACCCTGAAATAAATACCAAATAATTGTACGTCATGTCATGTCATTGGTTCCAGCAGTGTGCTTACATGTGTTTATTGTTTCGTTCAACGTTTTGCAAAACTATTTTCACTAATATATAAAGTTAGATATAGTGATATAATCGAGATATAGGCATGTATTTCGCACATTAAAGACGGTCAAGGAAAGTCTGGGAAAGTAACGGAACTTCAGTATTACCGACACCCTTGAAATTTGTCGTTTTCTGTGGAAATTTTTTTTTTTTAATATAATCTTAGGTTATTGCTGTTAAATTATATCCCCAAAATAAGTTTATACATATTTTTTTTTACTTTCAGGTGATGCAATAGAGGTATATTAACGTGAGCTTCGGAACATTAACATGAAAATGGTTTTATCCCAACGCCAGCGAGAAGAGCTGTAAGTAGTAGCAAAATATTTTTAAGATGAACATATTGGTTTAGACAAATAAATACATATACAGCGTGGCCCAAAAAAACTGCTCAGGCGTAAATGCTAGAAAGCATAGTGCTATCCAACATAAATCATGAAAACAGTCTGTTGAGAATTTAGTCTTGAGATACATATTTTTCTATTCAGGAAACTCATAACAAATTATTAAAAATAAAAATGACCACTTAGTAATGATACAATACATCCGAGATGCGATAGGAACTTAAATTAGCGGAAAATGTTAAATTCCTCTGCAGTTAAGGGTGTAGTTTTTCATGTTTTTCAAACGTGCTGGCATTTTTTGACATAAGATAATGACTGATTGTTCCTAATCATGGCCTATTTTGATGAAATGATTACAACAATCCATGAATTTCTAATAAAATCGCAAATATTTCAAAAAGTTGAAAACTTTAACCCCTCAATGCTAATATCAGAAAAAAGGGAATTCAATTTTACAGAACTTGACGTAAAAAAATACAGGGTGTTCCATTCGACCTAAACAAGTTTTCGCGGTTTGAAGTTGACAAAATGTAACGCGAAAAACGGAACACTTGGTATGATGTTATTGAATTTATTTCAGTTGTAGAACGTAGTTCTCCTTGTGTACTTTCTCCGTGCCAAAGAACAAATAATAAGGGTGTCCTACACAGAAAAAGTTATAATGGTTCTTGCAAATTTTTCATAAAATGTCAAATATCTTCGAAACTACTGGGTTTAGATATAGTGTGTGCTACATGCCTGAACTCAGAATTTTATTACCATCTTGAAACGTCGAAAATATATAGGGTGTTCCATTTAAAATAAGCAAGTTGGTATCGACTTCCGGTATAACCGGAAGTACCCCATGCTTCTCATTATTTTAGTTGGGTTGACCACACCGACATTAGTAACTGTCTAAATTTTCAAAAATTTCTGATGAGTGCTTTTCTCTATATCGATTGATTCAGTTCCCGGTGAGACACCCTGTATGGTTTCACTTGGATGGTAGGCAAACTTTTTCGGTTTTCGTGATAACACGCAGTGGGAGTTGTAATTTGTAATTTGTTAAAAAATTTAACAAGTATAGTAGACGCAAAGATGAGAGAATTAACAAGATAGGACAGTAAGACGGAGAAGACGAAATAGACCAAGACAGTTGTGAACTCCAATTTAAAGGGACACGACATCCAGCGGACACGGTTTCGGGATTTGTCGGGTACCCATGAAATGAATTTGACCAAGCTTGCTAAAAGATAAGTTGGCTCATTAGAATCGGCAAGTGCTACGTCACGTATACACCTCGATGGCAAGCGTGTGTGGCTGTTTTTTCTTCATTTTATAGAAAAAAAAGTTTCAAAATTATTCTGTCAATGAACAAGTCTATCCTAAATAGATACCTAATATATGAACATAGGAATACTTCATGTGACATGTTACGAAGCAACATGTTTCTTTAGTGGCGATTTTTTACTATTGGCCTCTCTCTTTAATGTTACCTTCTCGGTCTGATTGTCACATTGTGGCAACTGCGCGGGAACTCCAATTTAATTGTCGAGGCCAATGGCGCCATTGCTAAAAGATAAAAGGCTTTTCACCGGATGCCCTATATTGTTAATTCTCTAATCTTTGGTAGACGTAAAAGATATAGTGAGGCCGCCGAAAAGAATGCCGATATAAAGCAGTTGAAGCCGACAAACCGACTGACACAGGACATCGCCGCTCGTTTTGCACTTCGTGTCACTATATATATTTCGTTGCAACAATATTGATTCCAACGACAAAAACATTAGTTATATACATAATTTGATACGTGAATAGATGTTACAAAATCTTTTACTGAAATAAATAAAAACATTGATACTCGTTTCACTAGGGATATAGGTACCAATAATTCAATTACCATAACTTATTTACCTTCTAATACCTCTCGATATATCATTATCGACAATTAATTATCATGGAAATCTGTGTTAGCGTTACTAAATAAACATGTTACACTAGTTGCTTTGACATAACATGCATTAATATTGACTACTTCCACAATATTTATTAAACAACTATCCATTATTGAGCACCCTAATTCACTTTAATTAAGTGAAGCCATAATGTTGTAATTTGACACTATCAGCAGTAAAAAGCATATGGATCTATGCTAATTAAGAAACCAAATAAATGGGTATGGTATCATTTTAGGTTAATATTGTGAAGGTTTCATCTTCGCTTGTTTTTCTGGTTTCTATTGACAAATTTAAAATACCTGATATATTCTGGAATATGTTTCTTGTAATTTAAGAGAAATATATATCGCATAAAAAATTATGTTGTGTTCCTATTTTATTAAATCGATTACACCATTAGTTAGAATTCGGTAATCATTCTCATATTTTTCATCTTATATTCAGTGTGTCCGTAAAAAACTAAACTGACAGGATGGGAAGGATTTTGTTGTTTTTCTGGACTTTTGAATTATTTCCTCGTTAGTTAAAAATCGGATAGCTAATAGTTCCTAAAATATCCGATCAAGTTACATAAAAAAATTTACACTATTGGTTAGAATTCGGTAATCATTCTCATATTTTTCATCTTATATTCAGTGTGTTCGTAAAAAAAACTAAACTGACAGTGTCGGAAGGATTTTGTTGTTTTTGTGGGCCTTTGAATTATTTCCTCGTTAGTTAAAAATCGGATAGGTTCTTAAAATATCCGATCAAGTTACATAAAGAAATTTACACCATTGGTTAGAATTCGGTAATCCTTCTCATATTTTTCATCTTATATTCAGTGTGTTCGTAAAAAAACCGACAGAGTCCGAAGGATTTTGTTGTTTTTGTGGGCCTTTCACTTATTTCCTCGTTAGTTAAAAATCGGATAGGTAATAGTTCTTAAAATATCCGATTAAATTACATAAAAAAATGTACACCATTGGTTAGAATTCGGTAATCATTCTCATATTTTTCATCTTATATTCAGTGTGTTCGTAAAAAAACTAAACTAACAGGGTCGGAAGGATTTTGTTGTTTTTGTGGGCCTTTGACTTATTTCCTCGTTACTTAAAAATCGGATAGGTAATAGTTCTTAAAATATCCGATTAAATTACATAAAAAAATGTACACCATTGGTTAGAATTCGGTAATCATTCTCATATTTTTCATCTTATATTCAGTGTGTTCGTAAAAAAACTAAACTAACAGGGTCTGAAGGATTTTGTTGTTTTTCTGGGCTTTTGAATTATTTCCTCGTTAGTTAAAAATCGGATAGGTAATAGTTCTTAAAATATCCGATTAAATTACATAAAAAAATGTACACCATTGGTTAGAATTCGGTAATCATTCTCATATTTTTCATCTTATATTTAGTGTGTTCGTAAAAACACTAAACTAACAGGGTCGGAAGGATTTTGTTGTTTTGTGCGCTTTTGAATTATTTCCTCGTTAGTTAAAAATCGGATAGGTAATAGTTCTTAAAATATCCGATTAAATTACATAAAAAAATGTACACCATTGGTTAGAATTCGGTAATCATTCTCATATTTTTCATCTTATATTTAGTGTGTTCGTAAAAACACTAAACTAACAGGGTCGGAAGGATTTTGTTGTTTTGTGCGCTTTTGAATTATTTCCTCGTTAGTTAAAAATCGGATAGGTAATAGTTCTTAAAATATCCGATTAAATTACATAAAAAAATGTACACCATTGGTTAGAATTCGGTAATCATTCTCATATTTTTCATCTTATATTTAGTGTGTTCGTAAAAACACTAAACTAACAGGGTCGGAAGGATTTTGTTGTTTTTCTGGGCTTTTGAATTATTTCCTCGTTAGTTAAAAATCGGATAGGTAATAGTTCTTAAAATATCCGATTAAATTACATAAAAAAATGTACACCATTGGTTAGAATTCGGTAATCATTCTCATATTTTTCATCTTATATTTAGTGTGTTCGTAAAAACACTAAACTAACAGGGTCGGAAGGATTTTGTTGTTTTTCTGGGCTTTTGAATTATTTCCTCGTTAGTTAAAAATCGGATAGGTAATAGTTCTTAAAATATCCGATTAAATTACATAAAAAAATGTACACCATTGGTTAGAATTCGGTAATCATTCTCATATTTTTCATCTTATATTTAGTGTGTTCGTAAAAACACTAAACTAACAGGGTCGGAAGGATTTTGTTGTTTTGTGCGCTTTTGAATTATTTCCTCGTTAGTTAAAAATCGGATAGGTAATAGTTCTTAAAATATCCGATTAAATTACATAAAAAAATGTACACCATTGGTTAGAATTCGGTAATCATTCTCATATTTTTCATCTTATATTTAGTGTGTTCGTAAAAACACTAAACTAACAGGGTCGGAAGGATTTTGTTGTTTTGTGCGCTTTTGAATTATTTCCTCGTTAGTTAAAAATCGGATAGGTAATAGTTCTTAAAATATCCGATTAAATTACATGAAAAAATGTACACCATTGGTTAGAATTCGGTAATATTCTCATATTTTTCATCTTATATTTAGTGTGTTCGTAAAAACACTAAACTAACAGGGTCGGAAGGATTTTGTTGTTTTTGTGCGCTTTTGAATTATTTCCTCGTTAGTTAAAAATCGGATAGGTAATAGTTCTTAAAATATCCGATTAAATTACATGAAAAAATGTACACCATTGGTTAGAATTCGGTAATATTCTCATATTTTTCATCTTATATTTAGTGTGTTCGTAAAAACACTAAACTAACAGGGTCGGAAGGATTTTGTTGTTTTGTGCGCTTTTGAATTATTTCCTCGTTAGTTAAAAATCGGATAGGTAATAGTTCTTAAAATATCCGATTAAATTACATAAAAAAATGTACACCATTGGTTAGAATTCGGTAATCATTCTCATATTTTTCATCTTATATTCAGTGTGTTCGTAAAAAAAACGACAAGATCGGAAGGATTTTGTTGTTTTTGTGGGCCTTTCACTTATTTCCTCGTTAGTTAAAAATCGGATAGGTAATAGTTCTTAAAATATCCGATTAAGTTACATAAAAAATGTACACCATTGGTTAGAATTCGGTAATCATTCTCATATTTTTCATATTATATTCAGTGAGTCCGTAAAAAACTAAACTAACAGGGTCGGAAGAATTTTGTTGTTTTTGTGGGCTTTTAACTAATCGAATAGGTTATAGTTCTTAAAATATCCGATCAAGTTACATAAAAAAATGTACACCATTGGTTAGAATTCGGTAATCCTTCTCATATCTTTCATCTTATATTCAGTGTGTTCGTAAAAAAACCGACAGGGTCGGAAGGATTTTGTTGTTTTTGTGGGCCTTTCACTTATTTCCTCGTGAGTTAAAAATCGGATGGGTAACAGTTATTAAAATATCCGATTAAGTTACATAAAAAAATTTACACCATTGGTTAGAATTCGGTAATCATTCTCATATTGTTCATCTTATATTCAGTTTGTTCGTAAAAAAACTAAACTAACAGGGTCGGAAGGATTTTGTTGTTTTTCTGGGCTTTTGACTTATTTCCTCGTTAGTTAAAAATCGGATGGGTAATAGTTATTAAAATATCCGATTAAGTTACATAAAAAAATTTACGCCATTGGTTAGAATTCGGTAATCATTCTCATATTTTTTATCTTATATTCAGTGTGTCCGTAAATAAAACTAAACTGACAGGGTCGGAATGATTTTGTTGTTTTTGTGGGCCTTTGAAATATTTCCTCGTTAGTTAAAAATCGAATAGGTAATAGTTCTTAAAATATCCGATCAAGTTACATAAAAAAATGTTTTTGAAAAGGAAACAAGGAAGATAGGGACCTGAAATTTTTGGTGTCTTTGGTTGTCCGTGCAAAAAACGCTATTTGAAAAATGCAAAATCGTTTTTCTGATTTATCTTCGCAATTTTTTTTCAAAAATCAAAAATCGTTTTCACCTATGAAAGTAGATATGATTATACATACAGTGAGCAAAGACCCATCAATTTGTCGAGATTTTGGGCGAAGTTACGTAACTCCGAAAATTTTTACCGTCTTTCTCTCTCCCTGTCTCCCTAATTCCGCCACCAACTTCCCACCTTGACCAGAATTAAGTTTCACACTTTCCCTACTGCCACCAAAAATTTCAGTTCCCTGTTGTCTTTCTTTCCTGGAGAAGTCAACGGTTTAACACTTGAAACCACCGGCAAAAAAACTTTTTCCGAGAATTATTCAATTGCGCATAACTCCAGATCTAATTAATAGTTTTGGATAAACCTTGGCTCAGATCACGTGTTTTAAAATTCTCTACTACTTTTGTCTAGTGCGTGCCTTTTTACTCTTTGGGAGACTATTCACTCATGCCGGATGATTTTTAATCCCAAGAAGGAAAATTGTTACTGAAGGTGGTCTTTGGGCCCCAGGGGGTCAACCCAACGGAGTGACTATTGATCCCAGGGCAGTGTCCTTTGCACCAGGGGTTGGTTCATTACCCTTTAAAAGCTATTACTCCTATTTAACGTGAGATTTCGTTAAAAAAAATGAATTTTGGGCCTGACGCACGGGGTTTGGAAATTTCTAAACTACCTTAAAAATTGCGTTATTTGGTCACAAATAATTTGACGAAATAAAATTTTCCGCACCTCTTTATCATAATAAAAATATTCGACTTTAAAAAATTTAAAAATATTTTTAAGGGTCGTAGTGGGGCCTAATAGAGCCCCACAAATTGAGGCTATAGGTCTTTAGGATTACTGCACGCATGATTTTTTTCAGAATTTTAAATTGATTCCATTTTAGTAAAAAAGATAGACACTGAAGTAGACATTTTCTTGGGCAGGGGTAGTGGGACAATTTTGATATACGGATTCTATTGATCTTAGTTTTTAGATCCAAGGAACGATTCTATCAGGTTTATTCAAAAATCCGTGTCAAGGGGCATTTCACCTATCTTATCCCAAGGTACCCTTTGGTATGTACTATAAAGACATCTGTAGTAAATTGGGGAAAATAAGTAGAGTATGCTAATAAGAGTCTAGAAACTTCGTTTTTGACGTATATTCTAGAAACCAACACATGAAATATTTTTTTTATGACATTGCCTGAAATGTTAAAATTTTATGACCATTTATTTCTACATACTAGAGTGCAAATATAGTCGAGATGTTTTCCTCTAGAGGAATTAGGATGGGAAATCTGGATGTGGAAGTAGTGATTCCTTAGGCATCGGTTTTTTTACTATCGTCCTTAATGCTCCCAACAGGGTAGGGAGATTCCCGATCGTGTAAACCATATACCTTGAACAACATGAAAGTAATGTTTTACTGACAATATAACAACAAAACAAGTTATCAACTCTTAGACTGAATATAATAACGTGGCTTTTTCTAATCTTCACCTGAAGTACCTAACTGCTAAATATGAAATTACTTCAACATATATTCAACTTGTTATTGATGTTATATCATTTTTCAATTTCGCAAGGTTAAAGTTATTATGATATTAAGTAATGATTTCTCCCGTTGAATATTTAAACTAATGTAAGTACCTAATTTAGTTATTTCATTAACATTTTACTTTATGCTTAATATTATTATGTGGACACTAATTGATGAATAAATAATGTTGTAGAGGAGCGTAAAATTTACATACCTACTACTGTTTGTTCAATAAGTAAAATTTAAAACCGAGAATACGAGAGTAAATTATATCATAGCTCTGTTAAACTCCGCCAAAACGTTAATCTAATTAAGAATATTTATTATTATTATCATTGGTAATATTACTGTATAAGAAGGATTTTTTGAGTTTAGTAATTTTAATTTTATTGGCCTCTATTGTATCCAACCGTGCCTAAAGTCAAGTAAAATTAAAATATTAACAACATGTAAAATGTTTGAGACAACATATTAATTAATATAGATATATAGGAAACAACTACGAAATCCGCTATTTACAAACATGTTTCTAACTAAACGTCATACCCAGGGAACAGATAAACACAACCGTGCTTTGAATGAATCTGTCAGTGTCGCGAATGACTGGCAATACGTCCACCAATGCATAGATCATTCCTATCTTGTCACACAACCAGTTTCGCGAAATACATCAACACAATTAGTAACATGCATAAAAGCTTGATATAACTGCTAAGTCTGAGGAGGATTCCTGAAAATCGTCGAAACATAAACGCTGATTGAAATTCAATTAACTAGCACAGTTCGAAAATAGGCTTCATTTGTGTAAGTTTTGTAATTAGGAAAATGGCGTGCAAAACCGACGACGAAGAGTAGTTACCGTCTGCCACTCAGTAATCGAAGAGAGCATATAACTACGAAACTTTCTTCTCTATGAAAATGTTTGTTATGGTGGGAAAATATGGAGGAGGGGGGGGGGGGCATTTTTTTGACATCCCCATTACACTGGCAGACGAAATTTTTTTTTCTTCAAAATTCCCTCTACCGCACAACGAGCGGAATTTTCGTCTGCCAGTGTAACTGGGGTATGAGAAGTACTAACTACATATGCAAGCAGATATCGATAACCATTCGTTAAAAAAAATCCCCCCCCTCTCCATATTCTCCCATCATACCAAAAATTTCCAGTTTTGTAGTTATATGCTCTCCTCGATTACCGACTAACAGGCGGTAACTTTTCGACATCGATTTTGCACGCCATTTCCTAGACTATTGTGCTCTATGGCGAAAATCATAATTAAAATGATTCAAAAATTGATTTTAAAATTAGAAAAGGAAGAAAACTTCATCAGAACTGCTTGTCATATTTGGACAACGAAAAAATGATTAACATAATCACTACAAGAGGATGACAAAGACAGCAGTTTAATTTCATCATCATCTTTGACCAAGTAAAAGGTGACCGCAAGAAAAGCTGTTTTTTCGCGTTCTAGTTGATTGCGAGCTTAGGAAAAATTATAAAAAGGTTTAGCAGGTCTCAAATTAATCCTCATTAAAAACCAAAGAGGCATTGTTCTTGGTTTTTTGAAAATATTCAATTACCCCAATTCAGGGGTTGAAATGACCCCGAATCCTAAAATTTTAAAAATATCAATAAACCTAAAAAACAACTCTATTTTTATTATTTCTATTAAAAGCGAAATTATGTATTTTCTATCAAGAAGAAAATTCACCCATAGGTCCACGGAAGGCGTGAAATCATTCCCAAAATATAAAAATATAATCAAAAGTATTTTTAAAACTCCGAAAATAAAATATTTTTCTAACTCACTATCGAAATTTCGTACTTTTCAACTGTCATTTTAGTGCGAAAAACGTCACTTTAACGTACCAATGGACCAGTGTGAAAACAACTGTCACTTCTCACACTCAGTGCGAAAGGTATAAAAAGAAATTTATAACATAAAAAATCATATCAAAATTTATTATAATTTTGTAAAATTTTATTGGAATTTTACATTAAGAACATTAACATTAAGAATTTATCTGTTATATATATTTAGGACGCATTTCGTGCAGTTGTTGAAAGTTATCCCCGACGACAGCTGATGGGACGAAATGGGCTTGTTCCATGATATTCTTTTTATATGGTTTTTATGCTTTTTCATATAGTACTCGATATTCTCATTATGCACTTAAAATTTCGTATTGTTAACTTCTTCCGTTCTCGAGAAATAAGAAGTTGAAATTAGTAATATTTGCAAAAACCGAGCATTCGTTTGTGACGTCACTATACGCAAGTGACGTAAGAAGAGTGGCTTTCTGGGACCTTTCAAATTTAACCTGAAAAGTCGAAAAACGGGAATTTTCAAACGCTGGTAACTAAATAAATACGCCGAGTGGAAGTTTGTTCTATATCTCTACGAAAAGGAGAAGGTCGGCGATGAATCCTAATCGTAAATTGCAGGTTCAAAATCGAAAATCTGTCCCGACAGGAGTGAGAGAAAATTGTAATTTTTTGACATTTCACCAAATTGTACTCCCCTACTGTCAAGAAGTAAGCAAAACAAACGATACTTCGAAAACACTTATAATTATAACAACTAAGGAGCATCAAGTCTATTGAGATCGCCGAGTCTATGCGTATAGTGGCGTAGTAAGATACTAAACGTGCGAATAAGATTCAGATTTTTTGCAGATCTATTATTTTATACTTGCACTTTCGATTTATGAAATAAAAAAAATGCCGAACAAGCCCATTGTGCTTTCCATCAGAATTGCATCTCCAACTTCCTCTGGTGGCTGTTCGGCTATATTATCTCGAACTTGGAGACCAATTGTTTCTTTCCCCCCAATATTTTAACAGCTGTCCTCCGCTTATTTCTCTCCCGCAGAGTTTTCTATGTATCCTTCTGCAACGTTGGGCAATTTCCAAGCTCCGTGACGCTTGAGCGTTAAAATATCGGCTCCGGAATCTGCCAACAGTGATGCAGAAGATCTTCTGAAACAGTGTCCTGTGTATCCAGAAGAATCAGATAATCCTAGAAATAAAGCTATCTTCTTGGGCATAGCACCAAACGTGTTAATCCCAATGGGTTGCTTTGTACATTTACCATTTCTGGAACCAATGAAAAATCGAGCATGGGGAGTTTGTGAAGGACGTAAATGTGCATATTTGCGGACCATTTCAACTAAGTTCGCTCCTTGAATATTCCCACAAGTAATTATGAATTCCCGAGGGCATTTCGTCTTAGTACTGGGGATGATAATTTGGTAAACATCTCCTTGATCTTCGACGTCTTCAATTTGCATGCGGCTTAGCTCGTCTCTCCCGCATCCCCCTGCGATTACAATAATTAACGCAACCTTAAAAGAAATCACTTTACAAATAAACTATATGTATTCTATAAGATTAGACATACCTTCATCATAAAAAAATCTTGATCATCAGCTCTCGTTAAAAATTTTTGGATATTTTCTTTACTTCAATATTTTGGATGTCTTCGGTTTATAGCCCTCAGATTGCCTTTTTTAAATTGATGTTAGGTTGTTATATGTACTTATGTCAACATTTTTATTTTTGGATATCATCGTCCTCAACATTGAGTAATGACTCCAAAGTGACGATGGCTTTTGTATTTTTGATTTTTGCTAGAAATATGCTAACAATACAGTTTCCGTGGGCTGCCTCGTTCTCTTCTCATTGCACCATTTTTCAAATATATATACGCCGGTCTCATATTGAAATTTGGACTTAGCAGGTAATAGTGCATCAATGGGCTTGTTCCATGATATTCTTTTAATATGGTTTTTATACTTTTTCATATAGTACTCGATATTCTCATTATACACCTAAAATTTCGTATTAACTTTTTCCGTTCTCGAGATATAAGGAGTTGAAATTAGTAATAGTTGCAAAAACCTAGCGCTCATTTGTGACGTCACTATACGCAAGTCACGTAAGAAAAATGGCTTTCTGGGACCTTTCAAATTTAACCTGAAAAATCGAAAAACATGGAATTTTTAAACGCTGGTAACTAAATAAATACGTCGAGTGGAAGTTCGTTCTATGTCTCTACGGAAAGGAGAAGATCGCCGATGAATTCTAATCGTAAATTGCAGGGTCAAAATCGAAAATTCGTCCCGGCAGGAGCGAGAGAAAATTGTAATTTTTTGACATTTCACCAAATTGTACTCCCCTACTGTCAAGTAGTAAGCAAAACAAACAATACTTCGAAAACACTTATAATAATTATAACTAGTAAGGAGCATCGAGTCTGTTGAGATCGCCGAGTCTATGCGTATAGTGGCGTAGCGCCAGGCCACGCCCCATTTTCGCGAGATGGAGATTTGTAATAGTTTTTAAGATACTAAACGTGCGAATAAGATTCTGAATTTTTGCAGATCCATTAATTTATACTTGCACTTTCGATTTATGAAATAAAAAGAAAATGCCGAACAAGCCCATTGCCATTCTTGCAGACTCCTCTACGTCAGACGCAACACTGTCACTATTCTCGGTATCTAAATCACAAAGTTGCTTAATAGTAATAATAAAATCACAATAAATAAAGATTGTTTAAAGTTTGTGAGGTTTGAGCGTCGCTTCTAAACAATAATTAATAAAAACAAACTTTTATTAACTTAGAAATGGTAGTACAGTAATTTTTTTGATGGTGTGATTACGAATTCAAATATCGTACTATGTATGACATTTGATAGAATCGATTATTATTCAAACAAACGTAGATGCAAATTCAAAATATTTTGACATTTTGAACGTCAAGATATTTAATATTTTTCAATAACTTTTTTTGGTATTTGTACGTTCGTAAAGAAAAAAATCTTGTGTGATACTCGTGTGAAAATGCGTTTGAGGCACTTGTATGTACACAACTCTGCTGCACCTCGTTGTGTAACTTTCATACGCGTGCCTTAAACATGCATTTTTCACACTCGTATCATAAATAGCTATTAAATGTTTCGAGCTATGACAAATAATATAGAAACAATATTTCACCTCCTTCGAGGGCCTATGGGTGAATTTTTAAAGCATTCTTGATAGAAAATATATAATTTCGCTATTTTAAGATAGATTTAGATAATGCAAATAGAATTGTTTATTAGATTTATTGATGTTATTTAAATTTTTTAGGAGGTGGGGCCATTTCAATCCCCTGAACATTTTCAAAGTACCAAGAACAATGCCTCTTTTGGTTTTTAATGACGATTAATTTGAGACCTGCTAAACCTTTTTACGATTATTCCCAAGCTCGCAATGCGCTACGCAAAAACAGGTGAATTTTGCGGTCACACTTTCACTCCATATTTTTACTGCTCATACAAAACTCAAAGCTGCCGACCGAGCTAATATACAGGGTGTAATCAGTTTCATGTCATTAAAAAAACTGGTAATGGGGACCGACTAGACAAACAAAAAACCTTTATGACTTTTCCCTCTAGGGGCACTTAGAAAAACACCGATCTAATATTATGGTAGACAACTATTGAGAACCACTGCTTTTCTTGGTCGATGGACTTGTACTTCCCAATTATATAACTTTTAAATTGTCATAAAAAAGTGGTGGCCGGCACACGCGGTATCAAAGGATCATCGACCGCCTTTGATGTACCGCCTCAACTGAACTGAGGCAAGTATAAAGAGGTAAATAATTCGTTCTCTCTTCGCGCACAATTGCAAGGAAATAATGGCCATAGAGGTTTAAGCAGAGCATTTCTTTACATGTGTGTTTTTTAATTTGGAACAAAATATTGGATTGTTTATAATTTAGAAAATTTAAATGTGGTTTATTAACATTTGTAACATAAATGAGTGTCCTGGGTTAAAAGCTTACTACCTACCTAAATGATCCAAAATCTCTGCATCTGTATCAATACACAGTTCGGTACGTCGAATTAAGTACATACGCACTTCGTTCAACACTAAACTATCAACTAACGTTGTCAATAAAGAAAAATAAAATAAAAACTTGGTACAAAAGCCAAAAAGTAATACAAAAAGAACGAACAAGTAAGTTGTGTCTGTACGTAATCAAAAATTTGACAACTTGAACGGTAAGTCAATAAAATAAATCTTAACTGTAAATACACAATGACGCGAAATTCAAAAATAACAAAAACAACAAACGGCGAGTTGGGCGTGTGTACATAACGAAGCACCGACAGTAACTAAAATATTGCACAAGGGACTTAGAGTATAGTTTTCTTCAGATCAGATCTAGATCTAAACCTACCTCAATATTCCAGCAGTTCTCAAAAAATTTCCTTGAAAAGTTGCGAAATTTTTGTTTATTTTTTTTCTCCAAAACTATGAGCTTTAGACCCCATGTTATATAAGGTTTTTTTGTTTGTCTTGTCGTTCCCTACCACCAGTTTTTTTTTTTAATGACATGAAACTAATTACACCCTGTATAGGGAGACCGGGCTTTACTGAAGTCAGTATGACTTAGTGGTTTTCGGTGATAAAAACGCATCTCAGAAGTCCATGTATCTATTTCAATGCGAGATAAAATTAATGTCACCTACATATAGAATTTTTACTGCTTTACGTTAAAACAAAATCAAATTGACCAAAAAATTCAAATCAACCAAAAAATAAAAAGAGCTACAGGCTTGTTCCACATGGACACCCTGTTGATGAAGTTCTCATAATCAAATTATTTTTACGCACAGGACTGATAAACCGAATAATACATTAGATTCTTAGGACGATAAACTAAGCCTACAATAATTAACAGTTATGTATCAGTCTTACTGTCCTGTTTAAAGTTTCATTGACTCTGCACCTGTAAATATATACGTAAAATACCTATATAATATGCGTTAACTAACTATATAGTAGTAACTAATGAAACATTCAGTATTATTATGTCCAGTAACATCCACAGCTAATTAACTTTCAATCATAAGACAACTAGATGTACACAATGTATAGGCAGGGCGACGACCGTAAAAACTTATACGGAAAATAGACCCTTATAGTAAGGGGTCAAAAGCATTAAAAATTGAAATGACCCATTCCAACAAGGTAAATAAGTTTTGAGCTCGCATATCGAAAGAGGGTCCTAATGAGCATCAGAAATGGCTTGTTGGACTTTTGTTGGAGATTGCGCAACTTTTCCACAAGAAAAATAGATGGCAGAATGTTATTTCAAGAATTCGTGTTTTTAAGAGGAATGCCCTTAGTAGTTCCCCTGCGAAGTTTCAAGGATTACCGTTTAGTTTACCCCCGGCAACACCATTTGTAGGAGAAATAACTTTACATGTTATTTGCTAGTGAAGAGAGAACGGATACGTCTCCTCTTTCAACCGCAGGCGCAGTGAGAAGAGGGCAAGAGATTTATTTCATAGCATTATTACCTGAGAACCTATAATTTATATGATACGGATCACATTTGAAGTGAAAACCGTGTAAACAGATAACTACTGGACATGAACAGGTGGTGGGTCTGATGTAGCATCAGACTTTCAATCGCGGGGTTCTGGGTTCAAAACCTAGTGCCTTCTGCTTTTTTTCTTATTTGTTTGTAGAAAAGTTATAGGCATTTATATATAAAAAAAACATTATGGGTATTTATGTAAGATATAAAATACTATAAAGAATTTTTTTAGTAAATTTGACGAAAGTATACCGTATTGCCAGATACTAACTTTTATATTTTATTCAGTATCCTGAAATACATCATTCTATAAATATTTGTTTGTTTTATACCTATTATTGAACAAAAACCAGAATTGAGTGGCATTCCCCCATTTAAATATTTTATTGCATGAATATCAAAATTTTTACAAATTACCCGGAAATTTGCTTTTATAGTTATGAAAAAGAATGTTAACATTTTCCTACCAACATATTATACAGTTATACACCTACCAGGGCAGGTGGCAGCAAAAACAGGGACGTCCTCACTTATGCATTTATTTTTTAAGAAATTACGTACAGGACGTATTTGATTTAAACATTCATTTTTTCGTAATCTTGTTAAAAAAAAGTGTAATATGTACTTAGCAAATGTCCAGTATTTTTATCCCAAATGTATTTTTAAATTCTTTTTACCCAAAACAAATGTCAGTTTTCGCAATTTAATTTATTTATTACCGTTTTCTTAAATGTTTTTTATATTTCAAATAAGCCGCCGGACATTACTTAAATTGCCAAAGCTCACATTTGCATTTAGTCAAAAATATTAAAAAATATCTCTCAAAAAAAATACTGCCTTAACATATTTTATTCAATAATTAAAATATACAACATTGCCGGAGCCAACCGCACAACCACGTCGCGCAGCGTCGTAGTGTTAGTGCGGTTGGACGGTTGACTAATTATATTCCATTGCATTTTTCTAAGGTTATTTCTAGTTTGATTTTCATTAAAATGAAAGTATTGGTAAATCAAACAAGGTAGTCTTGTTGTCACATGGTATTTAATATATCCATACCTATTGTTATTAAAATTAGAATATTACAGAAACGACGCTAGACGTCGGTCGACGTCGAAACGAAAAAATGAAAGAATATGATTCTCAGTATTAAAATTTATCAAATTCAGAAGGTTCACAACAATGACGTTAGGCATCGGTCGGCGCTGAGACGTAAAAATGCAAGAAAATGAATCTAGGAATCGAAATTTGTCAAATACACGAGTTTTACAAAAACGACGCTAGGCGTCGGTCGGTGTCGAGACGTAAAAATGCAAGAACATAGATTTAGATACACAAATTTTACAACAACGACGTTAGGCATCAGTCAGCGTCGAGACGTAAGAATATGAATGTAGGAATTAAAATTTATCAAATACACGAGTTTTACAAAAATGACGCTAGGCGTCGGTCGGCGTCGAGGAGTAAAAATGCGAGAACATAGATTTAGATATCAGATGAAAAATATTATAAAGAAATCTGAGGGCTTGGCTTCCCGTATAGGTGCGCACCAAACCTCAAGTATTTATACTCTACACAGCTTGCTTTTACACATTTTCCCCTATTCATATACCTATACTTACATCGCCACCCCTTCAACGGAATCATCTCAAAATATGATTTAGTTCCAATTGTCGTTATAATACAGATGTACCAAATTTCAAGCGAATATCTCAATTTTATTGTATCAACCTCTTTAATAATGGAGGGGGGGGGGTTAAAAAATATTATAAAAAAAGTCTCAGGCCTTGGCTCCAAATACATACACCGTACTTCAAGTTTCTGTACTCTTATCAGCTTGCTTTAATTATTTTCCCCTATTTACCCCTATTTAACCCCCAACCCTTCAACGGAATAAACTAAAAATATAATTTAGTTCCAGATGTCATTATAATATATACGTGTACCAAATTTCAAGTGAATAAGTCAATTTTACTTTATCAACCCCTTTAATAATGGAGTAGGGGTGGTGGGGGGGTTGAAATTTGTTATTAAAAAATCTGAGGCCTCGGCTTCTAAATATAAAAAATTGGAGGCCTTGGCTGCTAGTATACATACACCAAATTTCAAGTTTCTGTACTCTTACCAGCTTGCTTTACCTATTTCCCCCCATTTATCCCTAATTACCCCCAACCCTTCATCGGATATGTTCAAAAAACAATCCAGTCCAGATCTCGTTATAATATATAGGTGTACACAATTTCAAGACAATGTCTTAAACCGTTCCGGAGAAAATGTGCTGACAAAAAAAAAATTACAGACAGACAAACAGAAATTTTTTTTTCGCTGAAATTTAAAATCTCGACGTTTCATGAAGTTCTAAACCTATTTCAAGAAATAAAATTTGATTTTTTTTACGATTCCTCTTTTTTTTCTTGTTAATACACTTTGCGCCTTTAACTATTGTTTATACCCATTACGCGATTAAATGTGTTCCGGTAAAAATTGAATTAAAATAGGTACGCAACAAGCTCAGTTTATATATTTCTCTACTGTAGTAAGAGTCAAAGCCTAGAGAATGAGAAGTCTCAAGTTAGACAAAGAGCCAATGCGTATATGATCCGCCTCTCTGGCTAGGTGGAGATGGAAAACATGCCTAAACAATTATTAAATTACATGCGTAATTGCCCTGAAGTATAACTCATTAAAAAATTGACATTTTTGAATTATTTTTAAACGAATGTGTAAACAAAAGATGATAGAATTATCTGACCGATGCTTTTTTGAGAATGATATCTAGAAGTATGTGAAAATTAAATAAATATCAGACAATCAAATGATAAAGTTTGTGATTTTTTTTCTTAAGATTGGTTCACCGGATTTGAAAAAGCAATGGTCACATTGTAGAACTAGTAGGTAACTTCTTCTAAAAAAAAAATGAGTGTGATACTTGTAAAAATAAAGCTGCTAGAGCTCAGCGCGTTTGTTATATTTCACGTATATTTCCCGCATGCGAGGATTCCTCTTAAACGTATACCTTTCGCGAGAAAATTAACTACATGCAATATTGATCTGATTTTTTTTCTTTACATACTACTGACATGAGCGCATATATCTGTACTAGTAGAGTTTCAAAATCGCTTACGGTTTTTTTTCTAAATAAATCCTTAACCCTTTCGGACCCACATTTTTTTTAGGCGAGCAAAAAATCTGAAACTTGGTGCATTAGTTCATTAATTTTTGTACTTATTTTTAGTTTGTGTCTGGAGTTCCTAACGTTGCCCAGCTTTGACCTTTGACCTGTGCACTACAGTGCACACTGGGACTTAACGGCATCATTACTACTTATTAAACAAAAAATGAAATCTATAGCTCATGGTTATTTTCATGTAATAATAAGTACGAGAAATTAAAAATTATAAACATATTTATTTTCTTGTATGATAAATAGTAAAACAATTTTGTTTTTTGGTAATACACAAATGCACTTGGCATTTCTCACATTTTATATGTGTTTCTGGTTCGTTTTGTGGTTGTGCTGACGCTGTGATCTCTATCTCCTCTTCTTCATCACTCATGTCTAAAGAGATAAACGTACTTTGTTAGAGTACATACAGTTATCAATTACCTAAATTTTACCTTTTTGTTCATACGAATCTGTTTCAAACCCATCATCGTCATCACTCAAATATTCTATATCCGACTGGTCATTCACCAAGAGTTCTACCAAGTCCTCATGGATTAAATACTTTTTACTCATTTTCAAAGAAATATGCTATAATAAATATGTTTTTCAATAAAATATAAAAAAATGAGGTTAGAAATTAGAATAAATATTATTCCACTAAAACCCAATGTGCACTATAGTGTACAAGTCTATGAATTGTCCAAATAATAAAAAAAAATCACTTGTGCCCTAAATAATATACTATACACCATATATAAACCTTCAACTACAATACAAAAAATTTACAACTCCGGTTACACTCAACTGACATATACAAAATGTGATAATCTAGTCATTTATCAGGCGAATTCGTCAACTTCATGCTCCCCGTAATAATGAATTCTCCAATGTTCAGTTTCTACAACATAGATGTCAGTGCATGTATTATATTGAAAATAAGATGTACACTGCAGTGTACAATGGGATCCAAAGGTTAAAATTCAGTCCCAGTTTGTATTTACAAGTTTATAAATTTGTGTACACTATGGTGTACAACACTGGGTCTGAAAGGGTTAATGACAGGTACGAAATTTGTGTGTTTGAAATTTGGACGTGAGGACAACTACATTAAGTGTTTAATTTTCTTATATATTATATGATGCGAATGAAATATGGTCTAAAGACCAACAAAGTATTTTCAAAAAAAATTAGCTCTATATCTCATACAGTTTTCGAGTTACAGATTTTTTAATTCGATCGTAATAATGTCTTGTTATGATAACGCGCAACGTGGCAGCCAAGGCAGGATTCGGTCTGTTATGTTATAAATACGTGGTTTTAAAATATAGCGAATTAAAATATAGATACAGGAATAACTGTTATTTCGGATTTATTTAGAAAAAAACCGTAATCGATTTTGAAATTCTATTAGTACACATGCGCTCATGTCAGTAGTATATAAATAAAAAAAAAATCAAATCAATATCGCATGTAGTTAATTCTCTAACGAGAGGTATAAGTTTAAAAACACGAATTCTTGAAATAACATTCCGCCACTTTTTTTCTTATGGAGAAGTTGTGCAATCGTCAACAAAAGTCCAACAAGCCATTTCTGATGCCCATTAGGACCCTCTTTCGATATCCGAGCTCAAAATTTATTTACCTTGCTGGAATGGGTTACTTGGCGATTTTGACGGCTTTTGAAGGCGTGGACCCTCTACTATTAGTAGGGTAAGTAACTCAAAAAAGTTCACCTGTCGAGGTGCAATCTGGACTGTTCCCAGAAAAGTTTTCTGCTACAACATATCTTTTGAAATATTTGCAAAAAGACATGTCTGTGAAAAAAGTGATTCGCCAATTTTGTTGAAGTAAATATCAAATTATATTGTACTATTTTTATATTTCTTATATCTCTTTTCACATTTTATACTGCTGATAAGTCAGAAGGTAACAATAGTACCTTATATGTACTGGATGGTGGATATAATAAAAATCGTCACGTTTTTCAGTATCAAGGTCCACTTGAGTATGCGAGAACTTTGGTGATCTTACTTACCGCCTTATCTATCACATTTACTTTTATGTTTCTTCATATTTAGATAATTATTTAAATATTCATATATTTAAATACCGCAAATTATAATTATTAAAAAATAGAAATTTAACTTTTACTTTTCATGTGAACAACTTGATTGATACTTCCTGTTTTGAAACAACGGTAACATGTCGCAGAGATACTTTTCTTAAGATTTATGTCCGCTGAAACTTGATTAAAGATAACATCGAATTCATTACACTCATTTGTAAGAGCGTTTCACACAGGTATACTGTGTACTCACATACAAGTTCTTTATTTATTATGTTTGCCATTGTCTATTCTGTAGGCTGAGGCCTAAATTTCATGACAAATAAACATTAACAAAGAAGTCATTTAGAATATTCGACCGAGTCTTGTGCTGCAATTAGCTGCAAAATTGTGTTTTACACCCATGCATAAGAATGTATTAATGTCGCAAAAAACTGTATTCAAAGTGTCAGGGTTGGCCAAAGAATATAATTTAAAATGGTTATTGTTGTAACAATTATACCCTCATATTGTCTGTAATTATTTGTTTGTGTTCCCCTTCTTTGTTGACATTTAATTCCCTTGATAAAATAACTATTATTTTCAATAGTTGTCATTTATTTCATTACAGATTTTATTCTTGATCGCCGCAAATGCCTTTTTTTCGGATAAAGTCGAAGTCGTGGGTGTCTCAGCGTAACTTCAAAAATAACAAGTAAACCAGTAATTTCAGGCCCAAAAATAAATAGAAGTTGCTCTGTACTGCTCGTACGCTCGTACTGCAGTACGCTTGTTCACCAATGCGTACGAGCAGTCATAGTTGTTCATAATAAAATTTTTTCAGTGTAATACGTACGAAAAAATATATAAAAAATGTAACTTCAGATAGTAATGAGTTTGACATATAGCCTCCATTTCGAATTTGTCGAAAATGTTAATTACAAAAATCAGTGCCAAAACTAAAGTCTTTGATATCTCGGCTTAAAATGGTCCAAAATGGGTCCACAAAAGGTGAAATCAACGTATTTTTTTCTGACAAATCTAATGACATTCCAATCCCATTAAAATTTGCATAATTAAAAAGTTATTGCTATTTTTGTTACTTGCAAATTTTATTGTTCATAAATAAATAATGTAATACTAACCAAACCCTGTAATTTCCCGCAAAAATCATGATCCAAAGTGCCTTCGTCCAAAGTTATAAGCAAATTTTCGCACAGTACGACTTTGTGAGTTTCTTGTTTATTTGATTGTAATATGTATTGTATACTATATACTATGTACCTACTTGAATCCAAGTAAACTATATTATTATTATTAAAATGTCACAACTCTCTTTTCAGTTGGTTGCATTTACACTAGGGAAAGAATTCACTTTATCCTATGGTGAAAAATTTTCGGACCAGATGGCAGGTCTGTAATATAGTTGCTTTCTGCATAATCTTACTGATGTGTTGGGGTAACAATAATTTTTCCAAGTAACTTGGGAGCCTAGTCGAAACTACTCCTTCCACTGAGAATGGGATTATACTGATATTTTTTAGCTTATTTATTATTATTATTATTATTATTATTATTATTATTATTATTATTATTATTGCAAAACATCATATATTGCAAAATGTTGCACTTATGATAAAACGGACATCGGGAGTACATTTGGTAACTATTGTAAGTGTATGCAGAAAAGTTTTGAGCAATCTAACTGAAGAATTCGTATAGTTATGCATCTTTGAATACGGAACTCAAAATTTGCAAAAATTCGCTAGTTCTTGCTATGTAAAAGTGGTATTTATTATTGAAGCATAATGGAACCAATTTCCTTTAAAAGTACTTGTACTCTCGAGTAAAATGAGCTTTGGACAGTTCAAATAGGACGATTAGAACGGAAGTTATAAAGAAAAGGGCTTATTATATAAACAATGATGAATTCTGCAGTAATTTTGCGATAACAAATTTAGCGGCGGGTGAATTACATCAAGAGTATTAAAGTCACTGGTCTAATATGTCTGGATAGAGAATTAAAAGACAAATACAAATGTATTAGAATTAAAAACGTTGGGTGTTCCATTAAAAAAATCTAAGTATTAGCTTGCCACTACAATCCGAAACATCCTGTAGATTTAAAAATAATTTTAAAATGTCACTCTTGATTTTTCACGATTTTTACCCGAAAATTTTTCAAATTTCAAACGGCTGATGAAGATACTGGCAGTCCACATTCTTTGGACTGACAATGTATAAACATAAAGACAATTGGCTAGTATTTTATTTATCTTCATGACAGCTATATAAAAAAAGAGTTTTTTGTTTTACAAAATTTACAAAAGGGAACAGAAAATTCTCTTATAATAGAACCGATAGCTTAATCGTTAAGTGAAATCTGTTTGGAAATAGAGAATAAAAGCTCTTTATAAATCAAATCCGCGAAAAGTACACTCACCTTAGGAAAAATAATTATAGGAACCTTTAGTATTATTTAAATCCAAACTATACGCTCCCCAAGTATTACTCCATAGTTCTGGGACACCGGACCCCTGTATAATAGAAAGAAATTATAGTTATGAAACATATTCTTTATAGGATTTTGCAAACAGCTGAAAGAAAAACTATCTATGAGAACTAAAGGTAAAACTATATATAAAAATATGAATGAAATCTTTGCATTCTTTCGATAACAAAATCCTGTTCAAATTCACTTTTAAACAAATTATGGTTCGCTCCATATTTATAAGATACAGAAAAAATGGAGACAAGTATATACGTGTCTTCATTTCTTTAGTGTACATAAAAAAGGCCATAAAAACCGGCCATCAAAATATCAAAGTCGGCACAATTACTACTGATAAGAGTACTACAGAGCCGTTCTTCAAATTTTCTGGTAAATTAAAAAATTTTACTCTGTTTTGCGTCAAGATAGGAATATCTTACACATTGGTGGACGCTCTGCCCGTCCTTCGCGACATTAACAGCTAAATTGGGAGTATGGCTCTGTTTATCTATTCCGTGAATATGACATTTTAGTTAAGGTATGATTTGCGAAACTATATCGCAAAAGATAGAAATTTTAATTAAGAGAAGCGCGTTTCCGTTCTTATCTTAAGTTTTTAATTTCCAAATAGACTACAGATGCATTTTTAAAGTGTATTGGCGCTAATAATACCTTAATAAAATAATTCATTTATTGCAGAATGTGACAAGACTGACAAGGTACTTTTCCTTTCTGTGACAAAAACAAACGCGTTTTATAATTTACAGCTTGTCCGTAAAATGCGTTTTTTGAGGTGGGGCAATGAAGAGGGTGACTTTTAACGCATATTGCCTACTGTGCAGCGTAAATATGTAATTCAATTAGGGAGATTACATGAATGAAAGTTGAATGCACTGTCTTCCCCGTACTATAATAGATTATCCCCAACCCTTCAGGTACATTAGACTGTATAAATCACTAGAAAGTGGGTGTAGCGCTGATCATGCACAAATTACCTGTGACAGTTACGCCGTTGTTTTTGTAAGAAGGATAAAACCGATTAATGTAGTAATACACTAGGTTGGTCCTTATTTTTCAACTTAAAATTTGATCGTCCCTCCCCCTCAAATTATTTTGATATAAAAAAAATTACGCCAATCCCTTTCCTTGCCTCAAAAGGGGTGAATTTTTTTATAATTCGTAATATTTTAAGTTTTTGCTATGTATCTCCCGAAATAGCACATAAAGCAAATACAATGCATAGAAGATAAGTTACTAATTACTATAAAAATGGTCTAATGCAATTTTATTGTAGGGTGTGCCGATTTGCGAGGAAATTGCATAGACTTACATTTAGGTCCAAACGTTACATTTAGGTAATAACGCTTGTTCTTATAAATGAATTATCAGTTGTTTTATTTAGCACATAAATACACCTGAGCTAAAGGTTAGCGCTTGAAATGGTCTACAAATGCGGGCAATTTTGTATTCATATAGGTAAAATAAAATGAGAAACACGTAGAAAACTTTAAGAAATGATGAATTGTGCTACATACTGATATCTGCATTATATGCTCTGAGCCTGAAAGATATTTTGTCAATTATCCTGCATTTAGTTATTACCCTTAGTTATTTTCTTGAGAGCTAATATTCCTGTCTTCAAATGTCTTTAGACGTTAATTCTTTTTCTAAGTACTTTAGCATAATGCATATTAATACGCGGGTTAACATCTAGTATTCGAAAAGAAAGTGTTCTACAGTCTCTGTTTCAGTATCACATTATCATTTTCAGCTTTGCCTATACCCTTAAGATGATAACTCAAGGAGTAGCGGCCGGTTAGAAAGCCTGTCATCAGCCTTAAGTCAAACTTTTCGAGTTCTCGAACTCTTGTGGTAATCTGTCGAATAAGTTAGTAACTTTTTCGCTTGTCCTTGGCCTGAAGTATAATAAATTGTTTAAATAATTTGCTAATTTCATTAGTAAACTCTTAAAAAAGTATTGTTGGCATCGGTGCCTAGTGCGTTAATATTTCTTATAATGAATTATGAGACCGATTGTTAAAATGCGTTTTTCTCCAAAACGGTCAATTTCTAAGGCACAAATATACTTTTTTTTTCGCCAAAATGAAATAGGTTTAGGATTTTTTAATAAATAAAGCAATGCCGATACGAGTAAAAAGTTAAGAGTACATTTCCACCTTAAACATTGCTTATGTGGCGCCCTCTAAGATCTACACAAAAAATTGAAGCATATTTAAATTTTTCATCTCAAAAAACTCCTAATCACCAATTTTCATAACAATATTTGAAAAACTTCAAAAATTACGCGAGACTTGTACTCTGTTGAAACATATTTTTTATAGGATTTTGCAAACAGCGGAAAGAAAAACTATCTATGAGAACTAAAGGAAAAACTATGTATAAAAATATTAATGAAATCTTTGGATCCTTTCGATAACCTGACTTCTGGTTATGCTAACAAGTAAAAATTCTTATTTGCCATTCTCATTTTAACACTATAGCATCCAACATAGTCCCCTACGGCTAGGCAGGTAAAACTAGTATCTACATGATCCCCTACGATATGTAGATTCAGTTAAAAATGAGAAGTCAGGTTATCGAAAGAATGCAAAGATTTCATTAATATTTTTATATATAATTTTTTCTTTAGTTCTCCTAGATAGTTTTTCTTTCCGCTGTTTGCAAAATCCTATAAAGAATATGTTTCCTTGCTATAAACAAACAAATAATATACTTATAATAATTCACTTTTAAACTTGTACTCTGTTAATATTAAATTTTGTACTAAGGTAAGTTTAACTATTACGCAATATTTTGTTTTCAGGATAGTTTATTAACTGATCGTTTATTTTGAATGCAATTGTTTTTTGTTTCCTTGGCATATTAGTGAAAATAATAACCAGAATTAAAAATAAAGCATGGAATTAGCACAAATTGAGTAAAAAACCAAAAGTGCGAATTTTGCGCTGGAAATCGGTATATGGGCTAAATTGTGATTTTCAGCAACTTTTTTAAATACCTTTTTTTATATCTCCAACGCGAAGTTAGATATTGTGATTTCACCTCTTCAAACGTCAGTCGCGTTTATAGACACTGCTTAAGCTACATACCTCAAAGGATGCAGTTTATTAAGCTCTATTGTAGCAGAAATTATTGAGTCGCCTCCAAAAATTGCGAAAATACAAGGTTAAGTGCAACATACTGTATATTATATAAAGATTAGTCGAGATACTTGCCAGTTTAGTCATTAGTTCTTATACTAATGAACCTATTTCTATCAAATAAAACATGGATTACTTTTCAAAAAAATAATAACTAGTATAATATTTCGTGTTGCAAAAATAAGTCGTGTGAATGCGGTTGATACGAGTTGAAATATATGTGTGGGATTACTCGAGAAGACAAAAATGATTGGGTGAGTAGGCGAAGAATGCGTGAATATATGGGTCATTATCAGAAAACAGGTCTCCTTGCAATCTCATTTATTGTATAAAATGCATTCGCAGTATCAAAAATTGTAGAATTTAATAATCAAAATTATTACGTATTTGTTATAATGGTGATAGCATCCAGTAATTAACTTGGCTTATTAAAGTACTACTAAGTCTCTAAAAATGCTCAAAATGTAAACTTCGTGGCGTTCTCCAGCAACTATACGAACTTTGAAGGAGTAGTTTTAATGATGTTAGACTCTTTTTAATCATTGTTTATACGACATTTTGAAACTTACCTGAGATGTTAGTAATTGATGCCCGTAGTTCACCCTTTTCAATAGTAAATTGAAGTACGTAAGCAATTAAATATTTTCCGTCTGCACGGAGTTTGCATTTCATGTAATTCTTTAATATTACGAACTTTTATTACATTTTTTTAGAATGATTTCATTACGCATAAACTCAGCACACGTTCTTATATGGTAAATAAAATATTCCTGTGAATTTTTCCGCAGTAAGTACCTGTATAAGTCCCATTAAAGAATATAAAAAATTAATGATGCATTGCGGACGATTGAGAGGTACGTTCGCGTATAATAATCCAAAGGAGAAAACTTTGGAAACTTAATTTCATTTAATATTCAAATATAAAATATGATACGTACTAGATTTAAGTTAACTAAGTTTCAAAAATTACATCATCTGAGTTTTGTTGGTTTGTTTTTGAGAACAATATTTTGAAAGATTTAAGAGTGTGAACGCAGTATTTGACATTGGTAACACAGCTTTAAATGTGCTAACATTAATAGTGCTTAGAATTTTATCATATTATGTAATAATATCATGAAAGCTTTGAATTTTCTCTGGAGCGTAGTTGCCTAGTTATATAATTTAAAGTTTACCTATTTTCAATTTCATCATTTATGTCCCATAAAGATATACTTCCAAAGCGACTCATTCAGTAAAGAAGAGATGTAGATATAAACAGTTTCGGAATTCGATTATGTTTACGAATTTTTAGAGTGAGGGAGAAAACTGGCGTTTATTTTTTGTTTATTATAACTGTTAAAAGGCCCATCTGGTATGATCGATTTTAGGAACTTGCTATTTCACCAATACCTATATGAATACATTTTTTACAGTAAAGTGTGATACTTGAATGTCTTGCTCTGACTATAAAAATAATTGCTTATTTTCATTATTGTAGCACAGCATGTTTAGTTTTCTAAATATTTATAATAACCCAAAAATAAACGTATATTCTCCCACTCTGCAAAATGTTAAAAAGCACCTTGGAACTATGGTTAGTTTATTGCGTAGACTAGTCGCTAAGTAGTTTTTACTGCAAAGAATTCTCACACACGCTTAGACCAATCGCAGGGCGAGTGGGTAAAAAGGACTCTACTACATTGATGAATATCCCACCCATTGTCATTATGTATAATAATGGTTCCGTTACCAGAAATCAGAATAAAATACGGTTCTAGTATCGCCCTGTAGCGTTGCTGCTAGAATAATATCAGTATGTACGCCTGTGAATAATGCAATAATTAAGAACATATATATTTACCTCTTTTGTTTTCACTTTTAATTGAAGAAGTTAAGAAATTGGGTTAAGGTTGGGGTTAAGCAGATATTTCCAGGGATAATATACGAGTTATAAATATTTGCTTGGAGGATTTTCTCATCGATTAATTTGTAAAAGCGTAACTAACACGTTATGGATTCAAAATATTCAAGTAGGAAATTAAAATAGTTACAGATCGGGTTAACTTATATGCTACTATGTATACTATATATAATTACAACTTACTCGAGTTATATTAACTTCATACAACAAACTCGAGAAAAAAGTTATATGGATAGAATTTAGAGGCGCAAGTGTTATTTGCGGAAAATATTTCACGAAATAAAACTAGACATGTCAACGGCTGCAACGCGTTTTACAGAGATCAAATTGTATATTTACTTTTACTGCGATAAAACTGCATTCTAATACTGTCAAATACCGCTCTGTTTATTAGGTTTTGAAACTATGTATTATTCCCAGCAATCACAAATATATAGCAGATACGTAAGCTCTACGTAAATCAAGTTTCACAGAAGTAAAGTGCTATGTAAAATGTGACGTATAATTATATATGCATACTCTGTCAAATGTCATCAACATGTGCACATAATTTTTACATAGTAGGGAGGTAGCACTGTGACGTCACGGTACAGAATATATTTATGTAATTGATATGTATATTTTTTATCTCTTTATAAGATGTATATTCAACCACTTAATAATGACCTTATGCTATGTAAGACATATGTAACTAATATATATACTTTTTCTCACTCTATGACGTAGCGCATATGTATATTCAACCATACGTTATTATTGCTGGTTTTTCTTCAGATGAAAATTAAGCATACAGCTATAAGCATACCATTTTAATTAATTATAATTTGATGAAAATACTCACCTCAAGCTTATATTGTACTACGCTTATCTCGCCGTTTGCTCTGTGTTTATTAGAATATTTATAACCTCTAACTTTTTAGAACGCCGCGAGAACGCCGAGAATTTACATGCCTTTCGGAAAAGCAGAAAAGACGTGTACTCATTACAGAGGTTAATGAAAATCAATCTTTTAAAATAATTTAAATTGAGAAAAATTACCTATTATTCAAATAAAACTAATATTAATAACAATTCTACATTACTATGGTTGATAATGCCAAGTATTTCTAAATCCTTTAGACAAGGATTTAGAAGAACTTGGCTGAGAGCATGGCGTTATCAACCGTAGTAATGCAGAATTCTTATTAATATTAGTATTATCTGAATAATCATTTTTCTCAATTTTCCTTTTTTTAAATGATTGTTAGAGGTTATAAATATTCTAATAAACAAAGAGTAAAACAGCGAGATAAACGTAGTACAGTAGTACAGTATAAGCTTGAGGTGAGTATTTTCATCAAATTACAATGAATTAAAATTATATATACATACTTAATTTTCATCAGAAGAATAACCAGCAATAATAACTTATTTCACAATGCACAATCCACCCAAATCCACACAAATGACGCCTTGCCTGTGCCTGTAACAGAAAGTCAAACAAAGGTATTAAATATCACCAGAATTTTTACCTGGAAATGGCGGTAAATATAAATATTCTATATATCATAAAATGATGTAAACATCTGTACGTGTTTAATAAGTAAAATTATGTAAAGCATATATGTAAACATAAAGTTAATATTGACCTAAAAATAATATTATTTTACGTATACGTTATGTAATATGATGCATTTACTTATGTAGCAGTTTTACATAAAATTTTACAGATTAACAGTGTCTATAATATGTAAATTTATGTAACATACACAACAAATTTTGTTCAAAATGACTTATTCCTTACGTATTATTTATGTATATTTTATATAAATATTTTACGTAAATATGTTCTTTTAATCTTACTTCTCAGAGAGGTAAAGTTACATGAATGTTTACTGGGTTAGATGTATTAATCACAGGCACACAAAAAAGGTTGTCGATTCCACGGATCAAACCAATCATTTCCGGTGTATTTTGGCTTGCTGAATCTGAATCCGGTGTCAGTTTTGCCTCATCACGTCACAATTTTTTTCTGTCCTCAAAAAGCAGTTAGAGAAATGCGATTATTGCATTTTTATGTTTTTTGAAGATAGAAAAAAACTGATACCGGATTCGGATACGGCAAGCCAAAATACACTGGAAATGATTGGTTTGGTCCGGGGAATCGACAACTTTTTTTTGTGTGCCAGTATAATCAAATTGAAAATTGTTAAATAGTTTTAAAATGATTCACATTACAACTGAAACAACTCTTAAAGATCATAGAACTTGATCTTATCGTGTTCATTTCGTTTTATTCAAAATAAATTTAATCACGAGTTTCTGCATTTCACTTATCAGTTTTTAGAAATATCCACTAGTTGACACATGTCACCAAAAATACTTACCTATAAAAATTATATGGATATATCAGTTGTCTATCCACCAGTAAATAATCATAACTTTCCAACAATTTTCTTTAGAGAAAATGAGATCCATAAAATTTTAGCTAACTTCATTCTTATATATTATTTTGGTGAAAGACCGACTTTTCAAGAAAACTATTATATTAATTTTAACATAATCGGTGTGACATTCTCCTCTCTAATTGATAAATTTAATTGCTGTGAATAATGTTTTTTAACTTTTGAACATTCTAATATTCCTTAAGGTCACGGGTCAACATTTTCTATTTATATACAATTATTTAGCAGACCGAACGATAAGAATAAAATCAAATTGTTGTTATGTCTTTTATACTTTTATCAGTGGTTTTAATCTACGGTTTACATTTTCTAGTACTTTTTGCGCTGTAAAAGGTTAGAGTCGAGAAATACAATGTAATAATATACTGGAATAATGTGAGTGTCAAAATTTAGGTAATTTCGGAGTAGCTGGTATCAAATCTGATGCCAAAAATACGAAATTAAAAATAATGGAATCAATATGGCTGCCGCAACTAGCAAGACATATTATTATGTCTATGCAGTGGCGAGTATTAGTTAAAAAATCGCTGTTTTATGAAAAACTCCACAGCTATGAAACCTGTAAAAAGTGAATCATTTGGGTTGTGTAAACATGATTTTCAAAGCGCGGTTTACCCCCTGCAATTCTAAAAAAAGGGTGGTTTTTGAAAAATATGCTTATTTATATGAATTTTAGTGCCGCTTTTTCGCTTTTTCCTCATTTTGAAGAAAAACTATGCATTTTGGTGAAAAATGTCAAGAGAGCAAAGTTATAGTGCATACAGTTTCCTACAAATTTTGTCTCTGCGTTTTTGTTCAAATCCCGCATAGTTTCGCCGCTAGAGGGCGCGAAAGAAATATATAAGTAAAGAGACTTTTGCACCTTCTTTAGATTTTAAGCCAAAATTATGCAATTTGGTGAAAAATATCAGTAAAGTAAAGCTGTAGAGCATAAAATTTACTACAAATTTTGTCTCTACGTTTTTGTTCGAATTCCGCATAGTTTCGCTGTTAGAGGGCGGGGAAGTCTATATTATAGCGCGAATTACTCCTGTTTTTAAAAGCGGTGATCGAAGAGAAATGGCAAATTATCGTCCTATCGCTATATTACCAAATTTATCTAAGATATTTGAGACCATTATACATAACTACCTGTATGTACATGTCAAAAAGCAAATATCTAATTTTCAATATGTGTTCCAAAAGAAAAGATCAGTAAATGAAAATCTAATGGATTTTGTGACCTCTTCGACGGATGCATTCGCAAATAACAATCAAATGGACGTAATCTATACCGACTTTGCTAAGGCATTTGACAAAGTTAACCTTGCATATTGCGAAATAAACTTAAAAAATTCTCCATCTCTAGTGACCTAATAACATTTATGTCTACCTGCCTTATAAGTCGACAGCAATATGTCATTGTCATTAATTTTATTTTGAGTCGAATTACTACACATCAAATTCAGGAGTTCCACGGGGCTCAAATCTAGGCCCTCTTCTATTTTTATTTTTCATTAATGATATTGTAGATTCAGTTAAATATTCAGCAGTTAGCCTTTTCACTGATGATGTGAAAATATTTAAACAAATAGAAGCTTATCAGGATTGTCTGCGTCTACAAGATGACATAAAGGAAATATTTAACTGGTCTATCTTACTTAATGGGTAAAAATAAAATGAATGCATTAAAATAAATTTAATTTTATATCAGGTTTTCTTATCTAAACTCCCTTCGCCCTCTCCCCCCCCCCCCCTGAATTCGCGTCTGACCATATCTATATTTTATTCTGTCGTTCTTATCCATGTGATGTGACTTATCTTTGGATATTTTAATTTAGTTTAAGTTAGGTTAAGTATTTAGGTAGAGTCTGTAATTGGCTTGAGAAAGCTGTAGACTGTCATAATAAATCAATAAATAAATATATTTTCGATTTCCGGTCGTAGACTGAGACGGAAGTTCGCTATTTCCGGTCACTCACGATTTTTTTTTTTTTTTATTGAAAAAGAACAATTTTTTGACATGTTTTACCTAACCTCACTCTTCTCAAGGTATAAACGTTTAAAAAGGAACCATGTATTCAGGCTTTTTTTTCCAAAAATCTATTTACGATTAATTTTGGGCGCTTATTAGATAGATAGATAGCTTCATTTGACTACATTTATGTAAGTAAAAAGAACATTTGTAGCAAGTCAAGTACATAGCACAGCCTGGCACCAGTCTGCGGTAAAATAAAAAGCAAAACAAAAAAAAATTCATGATGAAAAATTAAATGTAACTATAAATATACATATAAATATCTAACACGCTCATTGTTTGTAAAAATGACAACAGACAATTGGAAATGATTGAAAATATTAATAATAACAAAAAGAGAGACGATAAAATGGCAGATATTCCGTAAGTGAGTACATATGACTGTCAATTACATAGATTTAATTATGAGTAACGTGTTCGAAGGTATTCATCGACAGAATAAAAACAGTGTCGTATAATAAATTGTTTGATTTTGACTTTGAAGGCAATTTGATTTAATTCTTTGATTTGCAGAGGTAGATGGTTATGTAGATTTAAATTGAGAGAGTTTTTAACACTTGTTGTTAACCTGTATCGAGGATTCTTTAGTAGTCCTGCAGAACGAGTGTTATGTTTGTCGTAGTTAGAGTGAGTAGAGAAGTTGCAGACATCCCTATGGATTTCGATCAAACTAAAAAAGTATATATAAATCGAGGGAAGAGGCATAATACCTTGCTCAATAAATATAGGTTGGCAATGTTCTTTATAGTTAACGTTTACGAGAATTTTTATAATTTTCTTTTGTAGACGAAAAGCTTTTAATGAATGGTGCGAGTTCCACCACAGAACAACTCCGTAACACAGCTTCGAATGAAAGAGAGAAAAATAAGTATTTTTTAGTATATTAAAATCAGTAAAAGCTTTTAGTTTCCCGATAAGAAAAATAGTTAAGGTTATCGTCCAGATAAATCCCTAAAAGTTTCACATACTCTCCTTTAGTTATACATTTATTGGAGGATATAAGATTTTTTGTTTTTTCTTGGTTGAGTTTTAATTTATTTGTGGTTAACCAATTTTGAGCATATTTGCGCTATTTGAGGAGATTTCAATTAAGTTATTGATGTTTTTATCTGAGCGGAGAAGAATGGTGTCATCAGCGAACATGGTGGATTTATTAGGTTTTATACATTGAGAAAAATCGTTTACATAAATTATAAACAAAAGAGGGTCCAAGACGGACCCTTGAGGTCGTCCATGTATGACGTTTAGAAAAACTGAATTCTTGTTATTTATAGACACACATTGTCTGCGGTTATATAAATATGACTCAAGAAGGGTAAGTGGTAGTCCTCTAATACCGGATAATTGCAACTTCTCTAATAGTAAGTCATGAGAGACACAGTCAAAAGCCTTGGAGAGGTCATGTAGATATCGTATGGTCTGATGGACACGACAAGGATTATAGATAATGTAGGCTGGAGCCGTGTCGCCGCTACGATACTTATCAACTCTACTCACAAGAGGGATTCAAGTTACCCTTCAGACTCCCCAAGACGAAAATAGACAAAATTATACTTAGTGTGATTGCTGCAGTCTGTTCTCTCCTTCGAAATCTTATGTCGGGCGGTGCACTTTTAATGAATATATCTTATAATTAGCACTTTCTCAGAAACACTTCCTAATAATTAAGACCGTCGATGGATTCTATGAGTACTCGGATAAGTACACAAACGTGGCGGGATGAAAGGTGACCCGCGGTAAGTAATTGTAATTGTCTCCGACTGTGAATTTTTTGACTAATTTTTGGTACGTTCTAGTAATTTGGATAAGGATTATGCTCTTCCCTTTTGAGGATACTACATGGGGATTTTGGTTTTTATTGGAAAAACCGCCCATTGATTTTTTCCTAAATTTTGACGTTTAAAATAGCTACTCGCTACATCCTAACTGAGGATTTCAATACTAAACACTAAATTCGTGGTACTTTCGAAAAATCAAATTCGAAAAATTCATCGCGAGGAGCGGTTTTCTGCTTTGTGCAAGTCTCTTTATTTTACTTTCGAATTTGATATTTTCAAAAAAATTAAATTCGTTGTACTTTCGAAAAATTTGTTGTACGAAGCAGTTTTCCGCCTTGTGCGATTTTATTCGTTGTACTTTCGAAAAATTTGTTGGATGGAGTAGTTTTCCGCCCTGTGTGATTTTATTCTTTGTGCTTTCGAAAAACCAAATTCGTGGTACTTTCGAAAAGTTTTCCGCTCCGTGCAACTTGAAATTTTTTGAGTACTTTTGAAAATTCGAACGACGGAGCCCAAAGGCGATTGACCGTCGCGTCGTCCTCGAGATGAAAAATATTTGTCAATATTTTGGTCATTTTTAGTGAACTAATTTTTTACGCAGATTTCGATTTAATATGATGCCAAAGGTGGTTATGTCTTTTTGCTGGTTTAAATATGATTTTTTCATGGGATTTTTGTCTGAATTTACTTTTATAATAAATTGGATATTTTTTTTAAATGGATCGTTTTACTGGGTTCAATAACAGTCACACAGAGTGATAGCCGTGTGGCGACCTGGCTCAAGACTCAACTATGTCATTCATAACTCTAAGAACAGCTTGCGAAGTCGAACGTCCGGAGCGAAAACCAAACTGATCAGGGCTGATAAGCGAATTTCTATCAAGGTAGCTGGTCAATATCTTTATCCCGTCTGGAGATTAAGCGTTAAAAAGAGAAAAATAGTGTATTCTTGATCATTTATTATATAAAATATAAAGTCCTCATGTTTTAATTCACACGTAATTCTTGTAAAAAATGGCATATAAATACACGTTTCTCTTCTTTTAAACGCTTATATCTCGAGAAGAGTGAGGTTAGGTAAAACATGTCAAGAGTCAAAAAATGCTTAGAATTGTCCAAAATGCAAAATTCAATGGTTTTTCAACTTAGAAAGAATTTTTGGGGGCCGGAAGAAGCGCACTTCTGTCCCAATGTATGACCGGAAATCGAAAAAGCACCAGTTCCCATGACCCTGACTCTGTTCTATATATCTTTTTAACATTTTACACCGTCACACATAAAAATTATGTACAGATTTCCTATGTATAAGATACATGAAAATCTTTATGTGAATGAATAAGTACTACCACAGACATACAGGGAGCCACTTTTCATTTTTGCAAATTTTGCTCGCGTCATGGAATTCTGATGTCACTTCTGGTCACGATTTTTTGTCTTATCGAATAGATGAATAAAACTTACGTCAAAATGTAGGTTTTGAGATATACAATGAGACTGTAGTGGGCTGCCAGGCTTAATTTGCCCGCAACCCTGAATGACCCTCGATTCAAGTTCTTTTTCTGTTTTCATAAGTCATCGAATACATCAATTTTTTTTTTAAGTTAAAGTACAAGCCTTCTAGTGTTTAAAAAAATAGGCTGCCTTTTCTTATTTGCCCGCATCCCCCCCCCCATTTTGACGCCACTTCCGGTAAAATTCCATGACGCGGGCAAAATTTGCTTATATGAAAAGTGGCTCACTCTGTGGCAGTACTTGCTCACTCATACAAAGTTTTTCATGTATCTTATTCATAGGAAATCTATACAGTCGGCTCTCTACCTATTAGGTGGGGCGGAGTCTCATGTTGGGGTTTAGGCCTTTGTCCTGCTTCATTTCCTCGACTATTAATAATAAACTAATTAAAACTTATGAAATACAATTTCACCCAGTCACCTGGGTATTTGAAACTTGTTACTTAATATCGTTATTGAAGTTAGTGTAAAAATCAACAAATAATGAAACCAAACATAGTTTTGACCAACTCCAGTACTCTTACACAAAAATGCCTCTCAGTCGTAATCAAAAATATTTTAAGTATTCAGGGAATGTCTTATCAATACAGAATGAATCAATGAACGAATGAATACTGTTAGACCTTGACACGCAACGTTACTAAAATCGTTCTCAAATGTCACTAATAAAAAAATTCGAATCATGTGAATTGATATTATCCTCTAATTGCGATCGAAACATTCCTTCGCCATCTATACCTCACTCAATTTTGTCTGCTCGTAGCTAGACTTCGTCAGGACGTAAATAAAAATAGGACGACAGAAAACAATGTAAAGAGATCGTTTTTACTCGAAACTGAAATCGGTATTTTGTACAGAATTCAAAAATATCTTCTAGTTATCAAGAAAATGGCTCCGAGAGTTTTAGGTGGGACACCCTGATAAACCACTGGTAGTGAAGAAAGACCATTCAATCTAAGGATAGGAAATTTTAGATTATTAATGTTCAATAATTTTTAATCTACGATTAAGTATTATGAAACATTCGATGTAACATTAAAAGTGGCGATTATAACGAAAAGTCCCATTAAATTTATAAGTTAGATATTCATTAGTCATGGTGTACAATTAATAACTTGTACTTGACATTCATACATTTATATACCATTTGAATCAAGATATTTCTAAGACAGGTGATAGGGAGGAGCCCATCCCACAAAAATAATTTATGTAATACAATCCAAGCCTTTAAAACACACCTGTAAACGTGGCAAACGTGCTCCAAACTCTTTAAATTCATAAAGGAAATAATTTAATTAACAATTATAAATTATGTTTAAATCACAGATAGATATAATAGTAATATCCGGTGTGTACCTGAAGTCAATTGGAACCAAGATTTCTGTAGGGAATGATGATGGACTATGGCGCAGACTTCGGTATTGTGCCTGGTCTACAAAATTTTTGACGATGTGATTTTATATTCGATTACCCAATAACTCACTTTTTTTTTCTTTTCGTTTACAGCTGCCTAGACACATAAGCATCCAATTAGAGCGCTGGTAACATATAAGTGAATATAAAATACTCTATACAAAAATAATAAAAGCAAAAAAATACAGGTAAATAATAGATAATGTTTATATCATTAAACCAGATTAGAACTAAGTGAATAGATAATTGCAGGGTAAAAAAGAAAATGGCTAAAATAAGTAAATTGTATTTTATAAATATGTATCATTGATGACTCATCACATTGTTCCATATTATTAACATTACAATTAAAAATATCAAGGTATTAAAATCTAAATAACTTTACGCACTTACTATAAATAGTCGCAAGGAGATTAGGTCATGTAAGACAATTTCATAGTTTACCAAAAAACCGCTGCCTAAGGAATCACTACTTCCACATCCAGATTATTCGTCCAAGTCACTTTAAAGGAAACATCTTGACTATATTTGCATTCTAGTATGTGGAAATTATTGGTCATAGAATTTTAATAATATTTGGGGTAGATGTCATAGAAAAGTTTGAGGAGTTGGTTTCTACCATATACGTTAAAAATGAAGTTTCTAGTTTACCGTACTTATTTTCCACTATTTACAACCTACCACCTCAATGGAGTCATCTCAATCAGATGTCACTACAATACATACGTGTACTAACTTTCAAGAGAATATCTCAATTTGATGTTATCAATCCCATTAATAATGAAGCGAAGGTGGTAGAGTTTGAAAAATATTAGAAAGAAATCTGAGGCCTTGGTTTCTAGTACATACACCGAATCCCAAATTTCTGTAGTCTTACCAGCTTGCTTTACTTATTTTCCCCTATTTGCCCCTGTTTAACCCCCAACCCTTCAACGGCTTCATCTCAAATTATGATCTAGTTTCAGACGTCGTTATAATACATACGTGTACCAAATTTCAAATGAATATCTCAATTTTATTTTTATAAGAAAATCTGACGCTGTGGCTTCTAGTACATACACCGAATTTCAAGTTTCTGTAGTCTTACCAACGTTTTACTTATATTCCTCTATTTACCCCAAATTAACCCCCAACCCTTCAACGGAATCATCTCAAAATATAAACTAATTCCAGACGTCGTTATAATACATACGTGTACGAAATTTCAAATGAATATCTCAACTTTATTTTGTCAACCCCATTAATGGGGTAGGGGTGGTGGGGGGGCTGAAAAATATTATAAAAAAATCTGAGGCCTTAACTTCTTGTACATACACCGAATTTCAAGTTTCTGTACTCATACCAGCTTGCTTTACTTATTTCCCCCTATTGACCCCTAAATAACCCCCAACCCTTCTACGGAATCATCTCAAAGTATAATCTAGTTCCAGATGTCGTTATAATTCATACGTGTACCAAATTTCAAATGAATATCTCGATTTTATTTTATCAACCCTTTTAATAATGAAGTAGGGGTGGTGGGGGTTGAAAAATATTATAAATAATCTGAGACCTTGGCTTCTAGTACATACACCGAATTTCAAGTTTCTGTAGTCTTACCAGCTTGCTTTATTTATTTTCCCCTATTTACCCCTATTTAACCCCCAACCCTTCAACGGAATTATCTCAAAATATAATCTAGCTCCAGATGTCGTTATAATACATACGTGTAGAAAACTTCAAATGAATATCTCAATTTTATTTTATCAACCCTTTTCAAATTGGAGTAGGGATGGTGGGGGTTGAAAAATATTATTAAAAAATCTGACGCTTTGGCTTCTAGTACATACACCGAATTTCAAGTTTCTGTACTCTTACCAACTTGTTTTACTTATATTCCTCTATTTACCCCAAATTAACCCCCAACCCTTCAACGGAATCATCCCAATAATATAATCTAATTCTAGACATCGTTATAATACATACGTGTACGAAATTTCAAATGAATATCTCAACTTTATTTTATCAACCCCTTTAATGGGGTAGGGGTGGTGGGGGGTTGAAAAATATTATAAAAAATCTGAGGCCTTAACTTCTAGTACATACACCGAATTTCAAGTTTCTGTACTCTTACAAGCTTGCTTTACTTATTTCCCCCTATTTACCCCTATTTAACCCCCAACCCTTCACCGGATTTCCTCAAAAAACAATCCAGTTCCAGATCTCGTTATAATATATACGTGTACAAAATTTCAGGTCAATATCTTAAACCGTTCCGGAGAAAGCGTGCGCACAAAAAAAGTTACAGACAGACAGACCGACAGACAGACAGAAAATTTTTTTCGCTCAAATTTAAAATCTCGACGTTTCATGACATTCTAAACCTATTTCACGAATAAAAATTTTTGAAAATTTTTTTGCGATTACTATACTTCCAATCCACTACATGGATGTGGAAGTAATTACACAAATAACTAGGTATTGGTCACTGGTGTGGAGTTGTGTAGTTTTCAATAACAGTTTTATAATCTTTTGTGAAAATACGACAGATTGATACCTTTGCTTTGGTGCAATGTAGTATTAAGGGCTAAATTTAAAATAATGGAAAGTGTTAAGAGATATAGGCATAGCTTCTTAATAAGAAAGCCGATGTACCATCAGGTCCAGTTTATTTTCGTTTTTTTTTTTTTTTAGATTTCAATTTGATTTGACACAAGCAAAAAGATTTTCAAATTTGATCCCGCTGCCACTGATGTGTCATCGGTTTTGTTTTGGATCCGTCATATACGAAACGCATCCAAGTCTCATTGAATTTGATCAACCCTGTACAGCAGCGCAGGGCCATTAAATTTTAAATTGATATTTATGTTGAAAGTAATGTTTTTATTTGTGTTAGGTTTAAAGTCGCCATCCTGTAACTTGAAAACTTCATTAATAGTGGAGTAATGTCACGTTTTTGCTTTATATCCATCAGAATCTTTAACTAGGAAAGGTTCACTACACTTCGTGTTGTCCGCGGGCTATATCTTAGACCGGAGGAATTTCAGCTATTCTCATTCACATTCAGCATGGAATAACTGTTCCCACAATACTTATTTATCTGTTTTCTATAGTGTGGCGGCTCACGAACAAATGTTTTGTATACGATGCGAAATAAATATGTAATATTAAAAATGTCGATTTTTTAAAACAAATTGCTTTTATTGTTATAGGTTGTATGACATGCTGTCTTTGATATGATATAGTTCATAATTGGAATGTTCTCATCCTGTACTTCATCAAATTTTATTTATAATTTAACATCTTGTCATACATACAACCTTAACATGTAAAAACAATAATATATACAATACATTAACAATATTAAATTTTGATATATTTGAAAACCTATGTATGGTAGTGTATTGTACAGTGGAAACTTGAAAGTCGTTCATAAAACGATCAATGGAGGTATGTAGATAAGGCTCATTTTTGGCCCCTGACGGGAGTTAAAAAATTTGTTTTTGTTCTAAAATATGTTTGCTTTTGATAAAAATTAGGATCTAAATTTACTGATTCTATTGTTTTTTGTCTGAAGACTGTTTTAATATGTTATACAAGATTTGTAACCTAGGTTATTTAGCAAATTTTAATGTAATTCGATATTTTTTTTATCAATTTGATTTTTACTTCCCACGTATACCGAAGGGAAAGTATTCTATTCGAAAAAACCACCCTCCGAGATTTCTTCAGATTTTCACGTTTCAGAACATGTAGATTACGAAAATAAAGGTCCCACAATTCTGGCAGTCTGTCTGTCGGTCTTTTGTCTGTTGGCGCTGTAACTAAAAGACTACTTGATGGAGAACAGTCAAATTTGGTAGGTAGATGGCGCTACTGCCAGCGAAGAAACGGGTAGACTTTCAGTGGAAAATATACAGGGTGAACTTTCTAAAGAGAATAGATAATGTAAAAAAAAAATGTTTTCTCAAATTTAAAATATCCACATTTCATAGCATTCTAAACCTTTTTCAAAGAAAAAAAAATGTTTTTTTACGATTACTGTATTTCTACTTCACTACGTGGATGTGAAAAAATGTAACAGATGGCAATAATATTTGTCATATAGTTAACACAATTGGCAAGGAGGGCACCAAAAATTTAGTTTTTGCTGTCGGATGATCACCGCTCTGTAAACTTTGTTGGCCAAAAGTTATCAGGTTTTTATAATAATGGGGATAACTACATTCCCATTATTATTCTTATATGTCGTTCCTTCATAAATATTTTTATAGAGTGACCGCCCTGTATAAATAAAGGGGGAAGTTCTGTGTAAATACCTTTACCGATTTTTTTTTCTCTGGATAAGAAGCGCTCATAACACCATAATAATTCGTATAATATATGTTAATATTTGAGTAACAAAGTGAAACATATATGAAAAAGGAACGACTTACATACAGTTTAAACTTATTATTTACAGGTACAAGTAGACTTTACTTATGACTGAGGGCTTGGTGCTTCGAATCCACCATTGAATAGGCCATATGGCATAGGCGCATGAATTTTGAGTACATTTTGGACGCAGTTATTATCTGATATTGTTTAAAACAATTTTGTTTCTTTAAAAGTGAATTATTATTTGTTTGCCTAATTGTATTGCAACATATTCTTTATAGGATTTTACAAACAGCAGAAAAAATAACTATCTATGAAACTACAACTATCTAAGAAAAGCTATGTGTAAAAATATTAATGAAATCTTTGCATTCTTTAAATAACCTGAATTCTGGTTATGCTAGCAAAATAAAATCCTGAAATAAATTTGTGTTTCTTATTTGAAAATTCTCATTCAACAACTAGCATCCATACAGTCCCCTACGGCCGTGCAGATTAAAGTAGTATCTACATAACCTCCTACAGCAATGAAGATTGACATATATTTGATTACTTTAAAGGTTTCCTTAGCAACGCAGGTCCAATGTCGCTATAAGTACAACAGCCTACCAGTTTAAAACTTCAAAGTTTTTCTGGCTTTAATGTATTATAATATGTTTTTTCAATATTAAATCGTCGTTTTTCCCGTCACACAAAAAAGAATGTATTATACACGGGTAAAAATATTAGATTTTAACTCTCGGTGTTTTGTCATCCTCCGCTTCGCGTCGGGAGACGAACCCAACCTCGAGCTAAAATCTAGTACTTTTTTCCCTTGTATAATAAATAACTATTTGTAATACATAATTTTTTATACCTTTAGACCTTGCATATGAACTTCCAAGAAATGAAATTGGCGATTTTTTATTTTATACCTTATAGCGACCACTTCGACGGTTTTTGAAAAATTCGTGACGAAGAAAAGTCAAATCATATGACAGGATTTCAGGTAATTGATTTCCGAAACATTTTATGTCAAAACATATAAAGTTGACCCTAGTTCTACAGGGTGTTTTCCACGATTAGTCAAATTAGTATATTTTGAAACTGTCAACACAATTTTTTCAAACGGAACGCCCTGTACGTTTTGACTTGAAATGTTTCAGGAATCAATTACCTTCACACTGAAATTCATTTGACAACTTTTATTCGACATGAATTTTTCAAAAATCGTCGAAGAAAAGTGGTCGCTATGAGGTATAAAATTAATAATCGTCAATTCCATTTTTTTGGAAGTTCACATCTCTCTCCTAACGCGCTACAGCCCGACTTCGAGCCTTGACCTCCTTCAGTTTAGCCTTCCATACTGTTCTGTCTGATGCTGTTCTTCTCCAAACTCGTGTTCTTAGGAGATGTTTTGCATCCTCTGCCACTCCATCTTCCCATCGCTTCCTGGGCCTGCCCTTTCTCCTGGTTCCCTGCATTTTTCCGTTAAGGATTCTTTTTGGGATTCTGTATATGCAGGGTTTAAAAATATAAGAAATTATGTATTGTAAAAAAAACTTTTGTTATACGTTTTAGACCGTCAAAAAACGAAAAATTGGCGATTTTTCAATTTTTAAAAATTAATAACATTGAAAATATCAACTTTACGAAAAAAAGTTATAGAACATCGTTAAAAAATATTTCAAAAAATTGTTTCATAGGAAGATGTAATATTTCCTTTTTTATGAACAAAATTGTTTTAAATAATATCGGACTAGCTTTCCGTCTGGTAACATGGATTTACATAATCGGTAGTGTCTCCTGAACTGGTTCCAGCAAAAGAAATATATTTGAAACTCATGCGCCCATACAGCCTGGTCTATTCATTATAGTAATTTTACCTGCCATAAAAATGCTCATAAACAATTTATAAGAATTTTTCGGGAAAATCTGTTCTGTATCGCTTGTTCTATTTGTAATAGACTTTGGTTTCAAAACGATTTGAAAAATTCTAGTGCTGATGTTTTATTCATTTTCATAATCCCTCAATATTATATTATTCTCTCCGTAAGACAGATAGTGCCAGGCCTGCCCTGGTGAGAATAAGAATTTAAGTTATTTTTAAAAGAAAACTAAGAATCATTATTTTTCCATGTACTTTTTATTTACCCAGTTTTATTCATGTTTTTCATTTTATTGAATAGCAAACATCTCATATTGGTTTTCTTTAATGCTCTTGGATCGCCCAAATAGAAAATTGAATTCTGCTATACGACAGTCTCCTTGGCAGTGGAATTGAAAATTTTCAGCGTTCCTCTGTTGGTCTGCCAACCTAATGACGTAAATCTGACGACGACGGCAGGCGACGGTGTATTGATTGGGGGCGGGAACGGCGACGTCCTTTATGCCTCTCAATGAACCTTCAGTTATATCCGAGGTCATAAAAATCATCTACACAATATTTTCTTGACGCTTTTTATATGTTCAGTTTGCAAATTTCAGGGATAAAAATTATATCCGTTTATTATTTTTTGTTGAAAGGAAACGTCCATGTGAATGATTTTCTTTTCTTTTTAGAAAATATTGTTTTTTTATATACTTACGAGAGATTAACTAATAATAGACCAAGTTGGCGTTTTTTTACCTTCGGACGGAAAATGAATTGTGCAAGATGACATTTCCATTATTTAATAGCGTTAAGTAGTCCTATATTAGATACATTCTCCGTGATGTATTTGAATATTACATATCTACCGAACGACACGAGGTAGGTTGAGACTACATCTAGGCCAATCAACTTAGCTGATTTTCCTAACATGAAATTTGAATTATCCATGAATGAGTCAAAATTAGATCGATAAATACGTGTTTGTTGCGGGGACAGATTCATCAGGGCTGTCTTTAGGGGTTTGACCGTCCTGGACAAACTGCAATAGCTGCCCTCTCCCTAATATGAATTTACCATCTTCTATACAGTGAGGTCCATAAGTAACGAATAAATTCATTATCTACGAATTTTACAATTTATGAATAAAATCCTAAAACCCGTAAATTTTTTATTCTAAAATGACATTTTTTGAGCATAATTTTATACCTCCCCCTTCAACCCTCTGTGAGCGACAGCTACCCCTTTAAAAATTATAAATAGAGCGAGAGTACGTGTGATAGCTCATTTGAAAGGGTTTCTCTATCCACCAATATAAGGTTTTTTGAATTTTGTTTATTCTTCATCAAGAAAATTAAATTTGAAATGTATCCTAAACTATTTATGCCTATATACCAAATATCTGCCAAATCTGACTTCTCTAATTTATTTTGGGTCATGTCATAACGTTCAATTTGAATGTAGTTTTTTTTGATGCGCAGGTGGCAAAATACTAGAGATGCATCGAAGCACCGGTTCTGCTTCGATATTCGGCAGCTTCGGCTGGATTTTAATTATTCGGCCTTCGGCCGACGTGGGCGGAGCTTCGGTCGAATCGGGCCGAAGCACAAAATTCTTGTTAGAACTTGAAGTTATTTCTAGGCATATTCATGTGTTCTGTATGTTTAGCATTTTAGTTGATTATAAATTGTGTAAGAGTCAGTATATACAATTACAATGAGCAGTAAAACAACTAAAAAAACGATATTTGGAAGTTTTATGATTTGTGTGAGGATAAGAAGTTTTCCAAGTGTAAAATATGTGATACACAAATATCTTGAGGAGGAATTGAAAAAAGCCTCAACAACTTCCCTTATAAATCATGTTAAACGCAACCATAGTGTTTCAATAAAGTTTCAATAGTTTCCTTTTCTTAAAAACGGAATTTCACGTGCCATTTCATGCCTCGGCCGAAGCACCGAAGCTATTCGGCTTCTGTGGTAGGAGATGGCCGGATATTCGGTTTCGGCTATTCGGCCGTAACCCCGCTTCGGCGCATCTCTACAAAATACCCAAAAAAAGTAAGAAGTAAAAAAGGTTTCTTATCATAGTATGCGTAACCGGTAAAAGGGAGGTGCAAGAGACGCAAGACGAGGTAAAAGGCGCCGACAACATCGTCCGTCTTTCACCTCTTACTTTATAAAGCGAGACAGAAGGTCATGGGCTGTTCAGGTCGCGTGCCAAAAAGTGCACACAATAGTCAGGACCGTCTCACTGATGTATTACGTTAGTCTTGTGCTCACATCTGAATAGCGCAACCAGCCTGAATAGATTCAAATTGTTGTTAAAAGTTTTTCTACATCAAAATACATTTTATTCAATAGAAGAATTTATTACCGCTGATTACACATATTATATATACTGATTATATATATATATTTTTAGTATGACATTTATGTATATGTATTCATATAATGTATATTTTGTATTTCACTTGTCTATCAAATGTAAATTGGCGAAAGATAAATAAACTTCAATCAATCAATCAATGAAACAGCGAAACAATTGTCGTGTTGACAATATATCAGTTAAAATTAAAAAAACAGTTCAGTGTTTTTTTTGTTAAATTATTATATAGTGTTGACATGAATTATCACCAAGTAAAGGTGAATCTTTTAACTATTCAAAAAGTCCTTTTACAATAAAAAACAACTCATTTTTAAAACTTTGTTCGCAAATTTCCATGAAATTTTTTTCCCGCAAAACTGCTTTATTTTATCTTGGTAGTCATGATAAAAAATATGCCTTTTATCCTATGGCTCAATACCATGATATTACCAATCTAAATTTCACAAGACCCCGCTGACAAATAATACCTACATTGAAATAGTAATCGACCGGTAATCCGGCTCTGCCTTTTACCTCGTCTTGCGTCTCACCCGCCCCTTAACTGTTGGCCTCTTAGCAATTACGCATACTATACATATCAGAAAAGATTAGAATTCTTTATTTGCTACATATTGTGCAAACTTTTGATTCTAGGTATTTATCGCCGATTGCCAAGTTGATCATTATTTTAACAATGAGGTTTTCGGTAACCCAAAGAATTGAAATTTTGATATTATTAGGATGTGGTGATAAAACAAGAAGGCAGAAGCGGGTACGCTTTTAGTATACTTTTAGAGCACCAAAAAAACGAGAAACTGTCGAACATTTCTTGTTGGAAATCGGTAAAAAAATATTTTAAAAAATTGTTTGAAAAATGTAAATTTCCAATTGTTAGAAACAAAATTGTTTCAAGCAATATTTGACCAGGTTACCATCTGGTAACTTAGATTTTCATAGTCAGTAGTGTTTCCTGGACTGATTCCAGCAAAAAACAATGCGTCCGAAATTCGAAACTCATGCGCTTATACCCCCTGCTGGATTTATCTTTCATCAAATCAAATCGGTTAACAGACAATGAAACCTTCGAAAACAGAAAATACATTATTACAACTCATAGTAGTAATACAAAGCACGTAATAGAACATTTTATTGAAGGGAAGTAAAAATTTAATTGGCTTTGCGAATGTTGTTTACAAGTGGTGTAAGCTTGTTTTCAGGAATTATTGTTAAATCGTGACAGCATTAAATAAGGATTGTCGGAACTTGATTAACTGATATTATGTCAGTGAAAGTTTATTTGTATCTCTCGGATTTACAACATGAATTTTATTTTGTTTATACATTGTTTATAAACAGCAACTATAAAGGCGGCTACAGACATAACTGCATACTTGAACGGTATGCATGCGCAAGTTTATTGTACAAGTATACTGGAACGTGTGTATTATAAAAATTATGCAAGTGTTATAATACACACGTTCCAGTATACTTGTACAATAAACTTGCACATGCATACCGTTCAAGTATGCAGTTACGTAGCTGTAGCTGCCTTAATAATCTAGAAGTTTTTTTTATACAGTTTTGAATAGAATTTAGTCTATTCAAAACCGTTGCTTCCTCGTACAGAAATACGTAAGAACAAAATACAAGAGATTGAAAGCCAAAACGATATCTTATGTCTACAATTGAACCATTTGTTACTAGGAGTTGTCACTAGAAAGTCGTAACGTTTGCAATTTTCTCGGCGCAATTTCAGATCCCAAAATACCCTATTCTAGTATTTTAGTCCGTCGGCAAGCAACCATCAGAACACAGTCCAGGAAAGTTTTTTGTTAGTCCGTTGATAAGCAACCATCAAAAAAATAGTACGGAAAGGTTTTTCCGTCCTAGGCCTAGGAAAGTAGGTAACTTTCCCGTACCGGTTTAATGTTGTGCATTTATAAAAATTCCTTAATTTATAATAATATTGATTGCGATTTCAGAAAAAATTGTATGTAAAAGCACATTCCCGTCGTCCGGGAATGTATTTCTTTTACTACTAGATACACAACAATATACTATTATTTCTTGCTTCGCATTTGGCGTTTTGAACAGTTTTGAAGTTTTTGTATCTTCTAAATTATTGTTAGAGACAGCATAGTCTACGACACGTTTGGAAGGGCATATCCCCACTCGCAAACCGTAGTCCGCGCTTTCGGCTCGGACTACAAACTTTTCGCTCTTGTGGAATATGGGCCATTCCAAAACTCGTTGTAGAATACATTATTCTCGAATTGTTTTGAGAATGCGAAATACTCACTTCGCGTACGGCTGCACAAAAAATGAATTAAATGCAACTGCAGTGGAAGCTGTGACAAGCGTTTGTGGTTGCAGAGAAACTGGATTGAAATGTTCGAGTCAAAAAATTGCAATGGCATACATGTTATGCTCGAGAAAAATCATTACCAAAAGAAGGGGGAAAACATACAAGATATAGCAGCAGTATTAGAAATGGATAGGAGATATTCATCTCGGGATGCGAAGTATTATAGACTCACTTATCTACTACATGAAAGTGACACCGAGGAGGAAGAAGTTGAGAAAAATGCAAAAGCTGAACATAGAGAAGAGGAAACGAAAAAAGAATGTTTATTAGAAACCTAAGATGAACTCTTCTTCTGTTATAAAAAATACCCGCCTTAAATAGCTATTTTCATGGATGATTGAATAAATATTTTCCTATTAAAAAAATGTACTAATACTAATTCAAACTGATTTTTTTCAATCGCAGACATTTTTTGAAGCAAAAACTACAAAATAGGTTCTGAGCATTTTTTTTCTATCTGCTGTCTATTTAGCAGCGTTTGTAGTCGAGTATTCAGATATTCAGTTTTTTATCATTTTCATAACTTTGATTAGCTTAAAACCTCCCGGCAAAATTGACAATGAGAATTAGTACGACATACAGAATCAAATGGTATTGGTCTGTTGGTGTCGTCTTAGTTGCGGACGTCTCATTTGCGTACTGGTATCGTTTGCGTATAATTGATGAATGCTCCTTGCCCTTCTCGGATACCACCTAACTTTCAACGGACGATCTTGACCTACCTCAAAATTTTGCAAACAAAACATCATGCGTATGCAAATGATCCTTGTTTTTGGTATGTATGTACGCAAATGAGACGTCCACAAATAAGACAACCGGTCCGTTATATCCGCAAATATTCGTAGAAGTGGACCTGATCTTTGTCTAATTTGACTGGTCTATTATAAATTCGTTGCTTTTGAGTGGCATGTAGTTTAAATGGACTGTCACATGTATTGGTTTCTAATGACAGAGAAAGTAAAAGTATTTTAATATTTTAATTTATGAAGTTGTTATGAGAGATATTCATTTAGATAATTGTGTTATTAATATTCTATAATTAAGTAATTTCGCCTGTAACCAGTCACAGCTCTACTTGCCACCATATATAGTATAATGGGTCTGTCACTTAGCGATACCGGAAAGTCGTCGATTCTAAATTGGTACCATGTCAACTGGAAACTGTGGAAACTAAACTATAATTAGTTTGACGATAATTCTTCGACAAGTTGTCAAGTCCTGTCATAATGTAGACTCTCGTGTCCTGCCAAGTGGTCAACAAATCATAGCTCTTTGCTTTTTGATTGAAATATTTGTTGTTACAGATTGGTTCTCGATATTTAATTTAATTTGAAATAATCAGTATTACCTTGCCAATAATTTGGCTCGAAAAATGGGAAGGAAGAGGACATGCTTCTATTCCAAATTTTATTGTTTTTGTTCACCAAATAAACTTAAGTAGGTATGATGCCAAATAAGTGCAGGGAAGATTTAAGATAACACCTTTTTTTACTACTTGTGGATAAAAGTTTGTTTAAACTTAACCCTATGAGCTACAAATGGTAGTGGTTTGTAAAGCTATAAAGACAAGCAAGCGCCTTTTTACTACATTTAATATGTACTGTCGTAAACAAAAGAAAAATAGGACAAGTCTTATAACGTAATTTTTCTAAAATCTAGTTGTGTACATCTACCTTTAATTTTTGTGACATTGTCAGTTAGTTGTCAAAATTCATAATTACATATTCAAATAGAGACAGATTTACATTAGAAAAAAATAGTTGTCCTATTTTTTTTTGCTTACGACAGTCATGTCCAACAGAAATTGATATATTCACAAGAAACGGTCTACATACATAAATATTAGACATGTGCAATTGCACACAGGTTTGTTTTTTTTTATAGGATTTTGCAAACAGCTGAAAGAAAAACTATCTATGAGAACTAAAGGAAAAACTATATGTAAAAATATTAATGAAATCTTTGCATTCTTTCAATAACCTGACTTCTGGTTATGCTCACAAGTAAAAATTCTTATTTGCCATTCTCATTTTAACACTAGCATCCAACATCCTATGGCTAGGCAGGCTAAACTAGTACCTATACATGATCCCCTACGATATGTAAATTCAGTTAAAAATGAGAACAAAGGCCTGAAATTAATTTATTTACGTCCCTTGTCTTTAAAATTTTTTTCATTCTAATGAATTACATTTTCATAAAATCTCATTCAGTTTCTTGGAAATGCTTAGCCTTTGAAACGTTTTTCGTCCTTATTGTGGACTCATCAGAAAAGCCTAAAGCCACTCATAACGATGTTCTCATAGATAGTTTTTCTTTCCGCTGTTTGCAAAATCCTATAAAGAATATGTTTCATTACTATAAGCAAACAAATAATAAATAATTCACTTTTAAACGTGCATAGAGTATATAGGCTCCAATACTAGTTAGCTAATAGATAGGTGAAGATCTGTTGTTTTTTATCAGTCAATGTCAAATATAAATATTACATTCATGGATATTGTCTTAGTTTTGCATGGAACATCGTTATGAGTGGCTTTAGGCTTTTCTGATGAGTCCACAATAAGGACGAAAAACGTTTCAAAGGCTAAGCATTTCCAAGAAACTGAATGAGATTTTATGAAAATGTAATTCATTAGAATGAAAAAATTTTTAAAGACAAGGGACGTCAATAAATTAATTTCAGGCCTTTGTTCTCATTTTTAACTGAATTTACATATCGTAGGGGATCATGTAGATACTAGTTTAGCCTACCTAGCCATAGGGGACTATGTTGGATGCTAGTGTTAAAATGAGAATGGCAAATAAGAATTTTTACTTGTTAGCATAACCAGAAGTCAGGTTATCGAAAGAATGCAAAGATTTCATTAATATTTTTAAATATAGTTTTTCTTTCCGCTGTTTGCAAAATCTTATAAAGAATATGTTTCATTACTATAAGCAAAGAAATAATAAATAATTCACTTTTAAAGGTTTGTTTTATTCAACATTTGAGTTTGGCGTGTTACGAGACTGAGTTCTGTGTAATTTTTTTCTACGACAACTATTTGCAGGTGAAACCTACATTGTCTTCCATCAAATGCCATTTAGAAACGATTTACGACTATTAGTCCACGGAAATTAGCCAAAAACGGAGGAAATCTGGACCAAATTGTTAAAAATATAACGACGATTTGAATTTTTGTTCAGGCGTTCTTTAAGGTGTCCGAAACCCAAATTCACAAAAATCCCAACATGGCTACCCAAGATGTTGGAGTTCAAAGTTTTTTGCAAACGTCTCGCGTCCTATGCATCGGATGCCCATGAGGTCAGTGTGAAAGTGGTAGAGAACTAGATTATCTACAAGTTTAGCCCAGGCGGCAGGGAGATTTTCCCGTTTGTCGTAGCTTTAATAGAAGCCGAGATAATTGAAACACAGTTTTTGCACCTGTTAGCCCCCCCCCCGCGGCATTTAAAAAATATGGAATCTTGTGCATTTGGGATACTTTAGGGTTGCTTAAAACGTATGCAAGAAATCAGCGAGGTAGGTGATCTTGTCACAATGATTTACCTGCCGCTTGGACTAGTTGTACAAGTGGTCCTTTTTAATACTTACTACCACCACCCCACCCCCCTTTTCGAGATATTCAATATCAAAGTTTCAAAACATGTTTTTTCGCGAATATCTCGCGCCAAAAATCAGACAGCAATGGAGTTAACATGAAAGTTGTAGAGAATTCAATGATCTACAAGATTGACATTTTGCATTTTTTTTCCAAAACATCACCCTTCTTGAGATATTCAAGGTCGAAGTTTAAAAAACTGTTTTTTTTGCAAATATCTGTATGTAGACTTCGTCGCAGTCCAATCAATGCATGGGGAGCGAGATATTCGCTGAAAATCTCGAAAAGGGGCGAGATTTTGGGAAAAATGCAAAAGACCAATTTTGTACATATTTGATCGGGGCTTGTTACCGATCATTCTTTTTTGTAATTTTTTTATGGTATTCAATAATATTTGATCATCTAGATAAACTGTTAACATTTCAGCTTCATAAATATATCCAATCCTTAGATATTATTTAATGTTAAAGATTGGGTTTCAGTCGAAAGAACTTCGCCGACTCGTGACGTCATTTTGCATGAACACTAGGGTGAAAGTGTTTGAGTTTGCTATAGTAGTCAATAGTCCATTATAATCCTGACATGAGTTAATCTGACGTTTGAAGAAAAAAGGTGTTTGTTTCCAACAATATAATTTAACAATCAAACACCGTTTCCATACAGATACACAATAACACGCGCCACACGCTTATTAAATCTTGACTGTCACCCTATCAGCATATGCAAAGTAACGTCACGGAAACTCCGCCCCGTTTTCGAGCGATCCAACTTAAGTAATTTATTTAAAGGCTTAAACGTTCGATTAAAAACTTCAAAATTTGAAAATTGTCTTAAAAACTGTTCTACTTTCGATTCCTAAAATTTAAAAAAAATGCTGAACGGACCCATTCTCTACAACTTTCCTCTTAACTATACTGCTGTCTGATTTTTTTGGCGCGCGATATTAGCGAAAAAACAGGTTTTTCCAATTTGACCTTGAATATCTCGGGGGGGGGGGGGGGGTAAAAAATAAAATACTTATACATAATTTAATTCTCTACAATTTTCACATTGACTTCATGGTCATCCGATGCATAGGACGCAAAGTATTTACCCTTCAATATCTTAGGTAGCCATGTTGGCATTGGGGTTTGGGCCTCCTCAAAGAACGTCTGTGCAAACATTCAAATTTTTACTAATTATGTCCAGGTCAAATGCTAGTTTTCGTGGACTATATATTATATTTTACTGTATTTTAGTGATTTTGCATAGTAAAATGATACTGACCAGAAGTCAGATTACAAAATTATTGTTTCATTGACGATTTCCCTTTTAAATAAAGATTACCCGTTACATCGCGTGTATGATTCATTTTATTGCGAATATTACAAAACGTTAATGTTGTAATTAAATGAAAAAGTATATCAATAAACAATTAAGTTACTTGACATGTGTTTCACAAATGTGCCTTTTTATCGATGTTTTTACGAGCCACTTTTTTGTTTAATCGACTGTGGGAAATGTATTGGCGTTATGTACAAAATTGCAGAGAAAGATTGTCACAGATTTTAGACAGGTATCATTACTTTTAGCGGTACCGCTTCGTTTCTTTCGTGAAACTCTGTGTAGATAATATACTTTGGTGTACAGCCAGCAAGTTTCAGTAGTCCATGTAATGAATGCAGAAAGAGTGTAAATGTTTCGTGTAAAGACGAGATTACCTCTCCTCCCGTTTTTTAAGGTACTGAATACGATGCAAGTTGTGGGAGAAGTATTTGACCGCCGCAACCCCCTGAAACGGCCAAAAACCATTTTATAGATGATTCCTGATCATATATAAACGGATCTGGGGAGTGATTTATCGATAGGTTATATTTCAAATAACATAGGAGGGGGTTATAGAGTAAGTGGAATCCAGACAGCAGGCCTAGGGGGTTGGTTAAACCCTCCCGAACGAATTTATTTTTTTCAAATGCTTCGGATCAAACGCGCATCCCCCCGTTTTCGGTGTCGCGATCAGCGAAAAATATTCATTTGTAGCTCCAATCCCTCCACATTGCTCAAACGAGCAGAAACCACCCCTCACTCACGGCAATATTTTTTATTCAAAGAATTACATGAAAATATTTTTAAGACAAAATAAATTATTTGCTTACAATTAGTTTAAAAAAAACCTAGGTCGTTTACAAATAGCATTATACAATTCTCATATTCCTCAAAATGAGGAATTTTGCCGTGGCAATAAAAATATTAGGTGGTTTTAATCTTCCAAATACCAACCATGATCAGGTAGATAATTTTGACTTGAAACATATCGAATTTTTGGACTTCATTAATTTTCAATCTCTTGAACTCTGCAATAATGTTTTAAATATAAATAGAAGAACATTAGTTCGTGTTTTAGTTATTAAAGAAAATAAAAATAAATGTGGCGTTACCAGAGTAGAGGAGGCACTGTTAAAAGAGAATCAGCATCATCCCGCATTAACAATTGATATCAATATTAGTGATTCACTGAGCAACAATTTCGAGTCGGGAACTAGTTATTGCGATTTTAAAAACTATATTTTTTTTAAATTATCCATGTTGCTGCAGGATGCTGATTGGTCCCTCTTGTACATTGCAGATAACGTTAATCAGACACTCGAACTATTTTACAGCATCTTTTACTCCATACTTGATGAAACAGTGCCAATAAAAAATGCCAAACCCAAAAAATTTCCCATATAATATGGTTTAATTCAAATATTAAAAGATCACTTCATGATAAAAATAAATATATGAAACTTAGATATTTATCTGATTTTCATAACAAATTGTTTGTGGAAGAACATAAAAAATTTAAAGCACTTACGCAGGCAGCTTATAATAAATTTTTAAAACAAACTGAACAGAACATAGATTTTTGCTTCCCTCGCATACCGAAGGGAAGTATTATATTCGAGAAAAAATCACCCTCCAAGATTTTTTCGGATTTTGACGTTTCAGATCACGTAGAGTACGAAAATATAGGGTTTTCAATTCCATCAGTCTGTCTGCCTGTCTGTTTGTCTGTTGGTGCATCAACTAAAAAAACTACTTGACGGAGGGCAGTCAAATTTGGTAGGTAGTTGACGCTACTGTCAGCGAAGAAATGGTTAAACTTTCACTGGATAATATACAGGGTGGACCGTCTAAAGGGAATAAATAATGGAAAAAAATTTTTTTTGTTCAAATTTAAAATTTCCACGTTTCATGACACGCTAAACCTATTTCAGAAAAAAAACATTTTTGAAAGAATTTTTACCACTAAAATTGATGAATTTTTTTTTCAAATTTAAAATTTCCATGTTTCATAGCATTCTAAACCTATTAAAAAAAAATTTTTTTTGGAATTTTTTAAACATTTTACCACTAAAATAGATGGAAACATTTTTTTCTTTGTTCAAATTAAAAATTTCCACGTTTCATAGCGTTCTAAACCTATTAAAACAATTTTTTTAGAAAATTTGTTAACCATTTTTGAAAAAAATTTACCACTAAAATAGATGGAATTTTTTTGTTCAAATTTAAAATTTCCACGTTTCCACGGCAGTCCAAACCTGTTCAAACTAATTTTTAAAAAAATTTGAAAAATTTAAAAAATGTTTGCAAACATTTTTAATCTATTCATCACTTACAGTAGAATGAATGAAATATTTTTTTTTTGCTCAAATTTAAAATTTCCACGTTTACATTCCAAACCTATTTCGGAAAAAAATGTTTTTTTCCATTTTGGAAAAAAAATTTACCACTAGAATAGATGGAAATTTTTTTTTGCTCAAATTTAAAATTTTCACGTTTCATGGCATTCTACACCTATTTCAAAAAAAAAAAAATACCACTGCTATAGATTAGAAGGAAACTTTCCTTTTTGCTCAAATTTAAAATTTCCACGTTTCATGATATTCTAAACCAATTTCAGAAGAAAAAAACGTTGAAAATTTGTTTACCAACATTTTTGAAAAATGTCAAAAAAAATGAAATTTTTAACCACCACTACACTTCCATATGGCATATTCACCTATTATACTTTTATTGAAAATTGTACAGGGTGGTCATCCCAAGCAATAATTTAGTCATGGTGGATATTTGTAAAGGTATTTGCGCTAGCCTTCCATATTTGGCACCTGTTATTTAGTATTGAACTTTTGCTGTTGGATGAGCACTCTGTATATTTTTTTGACCAAAACTTATCAGATTTTCTTTGTAATAATAGTGATAACTATATTCCGATTATTATTTCTATGTCATTTCGTAATTATTAATTTTTTAGAGTGACCGCCATGCACAGATAAAGAGGGAAATTCTGTGTAAATACCTTTACCGATTTTTTCTGCTATCATATGTTTCTTTATGACTGACGAAAGTACCGAGTCTTTAACTTATCTTGTTTTGCAATCATTTTTGTTCATAATCAATTTATATTAACAGGTACCTACCCCTGGTATTGTCGAAATATTTAATCAAAGGTAATTTAATGAAACAATCCATACCCCCTTCGGATAATTTATCTCTGTTTAGATTGGGACACAAAAAAATTCTTTCAGACCTGGGGGTCTGACTCTGTGTTTTCTATTGTTTTTGCGGCCGCTGAACCCGAATCCGAGGTCTATTTAACCCCACAACCTCAAAGAACCCATAATTTAAGCGATTTCGACATCTCTTCACATAAATCGCTGTAACTTTTTCTGGAAAAAAATGACCCTCTCTTTTTTATACTAGATCGATTTTTCGGCGCTTTTAAGCCGACATATCAGCCGCCAAAATGAGAGGTCCGAGGATTTCCCTTCTCGAGCGACACGGCCCAGCTTCGAGTGCCATTTCTTCGAAACGAAAGTGAACAAAAATCTGAAAAAATTCAGGGTTATGTAGAATCACGTGAGAAATCGGAGGTCGGTGCGTGCCTTGGTGTTCGAGATATGGCCGCTCGAAGTCACCGGAAGATGAAAATCGAATTTTTTTCCTCTTCCCGAGGTCATAACTCGAAAAAGAAACGAGATACAGACAGGGTTCCCACTAACCTGAAAACCTGGTAAAGTCAGGGAATCCAAAATGTGGTCCTGGAGAGCTGGAAAAGACAGGGAATCCAAGAAATTTCAATAAAATTCTGGAATTTCAGTCATATAAAATGTTTTGTATTGATTTTCTACTGTACAAAAATTACCGATAAGATTTGAATATTATATATTTTGCTAAAAAATATAGGTGTAATTATAATAATTGAAGGGGCAAGTGGACGAAGGTGTCATGTGACATTTTTTGAAATTTTTAAATTTTCAGTGGAAGAAGGTGTTATGAGTCTTCTACCATACTTCCATCATTCATCTTCCTATTAGCTATATTTTGCAAGATACTAATATATAAAGGAGTTATGTCCACTGGTTTTAAGTAATGAAACATATTCTAAAGTATAATAATAGTTGATGATCTGGTGCCAAGTGCACCTTCATAACACCTTCATTCGACATAATTTGCAAAAAATATTTCAAATTCTCACTATATGTACTAACTTAGACAGATGTTCAATTATTTAGGTTATAATTTTGGTGGGATAAAAAACAAGAAATTCACACAACAATTTACTAAACATCAATTATCTCAGAACTTACAATTTGTAACATAACAACTTCATCCAGTTACCCCTTCAATTATTCATTATTTAAAATTAATTCTTACAAACAAAATTACGACAAAAATTACTTTAATGTTTTCCCATATGTTTTCCATGCCGATCTGAAGATAATACAATTACATTAGTATCCACTTATATACAAGTTTTATTAGAATGTACTAAATTTTCATATTTTGGTCCTGGAAAATAAAAATTTTGTTCCTGGAAAGTCAGAGAATTCAAAATTCCAATGTTGGTGGGAATCCTGACAGAGCTACGATTTGCGCCGTTCGATTTCTCTCGCCTTCCTACTTTCAACTGATATCGATTAAACGCCTGATAGATCGTAATGATGGATCGTAATTTTATAGATCAAGTGAAGATTAAACAAATCTTAAGTTTAGCATCGCCAAAGACATATTTAGTAACATAAGGAGCTCTGTTCAAATTTTATAAATGCACAATATATTTTTGTTATAAATGGCATTTACGAATTACAAACCCAGCTACGTGCCATTAATACGATATTACCATCCGAGATTGTTTAAATATATTTTATGTCTCACCTCGACAGAAATACCTCGAAAAATCTACTCCAGATTTAATACCCATGTGCTTCTATTAGTACAGGCAATGAAGGCAAACTTTTGTAAAAACCTCGCAAAAATTAATAAAAGAATCATCTTCGGGATTTAAGCAGGTAACAACCTGTAGAATGGAATGATGCATTCTTTGCACTTCCAAGTTTCGGGAAAATTGAAAAAAATTCTGAAAAACTTTTTGATTTTCGGTTTCTTTGCTCTAGCGGCTAATATAATGAAAATACAGAAAAAAAAAATCAACAAAAATTGTAGCTCGTCTCTTTCTCTACAAAAAAGGTCTTTACAATTTTTTTTCTTACTTAAGCCGTTCAGGAGATAAATCCAGTTTTCCACTTATAGTTTTGAGCCGCTCCGAAATGCGCGGAAAATGAGGATTCTCTGGAAGTTTCGTACGACCGGACACATCGATCGATAATTCTTACTATTCGGAGTCGCTAAAAAAATTATAATAACGTAAAATGTAGAGAAAAATCTCAGCTTTAATGTGGAACTAATCACAAAATTCATACAAATTTTTATCTTAGAGAAAAAAGGCTTAGTAAACTGTATTCAGTTGATTTATTCATATCTTTGAGTTTTATGCATCCTTCCTATTTCTCCTGTATCAATGGGTGCTTTTTCTCACTGCATGGATTCGATTCCACGCACTTTAATCTATATTTCGTGAACATTTCATTGAATAATGTTAAGAAACAAATAAGTTGTATATGTTTTACTGTATAATTGTGCACTTTCTGAACGTGTATGAATAATGTAGACAAACTCAAAAAGTACTACACGCATTTAAAATACTCTAAAGTCGTTCGAAAGAATATGTTTTATTGTACTTATTATCCAAAAATTAAGACTGCTATTATTATTAATTAAGCAGGGTGTCTACTAATCTGGAAAACCTGGGATTGTCAGGGAATTTATTTTAGTCAGGGAAAACCTGGAAATGTCAGGGAATTTGCTAAACTGAGCAGTATAACCTGGAATTTGTACTTTCAGATAATTGTTAATACAAACTATTTGATCTGTTAGATATGTTTCACAAATTATTATGAAGATTATCAACACTTCTTGATACAAATTTTATATAGCTATATGAATGTGCGAGCGCACTTCTCCAGTTATTATTTATTGCTAGCAGTTCCAGAGTTGATTGTCTATGGTAGTTCTGATAGTCTGGCCGCAATCAGCCCCGCCGCCGTGTGGTAATGTCTGCTGCTCTGATTCTGCATAACTAATTATAGTTTACGTTGAAAATATAATATATGAATAGATAGATTTTTTATTTGTATTATTTCACTCTTTCTATATATCTTTCTATTGTTAATTCTGATTAATTTAAAAAAGAGAGACTTCCTTAAAGACTAAAAAACAATGATAATCTTTGTAGAAATAATTCAGCTCGTAATTGAGTTTTCGAAAATAAACGTTTTGGTAATAAAATGCAAGAATTTTTTCTTATTGTTTCATAACACAGACCTGTAAAAATGAAGTGTCTATTTTGAACCCAAATAGGTGATTCCGAAGGTTTTTGGCGTGCTGAACACGATGCCGTTGGCCGTTTTGCGCCATCACATCACAATTTTGAGAAAACTTGGCTTAAAAATGGTCATTCCTATATTCGTGTTCTAATAACTGGACAACGGCACGAAATAGGGTAAAACGGACGAGACCATCTTATTCAGCTCTCCAAAATATTCAAAAACCAATAGTAATAATAAAAAAACCCAATAATGGCGCAAGAAGTACTAACATTTTTGTGGTGAGTATATATACAAGTAAATCGGACCTAATTCCATAGGATTTTGACGAGCTGAACACAATGCCGTTACCCATTTTGCTCTATGAGGTTAGAATTTTGAGAAAACAACCTCAAAATGGATAAAATAATATTTTTATAATATGGAAAATATTATTTTATCCAGTTTGAAGTTGTTTTCTCAAAATGCTGACCTTATGGAGCAAGACGGATAACGGCATTGTGTTTAGCGCGTCAATGTCCTATGGAATTACCTATTTAGGTCCGATTTAGTTGCATATATACTCACCACAAAAATTCTAGTATTTCTTGCTAAACTCAGGAGTAAAATAATGTTTGCGCCTTCTATAGCTGTTTTTTATTGTTACTATTGGTTTTTAAACATCTTGGGCAGCTGAATAAGATGGTCTGGTCGAATTTACTGAATCTCATACCGTAATCCAGTTATTAGGGCACGAATATATGCAGAAATGGCCTTTTTAGCACTTTTTGATGAAATTTACTCAAAATTATAACGTGATGGCGCAAAACGGTCAATGGCATCGTGTTGAGCACTTCAAAAATTTTCGGAATCGCTTATTTGGGTTAACAAAAAAAATCTTGCGGGCCAGTGATAATTTTTTTGAGGTGAATACATACTTTCATATTCGTTGGAATGTAGGAAGTTAAAAACCTGGAATTTAGATAAAACAATATCTGGAAAACCTGGAAAAGTCGGGGAATTTTAAGATCAAGATTTAGTAGACACACTGATTAAGATATAGCGAATTAAACTCCAAAATTGGAGGTCGATAAGAAATATACCCTCTACTTTGATCGCAAGACATATTTTTTCAAGAAAAATAATTGCAATAAAATGTTAATTGAATTAATATATCATTATATAAGAATATTTAGACAAAATAAATTATCATTCTAACGACTCCCGTCAAAGATATGAATAAATCTGTGGATCAACTATACAAAGTTTACTAAGCCATCTTCTGACACTTTTTCTCTGATATTTTTTTTTATGAATTCTGTGATTAGCTCCACATTAAAGCTGAGACTTTTCTTTACATTTTGTTATTTTCGTTTTTTTTAGGGGCTCTGAATAGTAAGAATTTTCGATCGATGAGCCCGGTCGTACGAAACTCCCGGAGAATTCTCATTTTTCGCGCATTTCGAAGCGGCTTAAAACTGTAAGTGGAAAACTCGATTTATCTTCTAAACGGCTTAAGTAAGACAAAAATTTGTAAAGACCTTTTTTGTAGAGAAAGAGATGAGCTACAACTCGTTGGAAACTTTTTCTCTATTTTCATTTTTTTTGGCCGCTGGAACCAAAAAAACGAAAATCAAAAAGTTTTTCCAATTTTTTAAAAAAATTTCCGGAACTTGAAAGTGCAAAGAATGCATCATCTCATTCTCCACGTTAATACCTACTTAAATCTCAGAGATGATCCTTTTATTAATTTTTGTTACCCTAAATTTTTTTTATTTCCTATTCATACATCACTATCTTAAGCTAAGGTACTTCATTTTAGTATACTACATATAAAATCCCTGGCCAGTTTTACACAAGGCAATAGTCGTAAATTTTGACGTATTGTAAAATTTTAATATCATGTCATAAATTATTTAGTTATAATTTCTATTTTATTGTTTGTACATTGTATATCAGTTTTGAATCCTTTTGTGTAAATATGAAGGTAAAAGTGGCTAATTACTTGGTGCCTTTATATTAGGTAAATGGTATGGATGCTGTACAAAATACCTAGAGGTCAAATAGAGGTCGATGCATTATATAATGTAATAAAATACACATAAGAACAATATAGTCGTATGTTGTTGGTTGCCCAAAACGCCAAAGAGGTTTTAGAGTATTTTCTAGTTACTTTTATGGTGTGAATGGAACTTCCATCTTTAGTCCTCCTTTTAATAACAAACTGTAGAATTTGTACCAATATGCTGGCTGGTTCAGTTTAAGATGAGAGTCTTATTTTTCTTAATAATGACATTTATTTTGGAATATTAGAGTTATACGTAACAAATGTTTGGCTTAAAAACGGAAACTAAATCGTCCTCTTACCCATCCACACGTGTTCTGCTAGACTATTCTCATGCATCCATATTGTCTCACTGGGTATAATAGTAATTTATAAGTTATAAAATGAGTCACGGAAACCCCACTTACGTATATTAATTTAGTGAACTTTAACTTATTAAATGAGAAAACGACAGTTAGAATTTACATGTCTGTAAACGTTGCATTATAAATTAAATCGTTCTATAAAAGTAATAAAGAATTTATTTAGAATAATTGTGGCATAATTTCTCGATAAAAGATTAAAAGATTTAAAGTGAAGGCAAACTGTTATTGTATATAGATCTTGGCCAAGGTACACATTCTTTATGCTTTAGAATTATAGCTTCTCTTTAAGACTGAATAATCATAAACCATCTGTTGCTACTGAATCATTATTTTCTTAATTTTTGTTTAATATGATGATTTTGATAATGGATGAAAAAGTCCTTCCCAATAAGTTTCACCATGATCTTTGTACATTCTCGTAGGAAACCACTACGAAAATATTTTATGTGGTAGGTATCGGTGATTCTTTATTATTCCTTTCTTGCTGTTAGTCTATTTTGTTAAAATTTTAACCGAGTCTCTTCTGAAGGAAATTTAGAGAGCGAAGATTTGCGAACACGCTTGGGAAAACAAATGTTTAGCGATCGTATAGAAATTAAATTTAGAGTTTTTGATGGATTTATACTAGCAAACGGTGTTTTACTTACAATGTTTCAGCAATCAATTACCTAAATGGTGAATACTGATAGATGTTAATGACCACTTTTTCCCGACGATTTTTGAAATATTCAAGTAGTAAAAAAAGATGGTCACTATGAATATCAGCCTGAAATTGATGAAACATTTTAAGTAAAAACATACAGGGTGTTCCGTTTGAAAACATTGAGTTACGACAGTTTAAAAATGTAGGAATTTGAGTCATCGTAAAGAACATCCTGTAGAATTACGCACTAGAGTGGACACACTGTATGCAGTGTTTTAAATCAACACTCTGTATTTGTGATTTATTTAATAACGTTTCATTATCTAGTACCTATATCATCATTCATAACGCAGAAGTAACCGGTAATACCAATTGAATAAAATACGTTTATTATATAATATCTATTTTTAACTTGTATTTGTTAATTATTCATCCAAATTATTACTTTCTGCGTTTACAGTATTGTTGAATTCTCTTATTGAATATTTAATGAATGTGACATGCTTGTTACCTATAATGATTAACATATTATATTTTAAAGAATCCATTTCATTATTAGTCCTCTTTTAATTGCACAATTCGCGTTTTCATTGCTTATATATTTAAATTTCAAAATACTCAAAAATAATGGAGCATGTAGTGGCAACTACAGTTACTAGTAGGTGACATTACATACTCCACTATTTCTCTGCATATTTTGTTATGGAATGCGGCAGATATTACATTTTTAAACGAAATGTATGTTAAGAGATAGTGACTTGATGATCTAAGGTTTTAGATGCGCGTTGTCCTTGCGAGAAGACGAAATTTGGCGTATATTATTTTGTCTATCACTTTTATTTACTTAATGATCAAATAAAACTAAATCGCCAAATAAATTGAAGGTTAAATGTTAAACTTCAGTCGAATCTACAAATGTAGAATTTGGAGGTGACTTATCTTTTAAAGAATTTGACATTCTAGTGTATACAGATTCAGAAAATGCAGTTTAGGGTACCTATAGGAATAACGATGTAATTGACCACGCCCCGCTAGTTCCATAAATCGTGAAAGCAGAGGCACACAATGAATTGAATTTAGTACGGCATGAACTAAGGATAGATGCGGACGTAGGTAATAATTTCTATACGAAACGAGAAAATATTTCTTCGTCAAAAGCGAAGAAGTTATTTGTCACATTTTTGACAAATAATTTCTTCTATTGAAGGCATTTCTGCAGTTTCTTTTTTAGCCGTAAATGCTATGGGAATAAAATAATGATTCTTATTAAAACCGAAATGAAAATAGAACATTAAAATAAAATTAAATAACTCGGAAACTAAAATCAACTAATAATTATCAAACAATAAATTAATGAAATAGGGATTCAAACAAACCACCTTCTTGTACCATACAATAGCCAAACCAATTATACAATGAACCTAACATATCATTGAGTTGATTTGGAGTAATGCTTGCACAAAGTTGGATAAGTTTTTCCCGAAATTCAACTAAATTATTGGCTCGTTCAAACGCATGTTTGTACGCGGTTTCCTTTAAAAAGCCCCACAGAAAGAAATCATGGGGTGCTAGATCAGGTGACCTGGGGGGGCCATTTTATCATTTCCCTCGTTGCTATTGAACGATTGGGAAATGTTCTTTCCAGAAAATGAATAACAGTTAAGGTATTGTGACTTGGGCAGCCGTCTTATTGAAACCAAATGTCGTCAAAGTTGACAGGAAGATTTTGAACTGCAGGAATTATTTGGTTTTGTCTAAAATTCCCGTCCAAACGTTCAACTTTTGAGGATACTGAGTTCGCACAGCAACACTCAAATGTTTATTTTTTCGAGACCAATATCGTACTACCGATGGATTGTGTTTCCTATGTAATGAAAAGGATGATTCATCTATAAACAATATATTCTTTAAGAAGTTTTCATTCTCGTTCACTTTATTTATCATGATTTCACAAAATTCCATCCGTTTGAAATTGTCCTCGGGAAATATATCTTGCGTTGTTTGAACTTTAAAATAACTGTACCCATTTATTTTCAAAATATTTTTTACAGTTCCTTCATGTCAACTTCATCAGCAATTTGTCTGCTAGAACCAGGTTCACTAGTTTCAACAAGTGCACAGACATTAGTTTCGCGAATTTCACGTTCTTCGCTCATTTGTTGATGACGGGGTTCGGGTTGACAGCATTTTTTATAATAATTCACAACACACCCGAAATTCTCAAATTTTTTAGTGTATGAAATTATGCTAGCTGGGGGGATTGGTCTGTCTTGATATGCCACAGTAAATAAATTTATTGTGTCATCAGTGGAATGGCCCCCGAAGTACCACTTCACAATTTGCACTTTTTCTGCAGTTGTATAAACACACGGCATTTTAATAACGAAATTGAGATTAATTTATTTTATTCCCACACGTCTAAACAGCTTCGCTATTAAAGGCAGAATGGGCGCTGTTCTCAACTCGTCGCGGTCAAGCGATGGCACTATTGTTTTATACCAATGCCTGCATTGTTCTACGACAAGGTGTGGTTTATCTGCGCAGAAACAAGTTTACGTACCTAAAACTAAATTTGCTGAAGCTGTATATACTTATAAAATATAATTTTTTTGCCTCTAGGGAGTTAATAAGTTAGATTTTTAAATTCGTTTTAATTTTCGATTTAAATTGAGAATGATTGAAAGGAATCATATTGTAAAATAAAATTTCAGAAATTTATTATTCGATTAACCAAATTATATAGATAAATAATTATGTAATGCGAACTGTGCGAAGAAATTATACCAATTGACGCTTGCCCGTTAAAAGCATTAGTTACTGCGGTGCGCTATATGGTAGGTCAAGCGGAATATGTATATAGACAATGAGAAATTGCCAACAGTCAAGCAGTTCGAATAGTTCATGTTATAGTTTTCTCTAACTGCATTTTGACAGTTGACAGACAGAAAGGGGGGTGGGGAGAGAAAGCAAATAAAAATGCTCACTAATAGTACTCACGTATTTCGTGTTATAAGCAATAAATATACAGTGTTGATTCATACTTTAAGTCAATATGTCAGAAATTGATAACAGTAAAAAATGAAGGTATAATTTATACTTACACACCCTTTTATAAGGTTTACAGAGTACCTTGATACCTTTCTGATTCACAGGATAAATCTGGCGGTTGCTTAGTCTTCGATCCATTGTAGGCATAATTAAGTAAGTTATGGTCTCCCCAAACACAGTTGGAGCAACATTGATATGCCCAACATATAAATTTATTAATATTCATTGGCGCTTTACTTAAAAATTGTCTGACACTTTTTTACTATTTCCTTGGTATTAAATCATAGGAATAGGTACCAATATAATAAGCTTTATTATACTGTACCGGGTTTTCGCGTTTTTATGTACAATAATGTAAATAATATATTGTTTATAAATATAATGTTTTATTTTCCTTTTTTTATTTCAGTAATAAAGCCATCGCTGATTACCTTAGCAGTAATGGGTACATGGATGCACTGGAGGCCTTCAAGAAGGAGGCTGACATGCCCGGAGAAGTTGAAAGAAAATTTGGTGGTCTGTTGGAGAAAAAATGGACATCCGTTATCAGGCTTCAGAAGAAAGTCATGGAGCTGGAGTCGAAATTGAACGAAGCAGAGAAAGAATATATAGAGGGAGCACCGACCAGGGGTAAAAGGTGCCCGTCTGAATGGATACCAAGACCGCCAGAAAAATTCTGTCTAACTGGTATGCTTTAAAATCCCCCTATGTCCTACTTATTTGTTACAATTAGCTATACTGAACAAAAAAATGTAATATTTTTATGCACACACACACACATGAAAACTTTTTATTTGTAGATCAGAAAACCGTATTCTTATGTATTTTGAACATAAATATGGGGTCTAAATTGTGAAAGAAAGAGGGCCCCCTAAGGTCAGTTTTCGGCCCCCTTCACTTTTTGACGAAAATGGGTGAATTCGATTTTTCCAGGCTTTGTGAATAAAAATAGGTCATTTCCAGGTGGAACGAAAAGTTTTTACGGCCCCCACCCCTTTTTTCAGAAAGACAAGTTCGGGATACTAATGTGCCTGAATCAGGTTAAAAATATGTATTAAAATGTAGAGACAAGAGTTGCTCTTATAAGAAACATTCCTTTACTTGATAATGGAACACACCATAATAAAAAATTTCAAATGGAACAGATAACTACTACGTATATGCCGTTATTTCTGATTGAAGTTAGGAGTAGAATTATTAATTTTCATGTTTATTGGCCTAGCATATATTAATGAAACATATTCTTTATAGGATTTTGCAAACAGCGGAAAGAAAAACTATCTATGTGAACTAAAAGAAAAACTGTATGTAAAAATATTAATGAAATCTTTGCATTCTTTCGATAACTTGACTTCTGGTTATGCAAGCAAGTTAAATTTCTGAAATAAATTTGTTCAATTTCTTATTTGACATTCTCATTATAACACTGGCATGCAACATAGTCCCCTATGACTAAGCAGATTAAACTAGTATCTACGTGACCCCCTACGATATGTAAATTCAGTTAAAAATGAGAACAGAGGCCTGAAATTAATTTATTTACCTACCTTGTCTTTAAAAATTTTTTCATTCTAATGGATTGCATTTTCATAAAATCTCTCATTCGGTTTGTTGGAAATGCTTAGCCTTTGAAACGTTTTTCGCTCTTATTCTGAGCTCATCAGAAAAGCACAAAGCCGCTCATAACGATGTTCCATGCAAAACGAAGGCAATATCCATGAATAAGTACTATTTCATACTTATTGAATATTTAGTGCTCATCTTCTTTCAACCATAGATAGTATTCTTTAGTCTTATTTCTGTCGTAATTCTAGAGCAGCTTGCTCTAATTTTGCTATCAGTTGAACACTGCTGTGAATTGTCTCAATGTAGGCAAGTTCTCTCACCATACCCCACATGTAAAAGTCCATTGATTTGAGTTGCAGACACGACCCCGCGAAACTTAAATATGCGACATTTTTCACCAAAAACAAGGTTATCATTTCCAAAACTTGCACCCCACAACCACGTTCGCCATTCCTGTCTTTAGTCTGTTACTGCACATACTTCTGTAGCCCTCAGGGTCCCCAGATTTGACACCAATTGACTTATGTATGGAGTTCGATAAGAAAACTTGTCTACATTGAGAAAAACAGTCATGCTCAGCTCATTGCAAAAATACACAAGCTGCCTTACTATAGATAGATAGATAGGCCTTTATTTGCTCTTTACAAGTACCCAAAAGGGTGTGGAACATGTCACAGAAAAACTAACACAATGTATAAAATATTGCATAATGTATGTATAATATAAAAAAGATAAAAGGTAAAACTTAAGATTAAAATCTTAAATTAAATTTACAAACATGCACATATCAACTTACAAATTAAACACTCTTTAAACATTCTACAGATTATCCTTAAAATATTCGTCCAGAGTGTAATAGGCTTTTTTTACAAGTATGGCCTTTAAATTAGTTTGTAGTTCTTTAATTGTATTTCTAAGAGTATGTGGAAGGTTATTATAAATTTTTATCATGGTATATAGCATGTTTTTTTGGATAAAAGTAAAGCTTGTTTTAATGTTTAAAAGATCATCTTTGTTCCTTGTGTCGTGTACGTGGTTTCTGTCATGATTTGCAAACCAGACAAGTATTCCGCACAACAAAAATAACGGACAGAAATAAGGCTAAAGATGACTACGACTGAAATAAGGAGACGAGCACGGAAATGAATTAGAAGTAATTTCGACCACAAAAAATAATAATTATTCGACTTAAGTGAACTAGTAAAACGATAACGTTTAACCCAATTATGTTTCGATCAAATTAAAAATTATTGCCTGTTGTTATTATTTTGATTTTTTTTAGTAACTAGTAAACTTTGATGATATGTATGATAATACCACATAAAGAGAAGAAAATAGAAAAGTTTTAAAAATAATTGCAACACCTAGATGATTTTTCAAATTTATAAAACTTGTATATATATAAAAATTCGACGCCTTAACTTTGTGTTACAATTTTTTCTCTGTAAACGTATTTTAACATGTTTATGTACGTATATGGGGGTCGAGCTACCAGTTTTCGTTCAAGGTCAGAAGACAGTGGTGTCGTGGTCGAGTGAGACTCTGTCGTATATGCAACGGCTGATATATGCAAATGTAATATGGGTTGCATGTATCACAGGGGGTTGAGTTACCAGTTTTCATTTAAGGTCGAAATACAGCGGTGTCGCAGTCGACAGTGGATCGTAGTTGAAAAAGTTTATGTTTTATGTATGTTGTTATCATTTCCAATGTCCTGATAGTTGCAAGGAGTGCGAAAACTGAATTTTTTCCCCAATTAACAGAAATTTCTAATTTTTGTTGTTGAAAGTGTTTATTTTGGATAACGAAAAAATAATTCAAAATACCAAAACTTAAACTAAGCATTTAATACTTTCATAAATGATGAAAATTCTAATAATCATAATAAAAGTACTTCACTGAGTAAGAACCCAAATGTCCATTGACCGAAATCCTTTAGCCTTTTCTTTTAATAATAATGTAATAAATTTTATAATATGATTTGTGGATAATAGACAGATAGTAAAATTTAGATATGTGGAAAAAAAATCAGGTAAATATATGTTACAATGTTATAATCATTATTGTCTGTTTATCATGTATCTTATTTCAAGAATGCGTTCCCACAGGAGAACTTCCTATTACTGGGTCTTTCATAGTTTCTTGATTTACATAGGGATCGAAGTATTTCTAAGTTGTGGTAATTCTTGGCGAACTTAGTGGATAATTTATAGTCTCTGTGAAATAAACATAAACACCACACGTAGTAGACAACCGCCAAATCCAGAGCCTCTTATAGGTTGTCTGGAAGGAGGTTACACATTTGAAATAACGCAGACAACATCCATTACCCACCAATATTGCCAGTGCCAATGCTGAGGATTGAACCCAGTACACGCTAGGCAGTCTGACCAAGCGCGCTCGCCACTAAGGCGCTTAGCCGACTGAGCTACCGTGCCGGCTCTGTATTAATATTTGGTAAATTTATTCATTTATCGTTTGTATTATCAATAGTACATATGACCAATTACAGATACACTTTAAAACTATATGAAAACATATGTATGTAGACACATATACTTACATACATACTCATATAAACATACATAAAAAATTGCACTTAATCTAATGACGCACACACATAAAGTTGATTAATTACCTCATTTTTAAGACTAGACAAACTAGTGCAGAAAGAGTCAACATTGCTAGTATACGTATTGACCAATGAACACATTCTGAACAGTGGACTGTTTTTGTACAAATTTGTTCTGGGAACATCTAAATAAAATAGGCTATTATTTCTTGTTATTATTGATGTACCTATTCTGAATGGAAGTTGAGCAAGAAAGTTTGTGTTGTCTATTAAACCTTTTATTAATTTGAAGACAAACATTGTACACGCTACAAATCTTCTAAACTCCAAGCTTTTATAATTAAAAATGTTTCTCAACTCTCCCTGATTGTAACCTCTGGGTGGGTAACTGCCATATGTCTTAAAATATAGAAACTTTAGAAATTTTCTTTGCACATTTTCTAGTGCAGTTATTTTGGCTTCGTATTGGGGGCACCACACGATACAGGCATATTCCAATTTAGGAATAATGAATGCATTGTATAGTGCTTTTATTGCATCAATGTTATTAAAACTTCTAGAATTCCTTATTACAAAACCTAGCATCTTGTACCATTCACTAACAATTTTATTAATATGTTCTGTAAAGTTTAGTTTTTCATCTAGTATTACACCGAGATCTTTCTGAGACTTCTTTCTAGTAAGTGTATGACTGTTTAGTACATAGTCGAATGTAATAATTTCCTTTTTACAAGAAAAAGACATTACATAACATTTTTGAATGTTAATAGTGAATTTATGGTCTGAACACCATTGAGTTCTGTTATTTAACTTAGTCTGTAGAACACTGCAATCAGCAGTGTCATTTATAATTTGAAATAACTTGAAATCGTCAGCATAAATCAACCCTTGTGCTTCATTTAAGTTGCAACCTACAGATTACAGATTACATTTGGGTTGTTCAGGCATTTGACCTCTCCTCACCTCGACCTATAAAGATCTTTTGTGATTACCCCATATCTATGTGTTCCCATCCAATCCTAGGCTTCTAAAGAATCCTAGAATTTTCCTGGGGGCTAACTTTGACACTTCTAAGGGTGTTAAAGTCACCTGTTCCAAGTGTTGTAGCCTTTGCCGGACTAATACTTCGCATGTGCAAAGTATGTGTTCCGACGTTTCCGTTGTCTTAGTACAGAATCGACAACTTTCATCCTCAGCCTTGCCCATTTTTTTAAGATGGTATTTTAATGGGCAGTGACCAGTGAAAAGACCTGTTAGCAGTCTTAATTCCGTTTTGCTGAGTTCAAGTAGCTCTTTAGCTCTCTTTTGCGAATAAGTAATGAACTTTTTCGCTTGTTTTTGTCCTGGAGTTGAGTTCCAGTAGGAGGATTTTTGTTCATCCTCCCATGTTCTTACCTCCTCCGTCGTGTTACTTCTTGCTATCCCACAAAACGGTTCTGGTCCGATGAATGTCGATTTGGCACCCTGTCTTGCAAGGTCGTCCGCAATCTCATTCCCTTCTATTCCTTCATGCCCTGGCACCCACATCAAGTTGACCTTGTTGTTTCTTGCCAGTTGCTTTATTGTTTGTAGACATTCCCAGGCAATTTGTGACTCAAAGATGAATGAACTCAGAGCTTTGAGTGCTGCCTGGCTGTCTGAAACTATATAGATTCTTGATCCCCGTGTGCCTTTATTTATGCACTGTCTAGCACAAAGATCTATGGCATATATTTCTGCCTGAAAGATGGTGGGAGTGTGACCCAAGGCTATTGTCAGCCTGCAGTTTGGGTCGTATACACCGGCGCCTACTCCCTCATCCGTCCTGGATCCATCCGTGTACCAGATGAGTGATCCTTTTTCCCATTGTGGACCTCCAGAGCTCCATACCTGGCGGCTAGGAATTACCACTTCAAAGGTTCTCTCAAAGTCGAACCTTTTTGGTGTGGAGTCTGTGGGCTTGGTCATTGAGTCTAACTGGACTTCGTTCAGAACAGTCAGATGACCAACCAGATCCCCTGGTTTGAATTTCTTATTAGAATGTATCCTGTACGCGCCAAGAGCTGCCTCCCTTTTAACATGGATATGCAAAAGTTGCAACCTAAACTATTTATTACTGCTAAGAATAGTAATGGACCGAGGTTTGATCCCTGAGGGACTCCCGACGTTGGTGTGTATCGGAAAGGTCTCTATCCTTTAATTTCAACATATTGCTCTCTATTTAGTAAGTACGAAGTTATTAACAAAATAATGTTCTCATAAACCTCAAGCTGAATTAATGCTTGAACTACTTCATTATGACAAACTCTGTCAAAAGCCTTTTCAAAGTCTGTAAAAATAACATCCACCTGTTGGCCATGTCTGAAGGCTTCGTGCACATACTGAGTAAAGTTCAAAAGATTTGTAACTGTAGAACGCTTGGGAAGGAAGCCATGCTGTTGCATTAAAATTTTCCCAGAGATTTGCTCATATATTCTTTCATAAATTATTATTTCAAACATTTTAGCCAAACTAGAGCCTATACACATTGTTCTATAATTTGTTATATCTGTCTTAGAACCAGACTTAAACATTGGAATGACTTTACTCAGCTTCCATTTATCTGGGAATTGGCAATTTACAAGACAACTATTAAATATGTGCACTAGAAGGCCAAGGTAAAGAAGGCCATTTGGTGGATTGTGCAAAGGATTTCTTATGGGTGTCGATATTTAGTCCCCTCTGAATGCTGATGGTTCTGCAATATGGATGTTGTTTATTGCTGGTTTTCTGGCATTTAGGTAGAGGGGATGGCTGTAGTCTACATTGGTCTGCATATCAATTTGTAAATGCGAGCTGCTGTCTTTTTACAGATTCCCCTAGTTTTGTAGGTCATGCAGCGAAAGTGTTTACTTCTAGAGATACACCTCTTTTTTATGGATTTGGTGTGGTGGTTGAAGTTTAACTTTTGATCTAAGCTTAGGCCCAGATATTTCACTGTTGTTTGAGAGGTTATATTGTGATGGTTGACAGTAACTGTTGACGAATTGTTGTTGAGTGTATGATTAAAAATTATGTGTCGCGATTTTATTGGATGGCAGTTATAAAAATGGGCATTATAAGAAACCGTACCATTTTTCGTATAGGTATGTTTGGTCATATAGATGCTAAATGACCTATACTTCCCTGTTCAGAGTCGCCATGGCCTTACCAAACACTCTGTAGATTAACGTCACGGCACAATTTAGTCATAGCTGTTCGACCACTCAACCAGAACGCACACAGATAGTTATTCCCCTAAGATATTGCCATCTGCAGCAGCTGATATTCGAACTCAGGATAGATATACAGCACCTATTATTGTCTTATTCAACGGTAATTTATGCTGTGTACACTGCGTCACCGCATCGATAATTTTCAAATTAAAAGATACTTATTTCAGTAAAGAAAAACGATATTAAATATCCCGAGATAAATGACGAAACCAGACAGTGATTGGAACGGAATAGTGGTTTACAATACCAAGTATAAAAAACAGTGTATCATACGTTTTAAATATTTTAATAATGAAAAGTTCGAGTTAAATACACTAGAGCCTAGAAATTGTGCAAAATACCAAGTATCAAAGGTTAGTGGAGGAAGATGGCTTTTATAGTGTCTTAGAAGCTGAGGGTGTATAAAAATTCAGAAGTCCAGGAAAATAGCATCTAAAGAAGAGTTCTTTAATTGATTTCCCAGAATATAATACATATACGTTAGGTTGTCTATAACTACATGGTGGAGAGGTTTTAATCCTGGAATTCCAGCACCAATTCCTGATAGTGGTACTAGAATTTTTTTCGTAAAAGAAATTATTCCTCGTATACTGGGTGGGTGTACGTCCCTTGTCCTGAAATATGTCGCCCCCTTCCGCACAAGATCATTTCAGGGACAAAATCGAACCAGAAGATACAGACCGATTTGTAAAAGAATAATATAAATTATACTTTGAGAGTATTATTACATAACAGAGATTCAGTTGGAGAAGAATACAAAATAATCAGAAAGTGCTAAGTGAAAAACACAGCATAAGACATCTTGTAATTTCGTTATGAAAGAAAATTAAACATTTGAAAGTGTACCTGGACGAAACGTGTTTGAAGAATGTATACACACCTTTAAAGAGAACGGATGACTTGATGAAAGAACTATTTGTAAATATATAAAAAATAGAAGACTAATTATCGTGCATGCTGGTGGGGCATAGAGTCTAAAATGCAGGATTATCGTGCGGAAATGAAGTCTGAAAATGTAGTTGGAATATTGATATATAATTTAAGACTCTGTAATTCTTGTTTATGTACTTTACCATGTAGACAAATCAAGCATACTCACCAAATTCTAGAAAAGCAGACATAATAAAACGATTAGTTGACGGGAACATTAATTGTGAATTGAATATCTTGAAGACATAACTTTATGAAAGACAAATTTAATACCTTATAGCAAAGCTATCGATACACTATTTGACAGATTGAACATAAGTTAGCCAAATAATGCTAAAAGTTTGGAAAATGAAGTACTTACGGATAATTTTAGTTAAGTTGAACCATTAATTATTTGCTTAGGAGATGGTAATTGTATCGATAATTATTCTGATAGTGATAATGAGTACTTAGCCAATGACATTTGCATTATTTACAAATGTTGACAAAACTCTCTATGTAGATATTTTGTTATTTATTAGTTAGTTTTTTTTTCTAATATACTTTTAATGGTAACGCAGTTTTCTCATAAAATGTTTTTAATTGTATGCCACTGTATAGTAGTAGGATGTAAACTTAAGCTATCACCTGCAAGTCGCATCCCTATAAATTGCCATGATTTGTCTATTTTGCAGCGGTATCAAAAGTACAAAATAGTAAATTAACTTACAGTGAATAGAGATGCTAATTCTTTTGTCTTACCTTCAACTTTTTCTAGTGATCACATTTATAACCAACAATTTCCTTTAATTTTAATTTCTTTTTCGCCACCTATTTTTCTTAATATTTTTTTCTGACTTACCATTATTCCATTCCTAGTCCTTCAACAGCAGAATTCAAGTGTAAAGAGTATTTTCTAGTTTGGAATGCTATAAAAATCTTTAGCAGAGGACTCATAAAATTGCAATCATACATGTACATACAGGGTGAGTACTAGTTCGTGCATGGTCATTCTGCTCAACCATCAAGAGTGGCATATTTCAAAATAATTTTTAACTCTACGGGGTGTTTCACATAGCGGTGGCAAGCTAATACTTGAATTTTTTAAATAGAGAACCCAATTTTTTTTTATACAGTTATATCTGACTTATAAACCTTTATGCAGGCATATATTATTGTTCACCTTACACTTCGGCGTTGCCAGGTCATTTCACTTTTTCCGATAAAAAATGCATTTGCAGCAGTCAAGCAAAAAATCTGTGAAAAACGCACTTTCAGAAATTGGCCGTCATTTCACTGTGAATGTTAGCTAAGGTCACATACTAATGTCCAGGCCTCTCATAGTCGAAAATCTTATATTCTAGGGTGTTCTCCACAATAATTCGAATTTTTACATTAACTCAATTTTTTCAAATGGAACATTGTGTATTGTTAAGTACTTAAAATGTTTCAGTAAACAATTACCTATCACTTTTTCTGTAGCTTAATTTTTCAAAAACCATTGGAAAAAAGTTGACACTATTGAGGCGTCAGGGTGTGGGTAAGAATTGTAAGTAGCTTTAACTAACATTCACAGTAAAATGGTGGTCAAATTTATGAAAATTGTGTTTTACAGAGCAGTCAAGTGTAGACTTGACTGCTGCAAGTGCATTTTTTATCGAAAAAATAGAATAACATGGCAATGCCGCTGTGTTCAAAAATGATCTATTCTGGATAGAGAATTTAGAGCAAATATAAATTTTATATAAAAATGTATTGGGTGTTTCATTTAAAATTTTCGAATATTAGCTTGTCACCGTTATGCGAAACGCCCCGTAGATTTAAAAATAATTTTAGAGTATACCGCTCTTGATCTCCTACAATTTTTTACTTTTACATTTTTTATATTTCAAATGGTTGAAAAGATACTGACCGTCATATTTGGGATACATCCTCAGATTTTGATTTTGTGAATAACAGTTCGACTTTCAGCGATATTACATTGTAACCTGTGCCAATATATTCTACTCACTTGAAAAATTATATTTTGGTACTTATGAATTATTTTGTCAAAAAAGTGACCCTTGCCATTTTTGCAATCATATGCGATATTTATCTACTATGAACCTATAAGATAAACATATTTGTATCAAATTTTACTTCTTTTCAGGTCACAGGGCACCAGTCACTAGGGTAATTTTCCATCCCGTCTTCAGCCTCATGGTCTCGGCCAGTGAAGATGCCACATTGAAGGTCTGGGATTTCGAAACAGGCGAATACGAACGAACTCTGAAAGGTCACACGGATTCAATTCAAGACATAGCCTTTGATGCATCCGGAAAGTTATTGGTTTCATGCAGTGCCGACATGAGCATAAAACTATGGGAATTCCAACAAACTTACGATTGTATACGTACCATGCTCGGACACGATCACAATGTATCCAGTGTGTCATTTATGCCGGCTGGTGATTTTGTTATTTCATCTAGTAGAGACAAAGCTATTAAAATGTGGGAAGTGTCGACAGGGTATTGTGTGAAGACTTACACTGGACACAGGGATTGGGTATGTGATATTTTAAATTATTTTTATGACAGTTAGTTTTGTGATTCAATTCGTATAACTAAAAATAAGAAAATTTTAGATAACTGACAAGCAGATTTGGACGAATACTAAAAGTCTAGTATACATGAGTACTAGAGTACAAATACCATGCTAATATAATCTAGAGTACCAATAGAACAAGCTCCTATGACAAGAAAGGTACCCCATCGAACACCTCCAAGGGCCCCGTACTAATCTTATGTAAATAGGGTCTCGGCTAAATTTGCTTATATTGCAGAATTTTGTAGATCTCGGTTGGCATCCTGATCAAAAGCCTCCATGGCCACCATGCTCCATGTTCAGTATTTTGGCTCCTATGGAGTACCGAAGCTTCATCAAAAGTTACTAATTTCAAATCTAATGTCAAATAGACGATACTGACAGTTGACAGCTGTCAATTAGCAAGGAATTAACTTGGTGATTTTTAACCTGAAATTTTCAAATATCTCGAGTAATAAGAACTATATAAATGTTTCAAACAAAAGTTGTAGAATGGATGGGGGTAGTTTGGCGGTATATGTCACTTTGACTTTAGTTGGAAGGGTTAAGGTCATTCAAGATCAAATTAGTTTTTTTTTAATGGAAGTCCCTGTTTTTTATTGCAAATTCGGATTTTCTGACTAAAAATTGACTACTTTTGTTCTAATTTTTTCTGAAATTGTAGTTTTTTTAGTTATCCATCCAGTGAGGAAAAATCAAAATTTTAGAACTTTGCGATTTTTTTACAAAAGGTAGTTTGTACAAAAATTGCAAGAAGCAAAAAGAGTTTGGGATCATCCCGAGAATATTCTCAAATTTTTTCGGAATTGTCCAATGCCCTTTTTGATGCACTCCACAAAACTCTTTTCTGTAAAGGGCATTGGACAATTCCGAAAAAATTTGAGAATATTCCCGGGATGATTCCAAACTCTTTTTGCTTCTTGTAATTTTTGTCCAAACTTCTTCTTTTCCGAGTTAAAAAATCACAAAGTTCTAAAATTTTTATTATAAAGAAAAATGACAATTTCAGAAAAAATGTTTCGAAGAAAAGTAGTCTATTTTTAGTCAGACAATCCGAATTTGCAATAAGAAATAGGTGTTCCCATTTAAAAAAACGAATTTGACTTTAAATGACCTTAACCCTTCCACCCAAAGTGACATATTCCGAACGGGGATGGAGATACCAATTCTACAACTTTTGCTTGAAACATTTTTTCGTAGAGTGCTTATTACTCAAGATATTTGAAAGTTTCAGGTTAAAGAAATCACAAAATATCACAGAAACTAGTGATATTCCTCGAGAAAACACATTTTCCTTCCGATCTAGACAATCACAACAAAATGAAATTATATCATCAGAAACAACCATCTCTTGAAAAATATTAGAGTGTAACAACCGATAAACCACTAAATGAACAATCCACTAACATCGCACGAATAATAGCATAATGCACCTCTTAGGATTAAACAAATTACCATACTAGGCGCTGCCTATCTTTCGGCAGCCCATGTAGCTAGCCCTCCTATTACCAAAACTATTACTCCTTTATCTGCCTCATTTCTTTATTTCTTTTTTCCATCTTTTTTTTCTTCAAAACAAAAATAAATAAAATTTCTTTGTTTGCAAACATTTGGCCCCACAATTTATAAATTTTAGCAGCTCGCCATATCTGCTCCTCCTTCAAGTGCATTGTTTGAAACTGGTTTTTTGTGTCTTTTTCCCACCTAAGGTTACCAAACACGCATTTAAGGTGATTCGATGAACCACTATTTTATTGCTTTTAGTCATCCGGCTTTGTTAAGTTTTAGCACATTGTTTTTAGCACATTTACCTAATAAACCAAACGAGACTGACTTTAGCAGCGAATCTAGTGGCGAAAAAAAAAAAATTTTATTTGCATTTTTAAATACATATATTCATAGGTAAAGATAATATCAACATTTTTTACCCATAAATGATGACCCAAGAGCTGACAGGAAGGCTATTAGCCTTAAATTCTCAAAATAAATTTGACGACCAACGTGCATTTTTCAGGTAAAAGTCGTATTAAAAAAAATTGACCTGACTCTTTTTGGGCCCATTTTAATCGAAAGGCGGGTTCTTTAGCTTAAAAAAAAAAAGAAAATAAGTCCCTAGTACATCTAACATAGAAATTACCCTCTAAATAGATGTTGACAGCGTTCTCGCCGCTAGCGCATTTTTTAATTTAAATTAAAATAAAAAGAGGTCTATTAACCTGGCCGATTTTCGCAAGGTGGGCTCATTAGCTTTAATATAAGGAAAACAATTAAGTTCCTAATACATATAACATACAAAAGAGCCAGGTTAATCAAGCCAATTTTATTTTAATTTAAATTGAAAAACGTGCTAATAGCAAAAACGCTGTCAACGTCTATTTCGTGATTAACTTCTACATTAGATGTACTGGCTAAATAACCTACCCTTCAATTAATAGTGGTCTGAAACAGGCCAGGCTATTCAATTTTTTTTATTAACATGTTACTTGAGAAATTACGCTCTAGCAGCAAAACGCTGTCAATGTCTGTTTAGCAGCTAACTTCCATGTTAGATGTACTTGGGACTTAATTTATTTTTAATTAAAGCTAAAGAACCCATCCTTCGATTAAAATGGGTCCTGAAAGGGCCAAGTTACTATTTTTGTTGCCTGAAAAAAATATGCTTTGGCCATCAAAATTAATTTCAGAATTTGATGCAATAGCCTTCTTATTAGCTCTTAAATCATGATTTATAGGTAAAAATGTTGATATCATTACCTAGGCATGAATATATGTATTCAAAATGCAAACATTTTTTTTGCGCTGCTAGTTTCGCTGCTAAAATCAGTGTCGTTAAACCTACTATGTAGGTAGGTAGGAGTAGCTAAGTTTTTTACATTATTTTAATTTTATTTCGGTCTGATCCCCGCTCAGCCCTTCTATTGTCATCGTGCCCTGTCAGCATAAATGATTGGCTGAATACGGGAGCAGGTATGAAGTCATTGCTAAACATTAATTTGAAAATAAATTTGATTTGATGAGTACCTCTAGTCGTTCTTTTTCCGTTAAAACCATTTTGACACTAGTTAGATTTCATTATATTTAATAGTTCGTTTAATCTTGACAAAGATATAGTGAAGGCTCCCCACAATTTCTGTTATAATTCTTGTCATGGTTTGCAATGTTTTTCAATGTAAAAAGTTCAATTTTTTGTAAACACATGCTCGAAAGATAATACAGGCATGCAGAAAAAGCATAGTGCTTCTGGGACTTCATTGGATAACCCCGATGTATCTCGACCCACTGAACACAAATCTGGTGTCCATTTAGCTCTATCACCCACTAATTTAAAGTAAATCACGAAAATAACCTAAACCGTCAGGTTTTTAGGTTATTTTTTCCATTTACTTAAAATTGGTGGGCGATGGAGTTAAACGCACACCGGATTCGTATTCAGCGCGTTGAAATACATAGGGGGTTACCCAATGAAGTCCTAGAAACAGACCACTACTCTGTTGTGTGTGTCTGCGCCTCTGTAATACTTCAATTTACAATGAAGTAATCGAATGTCAAGTTGAATAGATTTAACTTGTATAAAAAACATTTTGTGGAATATGCTGCCTCTAGAGATTTGTTTTCCACAAACACCTTGAACACAAAATTCGACACACGTTTCGTTAACCATCATCGAAAGACGATTAACATTATAGTTATTTTTATACCAAGGTCGCGAAATTCCTTTTTTCGTACCGAGAGAAACACTATCGCCGAGGGCGCTAAAAAATTTCGCGGACGTGGTATAAACACTATTTTTTGTACAACTATTTGTACAATTATTGTTAGTATGGATACTGAAAATGACACCACCGTTTATGCTATATTTAGCGTTGGCCTTAATGGCACAACGTTTCTATTGAAACAGTATATTTTGAATGTATACAAAATATTTTAACCGTTCCCGAAAAATCGTAAAAATGTCTAACAGCAATATTGAGATTTCAATTTCTTGCACTCCTCCAGAACTAAAAAGTATTATATTCGGCGCTTTCTGATTTAATACCTGAAAAATCTTATGCATTATGGCAATATGAAAACTGTTACAGCGACTTACTAATTACTAATTCTGTTTAATAAAAAAATAACGATTTTTGGTTGTCATATTTTAGAAACTCAATTATGAAAGTGACTTTTAGTTTTTCGGCCATTACTAAGGGTAACGGCCATGAAATTGAATTTCTCGGACTGTTCTGAGAACGCGAAATACTCACTTCACGTACGGCTGCATAAAAAATCAATTTTAATCAACGAAACTCTCAGATTAAAGTAGAGACAATTAATTTCATTCATGTGAACATTCTGATGTAAATAGAAAACAAATTCAGTGTTTAATGACGTCCGTTTTTACATCTACACTGACACTCGATGTGTTTTTCAACAACCACGTTGGCTAGGGTGTCCCTTATAGCACTGAATTTTCATATTTTTTAGACATTTTTCCTGAAGCTTTTTTATTTGTTTCCCTTTAGAAAAAGAAATTTTTGTGCATAAATTCAGCTCATTCAAATGATTTTTCACCCTGCCACAAGCCATTCAAAATTTTTAAATAAAATGTCTTTTCTGTTCATGTTTTATTTATACGAAAAATGTTCAAAAGTGATATCTACAATATGTTTGTTTGGACGGGTTACAAAACTAGAAACTCAAAATGATCTTCCGGATAGAGTTTCTTTGCTACATTGAACTTTCGCGACATGAGGCTTGGGCTACAATCAGTAGATTCTGTAAATTTGCGTCAAGCCTCTCTCTGCTACAGCGTTTGTCACACTTAAATCTGAAAAAATATTTCTGAGCAATTATGAAATTTTCCCGAAAATATCAGTTTTCAGGATCGTAATGTACTCCAGCCCAAATCTTTTATAGAGTTTGACATTATTCGGAGTTACGAAATCAGTCATATCTTTTCTAAGCCAACTCACGTAGACATTATTTGGTTTTACTACCAGGCATTGTAATCCATAACTGTCCACAGTAGATGACGAGGCTGTGCTGCTACTGTCATCCTTTGTCAACAGTTTTTCTACAATCTTTTTCTTCAGTCAGGTACTACAAGTGCCTACATCGAATAGAAACTTGTTAGATTTCTCTTAGTTTTATGTTCTGTCCGTCACCTTTTGTTTTTCGCAGATTGTACTTTCGGGCTTTTAGTTCTCGGTCCTGGTAGCGAAAGAATCTCAACTTCATCAGATTGGTCATCAACAGTTCCTGAACGGGGTATGAGGATGATTTTTTGTTAAAATAAAAGAAACAATTTTACTTATTCATATTCATTTCCTCCTGACAGTGTTCCCTCCTTTTCAGTAGCTTGTTATTCTTTTCTAATGCCCTCTTTTCTTCCTTATAAAAGCTTCATGTCTATAGACTACTGGCAGAAAGGCGGAGCTTATCTGTACGTGACAGCTAGCGCTCGTAGTGGCCAAGTAGAAAGTTAATTCCTGTGTCGTTTACACGTACGTGAATAGGAGAAGCCTTGTTTTTAATAAATATTTTATTATAAGCTTTTTAAAAACGCACAAATCTCTGGGTTTACTTTAATGCCACCAAAGTGGGAAGTGTTGGAAACGCCGTAGCTACAATTGACATTGTCGAAATCAACAGTTTAGTGTTTCTTATTGTGTAACATAATCTCCGGCTAATATCATGGAAAAATCATGTGGAGATGTTTGTTGCGTGGTTAACTGTAGAAATACATCGAATAATACTAAAAATATAAAGTTTTATTCATTTCCCACATAGGGGAGTCAAATTAGACAAAAAGGACCCACACTTCGGCAAAATTCCCCAATCAATGATTTTTGTTGGAATGTGTTCACAAAGATGTGAACAAAAAAGCAAAATGCCACCGCGAGAAATTGTGTGGAAAATTCTTTATTAAACAATTTAGGTGTAATACGATACTTCATGAATAACTTTTTGAATTAAATTTGCATGAAAGAACTAACAAAACCATTGGAAAGAACACAAAATTTTATGAAAGAAACATACATAATATGTGCAGTAATTTGTTAATTAACGGTCCAACTCGCGCTACGTCGGCCGTCCGTTCACGCTGGAAATGCTGCATAATTTTCCGCAGTGGCATTTTGATATTTTGTTCTCCACACCTTTCTGAACACGTTTCAACAAAAATCATCAATCGGGCAATTTTTCCGAAATGAAAATCTCCTTTAACAAGTCTGTGTAAACTGGAGCAGAGGGAAAAGTGGATCAAAGCATGAAATACAAGATATGTGTGTAGTTAACAATTCAAAATATTCTGAGAAAATACTAATTTTGTTAATTAATTTTATAGCTCAGGAGGATCCTTGTGGCAACTGAACAAGTGCTCAAATATTTGCACATTTTATAGATAATACAAAATAGGAGCATCCATTAGGCCCTAGTTTCGCGAAATCAATTTTTCCATCTTGTTACTCAAAGAAGGGCCCGACAGAAAAGTCAATGTTAAACTCTAAACAACGGTAAATTTTCATTGAGTATTAATAATTAATTGTTTAGTCATATATACAATATATTACAAAAAATGAAATGTCATCTCACCTATGCAAAAAAATGTTTTAACATAACAAAAAAATAATATTCACTCGAACATTATATTTATTCACTACGGAATTGTTTGTACTTGCGGTATATGACAGTCGCCGCAACAAACAATTATTAAATTTTGGTAAAATCAGGAAAAAAACAAATTGACGCATACACATAAATATAAAAGCCACAGGAAGTAATTCGGAAATGCTCCACTGAAGCGCTAATAGTCATTCTGCCGCTACTCTATAGGGCTCATGCAACCAACACGTCCCTTCCCTTGTTGTAAAAATATTATATCTTCATTTTTTATTTTATTTATTGCGTCTGCAGGGGCAATATCAAACAACTCGTCGAAACTCTTTTTAAAGGCATCTTCCCTGGAATTTGAGTTGAATCACGTCACCGCTGGTTTTTGGAGCAATCTCCATTCAACATAATTTCTGTTAAGCTGAGACACAACACAACTTTTTGCTCAGATAGGAATACGCGCCTTCAATCAAACCTGCATTGTCTCTTGTTCTGTGTCAGAATGTGCTTTAGTCTGAGACCCTTTACCAGGTATGTAAGTTATGACTTGAAAGTCTCAATACTTGTTGTTTCGAAGGCAATCTTGTTCCACTCTTTAGTGTATCTTCTATGTGATCAATTAGGTAAATGCTATTTCTCAATGACTTTTTAGTCGCACTCTTCTTTTGCATAGACAGATCTATGTTCACTGTTATACTGATCACTAGTGCTCTACTATATTAACTTCTTTGAAACCCTTGAAAGTATAAAAGTGTTTAAACTGGCAAATATGCGAACAGATATAAATGCAGCGCCTTACGTGTACAAGCCTCGACTGAACTGATTCGACTGTCAAAAGCTCAAGGTGCTACATCCGTGTGGTGTGTGTTTGAATCTCTGTATGTTTCTACACGTTTAGAGGTTTATCTGAGAGGCGCAATACTGACAAGTATCCTAATATTTCCTTAGGGAGGATAAAGATTTGTCAATAGTATGCTACTCGGGGGGGTCGTCTTCCTCTACACATCGACAAGGTTTTGGGGTTCCTGTGGTAAGGTCAAAACTTTATGTACCGAGCTAAAAATTTTTACATGTATTTGTGAAAAGGAACAAAATAAAAAAACTGGTCAGTTAAAAATTCGAATTTTAAGGGACACCCTATGTTGGCATCGTCTGAATATGATTAAAACTTTAATCCTCCTAAGGTACTCAAGCATCAACGTACTCATGCATAATTTAAAGATTTTGGTTACTCGATTACAATTTCGAGTACTTCTAATTGAGTACTGCCGAACTCTGTTAATAATCATCATATCTATCGTTCATGGCTGTTTATTTTTCTTTTGTAGGTAAGAATGGTAAGGGCATCACCGGATGGTACGCTACTGGCCAGTTGCTCAAATGATCAAACAGTGAGGATTTGGGTGGTATCCTCAAAAGAATGTAGGAATGAGCTAAGGGCACACGAACATGTCGTAGAATGTATATCTTGGGCACCCGATTCCTCAGCCAATGCTATAAACGAGGCTGCTGGTGTAGATAACAAGAAAGGCGCTCACATGGGACCCTTCCTAGCGTCTGGATCTAGAGACAAAACAATTAGGTACAATTTTATTTTAGTATCCTTGTTATTATTTAATAACGTTAAAATTTAAAAAATAGGATATGGGACGTCGGAGCAGGAGTGGCTTTATTCGTTCTTACTGCACACGATAACTGGGTTAGGGGTGTGGTGTTTCATCCTGGTGGTAAATTCTTAGTTTCGGCTAGTGATGACAAAACATTAAGAGTATGGGATTTAAGGAATAAGCGCTGTATGAAAACCTTGGAGGCGCACAAACACTTTTGCACATCTTTAGGTGAGTATATTATTATTATTTTATTAAATACAGTTAATTTTTTAAAGTTTGGAACAAATTCAATAAAACGTTGGCAAGGAATACTAGGTGAAAACTATTGCTTGATCAGTGTTGTTTTTTTTACTACTGTCACATGTTTTCACCCCTTAGGAAAACACCCCTCAAAATTCGTGGGTTCAAAAAATTATAACGGTATAAACATTAACACTACTGAATAACTTCCTGAAATAAACTTCACAATACTTTTATTAACTAAAATACACTCTTACTGACTTAAATAACCTTTAACAATGTTTATTACTTCACTTTTATCACTTTAGATTTTCTAACCTTCGATTCATTAAAAACTTCCGCCTGTTTACATTCGGCTTATATATACTCTACAAATTGTCACTAGAACTATCCACCATAGACCACAACCTTCTCGGCTGCAATCCAGAACAATGTAGAAAACGCTATCTTTTATAAGTTTCTAGAACAGTCATACTATTACCAGTGTCTCAGAGATGGCATGCAATGAATCCAGTTACAGTTACTACTTAATTTTAGCTATTACTTATGAGTGCTATCAGCCCCAGTTCACAGGGGGTGCAAGTTCGTAACACTACAATACTGCCCTCCTTTTGTAGAAGGCGATATGTGCAGTTTTTTGCCAAATTGGGATAATGCAAGTAATTTTAGAATTCTATGTATAATATAAAATTATCCAAAATATTGTATTTTAAAAATTTAAACCACAACTAAGTAATTTTCAAAATTTGAATATTTGCGTAATCTTTATCTTTTTGATCGTTGTACTAGAGAAAGTTCCTGTATATGTTCATTTTAGACATATGTGTTTATCTCTTCATTATAGAAATATAGTGGCTCTAATTAACTAAATGCTATTGGAAATGTTGATTAAGGTGAAAATACATTTTGATGTGGTGTATAAATTTCTTACATTTTTCTTGGACACCTGTCATATGAAGTAGCTAATATTTAGAATCAGTGATGTAAAAAAAACCGTTTTTTTTTTGTAATTAGAAAAAAAACTAGAAAAAAAACGTGTTTTTTATAATGAAAAAAAACATTTACACGTTTTTTTTCACTACCAGCTACCTCAGCTGCTTGTGAAAGAACTTTCAGTACATATGCAGCAATACATACCTCTAAAAGGAATAGACTTAGAAACGACAGGGCGGCCAAGCTTGTGTATATTGGGCATAATTTAAAATTACAAAGTGAATGTCTTAAAAACACGAAGACTCGGAAGACTGCCAGTTTAAAGCTACCTGAATGTGTTGAAGAACAAAACACTAAGGCTATCACTACCAGTACCAGTACTGACAGTACTCCCATCACTAGTGAAATTGACACACCGAATATCAATATTATCAGTATTACCAACACCAAGCATTTGCCTACTACATCCACAAGTGGAGTGGCATCAACGTCAAAGTCAAAAATAGACGACAGTCTTATGGAATGGAACAGTGACAGTGACGATACTGTTCTTACTGACGACCTGGCTCCCATTTTTCTGTGCACGACACAGATTCTTCTGGAGATTTAGAAGAAATGGAGGAAGAAGAAGAACTACAAGTTTGCGATACTGGCAGTGTCAGTACCCCTCTTAGTTACCTTTTTATTTTAATTTATTTATTGAATCTAAATTTTAAATAGAGTTGAGTTTATTTGTTTCATTTTAATCTTTAATATTATTTTATGGACGTTTGTATTGTAAAAATTGCAATACATGTATAATGTATACATAAATAGAATTTTTATTTTAATTATGAAAAAATACCAATTGCTGAAAAAAAACAAAGGTTATGTGTATTTTTTCACAAAAAAAACATGCAAACTGAAAAAAAACATGATTGTTTTTTTTCATTTACATCACTGTTTAGAATGATGAAAACTTAATAACTAATTAAGTGAAATGCTCAATAAAATTAAATTAGAACGACTTTGAGGCTTTAAGAAACTGCACATCTGGTTCGAAGGACCAAAGAGTGTATTAATGCAATGAATTGTATCTAATTTAATTGGTTCAAGGAATCAGTTTTAATGAATTTGTTCCATTTCTTTGTACAAAGTGTCCCAAGAATTAACTTTCAAATGACGAGGTCATATTCAATCCATCCAATAACCATATATGTGGTTATCCAATTATTGATGGTTTAAAAGTTATTTCAAGTCTTTCCTGAAATCTCTTAGTATGCCCACTAAAAATTTTAAAAAAATTTGAGTTGTCTGGCTGTAAGTTGTTGTCTTGACTATTAGTTTCTCACTGCTCTATTTGTCAGTTGTCATTTTTTATTGGATAGGTTAGATTAAGATTTTGTTTACCAGCTAAAACATATAATAATAATAATAATAATTTTATTTAACCATGTTGATACAATAAAGTACATATCGTCGCTCCGGAAGAAAAGTGACACAACTCAAAATTTGTATGTTTTGGCTTTCTTGCACAAAAAGTTCACAAATACGATAGAGGTGTCCCTAGGAAAAAGTCATAAATAAAATGCTTCAATTTTGCCACTTAACGCGCATCGTTGTTCCCCCATCACGATTATAGTATTGTCAATCTTGAACAAGCTAACTATTATATTTTTTATTACTGCACTTTTTATATAATTCTTGCACATTCTGTAGGATACCCTTCGCAGTTTTTTTTTTGTAAATAATATTGGTTTTAGACATTTTTTGTTTAATTACAAAACATATAATTTTTTTAAATTTAAATAATTAATAACTTTTTTATTTATTGATCGATATTGTTCAAAAGCAATAGGGTTCTTTCTCTAGCTAAGTAAGTAAGTAAGTAAGTAAGTAAGTTTTATTCAGTTTCATAAGACATATTACATTAACAATAATATGTGTAAAACAGGTCATTGATAAAGAAAGAAAAAAAAAACAAGAATACAATAAGTTCAGACAAACATTACAACATATATATAAAAAAGACATCATTAGTACATGATGTCCCGACTAAAAGTTTAAAAATTCTTGAAGTGAATAAGGTTCAATATCACAGATATACTGGAAAACTTGCTTTTTGAAAGAGTTCTGGTGAAAGGTTTCCTTTATATTTGTTGGCAGAGTGTTATAGAATTTTATTGCAGAGTAGTATGGTCCCTTTTCAGTGATTGTCAGACGATGCTGCGGAAATTGAAAATTATCTTTATTTCGTGTGTCATAAGCATGTTTAAAGTTGGACACTTCAAAATCAAGCTTGTTTGCTTTTAAATACATTAAACAAGAGTAAATGTACAATCCTGGAACTGTGAGCATGTTATTCGTTTTGAAACACCCTCTGCACGATTCATAAAATTTTTTTTTGAGAATTATTCGAACAGCTCTTTTTTGCACTTTGAAAACACCGGCCAGATTGGTGCTTCCGCCCCAGATTTCAATGGCATACTTGACAGTGGAATAAAAATTAGCATAATAGACTGTCTTGAGAGTGTCCAAATTAAATGTGCGTGATAGAATTCTAAGAGCAAAGCAGGTTTTGTTTAACTTTTTTATGACATCATCAATGTGCTCCACCCATTTACAATTATTATCTACTACCACGCCCAATAGTTTCGCGCTATTAGAGATAGGAATTTCTATTTCTTCAGTGAGATGGTCAGGTATTTGAAACATAGAATTGTGGGTCTTAAAAAGTATGCAATTAGACTTGGCTTCATTTAAAATAAGCTGGTTGGTATAAAACCAGTCCTTTAAATTTTCCCATGTATGAGTGATACATTGCTGAATGTCAGCAAATGTTTTGCCTTTTACTATAAGATTGGTGTCATCAGCATAACTTATAATGTTTATTTTGCTACTGTCACTTACAGTATTTATTATGTCATTGAGAAATATTATAAAAAGAAGTGGGCCCAAGACACTTCCTTGCGGCACACCATGGTTGTGGCTTAGCACGTCCGATTCGTATTTTTTGTTATCGACTGTTATACATGTTTTTTGTTTTCTGTCTCCTAAATAGGAAGCAAACCATTTTAAACTATCTCCCCTGACTCCCAAGCTCTCCAGTTTGTTCAAAAGACAAAAATGGTTTAAAGTGTCAAATGCTTTGGACAAATCGAGGAACAGCCCGCAGACAACTTCCTGACCATCCAGAGCACCCAGCACTGTATCCACAAAATGAACTAGGGCAGTTGTTGTTGATCTATTTTTTACAAAACCATGTTGAAAATTGTGAAAGAAAGTTGTTTTATTTAAAAAAGCAAGAAGTCTGTTATACATAAGTGTTTCTAAAATTTTGGAGAATACTGACAACATACTTATTGGTCGATAATTTCCTAGTTCATCTTGATCTCCTTTTTTGAACAGAGGTATTACTATTGCCAATTTCAAAGCCTCTGGAAAAGTCCCCTGAGCAAAGGATGCATTATATATATTTGCAAGTGGGGCAGCTAGTGCACTTACACATTGCTTCAAGAGCTTTGATGATATGCCGTCAAAACCACTTGACGTCTTTGGTTTGAAACCCTTTACCACAGTGCATATTTCTTCCTCAGATGTCGGGTATATAAACATGGAATATTTATTTATGATGACAAGTTCACTGTAATTTTTTAATGTATGGCGTTGGTTTATATCTTTTAATAATTTAGGAACAGTTTCGACGAAGAATGTGTTAAATTTATTAGCTTGAGCGTGAAAATCATTGTTAGAGGGTAGTTTATTAGGCCTTAGATTACCAATGGTTGTGTTAACTAAGTTCCATGTGCATTTCGATTTATTAGTTGCATTGTTAATCATGTTTTCATAATACCGACTTTTTGCCTGTATTATTTGATTACTATACACGTTTTTCATATGAGTCAGAACCGGTTTGTATTCCGGTTTAATGTTAGAAATGGTTTCTAGTAGCTGTACTTGGCTTTTTAATTCATGCAGCTTTGGTGTAAACCAGTCTAATTTACGTGTTTTACGAACTTTTCTTCTCACTAATGGGAAATGTGTATTCAGGCTGTTATGAATAATTCTCAAGAAATTAACAGTTTTGTCCTGTACACAACTTGCTTCATACACAGAGGACCAATTAAGCAAATTTAATTCAGCTATAAAATTGTTTATATTTTCTTTGGTGTACCGTCTTGTATGTATGTAAGTTGATTTCCTGGCCGATATTTTAAGAGTGAATAATTGAGCCTTATGATCAGAAATTAGTGACTGCAAGACTTCTGTATGGTGGTTGTGTGATATATTTGTGATGATATAGTCATATATTTTGCTACTAGTTGGAGTTACCCTTGTATAGTCTGCAACTGTCATTTTCAGACCATAGGACTCGATCACACTTGCCAGTTTGTGTTTGTCCGCATTTTCGGTGGCAAAATCTATATTGAGGTCGCCCGTAATTATTACCGCCTTACCTTCATCAAACAAGCTTTCCAATATTAAATTTAACTTGTATAATAGAATTTCAGAGGAAACCTTTGGAGTACGGTAAACGCACAGAATTACATAATCAGTATTATTAAGATTGCACTCAATGGCGCTACATTCAAAATATAGTTTTTCAGACAATTTGCACACGTCCTCCCGCGGCCTCCACTGTATCTCTCTGTTTACATAGATGGCTGACCCTCCATGCTCTCCATGCCCTCTACAAAAACTCGATGCAAGATTTAGGCCTTTTATGGAAACAAGTGGCAGTTCTTCTTGGGATAGCCAATGCTCCGTGACACAGGCAATTTGACAGCTGCCGATACCATCCAAGAAAATTTCGAATTTTTCAACACTTGTGCTGAGGCACTGCAGGTTTTGATGTACAATTCTAAATGTTGAGGTCATCTCAGAATTTGCATTTTTCTTACTGTACGTAGTGTCTTCTTGTCGATTTACCTTTGACTTATTGGTTTGATTCATTCTTGGCAGATCTTCTTTCAAAAGCGACTCTGTTTTTGGCTAACAGTAACTTACTGCCCAAATTTCAATACAATCGGACTTGTCGTTCTTAAGTTATCGAGCAATATCACCGGTTTTAGAAATGTGCTGGTCGAATGCAATATACTCTTTGTTTTGTATTTACGAAGAGTATAATAACGTTATAAGTCTAATTGAGTCGTGTGTGAACTGAATGCACTACATTTATATCATTAGATTTGCTTTAATAGCAGTGATTTAAAAAAAAATAGTTGTCTCTCTCATTACAGCTTATTCAGCAAAGCTTTTAAAATATTAACTATTTTAAATTCTCTTTTCTGCAAAACTGTGTTTTTTGAGTTGTGTCACTTTTCTTCCGGAGCGATGATATGGCAAGTCAACAATAGAAATAATTTATATATAACATTACTTATAATGCAAACAAACTATAAAAAACATAAAGTGGCTATCACAAAACAAGAGTCACATAAAAACATCTACTACATAATCAGTATAAAAATAAAAATATGGAAAGTCCTAATAGCAAAATATGCCATATAATTTTTAATGAGTGTTTTGTGCCCAGGTGTTCAAGTAAGAATGTTAACTATGAGGCGCCGTTTGGGACAAAATACAATTTCTGGCAATATATATAATATTACACAATATATAAAAAGAAATCCATATATAAAACATACAATTTCCTGATATATATAGAAAAATTCCATATATAATGTTTTGATATAGACTCTTAATTTCATTAACTGCCGCAATAAAATGAGGGCGCTCAGCCAGCCGCTCATTATGACGTAATTATCAATAATATAATATTCATATTGGGAAGTATTAAGTATTACTTGGTCTGTCTTCATAAGTAGTTTTGTAATTTGTGTGTTATAGCTGACAATTTTTCTTAAAAATTTAGGATAGGTACTTACCTTCAAATATAGTTTCTAATCTAGAATGCAAACTCCATACCATAGTATATATATTATTAAGTTTGTCTGCTGTTTCACTTTCTACATTTCTCATTAATGCATTTAATACAAAACAATGCTTTTAGAGTATTAATAAACAATCTTCCACCAGCCTTACATCCGAATCAATTTGTCTTCGATAACATAAATTATAATCAGAAATTGATTCTTCAAAGTACTCGGCAATATCCATATTCACTGGTATTTAAAAAAATATTTATATTTTCAATTTTATCTTATTATTATAGGTTAGGATTACCTACAGCTGAGCTGGCTTCCAGCTTTAGCGTGAGCGCCCTCATTCTATTGCCGCAGTTAGTGAAATTAAAAGTCTATATCAAAACATTATATATGGAATTTTTCTATATATATCAGGAAATTGTATCTTTATATATGATTTTTTTATATATACTGTGTAAGATTATATATATTGCAAGAAATTGTATTTTGTCCCAAACGGCGCCGCATAGTTAACACCCCAAATAAAATATTCTTTTACTTTCTCAAAGAGGAAAGTTGAAGAAAATTGTGGTTTAAAATGATAAACAAACAAAATACCCAAGGCTGAGAACATTTTCTGCTATGAAGACACATGCAGACTGTCACTTGTCAACCTTATTTTGTTATCTTAATGCAGCCAACATAGGTAACTTAAATTTACTGTACAGTTACAATGATGTCACCGACAAACGCTCCTTTGAAATACGTTCTATAAATAAGTTTCTAAAACTATGCAATCATTGTTTATAAAACCTATAACTCAAAATGCGTGTAAAGCGGAATTGTGTTAAAGTGGTGGGGGGGGGGTAAAAATGTACCCCCAAAAGGGGTATTTTTTCGATTTTATGGTTATATCTCGTAAAGGACTCACAATATCGAAAACGTCCTATTACAAGTTTTAGGCCATTACATTCTGCATTGAATGAGACCAGACGCATATTTTTTGAACCACCCGTTCCCATACTAGTGCTCATCAAAGTTGGACAAATATTACATATTTATGAAAAATTTTCATATGAAACCATTTTTTAATATATTCTACAATTTTAATATTTTATATATTTACTAAGTACAAGACTAGTATAATGGAGTGCTATGGTACTATGTTTAATATAGTGTAAATAACAAATTTTTCATAAATATGTAAACTTTGTCCAACTTTGATGAGCACTAGTATATGAACGGGTGGTCCTAAAAATATGCGTCTGATCTCATATTAAACCATCAACAATTTGATAAGTACATTATAATAAGTATCAAAGTTATGTAATCACAGAAGTTGTCATCCTGGATGTTTAAGGGAACTTTTTTTTTCAGATTTTCATAAATCACACCCATACGTTATATCAGGCAGCGTAGATCAGACAGTAAAAGTGTGGGAATGCCGTTAGATTTTAAGGAAGCTGGCTCAAAAAAATCCATGCGGGTCGGAACGGAATTATGTTCTGAAAGTAATAAAGGAGAACTTAACAGTGGCTTTTCGCAATCACTTGGTGTGCATAGTTGAATATTATTTTAAGTCAAAACCATTATTTTACATTTGGCCGGTCTAAAATAATATTTTTATGTTAATGTAAAAATATTGTTTTTGGTTTAGAAGAATAATCCGGTCAAACAATGTTCCGATATATTTTAAATAGATTATTTAAAAGGTTATTTAACATTTATTTAAGAAATAACTTATATTTTTTGTTACTTTTAAAAAAATGCTCTTGGAGTTTCACATTTAGTTTTATTTTGTTAAATGAATTTTAGCAACTTAATATGGTATTTGTATAATTTTTGTGTTTTCTATGTGATATTCTGGTGAAACTTCCAGAGCGTTAAATATAAATTAGAAACAAATAGAAGCTTATTGATATATAAAATGCAAGATTCATAATCGTAGTCCATTAAAACTTTTGAAGTATTTATTACCAGTTATAGTTTTAATAGCAAACAGTTCATAATAAAATAAATTTGAAGTAAACACAACTTGGTTGTCAGGTTTTATTTTTGTGTCTCCATTTGTAACATATATTTCTAGATCCAGTAGTTTACTAAAACGTTTTTTTTTCCTCTTACACATCAAAGATTAAATTTGTGATTATCGATATCCAAATTAAATTAAGTATATGAAGCAGTGTGATCTTGTATTTTGTCAGGTTTCTTGTTTTTATTTCTAGATTAGATCAGTAAAAACCAAGGTAGATTGAATATTTGTAAAACTGACTTTTTTATAGATTTTTCTCGAGTTTTAAAGGTATGTTAAAAAAGGTTGTTTTAGAGGAACAATACACTAAAGGCTTAACTTCTGGTTATGCTGTTATCCGGAATATTTATTTTATAGTTGCTTGTTCAGTTTATTCTGTGACCAAAAATGAGTTGTACCTCTAGTTTCTTAACATATCCGTGGAAAATGTCCATTGGTTTTACAAGTGTTTTAAGACCTATAAAAACGCATTAGTGGTTAAAATATTTCAACGTAGTATGTATTGCACAGCTAAAATTGCAGCGTTTCAGAGCTAATTTTAATTTATCGGAAAGTATTTTATTGTTGTTAAATTTTTTAAATTTATGTATATAAAAGAAGCCTCATGGTTATATTTTCTAAATACTCACCCTGTAATTATTTTTTCGTTTAACACCCCTCCCCCCTCTCTTATCTTTTAATAAAATAAATAAATTTAAATATATTTTAATGTTTTGGTTTTAATTAACATTTATGGAATTTTAAAATTTGTTGATTAATTTTCATTTCAGTATAATCTGCTTGCTTTAAACTACTGCATGTGCACAATTGTTCATATAATCCCTTATGTACTTGACATGCATATAATCATGTATTCTTTGAGTAGAATTTGTGAATACTTTCGTCTGTATATACTTAAAAAATAAAATCTCTCCCATTTATATTGTTCGTTTTATTTACTACTACACATAAACATACCCTACGCATATTTAGACAACTCCCTAAATTCAAAGCGAAGGCTGTCCAGAAGGGGGTTTACTAGATTAAATTAGATTGGAAATATGTTAACTTGTCAGTCTGCACACTACAATCGAAGACTGCATGCGGTGATTCTGGATCACCATATGCAGACAGATATGTACCCATCCTATCCTAGGGATCTAAGTAATTCTAGATGCCTTTATAAAAATAAAGGCCCCACATTGCGCGCCATAAACACGATTAGAAAAAATATTTGAAAAAAAGGTAAGTCTGTGCTTTATGCTAATAATATCACTAATTACAAAGGTGAAAGGAACCAAATTGAAAATGGTCATTCATTAACTATTATTTATAGCTTTTGGTCGGGCAGGCAGCAATAGATTTTTGTTACTAGTAATAGATTTGAAATCGACAAAAAGCGAAACAAGCGTCTGACGTCGCACCCTTGGTCGACTGGGGCAGAATATCGATTTAAATTTCAAATAATTTCGTCAAAGATGTAACTTCAAAAATTTTCAATCATTTATAACTAAGTAAATACATCGACTGAAAGTTCGTACGATATCTCTATAGAAAAAGGAAGATTGGTATTTTATCGGCATTGTAAATTGCACCAGCGAAATCGGAAATTTAGCCCGGCATGATTGACCCAAAATGACATTCTTTGACATTTTGCAAAATCGATTTTGCCTCGGCATTTCGTAATGAAATAGTTTGGAAGGTAGAGTTGAAATTTTAGTAGGGTTTTCATATTAATTAATTTTTATTTTGGTAATAGATTTGACAAACAATAAGCGAAACAAGCGTCAGACGTCGCACCCGCAATGGAGGTGGTAATAATAATTATTTATTTACCTCTTGTCACAATAAAGTGGATAAGGCAGATCAAAAATCATATAAAATTAGTTTAAAAAAAACGATGTACAAAAATACAGTAAAAACTATATAACACTACATACTTAATTGTAAATAAAATAACATGTAAACACATTTTTCGATAATTTTTAGTTTATATATCGATTCCCTTATTGAAAGTTGTATGAATGAATTAAGTAAAAACTAAATTTTACATACAAGTACATTAAAAAAAGCTTTCAGCTATTATTGATAAAAACTTCGAACTCTCTTCAGTTATAGAAACAATTTTCTACAAGAAGCTTTAATATAAGTTAAGTTGTAGTATGTGCACTTAGTATATATGGGTGATTTTTTAAAGTAATTGTGGTTAACACAATTAATGCATATATCACATCTAGTCCTAGTGAGATATGTATGATCAAGGGTCTTAGTGAACATTTAGGTGAAACCAATCATTAGAACAATATTCTTATATTAAAGGTAGTTTTATTTGTATTAGCCACAAGAATATATGTAAGTCATTGTCTGTGTTGGCAGTAGCTGTATCATCGACAAAGACAGACATAAATGTTCAAATCATTTGGGACTTAATTTCGTTGACAAAAATTATAAACAATAATGGTCTCAACACGCTTCCTTGGAGTACCCCAATTGGAACATAGTTGGGATAAGAATTGTATCTATTATCAACAATTAAAGAGACTTTTGGACATCTATCTAGTAAATATGGCTTAATCCAGTCATGACGGTCCTCCAATGCCATATTTTTATTTATACACTATTATAGATAAAGTGAAACATATGGCATTCTACTGTTTTGAATGAACGTGTCAGATCAAAAAATACACACGAATGTTTCTTTCTTTTCAAACCTGTCAATTTATAGTATGAGTTTTCATAACATTTAGATTTCGCTTATCGTCTGAATGAAATAATTTGTGAACATCCTGAATATTTCTGTGATTTAGAAGTGACATTTGGCCATAAGTTGCCATTTTCAAAACATATTGAAAACATTGTATCAGCTGTAACGAGGTAAATTCTCCGTTGCCAGAAATGCAAATTAAATTAATAATATACTTCGTTATTTGCCCCGCTTATGTTCGAACATATGTATTGTAAATCATTCTAATAGATTCCTCCTAATTTAGCTAGTTAACCCTTTAATTCCTGGAACCGGATAAATCTGCAAACATTTTTCGTGCTCCCAACGCGGGGCCATATTTACACTAGTTCATATCTGTTTTTATTTTGCATTTTTTTTGTGAAAGTCTATGTTTTCTTATGTTTTTGAAAAAAACAAATGTTTATTTGATTGATTTGAATTTTCAAGGCTAAATGAAATCTACCCGAACCGTACGGTTCCACAAGGGCCTCCCGCTGCCGTTTTGCGGACTCGACATGTAAAAACCAGTGCCAGAATGAAAGGGTTAAAACCGTGAAACAGATTTCTACTCTAAATAGGAATGTGATAAACCTGGCCGTGAGAGGGCTGTCCGTAATATTAACAATAATTACAAAAATTGACATTGATGGCAAAACATTGGTAAGTCAGCCAACGCAAATGAGTTTCATTAAAACAAATTGGAATATCACTTCTCTCCGATCCGTTAAATAGTCAAGTCGACTATTATTCCGCTTCTTCAACGTTGTAAGTACACATTGAATTATCATCGCTGCTATGGTTTCTTGTCACTGTTTGTTATATTAACACCGATAAGATTCACTGAAATGCGTATTTTAAAGAAATAATTTGAATTCTTTTCCGTTTAAATGTATCAGAATATAATTATCACTTTCTGACTTAGCCAAGTAAATTTCAATTTAAAGTTCACTTATTACCAAAGAAGGTGAAATTTACTTAATAAAGGTACAAATGTAATTTTAACATTTCTGAACCGAACCAAAATACCACCGTTCTGATAATTTCTGTCTGTCCGCCTATAGACAAAATAATCTCCGCCTTAAGCCGATACCGAATTCGATAATCATTTTATTTTTTTCGATCGAAGTGTAACTTAGGTTACATACTGCACCGAATCCGAAAACCGGTTTATTCATTTGGTATCAGTTTTATTTAGTTTTGCCAAGTTTTTCACACTTACACTATGACCGTTCATTTAGGCATGATTATTGCTGTAGATAACCGCTTGCTTTGCCTGGTACTTGCATACTGCCTGTTTTTATTACTTACTGTGGTGTTGTTTCTTACCGCTTACCGTTTTTTTCTTCACTTACTGTTTTTTTTACTGATTTTATTTTTTTGTACCGCTCTCACCGTTTGCTTGCCTACCACCGCTTGCTTCCAAATTAATAATAGTAACTAGTAGTCGGCTAGCTTCCCACCGCCTGGTTCCCCGTACGTCACAAAATAGCGCCCGAGCAGGGACTTAATTAAATCAAATTAAACTAAAATGACATATCTTAAGTTTTTATTTAATTTATAATGCAGTTCATATTTTGGTACCTGGTCATTTGATTTTGCTGTTGTAAATTTTATTATATGTTAATAAACTTTGTTATTTACAGACATCTGCCTTTTACTGTGAATGTGAGTGAAAGTCTAATTTGCCATCCAGACCCCCTGGACATACCGTGTCTCGACTGTAGCTATCCCAGCCCTACTGCAACAGGCTGTGTTAGGTGGCTAATGTGGGACCTTTACCCCCACAAAAAAAAATCGTAAAGGTGGCGCTCGAGATAACCAAAACATAGCCCAGCGCTAAAGTGACCCTTCCGCTTGTCTATGCGCTAGGCAACCGGAAGAAAGCACGTCACACAGCATTCTCATAAAATCATGATTTTGTTATTAAAAATCCATATGGCTTTAGAGACACTCAAATACTATGTATAGTAGAGTGCTCGCGTTGACAAAAGTCGCTTAGTTTTCGATCCCGTTGGCACTTTTAGAGTAAAATGTATGACCTTGTCAGATATGTTACTTATGCCCTGTGGATTACGAATCCACTTGTCGTCAAAGAATCGTCATGAATATAAGGGCGCAAATCAAAATTTTCTAATTAACTACACCACGCGATAGAGTCAATCCTGAAGCGTATTTTATCCAAAAATCATTAAATTCTCTGTAGAATTTCTATTTTTAAAATAAATAAGAAAACGAACTTTTGCATAGGCTTATATGGCAGTAAAAATCAAAAATCCTCATTTTCTCTGTTCAACTACGGCTGAAGATTAATTATTTTTCGTCTACTTTTCCATTCCCACGACGATATCTCCCAAACTATTATATTTATCAAAAAAATATATTCTTTATAAAATATTTGCCATATATTCCAGATTACAATGGTTTTTAAATCAGATTTTTTGAGAATTTAATAAGAAAAATATTTAATAATGTGTAGCGTGATATCAATTTTCGAAGCTTATCAGCGGCATGCGTTCGTTGCAAATTCTCGCTCTCCCACTCTTTAAAACTGTTTCAACACACCCCACTTCGCACCCGCTCTGACCTACCGTTGGATAGATTGGCACATAGTAGCTCTCGTGGTTCATAATATTTTGAAATTTACATCTTGAAAATGATTATTACTACGAAATAAATGTAAGTAGTATATTTGTAGAATATTAATTCAGTGTTACATGGACTTAAATAAAAATTATGTCCTGCCTAAAATTATTGTGTAATAGATTAACACATTATAAAAAACTCCCTATATTTCACTGTTTGCAAGATGCTTTCAGCTGGTATGTATTTTAAATTTTCTACCATATAGGTAACTGATGTATATGCTTTTTAGAAGAAATTAAAATGAAAAGTACTACTGATAGCACAAGTTCTGAAAGTGAGATTGAGAAAAATATAATTGAATGTAAACCCGATTCGTAACATATTAGCTTAATTTGTATGAAACCAGGCCCTGTAATCAAAGGTTTTGAGAAATCGTTTGCAACATTTACTGATTGTTTAGAAATCTATGAAAAAATAAGTAACCAAGGAGAAGATGATCTATATCCTAGCATTACGTCATTCAAAAAAACAAACAATTTTGACTGATTTGGCACCGAAATTGCTATTCTAGTTTTACTAGCCAAAGAAATATAGAACATTTAAGAACATAAATAGAGAAAGAAATTGAAAAGAGTTCACATGGATCCAATGCCTGTCCATCAACTTTTTCTTATGTGTATTTTCGTAAAATAATTTTTTTAAATAGAGAAATGTGCTTTTGTCAGAAGTACAACAATAAAGTTTTCTCAAGTAATGACCACGGAACCAGAAAGAACAGTAAGACTACTAGCCCACCAGAATCCCATAATTTTCGAAAAAAATTGTGCTAACGATTTAATACCTATAGAAATTGAATGTCATATTTCATGTTTCTAAAGTCGCTATATAAAATGCAGAGGTCTATCTAAGAATAAAAATAAAAGTGGAAAACGAACAGACAACGAACGGAGGGAGTTCTACTAAAATATGTAAAATTCTTGAGAAACGGTTTTTAAAGCGTCAATTTATGATGAGAAGTATCTAGAATTGATAGATATAGGTCTAAAAGAGAGATCAGTAGACTACTTATAAATACATTTACCGGCAAAGGATTCAAAATTATTAAATCTACAAAGAGAAACGAAAAATATGTTAATTCAGAAAACGAGGCATGAAACTTTGCATTTTCTATTGTGACTTTGGAAATATTAAACATGATATTTAGTTTCTATAGCATTTAAATCGTTAGCACAAATTCTTTAGAAAATTATGGGATTTTGGTGGGCTAATAGTCTTATTTTTCTTTCTGTGTTTCTGGTCATTACTTGAGAAAGCTATTTTATTAAAAAAAAAATATATTTTACGCAAGGACACGCCTGAAGAAGATATTGGACATGCACTCCATCCACCTGAACTGTTTTTATTTTTTTTCTCTTTCTCCATTTTTCTCCTTCAATGTTCCATATTTCTTTTGCCAGTAAAACTAGAACAGCAATTTCGGTGCCAAACCAAACAGCCAAAATGATTTGTTTTTCGAAATCGCATAGTTCTAGAATATACATCATCTTCTCTTTGGTTAGGTACTTATTTTTTCACGGAGTTTTAAACAATCAATAAATATTGCAAACGATTTATCAAAACCTTTGTTTACAGGGCCCGGTTTCATACAATTTAAGCATAATATTTTACGAATCTATTTTTCTTTAAAATTTATTTTTGTCTCAATCTCACTTTCCGAACTTGCGCTATCAGTAGTACTTTCCAGTTTCATTTCTTCTTCAGTTACCTATATGGTAGAAAATTTAAAATACATACCAGCTGAAAGTATCTTGCAAACAGTGAACTATAGGGAGTTTTTTATAATGTGTTAATCTATTACACAATAATTTTAGGTAGGCCATAATTTTTATGTAAGCCCATGTAACACTGAATTAATATTCGACAAATATACTGACATTTATTTCGTAGTAATAATCATTTTCAAGATATAAATTTCAAAATATTATGAACCACGAGAGCTACTATGCGCCAATCTACCTAACGGTAGGCCAGAGCGGGTGCGAAGTGGGGTGTGTTGAAACAGTTTTAAAGAGTGGGAGAGCGAGAATCTTTAACGAACGCATGCCGCTGATAAGCTTCGAAAATTGATATCACGCTACACATTATTAAATATCATGGTTATTAAATTCTCAAAAAATCTGATTTAAAAACCATTGTAATCTGGAATATATGGCAAATATTTTATAAAGAATGTATTTTTTTGATAAATATAATAGTTTGGGAGATATCGTCGTGGGAATGGAAAAGTAGACGAAAATTAATTAATTTTCAGCCGTAGTCGAACAGAGAAAATGAGGATTTTTGATTTTTACTGCCATATAAGCCTATGTAAAAGTTCGTTTCTTTATTTATTTTAAAAATAGAAATTCTACAGAGAATATAATGATTTTTGGATAAAATACGCTTCATGATTGACTCTATCGCGTGGTGTGGTTAGTTAGAAAATTTTGATTTGTGCCCTTATATTCGTGACGATTTTTTGACGACAAGTGGATTCATAATCTACAGGACATAAGTAACATATCTGGTAAGGTCATATATTTTACTCTAAAAGTGCCAACGGGGGGAAAGATAGAAATTAATTTGCACTCTACTAGTATGCTATTTAACGCATTAGTAAAATCTAAATTAGAATATGCGAGTTGAATTTCGTGTACAGGGTATCGGAAATAAAACGACTTCATCAAAAATGTTTCAATACTTGTAAATTACAGGTCTTATGGAAATAAATTATTATTAATGTTCAGAGATTATTAAAATGTCTTATAAAGGAGCGAAGTAGGGTCACCGCACAGTAGTTCCACGCCAATATAAAGGCAGTCAGAATTCGCTAATTTGATTACACGACTTTTAAACATTTATTTTTTAGATAATTACGGGTGTTTAGGACATAAGAGACACATTTTGACATCAAAACATTAGTTTTCAAAGGGTTATATACACTTTATTAGAAGAAAATAAGGTAAGTACAAAATAAAACAATAATTATTTAATCAAGTCGAATAATATACTTGTAGATAATTCTAATATAAACGTTATACATTTCCACCACTACGTGATTTATCAACAATTAAGCCTAATCTTTCTTTAAATTGAGCTTTAATGGATTTCTTTCTCTGTGCAAAAGGAGCTTTATCTTCTGCTGATCTAATTTGCCATTTCTTTAGTGGATGTCTACACGAAAGATGTATAAAATATTTGAAAAAGCGAATCCATGAATGAAGCAGTGACAAGCTAAATTCATATTTACTTTTCTTAGCTGGTTTTTTAAGACATTTATCAATATCATTCATTTCTTTATGTAGTGCACCGCAAATGTAACACCTACTTGAAGTTGAATCGCTAAGAGCATTACAGATCTGTCCGTCAACTCGGTAGTTTCCTTTGCAAACTGAAAACGAATGGCCCTACAATATCGTGTGAAAGAGGGGAGCGGATTTTTCCAAATGACGATGTCTCCGCCATCGGAAATGTTATCCTCGATATTAGAATTCAAAAATTTTTGACCAACAAATATTGATGCCTAGTTAATTTAGCCTCCGCAATTAAAGATAAAATGTCATCGGAATGAGCTTGCGAAAAAGTTGTCCTCTCAGACTTCCTCAATAAAAAATGAACAGCAAAATCATCTACCGCTGATAATTTAGCTAACCTTCTATGCTGTGACCGTTCACTGCACTCTGAAATATTCTTCAAGGGCCGCCCCGACTGTTGATGTTGATGGCTCTGCCTCCTCTTCTGAAACGTCTTGTATATGCTGTGAGCTGCGAATTCTTGAAAGATTACATGCTTCAACAACATTCAACCATGCTGATTGCTTTTCCATGAACCTTGACTGTACGGTTACATTTCTTCCAATGGTCCGCTAATTTTTTGCAAATATAACTTATTTGGTCTTCTAAATTGTCAGTATTCACATTTTCGATGTCGAGCAAGGGCTTTGTCATTATGCGTAATACGTGGCGAGCTCTTTCCGCGTCACTCTCAGTTTTACACTGCCAGAGGTCAAACACGTATTTCCTTGTAAAAGAACATTTGTAACTGGTACTTAAAGACAAAGTAATAAAACATCAACTTCAATTAGTATATATAATTTCGTTTATAAAATGCAATTCAAGATGGCGGAAAGTAAAGATGTGCTAGTTAAAGAGGTGTGCAATTATTGTAAAAAACCTGTGTCAAAAAAGTTAATCAAATGTACACAGTGCGATAAAGTGTATCACAGTAGCTGTTCTTCCAGAATCTTGTGCTGTGATATCAATCTTAGTGATCAATTGTCTCAATCAAAAGATATTAGTGATGAAACACCATGTGTGAATGAAAAAGAGGACGAACTAGCATCATTGACAACATCAAATGAAGAATTAAAAATTGAAAATAATCACCTGAAAATCGAAAACGAAAAACTGAAACAACAAATAGTTCAATTGGAGGAAACAATAAAAAAGTTACCTAAAGTAAATATCTCAAATCCAAAAAAATCACAATATGACCTCAGCTCCATGGAGAATTTAAATAATAACAAAGAACTAAAAGCATTCATAGCAGTTGAAGTTGAAAGCAGATTATCTACTGTTTTAGATGACTTGTCACAAATAATAAAGGCTAAAATAAATAATTTAGAAACCATAAACAAAACAGAACAAGCTACTGAAAAAGAGGTAACAAAAAAAGTTAATACATTTCATCAAACAAAAACTCATTCCAAGATAAATAAATCAGTGACCCCCAAACTAAAATCAGATCAATTAATTCAAAATGAGCTGGAAGTTAAACAGAGAATTGTAATGAATGATTTAATTAATTTAAACCCAAACATTCCCACAAATACCCCAATAAATGAGTCGACAGTGTCTGCTGAAATCTCTAAGCCAAATTCACACTCCACTGAGGAAAATGAGAACTTCATTACAGTTTTATCGAGGAGAGGGAAAAAAACTAACCAACTTAACGTAAATCAATATTCAAATAAAACGACTAGCAAAAGCAAAGGTACTGGTGCGGCGAGTAGCCTACTTGCGCCTGCTCCCACCATAAATTGGATTTGGGTGGGAGGTCTGAGAGAAACAGTCACTCGCGAGCACATGAAGGAGTACACATCGCTAAAGTGGCCTGATACATCGATTTTATGCTACGACCTAAAGTCTAAGGGACGAAAGAAGTGCTTTAAAGTTGGCAGTTCGAAAATGTCTACGGAGGAGCTTAAGAACTCGGTAAATTGGCCTGAAGAAGTTTTAATTCATCCCTTTCTCGTTAGATCAAAAGCAGACCATGCTGGATAATTTACAACAATCCTGTACTTCTAAATTTAGGTTCAAAATAGCTCATGTCAATGTTCAATGTTTAAGTAATAAGTTAAACGTTGTTGATGTTTTTAATCACATTGAGAACGTAAACATTTTATGTATATCAGAGCATTGGGCTACTTCCGATGAAATCGAGAATCTAACTTTATCCAATTTAAACCTGATGGCTAGCTATTGTAGAATTAATAGACGACACGGTGGTGTTGCTATTTATGTTGACAATATTGCTAAATCAAAAGTTAAAACTGCTGCATTATTGAGTAACTTTAACTCCGAGATGAATATAGAGCTTTGCGGCTTAGTTTTGTGTCTTAAAAGAAGGATTTTGTTACTAGTCATTTATAGGCCTCCTTCTGGAGACTTTAATATTTTTTTGACTAAATTGCAGGGATGTTTAATCCTTATCAGCAAAAAATATGACCACATAATTCTCTGTGGAGATCTTAACGTTGATTTTCGCTCAAATTCACATAATAGACAATTACTATCTGATATATTTGAATCATTTAATATCGCCACGTATCTCAACGAACCTACTCGCGTAGTAAGTAATATATATGGCATGTTGTCAGAATCTGCCATTGATTACATGGTGACGGATCTTCCAAGCAATATGGTAAATGTATATATGAGCTATCCTTGCATTGCGGACCATGCTGCCCAAATTATATGTGTTAAAGACTTTTTGTCATACTCCTACCAACCTATTAAACAAACTATTACTACCCGATATATTACTGAGGATAACATAGCTAAATTTCAATATCTTTTATATAATACAAATTGGGATTTTATTAAATGTATGGACCCAATAAATGTTGATGAAGCCTTTTCAAATTTTCTGGAAATTTTAATGAATAAATTAGATGCTTCGTTTCCTCTTGAAACTAAGCAGATTACTAAAAATTACAATAATATTACAAACACAAAAAACTGGGTTACACCCAACATCAAACGTGAAAGTGAATACCTCAAAAATTTGCATTGGCTTATCCACCGTTATAGCTCTCCCGACCTTGTTAATCTCTATAAGTCTACGAAACGTGAATACAGCAACCGTATAAGAAATGCCAAGCACGAGTATTTCTCCAATAGAATTTTAAATGCACCAAATTCCACAAAGGAAACCTGGAGGCTTATCAAATCTGAATTACATACCAACAATTCTTCTCCAGGTGATGTTAAATTAAACATGAATGGTATAGTCACTGACAATCCTAATGATGTTGCAGAACATTTTGCAAACTATTTCGCTTCAGTCACTGTAGACAAAGTAAAAAATCACTTTGGTGCTAGTTTATCACATGCTTGCACGTCCAGTGAACTCAATGATCAGTCCATCTTTATTTATCCAGTTACACCTGATGAAATTAGGCAAATTATATTTGAATTAAAAAATAAACAAGCTCTCGGTCCCGATGGACTCTCCACTGAGTTTATCAAGTATGCATGTGATTTCATCATTGAACCATTGTGCATTTTGATTAACGCATCTTTTCAATTGGGTGTTTTTCCATCCGTCTTAAAAACAGCTACTATTATCCCAATATTTAAAAAAAATGATTCTTTAGAACCAGAAAATTACAGACCAATATCCATCATAAGTGTGATCTCTAAAATAATGGAAAAAATTGCGTTTAATCGAATAATGGCATTTTTTAACTCTTTCAAAATACTGACAGATCGCCAACATGGGTTTCGCAAAAATCATTCTACTGAGACTGCTACAATTCAGCTTTTGCAATTTGTTTATAACGAAATGGACAAAGGTATTATTTAAGCTAGGCATTCGAGGAGTTTTTTTACAGTGGATCATGTCATATTTAACGGACAGATCTCTTCAGGTAAAAATCAATCAAACAATTTCAAAGGAACATGACGTTAGTCTTGGAGTGCCACAGCGCTCGGTACTGGGCCCTTTAATTTTTTTGATTTTTGTAAACGACTTACCATCATTCATATCAAAAGGAAACATCACCATGTTTGCCGATGATAACTCCTTTGGCATATCTGCACCGAGCCTTATGGAGCTCCTCGATGATGGTATGGCTGTTATGACTGAATTTGAGGACTATTGCTGCAGAAATAATCTCATATTAAACTTCGAGAAAACTGTGTGCATGTATTTCTCGCAAAGAAAATCTTTACCTTCCAACGCTCAATTAAATTTTAACATGACCCTGCCATTTAGCCTGAATACAAAATTTTTGGGTCTTTCAATAGATACAAAACTAAGCTGGGATATACAAATCGATGAAGTATGCAAAAAACTTAACAAAGCATATTACTGTATACGCAAGCTCAAGAATTCCCTAGATACTGAGGCTTTATTGCAACTATATTATTCAATGGCTTATTGCCATATATCCTACAATATTATAATGTGGGGACGTGCAAAAAATTTGCAGCGAGTTTTTGTCTGCCAAAAGCGCATAATTAGATTAATTTTTAATCTTGATTTCACCACATCATGTAAAAACTCTTTTAAAAATCACAGAATATTAACGGTACCATCCATATATCTTTTTTCTTTATTAAAGTACATTAAAAGTAACATTGACCGATTCAAAACTGTTGCAAGTTACCATAATTATAATACTCGTCATGATGACTTATTAGCTCTGCCCCATCATAATACCTCTCATTTTGAAAAATCACCTCATTTCTCTGGTATCAGTTTTTACAACAAATTACCAAGTGTGATTAAGGAGGTCAACAATTATAACAAATATAAATCTAGTCTTAAACAACTTCTGCTTGAGAAATGTATATATACGTACAATGAATTTTAGTCTGTATTTGTGTCATATTTATTATTTTCGTGTTTTATATTTACTACGTATTGTCCTGTACTGTATACTGAATTATGTATTTTTTTTCTTATTGACGTTCACATCTGTTATTGTAACAGCCTAAGTGATTATATATAAATAAATAAATAAATAAATAAAAATAAATAAATGTCTACAAACAGAATTATGATGACATAGAGGCTGTATTAAAAAAAAAAACGGGCTGCTTGTGGCAGATAACTCAAAATGGTTTATATACAAGAAAGTCCAAGCTTTAAATTTTTGTGTAGTACAAGCGGGAGTGTGCGAGGCAAAGTAGTTATAAGTTTCAAACAAAGTGAATGATGTAAAACATTACTGTATTATTTTCGCTTCCAGTGAATGCCACAAAACGTACATACTTTGAAAATATTTCGTTACTATATTACACCAATATAAAGTACATACCTTCTTTCTGGAATTCCATTACAAAGTGATCACTAAAACCAAAACAATTCCAAGAACTGACGATTAATAATTTAGGATGGCAGATGCTATTTCTATCACAAGTAAGCTTTAACGACATGTGGTCACTTCGAAAGCCGAAATTCAACTGTTTTATTTTCTTATCGGAATTTATCTTTATACTAGCTTCAAATATGGGCATTAAAGAAGTAGCAAGTAAAATTATTCGCAATATTATTGATGTCAATATTTTTATTATGACCACAGTGCACCGGTTTCATTTCCAGACACTCGATCAGCGAAGTTAAACAACGCTGATCGGGTCCGGCGCATAGACGAATGACCAAGTATCTCATTGGAATCTCAGTCCATACATTGAGCCATTGTGAAGACCTAACTAGACTGAGATTCTAATACTTGTTGAGGAAAAGCCAAAGGATTGATAGCTACATACCAAGTAGCCTAAGAGCTGGCTACGGAAATTAAAAATTATCAGGTAGTGAAAATTTGTATGTAAAAACCCTCCTTACTAACCGAAGAGTACATAGCTCTGCAGCCAGAAGTCCATCCCGGGGAGAAAAGCATGGGCGGGCGGTCAAACGCGTTAATTTTTCAAAATAAAATCTTTCAGTGCAGCTCTGAAATTTTGTGTAGTTATAGTTTTTAACCGTAGAAATTGCGTAAAATTATTGCCAGAAGTCTAGATCAGGGTGTAAGAAAATTGTTCAAATTATTAAAACTTGACATTGGTCAAGGTGCAGTTCTGACGATTTTGTTTTTATATTTAAAATCTTCTGGGTTTTGCGGTTATTAAGGGATACCTTAATAACCGTCACTGATAAGTGACATTAATGGAGCAAAAAACAAATCAAATTCGCGAAATGTCAAAAAATGCTATTTATCGTTCACTTCTGTCGGCTCGAATTTTCAATTTCGCCCATGCAATTAACTATGCCGTGAAAATGCCAATTTCAATCTTTCGATATCGACATTAGGAAGCCTTCCTGCCGATGTACTTATTTAGTTATGAACATTTCATGTTTTGCTTATTCCGACAAGACTAATTGAAATTTCAAGTCCACCTCGACAATAGCACATCGCGTTAAGCAATGACATTCACAGCGGATTTTTCGGTTCGAATCCTGTACGAGTGTATGTTTTAAAATTTGTTTTGAACTTTTTAGCTGATATTTGTTATCGTAAAACTACATCGCATTTATTTATTTGTTTCTACAGTTAAAAACTATAACACAACATTTCAGAGCTGCACTCAAAGATTTTATTTTGATTAAAAATTAACGCGTTTAACCGACCGCCCACACTTCCTTCAGCTAGTAAGGGGGATTTTTATATCAAAATTTTTACTGCACCTTATTATTTTTAATTTCCATAACCAGCTCTCCGTCTAAAGGGACCTTATTAAGGCTATGAAGTCTGAAACACGGGGCAAAGCTGGATAAGGAGTTCTAAGGGAACAAGAGCACGACAATAGATCTACAGAGGTCGCAGTGGTCAAGGTCCTATCGGCCAGCTCCTCCTACCTAATCTAATCTAAAGTGGATGGCATATATCCTCCAATTGGAATATTGCATAATATACTCCTCAGTAGATTTTCAATGCTTAATTTCACAAATCATAGAAAACGCCACTCCTTAACATTTCTTTTCAAAGTGGTGGGCTGAAATATCAAACCTAAGTAGAGATGTTTCAAAATCTCATGAGCTGTGACCTTCATATGCGCAGAAACACAATCCCTCTAGTGGACTCAGTTACACTTCTTAAAAACATTAGATTTATTATTTATAATTTATCCTGAGCTCTTGTATGTATACAGCAATGTGGCTGGCCATCAGTGTTTTTAAAATACACTTATAACCCAGAACGAACTTTATCTTTTGCGCATTTCGCAGTTCATAAGATTCTGAAACACCTCTATAATTGTAAAATACATTAATTGGATATTTTGCAGACAACTTGCCTACCCAATGTCTTATATTTAATATGAAAACAATTACTTGTTCAGTATGGATACTGATGATCTAATTCTAACCTCCTTAGTATACCAAGAAAGCCAATCAATGGCATCATCCTGAAATCATAATAACATATTATCTCAAAGATAACATTGAGAGCCCTTCCCCCTATAAGGGTCTTTCTGTGAGTCTTATAAATGTATCAGCCCTACCTAGAGAACACTTGATTGCGTGTCAAACCACATAATAAATAAAACATCCGTTTCATTTGAAAGTCAGGAATTATTATAAACAACTATTCCAACTGCTTAGAATTTAAATCTTCAGGGCAGTACATAAACAATGAATTTTTCTCCAGCGCTTAAATTAACAATTTCAGTTGTCAGCCCTAAGGTTTCCATCCATTGTACAGTTGACAGATGGATTTTCTTGACCTCCAACATTTATACAGGGTGACCCAGAATTAAAACGCCAAACATTCAGGATCGATTTTTCAAGCTATAAATAAAACTTTTTTCATCTATAAAGTTATTCCAAAAATGTACCCCCTCCGAGCTATAGCAAAAAGGTAGAAAGAGAGAAAAATGTGTTTCATTTAATGGCATTTATTACAAAACGGTAACATTTTGAAAATTCAAACTGCTCAAAATGACTGCCACCATTTTCAATTCAGAGCTCACACCTACAAACTAAGCAGCTGCACAGCACTCTGCGTCAGCTGCGATTCACTCATCAGTCCAATTTTTCTGCCTGCACTAAATGATCCAATTTTTCTTAATTTTTTGGAAAATTATTTTCAGCCAGTTTTATATCGATCCCAAATGTTTAGCGGTTTAACTCTGGATCGCCCTGTATACAGTGGCGGCCTGTGGCTTTTAGCTGTGGGTGGGCACTAAGCACAAACACAAACAAATAAATCGTAATAAATACGTTGTATACTTCCAAAAATTAAACGATGTTTGGTGAGAAATTACCATCGTAAAAGAAAGGGAAGGGATGAGGCAGGCAGTGTCCACATTCCATCCACAAAGTAAAGAACCCGGTATCTACTTGAATTTGCATTTTATCATATTTACAAATATAATTTTTATTTCGATCGTTAACTTATAAAAATGAAGGAATAGATACACTAACAACTTGCAAAATTTATAAAATGGTTTGACGACCAATACTAGAGTATGGTTTTATATTATCTGGAAATTGCTGGAAGCCAGCTTTAAACAACATTGAAGTAGGCCAAAGAAGCAGTCTGAGGAAAATTACGAAGATTAGACACTCCAACAACCCCTTGCATAATCCCTCTAACAACCTTCTATATCAAAAAACCCATATTGAACCTATCTTCTCCCGATTCAAAGGACTATCACAATAATTCACTTAACATCGAAATTATAAATCCATTAATTTACCAAACCAATCCCAACATCCCCTAAAAGAATATTCCCTACACAATCAATCTATGAATCCCTTATATTGCTACCTAGTGATTAATATTATTAATTTAATTTGTTAATACACATAATCATCTACTTATACATATGTAATTTTTTTGTTTTTTTTTGTAAGACAAATCTAAGACTTGTGTTTATAACAAGTCTTATATTTGTTATAAAAACCAATATGATTGTAAAATAATGTATTGTACATAGTCTGGAAGACTGTCTATTGTTTATCAAATATCAAATTAGAAATCAGGTAGGTACACAATTAATATTCTATTTGATATTTTCAATATTCTCATAAGTTTAAGAAATTAATTAATCATTTAGTCAATTTTAACACATTTATTAATTAGTCACTTTTCATTTTCCAGTTTGATTTTGAAATATTGTCAAATTTAAACATATTCTATTCAATAATTCAAAATTTATTATTCATAAGTTTATTAAGTTTTTTTTAGGCGTGGCATGCCCTCCCTAAATATAAATCGCCTAAAGACGCAAGACACAGACACATGTCCCGTTTTGATACATATTGCATGCATAAAATCGAAGAGAATGACCAACATATGCACTGACATAGTATAACACAATTTCAGTGTCCACTGCCCACCCTGGTTACTAGTGGTTAGAGTTTAGACTCATCTGCATAAAATACTAACGGCAAGCGACCCAGTATTAAGATGAAGCAAATTCATATATGAACTTGGCGGAGGCGGATTAATATGTAGTTAAAATATTAAAGATATCAGAAATAAAAATAACTTTTAAATTTTAGTTTTTATATTAAAATTAATTAACGGCAAAATTTTATGAGTAACGACTGCTTGGTTTTGGCGTTCTTAGATAAATGGGTGGGCACTGCCGTCCCTGCCAGACCGCCACTGCCTGTATAGCAAGTTTATGTGGCTTTTCGGATGAGGAAAATTTTATACAATTTCCTATTATGGACCCTTACTATAAAAAATATAATAAAATAATAAATATGAAAGTCACTATGAAAACAACATACTACTGATAAAGGTAAATTTTATATTGTGACTTCTCAACAAAACTTAACAATATAATACCAAACTAATAACATGAAAAACTGATAAGTCCACTATGATTCTAATCTTATGTTTCACATATGATATCTATTTCTTTCACTATGGGATAGGTACAAAATTTAAATAGTATTTTAGTATAATATTCGTATGTATCTATTTTTTTATAAAAATTGCCAGAACTTGCTTATGTTTAAATTTAATCAAAATATTTAAATAAAAATTTCAATGGTTATACAAACAGGTGTGATTAAATTTAGTTTTGGATAATAATAGTTTCATGATATGAGAAATGGCACACCAACGTGCCATATTCAAACACTTATTCAATTGAATAAATTAACAAGCTAACCATTATATTCTTCGCCGATTTACTGCATTTTCTATATAAACATAACACATTCTATGGGATATTATTCATAATTTTTTTGTAAATATTGGTTTTAGACATTTTAATTAGAAAACAGCTAACACTAACTTACTGTCCAAATTTCAATAAAATGGGATATTACCGGTTATATCAAATGCAATATACTCTTCGTTATGAATTTGCGGAGAGTATAATAAAGTGCTAGGCCTATTTATATACTAGGGAATATAACTTTATGACCAGTACTGCGAAGTTGAAGTGGTGGGTTATCATAGCAGCAAGAGGCCAGAAAAGTAAATGAGTTGCGGGATGCAGCACTGTTGTGTCAAGGAATTGACAGGGATACACCAGTTTGTCTTAATTCTCTTCCATCAACATCATTTCTCCTTTCTATTTTAGCAAATAGGTATTTAGGGGATTTATAAAGCATAACATTGTTGATAAATATGACTGTGTGAAGTAAATGGCGATCTTCAAGTTTTAAGTATTTGTAAATCTTTTAAAATTGGAGTTATATGATGAAATCTTGGGACATCAGTTATGAATCTAACAGCATGATTTTGCATTTTTTGAAGATGATATTTATCTTCCTGACTAAGACATGGTCCGTATACTACGTCGGCATAGTTAAAGTGAGATAGGACCAATGCATCTGTTAACATTACTTTAGTTTTTTGATTTAGTATGTTTCTATATGGAGAAAGCTTTTTTTAAGTTAAGGTGGCCATTCCCTAGAAAGAGACATCCGATAGGGAAATATTGATTATTTTTGCCCATAACTTTTTTTCTTAGTACGTATATTTAAAAAAATATATAAGAGTACCTAAGTAGAACTATAACAAGACTATTACTATGAATTTTCACTCAATAATTTCAGTGGTTTGCAAAATAGCTCGATTTAAAACTACGAAATAGGAAGATTAACACAATTTTTAAATTTAAATCGAGCTATTTTGCAAACCACTAAAATTATTGAGTGAAAATTCATAGTAATAGTCTTGTTATGGTTCTACTTAGGTACTCTTATATTTTTTTTAACATACGTACTAAGAAACAAAAGTTATAGCTAAAAATAGTAAATATTTCCCTATCGGATGTCTCTTTCTAGGGAATGGCCACCTTAATGTAAGTTTTTTCACAGACATAGCTGACGTGGTCAGTAAATTTCAAATTATTACTCATAATAAGTCCGAGGTTCTGTACAGTAGTGACACGAGGAATTGCTTCACCACCTATTGACAGTTCAAAGTTGGCCGTTGCCTGCAAGCTACTACTACTACTGCCAAAAGAAATGCATTTACTCTTTTTAGGATTAAATACTAATAAGTTTTGCCTAGTCCAGTTGTTAATTAGGGAAAGATCGTTATTAATCTTTATGGCTGCTTCATGAGCGTCTTTCGGATTAAAATGTAGGTATAACTGAATATCATCAGCATACATGTGAATTTGACAGAAATTTGCGATGGACTGTAAATCTGCAATGAAAGTGATGAAGAATACAGGGCCTAGGATAGAACCCTGGGGTATAGTAAGGGGTCCAAAGCTTTAAAAATTGAAATGACCCATTCCAACAAGGTAAATGATTTTTGGAAACGAATTCAGGAAGAGGGTCCTTAGGGGCATCAGAAATGGCTTGTTGGACTTTTGTTGGCGCTTGCGCAACTTCTCCACAAGAAAAAAACATGGCCGAATGTTATTTCAAGAATTTGTGTTTTTAAACGTTTACCTCTTCCTAAAAAATTAACTACTTGCGATATCAATCTGATTTTTTATATCTATATACTACAAACACGAGCGCATCTATCTGTACTAATAGACCTTCAAAATCACTTACGGTTTTTTTCTAAATAAATCCAAAATCACATGAACGAATTTTGTGTGTCTGAAATTTCGACGTGCGGGCAACTATATTAAATATTCGAATTTTGTATCTATTACATACGAATGAAATATGGTCTAAAGATCAAAGAAGTTTTTGCAAAAAAAATTAGCTCGATATCTTATACAGTTTTCGAGATACGGATTTTTAAATTCGACCGTAATAATGTCTTGTTATTAGCGCGCAACGTGACAGCTACGGCAGGGCTCGTTCTGTGCAATTGTGGATAGATCATATATTAGTCTAATACCTAATTTGATTTAGGTGTTACATTATTCTTGATCATTAGATCACTCATTGTCTGAAAATTATTAAACAATTATTTCGGTGCAATAAATACGTGGTTTTAAATTATGATGTAATTTGTTACATGTAATATACTGCCGTCCTAAGCCAAAATGACGTACTTCATTATACGCTCTTCTTGAGATATTTGACATTTTATGCCGCTAATCTCAGCACATCTTATTTTTTTAAATAGTTTCAGTCTATTTTTTAATTTAATTCTATGAGGCATATGCAAAAATAATGGTTTATTGATTATTGAAAAAAGCCGGTCATTTAACAAGGAAACTTTGAAGTACGTCCAATTTGCTTAGGAAATTTTAAGTTACGTCATTTTGGTTTAGGACAGTATATCTAGACTTGCAAATAGTGTACGAAATCGTTAATAAGTTTTAATAAATTGAGTTTAAAAATAAAAATTGACCTAAACTTCGGATTTAAAAAAAGTACGATATGACTTAAGAAAACAAGCCCTGAATATTGGTGTAAATAAGGACAAATGTTGCCCAACAATGTGAACTTGAATTCCTCACGCCTAGCATAAAATTTGAAGTGCAGCGATGAACAAACGAACACAATAATATTTACGAAAGGTATGTTTAATTTTTCCAAAATAGAAAAACTACAAAAGTTTTGTGAGTATACGACAACAAAGGGTATTTTATAGTATTCACGAAACCAATAAATAATTAGGTGAAAAACATGAAGAAGAAAATATTATAAATATTGTTTATTGGCAGTCTATGTATTGTGTGACCTGTCAGTTATTCTTTCCGAAGGGGAAAAAGTGAGCAGTTACAGTTGCCTTAAATCAAACAGGCCATCTAAACAGTTTGACTAATCTTGGAGATAACTGCGATGCAATTGGTGATCGTGTCAATGAAGATGGTCGTAAGACCTATGTGAATCTGTATGGCCATAGTGAGTTTAATTAGATTCACCAAGGTAGCATTTATTTTTCATAAAGTTATTAGACATACTTTCGCTAAGTCCTACAAGAGAGCTTACTTACTGCATTTGAAACGGTCATTAAGTCCAGTAGTTTGGTATGCTTAGCTTAGCTTGCAACTGAAGTACTTAGCGAAGCAGGGTCAAACCCTGCTTACTGCAAAATAATTTTAATTGTAAAAATTATTGCCAAGAAGTGGTTTAGATTCTCCTATACTTTCCTTACCTAACACAAAATTCTGGATTTTAAACAAATTACCTCGGTGACTTGAAAAACGGTTAAGAAAACACATCACACTCTTCCAGAAAATTTGGATATCTGATAGAGAATAACCAAATAAACCCACAAATGATGACAAAAAACCACAAGTGGTTAAAAAAAAACAAAAAGTGGAATTGTAAAGTAGAGTGTGACTAAAAATGTTGCATGTGCATGTGACCTTTCCTACAATTGTTTTAAGGGCAGAAATAATACAGAGCAGTGTTTAACAGACAGTAATTCTTACTAGTCTAGTAGTGCTTTGTCGATGCTTACTGAGCTGTGTATAATTATGCATTATTATTATTATTATTATTACTTATAAATTACACGTTTTGTGTACGTGTTTATATTTTATTTCTATATTGTATAATGATGGTATATATAATAAATATCTCCATATACAACACCTTCATAACCTATAGATCTAATAAATACTATGCCAAATGAGTTTCATTTTACATATTAATATTTTTGTAAAATTATAAATAATAATAACACAATATTGTATTGAAATATTTCTTGATAACAATAAGCAGCAGTTTAAACAAAAAAGTAATTTAGGCTTCAATTTCAAGAAGGCCAACTTCCATGACCTTTATCAGGAGCTAATGTCAACCGATTGGTTATTCCTACAAAATTATGAATGTGTAAATACTGCAGTCTATACTTTGTATGAAAAACTTGATGAAATATTTAGCAAACATGTGCCAAAAAAAATACCAGTCAATAAACATTACCCACCTTGGTTTGATATGGACCTTATCCGAACACTTAGACAAAAGAATAAAGCGTGGAAACAATATCGTAAGTGCTGCACCAATCAAAATTATAATTACTACAGATCCATCAGAACTGATGTAAAAAATAAGACTAAACTGGCTTTTCAACGGTATGTTACTGAAACCGAAGTTAATATTAAATCGAATCCAAAAAAATTTTGGTCATATATATCTGAAAAAAAAGGTCATACATCAATACCACCAGCAATGACTTATAATGATACCAGACTGGATACTCCTCAGCAAATAGTAGACGGATTTGCAGAATTCTTTGCCAATAACTTCCTCAATTCTACAGTATATGATACTGAATATGCGTCTGTTATTAATAATTCTAACGGTACCCTACACATAACCTCAGTAAGTGAGGAAGAAGTCATACAGGCATTAAAACAAATCAAACCCAAACTGACTGCAGGTCCAGACTTAATCCCGGCATTCCTGTTAAATGATTGTGCCGTTGTACTTTCTAAGCCGTTGCAAATTATATTCAACTTAATTTTTAAGACACAAGTATTTCCAGATGCCTGGAAAATTTCCAGAGTATGTCCCGTATATAAAAAAGATAATAACATGGACATCACAAATTATAGACCAATAACAATAATATGTAATTTCAGTAAGGCACTTGAAATTCTTCTAGCTGGTTACCTCTCATTTCATGTCAGAAGCAATATTATACCCGAGCAGCACGGTTTCATTGAAGGACGATCAACAATTACTAATTTAGTCTGCAAGTCTCAGTTCATTTGTGAAGCCCTTGATGAGAGAAGTCAGGTAGACGTCATCTACACTGACTTCTCCAAGGCATTCGACAGTCTGGATCATGGTTTATTACTTATGAAATTAAATAAGATAGGTCTAAGTTATAATATGTTGATGTTTTTCCAATCATACCTATATCAACGTACCCAGTATGTCCACTGTCTAGGATACAAATCTTCCACTTTCACTCAATCTTCTGGAGTTCCGCAAGGGTCTGTATTAGGGCCCCTTTTGTTCATAATCTTTATTAATGATATTGCGGCCGACTTGAACGTAAACTACTTAGTATATGCAGATGATTTAAAACTTTTTTCAAGAATTGAAACCAAAATGGACTGCGTCACACTACAGAACAATTTAAACACATTAAACTCTTGGTGCAAAGAAAACAAACTGCACCTTAATGCAGCTAAATGCAATGTTATGTCATACTGCCGGAAGGACGAACATAATGTAATATCATACGAATATAACATCGATACCACAATCCTTCCACGTCCGAATACCATTAAAGATCTAGGTATAATATTTGACCATAAGTTTACCTTTGTCCCTCATATTAATTCAATAATATCTAAAGCTTATAAGAATCTCGGTTTCATCGTGCGTAATATGAAGGATTTTAATAACATTAATACCCTGAAGTTACTTTTCACTACTTTCGTAAGATCACAGCTAGAATATGGTTCAGTAGTTTGGAATCCCATATATAACACCCACATTATTAATATTGAGCGAGTTCAGCGAAAATTCTTTAAGCTAGCAACGTATCAGTTAGATAATAATCAATATCCCCAAAGAGGCACCCCACAGGAAATTTTCTATGCCAGATTTGAAATGAACAGCTTGTTACAACGCCGCAACATGCATGCCGTTGTTTTCTTGTACAAAATAGTCAACAACATAACTAACTGTGTAGCATTACTAGAGATGTTAGAGTTTCATGTACCCAGAATTAATTCTCGCCAGAAACGACTATTTTGTACAAGAAATCATCATACTAATATATATAAAAGGTCCCCTATATATCACATGTTTGTCAGTTATTCAGAAGTTGAAACAAATTTAGATATTTTATTCTGTAATGCTAGTAGCATCAAACGCCTGTATGAATAATCTAATCCTTGTTAACTTTTCTTGAAATTGTCTAGTCTTGTACAAATCATTGATTTTGCATTTAATAAGTAGTGCTGCATTTTATTGTTCACTTTTCTCTCTTTCTCTCTTTTCTCATTGTAAATTTACGTTGTGATTTATTGTAATTTATGCTTAATTGTATTTTAATTGTATTGCTATCAGCATTATTCTTTTTTAATGCTGATCACCTTGTAACCTTATCCTGTAATTGGGTTTATCCCGTTGGATATTGTACCTAAATAAATAAATAAATAAATAAATAAATATCAAAAATGTATTGGCTTACTATCTTGATGCATTACAATTAACCACATAGCAGTACGTGAGATAATAGCCGCATGGTAATAGGAGTATCACGGACCTAAATTATGGTTTAATTTGAAAAGTCTGTAACTCAAAAATTGTAAAAGATATGGAGCTAATTTTTTTTGCAAAAACTTTTTTGATCTTTAGACCATATTTCATTCGCATATAATATATAAAAAAATTAAACATTTAATATAGTTGATCGCACGTCGAAAATTCAAACACACAAATTTGCTTCCTGTGATTTAGGATTTATTTAGAAAAAAATCGTAAGTGATTTTGAAATTCTAACAGTACAGATATATGCGCTCATGTCAGTAGTATACAAATATAAAAAATCACATCAATATCGTACGTAGTTAATTTTCTAGCGAGAGGTATATGTTTAAAAACACACATTCTTGAAATAACGTTCCGCCATCTTTTTTTCTTGTGGAGAAGTTGTGCAAGCGCCAAAAAAAGTCCAACAAGCCATTTCGGATGCCCATTAGGACCCTCTTTCGATATGCGAGCTCAAAATTTATTTACCTTGCTGGAATGGGTTACTTGGCGATTTAGATGGCTTTCGAAGGTGTGGACCCTCTACTAACACCCGATCTTATTACTCTTCTTTTCGAGGTATCAGTTTTGTTAGATGAATGTATACAAACATACTGAGAGCGGCCCTGTAAGTAATTCTTACACCACTCCAGTGTGTTACCAGTCACACCATAGTGTTGGAGTTTTGCTAATAAACATTGCAAGTCTATACCGCCAAACGCTTTTGACATGTCTAGGAGTGTTAAACATGTAACCATAGATTTGTCAGAAGAGCGGAAAATGTCGTCTACTACAGAACTTAAGGTCGTTGATCTACCAAATCCCTTTTTAAATCCAGACTGTGTATCGGGGATGATATCATTATTAGTTAGATAGTCAGTTAGTTGAAGGTGAAGGGCGCCCTCTGCTATTTTTAGAGGAACAGGTAGCAGACATATAGGACATAAGTCGCTCAGGCTTTGGGGATTTTTACATTTAGGAATGTGCTTTACAAGGCTTATTTTCCATTGCTCTGGAACACTACCAGTTTCAAAGGAATAGTTAATAATATGAGTTAATGGATCTCTAACCCACTCGAGACAGTTGCAACATTTTACCTGAGATTCCGTTGGACCCAATCGTACAGGGCTTCTGTTTTAGAATTAGGTTTTTAACAATGTCGGTACCAACAAAGCTAAACTCAAAATGAGAATTTTCCCTGAATGTGGATGATTTAAAATGCCAGGTATAGTCAGGGTCGCTAGTAGTGTTTGCGACAGAATCAAGAAAAAATTCATTAACAGTATTGACGTCGAAATTAAAATTAGGGTAGTTAGAGAATGTAGTTTTACCTTTATTGACAATAGATTTCAAGTTATCCCATAGCTGTTTATTATTTTTCTTACAAGTGTCAATGTTATGCTTGAAATAAGCCTTCTGTAAAATTGGCAAGAGCGTATCCAATCACAGATGTATGATTTAGCGAGTTAAATTTAAAATGCTCCTGGTTTAAAGACTATAGTACATACATCTAATTTCAAGTTTCTGTACTCTTACCAGCGTGCTTTATTTCCCCCTATTTACCCACCAACCCTTCACCGGATATGTCAAAAAAACAATTGTTTCAGATCTTGTTATAATATATACGTGTACAAAATTTCAAGTCAATATCTTAAACCATTCCGGAGAAAACGTGCAGACAAAAAAAGTTACAGACAGACAGACAAACAGAAAATTTTTTGTGCTCAAATTTAAAATCTTAACGTTTCATGACATTCTAAACCTATTTCAAGAAAAAAAAATTTTGATTTTTTTTTATGATTACTATACTTCCAATCCACTACGTGGATATGGAAGTAAAATAACTTACATGTTTTGGGATTAAGTTGTAAATTATGGCCAAGAGATCTTTTCCTAATAGTTTCTAAATCATCGTTTACTTACTTTAAATATGGCTTCATGAGCTTGTTCTAAAAGGACACTGTAATATAATTGTGTATCATCTGTGTATGCTTGCAGCTGACAGTGTTTATTAGTTAATTCATTCATTTGAATAAACATTTCAAAATGGCACGTTAATGTACCGAAACTGCAGTAATGTGTATGTTACAATAAATTAGTGATAGAAAACAATGTAGTCTCCTTTCTCATATCATAATGATTAAAACTCTAACAAAGTAATGGCTTCCACAATCAACAATAGTTTCATTATTTTATTAGTTGTTTGAATTAGCGTAACGTATTCTCATTTTAAAATTATGAATTACTGTCTGGAACAATTAATGGTAAATTTATATCTGCATACGAAACGGAAAATTTTCTCATTCATTTACAGTTCTTATTCTCATTTCCATTTATAGGTGCTTATTTCAGCTTGTTATTTGAACTATCTTTTATCGGCCTCATCTACATTAACGTCATTTCCACTTCCTTCGATTTCTTCAGTTTTATTTTCACATTCTGTTTCATTGCTCTTAGCGGTACTATGGATGTTAACACTGCACTCCTTTTCCGCATTTTCAAGTGGAATATCAGACTTTTGCTCAATTTCACTATGTTCTGTTGAATTGCAGGCAGATTCTTTGTCACTAGACTCCTTTTCACTAGATTCACTATCACTCTCCTCATCTGAAGATGATTTATCAAGTTTTGTTTTTTTCGATTTTACTTTTTGATTCTGTTTCTTTTTCAATCTTTTTTGTCTCTTTTTTGCTGTTCTCTCATCTGCCCTTTTTCGATTTTCTTCTAGTTTGTGATGATACTCATCTTCTAATCTTTCCTAAAATATATATTTTAAACGTAAGTATGTACTTGATATTTATATAGAGTAAGAAGTTGCTTAATTTTCTAATAAAAATATTTCTTAAGAGGAATTTTTTTTACATTATTTTAGACATAGGTATTAAGTAAATCGTAAAAAGGTCTAAATAACAATACAATATGATAATACCTAAAATGTTCAATCTATACGAATGCTTTACATCTACTCAGATGAATGCAGCCAATCTAAGCCCTACATTTTCAATTGCATAGACAACTTGATGTCATTTTTTTAAAACGTTCGATACATACCTTTTCAGCCTTTTCCTTCATGAATTTTTGCCTTGCGTATTCTTTGCGTCGTAAATGTCTGTAAACATGAAATTCTCCAGAGCCAGCTCCTGCACTAGATCCCATAACATTTCTAACAAAATCAGGAACAGTAGGTATGCCTTTTTCTTTATGTTTCTCCGGAATAAGAACTGGTTTTTCCTAGAAATTAACGTTAAATAGGTACATGTTAGGTGGCTAATTGACTTTTAGGACGTGACTTACTGGATTTTTCATTAGCTTTTCCAGTTTCAGACGTTGTAAATCTGTCGAATTTCTCACGATGATTGGCTTTTTTTCATCCCGATCATTATTACTTTCCTTTGCCGTTTCACTCATTTTTTTCCGTACCAAAGAACACAAATAACAATAAAAGTTATAAATACTAAGCTGTCCCACAACCTATGGGCCATAAAATTACAACAAATAAATCTGCCCAAATCAATTCTCTAAACAAACCAGAAGTTGTAGTAGACCTAATCCACGAATAATAAAGTATAAACAAACAGTGTTTGTGGCTAAACTTTGGCTAAACGAAAGACACAAAGACAGCCATTTATATTATGCGATGTTGGCGGTGTTGCCAGAACTCACACCCAGAACTAATGACAGAATGAATAAATTACAATTCAACTTTGGAGGATATTTCATCGTTCTGTCAAATATTTTTGTCAAACCAAATATTTTTCAAATAATTTACTTGTTTTTACGCTGAACCCTAAATATTCGTGCCATCGGGCAAAGATGATGAATATCTTGTGACGTCATTGTAGATTGTATGGCTAAGGTTGTATATTTTGTATCCAATTAAATTTGGTTGTGGAACTTTGTTGTTATTTCCCTCGCTTTACATTGATTGGCTGTTGCATGTTTGAGCACTCGTTGTTTATCCTTTTTGACAAACTACCGCTTCTGTGATTAAATTTATTAAATTGACAATTGACAAGTGTCAAGTCGTCAAGTGTGAACCACGCTTAAGGTCAGTTATACATTTTTTGCTCTCAAAAAAGACAAGAGACATTTCATTAATTTTAACCATTATATCAAGTTTTGACATTTATTTTTATTGTGAAATAAACATTCTGTGGCTACCCTTACCAATAAAAAGTCTTTTTAAGATTTTCCGTGGGACTAGAACAAGATTTAATTTTATTTAAAGTGTCGAACCAAGCATAAGATATCAAAAAAATAAACATCCCAGCACCCCGAATTTTAATTTTGTAATAATAATAACTAAAACAGCTATAATATGGACGAATCAGTTATTTGCTTGGAGGACTATGTACATAATGAGTTTGTATACTTTAATATTTATAAAAGATGCATCTATTTACTAATTATATTTTTTAGCCCAAATGAAATTATTGACTTGTCTGAAACTGTATCGGATTCGCCACAAAATTCTAGGGATAGTCCATTTCAGGATTTATTTATTATTGGAGAAAATAAGCAGGTAATAATTTTAAAGTTTATTAATGAAACTTATCGTTATTGAAGAGTGTAAAAACATATACCTACACAAACCGGCAGATTTAAAGTAACTAAAAATAATTTCACTTTTTTCTACATTATATTTCTTTTTCTCCAACAAATTTGGACAGAATCGTTTATAAGGAAAAGTTAATTGATAGCTGGCTAATTGCAGTTTGTTTTGCAAAGTTTCATGAGATTTTGAAGACTATTTAAAAAACAATACAAGAATTAGCGTCTTTGCAAAAAATGTATATACCTCTAGTAAGTACATTTTGACTTGTTTTAAACATTTAATGATCAATCAAAATTACAATGATTATTATTTTCAATAATGTGTGTATGTCTCACGAGTTCTTATGACTGCGGTCATCTTCCTTTCATATACATGATGACTTCATCGATCAGGTCTTAAGGCAAATTTTACCATATTTATTTATTTAATCGTCTTATTTATATTAACGTCCTGGCGGAGTTTAGCTAATGCTATTCCACCACGTTCCAGGACACGTACACATAGACATCATCACAACGACCATTCCCTGCGATATTGCCATCTACCGCAGCTGAGACTCGAACTCAGGATAGATATCAGCGACTAGACATGTTGTGCCACCCAACAGCGGTCTAGTACACTGCTACCATCTCGGTAACACATGAAAAACGCCACTAACATCCATATCCTGGCCAGGATTCGAACCCGGGACCCCGTGGTCGCAAGCCAAACGCCTTAGCATTGCGTCACCGAGCCGGTCTATTAAAAAGCAGCTCTCGCTTTTTTGTGTATTTTGGACGGCCGGAATTTTTAACCTAAGTCATCTGCCTAGCATGTTCCATGCAGGTTAAATAATTATCAGTATTTCCACTCGATTTAAAAAGTCTAACACGCTACATATCCAGAATATCAGAATGCATAATGCACCAGTTCAGATCAAACATCTCCTACCATACCAGGCGTTTATTGATTGCATTATACAATGTAATACAATACAATGAAAAGGCCATCGACCTAGGTCCTTCAGCCAAGAGATAATAATATTATATTTAACATTTTGTATAGAAAATATGGTGGGGAAACAAAAGGTTGATTACGTAGATAAATTGTAAAAAAAAACCAATGTGAGGCGTAGTGCTTCGGTACTCCTGCGACATCGATAGCATCTGGTCAAAAATTGGTCTTTCCGGATATGCGCATCTGGGTGCCTTGTTGTTTCGAGCAATTATGAGAGGTAACATTACTTCAATATTGTAGTTTCTCTGTGCAAATTTTTCGATGAGTTGTATTCTATCCTCGATATGCAGTATTTGCGCCAATTCATACAAAAGTGCATTAGGAGGTTGTGTAAAGGATTGTGGGGGTGCCGAATCTTTATAATTTTCCTTAGAGCAGTTGTTTCAGCAGTCTTTAATTTTTTTTTAGCTGGATTTCTGCTCTTCATGTATAATGTATGTCCATTTTTTTCTTCTTCAATTCTTTGGGACTTGTATGTCCATATTCTAAAATAGGTCTACAAATTGTTTTGTATATTTTGGCAGCTGCTGTGGTTTTCATCCCCTTATTTTTGAATGTTAATACTCTGAAATGTTTCGCTCTGGACATACATTTCTTTTTTAACGTTTTAGAATGCACGTTGAAGTTTAATTTATTTTCTAAATAAACCCCCAAATACTTGACATTGGTTACTGGATGAATTTGGTGATTACTTACTTCGATAGAGGGAGAATTATTGGATATTGCGTGATTGAATAAAATGAATTGTGATTTCAGCGGATTGATTTGCAGTCTCCATTTGCTTGTCCATGCTATATTCAGCAATATTTGAAGTTTGTCCCTTGCCTTTCCAATTGAACGTTGCTGTGAGATTAAGGCTGTATCGTCTGCATATTGTAAAATGTATAACAGTTGTTCAGGTTGATTAGTAAATATGTCGTAACAATAAATGTTATATAAAAGTGGAGATAGTGAGGAACCCTGCGGAACTCCTTCTTCAGCTGTAAATTCTTGAGACATGGTATCGTTCATTTTCACTGTTAAGTTTCTGTTCTCAAGGAAACTTTTTACCAGGTGAATTATTGTCTGGTAAGTCGAGTCTTTTCAGTTTCTCTAATAATCTTTTATGCCATACACTATCAAAGTCCAGGAATAAAGCAGCTGTTTTATAATTATTTAGTTTAGCTGACTGCGCGTTTGATGTTAAAATCGTGAATGGGTGTAACGTGGAGCATTTTTATTTGTAAGGAGTTTCTTAAGAAATATGCCTAATACAAGAAGTAACCCACATAACATCTTGTGGATATGTACATCCATAGCATATACATTAGACGTTGGAATTTGAATATGTGTTTTTAAATATGCATGTGATATGAAATGTATATTCAGCTACTGACATCCATCAGTGGCATATACGGTGTATATTGCTGGAGGTATATAATAATTTATACATAACATGTCTATTATGGTATAATTAAATTATACACGTATTCGAATTTTATCTCATTATCTGATGCGCATGCGATACTAATTTATGGCATAGTGCGTCGGCGCAGCAAGCATCATTCGTTTACGGATAGTTCGCAACAGCCGGCAGCCATTAAGCTCTAGTGTTCTGTGCATAGTGTTTATGTGTGATGGAAGTTAACTCTTTCTTATTCTCTGGATTTTATATTTGCTTATTGCTATATTATGCTGTTACATTTGTATGAAGCTCCCATAATGTAAGAGTATATTTATTATAATGCAATTCTTTAGATTTGTAAATATATACTCTTTTAGGGATAGAAAATTTGCAAGTTTCATATTTAACTGATTGTGGCAGGTGTGTGTTTAGTTAAGATGGTGCAAAGTGACATGCCTAAAAATTTGCTGTTATGTCAAGTCATATTGGGTATGTATTCTATTAATATAGTGAATAAAAATTACCTACGTTCATATTATATAACTTACTGATGATTGAGAATGTTTTAAACACATATGTAGGACATGAGTAACTATAGTATTTATACATATGTTTACAATTTGTTAAACTACTGAAAGGTATAAAAGTACATATACGGAAATATTGTGTAATAATTTAGGTTATTTTGTAAACGTAAAGTTTGTGTATGTTTAAAATAGTTATATAATATTTATATATATATATATATATATATATATATATATATATATATATTGTTAAACTATCTGTGTTTTATTGCCTCTTATATGGATGCCTCTGAAGTAGGTAGTTTCCACGAACATCAAAACACTTGAACATTTTCATTCGACGCGTGCTGCACCAATTGTGTTGATATCATCGAGATGATTAAAACTTCGTTTTAATCATCTCCGCCGATGTTGCCAACATGACTGGCGCAACACACGTCGAGTGTAGTGTTCAATAAGTGTTTTGATGTCTGTGGAAACTACTTCAGAGATATGTAATGTATATTCATAAAATACACGATTGTGTATATGATGTGTGTTTCATATCCAATGAATGTACATTGCTTGTGTTTATGTACATTCATTGAATATAAAATAGATATGGAAGTCGGCGAAAAACGTATATGCTAGGAATGTTAATTCCACATCCATTAGATGTACATTAGATATACTTACTTTCTCCATCTTGTGGATATACATATCCATAGATTGAATATTCATAGTATGTACATTGCATATCATTGTGTTATGTGGAAAAGTAATTGGTCGATAATTGTTTGCTCTTGAGTGATCTGTGTTTGGTTTCAGAATGACTATTACCATGCCTTTTTTCCATATGTTAGGGAAGTATTGATGTGCAATACAGTGGTTTAAATTTACAGTATAAATATATGTATGTTTTAATCTAGTTTTTGTATTACCAACCAAGGGATGTTGTTGTAACCAGGAGCTGAGTTTCTTTGTTTTTCTAAAATTTGAAAATATTCTTCAATCGAAATATTTTCTTCTAGAGCTGTATTTTTATCGTCGTACCACTCATTGACATAATTGAAATTTTCTGGGTCAAAATATGGAAGATTGTCTTTAGAAAAGTTTTCCTTGAACTGCTCCAAAAAAAATTTCAACTTTCTGCTCGTCGGAGATATATTCTTTGTTGTTTTCCACTATTGTCGATATGCCTTGTTTCGCTATATATTTAGTGAGTTTATTCACTTCTTGATAAAAATTCCTGCCCTGTAGTCCAGTCGATAAAGTAAAAATTACACCAGAAGGTCACAAAAAATGTTATCTGTTAGTGGGAGGATTAAACCACAAAACCACAAAAATCAGTTCTGGGGGTTCCGCGCAACCCCCCCAAAATAATAATAATAATACTTTATTCAGCTTTTTGTACAAGACAATTGTCACAGCCACGTCAATACAAAAGATTAGTAGGGTAGTACATTATAATAAAAATCTTACAATAACAACATAGAAAATTTAAAAAAATATAAAATAACACAGATACAAGTTATGAACTTAAAAATTTAGGACAGTAACCATCACAAGCTATTCCGTTTCATTAAAAAATTCATCAGTGCTATAATAAGTCTTATCCCAGAAGTAGGCAAGAATTGCTGCTTGAAAAGAAGCTAGTGGTTCTATGATTTTGAACATATTTGGCAGAGCATTGTATTACCGCACTGTGGTAGACAATGGTCCTCTCCTTAACAATTCCAGCCTAACTCGTGTAGTTGCTATTATTGGGTTCCTTATATCGTAATATGTTGCCCCTTTATTTAAATTAAAAATTTTTTTATTTCGTTTTATATAGATTATTGCATGATACATATATATACAAGGAACAGTTAGTATTTTGTGTTTCCTGAAGTAATGCTTACATGACATACTCCTTTTCAGCTTGAACAAAGTTCTAATACAACTTTCTTGTCTTATTAATAAAGGAAGTTCAACATATTTCAAAATCACAATTATATGAAAGGTGCCTTAGTATGTATTCCAGCTTACTTATTTTATTACAAATATTAGTAATATGCGTAGTCCAATTTAAATTTTTAGTAATTGTAATACCTAAACATTTAATACTTTCAGCATTTGCTAACTGTTTATCGTCTACATAGATAGCTAGGTTGGAATTTTTACAGTTTTTTGTTTTAAAATATAGAAATTGAGTTTTGCTTTCATTGAATTGCAGAGCATTTGATTGACACCATGCATTAACTGTATTAAGTTCTTTATTTACTAACTCTTCTAGATTTTCCTCATTGGTGGTTGTAATTAGGCTAGTATCATCAGCATACATGACTGTACCCGTATTTATGTCCAGTTGGTGTACTAGGTCGTTGTTGTATAATGTGAACAATAGTGGACCCAGTATCCATACCTGTGGTACACCTTTTGTTAAATTGCTGGTAGTAGATCTACCTCTACCCTGATCACTGTTGATTTCTACAACCTGTACCCGATTGTCAAGATAAGACTTGATCCATTCTCCTGCCAATCCTCTTACACCATATGATTTTCATTTTTTGATTAGGACATCATGATCCATAAGGTCAAAAGCGAAAAAACCACCCCTTGCGTGAAAAATTTTTACTGATAACTTGTTAACCGTTGAAGATATAAAAAAATTGCTCATCATAAAAATGAAAGCTTGACTAATTGCCTAAAAAAAGTCCTCTTGTAATATTCTTGTATATGCCATGGTTTTCGAGAAAATCGATATTGATTGATTGATTTGCCAGCGTAAGGTGGGCATTGCCGATTCCGGTGCAGGGAGATTTGTTCCACCACGCAGCCCGATCGCCCACCGATTATCCCACCGTGTGCCGGAACAGAGCCCCGGTGCTTTTATATACCGCCGGACCAGCTGCATACGCTGGATTGGACATTGGACATGCTTGTTGTCAGCAGCGAGAGCCGCATGACGCATGGGGTAGGAGCATAGGATGGAGCGTGTAGGTGTTTGTGACATGTTTCTTCTTGTTTTCCTTCTGTCTTCATCGGATGGAAAGTGTAGGCGTTTGTGATATGCTTCTTTTAGGTTTTCGTGCTTCTTTTTATTTTCAGGTTTTTGTGATATGCTTCTTCTTAGTTTCTGCCTGTGATCATCTTCTCTCCTATTCTACTTCTGAGTTTTCTGTTTCTTCTGTTCAAAAATTGCAAAATTTGTAGATATTTTTAGTGCGCGCGAATTTTCGTTTATTTGAAATTTCTTACACGTGGGGGAATAAAAAAAATGGAATTGCTCGAAAACCAAACAAGCTAGGAAGAAAAATGAAAATGGGTTTTAAAGGGGATATAAAATACTCTGTGTTGCCATTTTTGATGGCTATTGATATTTATTAGGATATAAAAATAACAATATAATATAGTTATCTCTTGATTTTTCGTACATCTAACTCTTCACAGGCCCATAAAAAAAACCGCTGCCTAAGGAATCACTAAGTACTTCCACATCCAGATTTTTTATCCAAGTCACTTTAAAGGATCTTGACTAGATTTGCACTCTAGTATGTGGAAATTATTGATCATAGAATTTTAATAATATTTGGGGCAGCTGTCATAGAAAAATTTGAAAAATATTATTAAGAAAACTGAGGCCTTGGCCTCTAGGACATACACTGAATTTCAAGTTTCTGTACTCTTACCAGCATGCCTTACTTATTTTTCCCTATATACCTCTACTTACCCCCACTCCTTTAACGCAATCATGTCGAAATATAATCTAGTTTCAGATATCGTTATAATACATACATGTACCAAATTTCAAGTGAAAATCTAAATTTAATTTCAACTCTTTTAATAAGGGAGATGGTGGTGGGGGGATAGAAAATATAAAAAAACATAAGGCCTTCGCTTCTAGCATATACACCAAATATCTGTACTCTTACCAGCTTGCTTTACTTATTTTCCCCTATCTACCCCTATTTAACCCACAACCCTTCAACGGAATCGTCTCAAAATATAATCTAGTTCCAGGTGTTGTTATAATACATACGTGTACCAAATTTCAAGTGAATATCTCAATTTTATTTTATCAACCCTTTTAATAATGGAGTAGGGGTATTGGGGGGGTTAAAAAATATTATTAAAAAATCTGAGGCCTTGGTTTCTAGTACATACACCGAATTTCAAGTTTCTGTACTCATACCAGCTTGCTTCACCTATTTTCCCTTATTTAACCCTATTTAACACGATTTAACCCCTAACCTTTCAATGGAATCATCTCAAAATATAATCTAGTTCCAGATGTCGTTATTACATACGTATATCAAATTTTAAGTGAATATCTCAATTTTATTTTATAAACCCATTTAATAGTTGGGGGGGGGGGTTGAAAAATATTGTAAATAATCTGAGACCTTGGCTTCTAGTACATACACCGAATATCAAGTTTTTGTACTCTTACCAGCTTGCTATACTTATTTTCCCCTATTTGCCCTTATTTAACCCCCAACCCTTCAACGGAATCATCTCAAAATATACACCAGTTCCAGATGGCGTTATAATACATAGGTGTACCAAATTTCAAATGAATATCAATTTTATTTTATCAACCCCTTTAATAATGGAGTAGGGGTGGTGGGGGGTTGAAAAATATTATGCAAAATTTTGGAGCCTTGGCTTGTAGTACATACATCAAATTTCAAGTTTCTGTACTCTTACCAGCTTGCTTTACATATTTCTCCCTATTTACCCCTATTTAACCCCCAACTTCAAAAAACAATCCAGTTCCAGATCTTGTTATAATATATACTTGTACAAAATTTCAAGTCAATATCTTAAACCGTTCCGAAAAAATCGTGTGGACAAAAAAAGTTACAGACAGACCGACAGAAAAATTTTTTTCGCTCAAATTTAAAATCTCGAAGTTTCATGACATTCTAAACCTATTTCAACAAAAAACATTTTTTGAAAATTTTTTTGCGATTACTATACTTCTAATCCACTATGTGGATGTGGAAGTAATAACTGACTTTAATATAAGTTATAAATGCGTTATCTTTTAGTTTAAGGTAGTACTTCAATGCAGAAAAATATTCACATTTACAAATTTACCAGCATGTTGAAGTTAGTCCAAAAAAATCCAAAAAAGGCTACATATTCAGTTTTTTTATATTTTTTTATGCAACTTTTTAACTATTAAATGATTAGAAACAATAGATATATGATATATAAACTCAAAAAAAAAATTGAGCTAAGTTTCCAAGATGTTTGGGTCTTTTTTTAATTTTAGGAAACAAAAAGTTGGCAAAAATTTGGCTAATTTCAACATGCTGGTAAATTTATAAATGTGAATATTTTTATTCCTAACTTTTCTACATTGAAGTACTATCTTCAACTAAAAGATAATGCATTTATAACTTATATTAAAGTCAGTTATTTTTTATGGGCCTGTGAATAGTTAAAAGCTCAAAAAATCAAGAGGTAACTATATTATGTTCTTATTTTTATATACTAATAGATATCAATAGCCATCAAAAATGGAAACCCAAGAGAGTATTTTGTATCCCCTTTAAAACCCATTTTGATCTTTCTTCCTAGCTTATTGGGTTTTCGAGCAATTCAACATTTTTTATAGGTCGCACGCAAAAAATTTCAAATAAAGGAAAATTCGTACGCATTAAAAACACAAATGTTGCATTTTTTTTTATATCGATTTTCTCGAAAATCATGGTATATACAAGAAAATTACAAGAGGACTTTTTTATGATGAGCAGTTTTTTTATATCAACGGTTAACGAGTTATCAGTAAAATAAAGCTTCTTTCGCCGAATGGCTGTTTTTTTGGGGGGGTTGCGCGGCACCCCCAAAACTGATTTTTGTGGTCTTGTGATGTATAATCCCTCCACTAACAGTTACTGAAGGAAAATCTCAGATGACATTTTTTTTATGGAAATCATTATAATTATTGGACTACTGTGCCTGATTAATTTTTTTTCATACCTGTAGTCATTTGTGTTTTAAAATGTTGTATCAAAATGTGAATGTTCTTGTTGAGATCATTAATGTTTCTTTTTATCTCTGTCATTTCATATTGTTGATATTCTCGATACATTTTTCTTTTAAGTTTGATTTATACCGTTTCTCTAAATTTGCCGGTGACCATATTTTGAAAACATTGTATCTGGCGATGCACCCTTCGCTTGATCTACTTCTTTCGTAAATGAACGGTTTCATATTAGATTCTTCAGTGTGTTTACTTGAACCTTTCAAATTTTTCATATTATTTCCGAGGTTCTAGCTGGTATGTGGGCAATTTAAGAAGCTTCGAGCGCACATAGCCCACAAAACCCAAATCATAAGCTGTTGAATTCGGGGACCTGCAAACATGACAAATCCTCTCCATTTTAAAAAGTTAATCTTTTGGAAACAAATATTGTAAAGTGTTTGTGTTCGCTTTTGTCGTGTCAGCAGGCTTGTCGAGAAGGAGGGGGGCCGGGGGTGTTTCCCCCCAGGCCCGGTGGCTTTTGAGGGGCCCGGGTTTTACCCGAAGCTGGGCATTCGCATTTGCATTGGGTAAAAAGAGAGAGGTTTTAAATGATGAGTGTGAATAAGGAATATCACGCCCCGCTCTTCAAAATTTCGATTGAGATAAATATTCAATAATTTAATCGTAAGGAATATTCCCTTCCGCTTCTCGAAGAAATTTTTATAGAAATAAATAGTTTATTATTATGAATGCCACCCACGCTGTTCGAAGTTTATATTGAAGATGGGTGGGAGTCGTATGTTACTACTCGCAGGGCCCTGATTTTCTCTCAATGGCCCTGCGTGCCAGCCATGTATCCATAGCCTGTTGAAACTATGTCAGCAGCATTTTGTAGAAAATGATAAACCCCCGAGAAAACTCCAACATATTCACCTTTTTCATTCTCTAAAAACTAAAGCCAGATGATTCTATTAATGACATCACACATTAATGCATTTTAATAATTTTGTATTATACAGGGTGAGGCAATAGTGCGTCGGACCTCGATATCTCGAGTTCTACGATAGCTAGATATTTTTCAAAAAATTGTAAGTAAACTAGATAAAGTCTATAACTGAAAATTATTTTCGAACATACAGGGCGAGCCAAGACGATATTACAGGACCAAGTGCCTTTTTTTTAAACGGGATGCTGTGTATACCAGTACATTTTTTGAAGCCTCTTTCCAGGCTCTATTAATTCCTATATTAGCATTGAATATCTCCCAACCACTTGGATGTAATGAATTTTTTTGTTGAAATAATACAATCTGCAGATGGATATTAAAAAAATCACCATAGTCACAATTATGAGTTTTAAGAAAAACTTATATGAATACCAGTTACGAGACATCTAATTAATGTTTTTAAATCATTTTCATTTTCCTAAAACTGTACAGGGTAGCCAAAAATTATTTTTCAATTAAGAACTTTTTAAATTGAGTTTTCACATTTTTTTCAAATGGAGCACCCTGAAATGAAAACGAATTTTTTTTGTAAGTACTTCCCTATGGCTAATTGCAACCAATTTCGTTTTATTGAGCAATAATTACAAAATTCAAAAATAAACTTAAAAAAGTGTTTTCTTCAAATAACTCACTAGAAAAAATTATAATAAATATTCCACATGTTGCCCATTTTGATTGTCACACATCTCAGTGCGCTTTTGAAATGAGGTTCCCACTGTTCCTAAAACTGTCGGTGTGGTAGATCTAAAGGCAGTTATTATTCTTTCCTTCATATTTTGTACTGCTGTTGGTGTGTCTCTATAAACAATTTCCTTCACGTATCCCCTTAAAAAGAAATCCATTTTTGTAAGATCTGGGGATCTAGCAGGGCATTTAGTGGGTCTATTTCTTCCAATCCATTGATGAGGGTAGGTATTATTTAAGTGGTCTCTAACTTCATTTAAATAATGTGGTGAAGCACCATCTTGCCGAAACCACATCCTATTTCGAATTATTTTAGTAACATTTACCAATAATTGTGGCAGATAGTTTTCCAAAAAATGAAGATAAATAGCTCCAGTCGATGTACCATCAAAGAAATGTGGCCCTATTACATGTTCTCCAATAATTCCTCCCCAAACATTTATAGACCATCTGTGCTGGTTATCAACTTGCATAAAAAAGTGAGGATTTTCCGAAGCATAATAATGGAAATTGTGCCTATTAACAAATCTATTTATATGAAAAGTTGCCTCATCAGTGAATAAAACATTATTGAAGAAGTTGACATTATCTAAGATACATATCTACAATAATAGCGAAATTTAAATGTGATGTATTCTTTAAATTATGTGTTTGTATATTATATATGATTATGATTATATGATTATATTATAATATCTTGTATGTATATATATGTATGTTTCTCTGTATTTTTTTAGCTATGCTAGTAATAAAGTATTATTATTATTATTATTATTATCTTGCATTTTACCTCTGGCCCAATTACAAAATTGTAGGTGCTTTTGAAAATCGTCACCAAATAATTCCTGGTGCATTTGAATATGATATGCATGCAACTTATTTGTTTTTAAGATACGACCCACAGACCGTCTATTTAATCCTACTAATGAGCTCACTTCTCTTTGACTAACATGGGGATTCTCAACCGTTGCCAGCACCACAGAAAACTCATTTTCTTCATTCACAACACGTGTTATTCTCTCGCTTCTTTTATATTCGACATTTCCAGTTTCCAGAAATCTATCGAGAAGGTTTTGGAAGCTGCTAACATCAGGAATCCTTCTTTCAGGATAACGTTGGTGATAAATTCTATTGGCAAGTAAACAATTTCTGTCTGACTCGCACAAAACAAAAGTCATGTCTACGAGTTCCGCTTTATTAAAATTCATATTGTAAAATTCCAAATATTTTAAATTCAATACAAATTGTAACTAAAGACCGATAAGTGTGATAAATGCTCCATTGTACACGACAATTTATACCAAACTGAGGTTTTATTGCTTGCTGAATAACGAAAACGGCAAAAAAATGTACAAAAAAACATTACAGTAAGGGGCATGTTAAATACTATTTACTCATTTCAATGGATTGGAAGAAATGGTCCCCACTAAATGGCCTCATTTCAAAATTACATAAAGACGTATGTCAATCAAAATGGGCAAGACGTTGAACACCTATTGTAAATTTTTCTAATGAATTATTTGAGGGAACCTCTTTTTTTAAGTTTATTTTTGAATTTGACACTGATTTATAAAACGAAAATGGTTGCAATTAGCCATAGAGAAGTACTTACAAAAAATGTTCGTTACATCACATAGTTGAAAAATATACAGGGTGTTCCATTTGAGAAAATTCAATTTAAAAAGTTCTTAATTGAAAAATAATTTTTGGCCACCCTGTACAGTTTTAGGAAATGAAAATGATTCAAAAACATTAATTAGATGTCTCGTAACTGGTATTCACATAAGTTTTTCTTAAAACCCATTGTGACTGTGGTGATTTTTTTTAATGTCCATTTGTAGATTGCATTATTTTAACAAAAAAATTCATTACATCCAAGTGGTTGGGAGATATTCAATGCTAATATAGGAATGCATAGAGCCTAGAAAGAGGCTTCAAAAAATGTACTGATATACATAGCATTCCATTTAAAAAAAAGGCATTTGGTACTGTAATTTCGTCTTGGCTCGCCCTGTATGGTCGAAAATAATTTCCAGTTATAGACTTTTTAATCTAGTTTTAAAAAATTTTTTTTTAAAAAATTTCTAGCTATCGTACAGCTTGAGATATTGAGGAAGATCCTGCGTTGATGTACCATGTTGGGCGATTTATTTAACAGGTTACAAAACTGCCTAGAATTATTCAAGACTAATAAAACCCTAGACACCTTGACGGCTATTCTGTAATTTCAGTGAATGTGAACATTTGTTGTGATAGGAGAGAGCTCACATCACGGTCCCTTTCCAGGAGAAACAAGAACCCTATTCTGTAACTACTGTGACTGGGCGGTGATCTTTCCAGTATTGCCAATAGTTGCTCCCACATTTCAACTAATAGAAAAGCCGCAACACCATGATCATAGATTGTGTGTGTTATGGTGGGAAATGCATCCTGTCAAAATATAAGTGCCTATGACATGCAAGATCAGTATAATATGTATTATTGTGTAAAGGTGAAATAATTTTCTATTGGGAGGAATAATGCATCAAAAGTCTGATCCAATCCGGTGAATGCTGCCCTAAACCATGTTTTGATTGAATGAATGCAAAAACAACTACTACGTGAAAAATTTTCAAATCAGTTCACAAAAAGATGCCAAAAAAATGCGGGAAAGGGTAACAACCACTTTAAATGCTGAGACTATAATAAAAGTTTGAAGCAATGTCGAAAAGATATTTAATTTGTGATGAACAAGCAAGATGATGATAAAGGAAACTTAGAAGAAGCATGTCACACGCTTCCCATTCTATATTCCCACACCATGCATCATGGGCTCTCGCTGTTGGCAACAAGCATGTCCCAAATCCAATTCGGCATACGGCCAGTCCGGCAGTATATAAAAATATCCAGATTGGATATCTGGAAGTAGTAGCAATGCCTACTGTATGTTAGCTAATCAATCAATCAATAATTTGACTGTACATAACCTAACTTGTATAATATGTTGTATAATATCCCAAGCAAGTTCTTTATTCACTTAATTATAAAAGCCCTATGTACTAAGCCGAAGGGATTGATCTTGTAATAAAGTTGAAGTTCTTTGTGAGCATCTTTTTAAGCAGTCTGAAAGTCTTTTAATATCTCATTGACAATTAGTGCATCGACAACACCCTTTAAGTAAAACGAAACTTGTTGTTTATTCAAACAAACAAAATTGAAATAAACAAATATCAGGCCACCAGGCCCCAAATGAAATGACAGGTTGCCTAAAAGTGAGGTTATACTTTCCTTCACTCACATATGAATGGCCGAATTCCCTCACGATTTACCAGGAGAAGCAAGTTCGCCGATTTCTGGCGTGATGTGAACGCTCCTACAGTTGGGTTTTAGAAGAACCCGCCCACTTTCTGATGAAAACATGCTTTCACGTCACATCACACCGTTACAGAATAGCTGTTCTTGTGTCTTATGGGGGTGGTAATTCAGACGAATTAAGCTGTGGCATGTGAAATTATTCGGTGTCACCTAGGACCTAAGTCTAGTTTTTTAGGTTATGTTCTACATCAGCTAGAGCGATGCAAAAAATGTTGCCTTTCTTAGAATTTTTTCCTCTACACGACCCAATTTTTTGTTTCCGAGTAGCATCGTTTTTGCATTTTCCGTAGAATTACTGGACTATAATGATGTGGGGTCCTTTCGGCGAAATTTAATGTTTCCTAAAGATTTACACCTTTTGGAATGGAGCATTTTACAGGGTTCATTAACAAGAACACTGAAACAAAGAGCAATATCCATAAAGAGAATTAGTGAAATCCGAGCTGAGATCCATTTTACATTGTTTACCCAGCTATGGCCTTAAATGCTTGCTGTAATATGTCACAACATTTTTCTAGTTATCTTAGTTTTTTTTATTTTCTGGAAGACTCCTTCCTTTTCACAAGCACATCATTGCTACAATAATTAAAGAACGTACACATCTTCTCATCTTGTAAATCATATTTTTTCTGTTAGAGTGTAATTAAATAAATATAAACTTTTTTTTTAGAGAAATAGAAAAACCCGTTTGAAAACTGCATTACCAGAAGCTGTTATCGATTTATCAAGCGAGTCAGATATTGATTTGTCTAAAGATTCAGGCCCTACACAGCCTAAGGTAAGTTTTTATTTTAATCTTTTAGTTATTTGTGCAAAATGATTAACTACCTACCACTGAGTACCGGCTCCTTCAATCAATTTTTTTTATCAGATATGTTTCCATAACCGTCCCTGTTTTTGTATTGGCATATTTGTGTGGTTCATGCTTTTAGGATTCTACAATTTTTTCTCTGGAACTTGTTGTAAACATTATAAAAAGTGTAGTAAAATGTTAAAGATCTAACTAACCTTTTTGCAAAAAAGAGTAACCAATTTTTGCAAAGCATGACTGGGAACGGGGAAAACGCTACATTCAAACAAATTGTAATACAGGCTACAACATTTTTTTCGAGGACCTAGGGACAACTGGAAACAAAATCGAAGACCTACCTTTTTTAAACAGAGAAAATATTAAAAAAAGAAAATAGAACAAATTGTCAATTCTCTATCTCAACATTCAATGTATACATAATAAATTATTGGAACTAAATCTATTTCTTTCAGAAAACTGCTATGATATTCTTTGTTTTAGCGAAATTTGATCGTCTGCGGAGCAAATAGAGTAGATTTCTTTGAATAACTATATTTTAGCTAGCTATTTTGCTAGATTGAGTCATATTCATGGAGATGTCGCGATTTACATCAAAGCAGGTTTGGATTATAAACAATATAAATGGGCCCATAGCTTATGTGAAGATATAAACATCGAAATATGTGCGATAGAGCTCTCCAAGTTTAAGTCAATCATATGTTATTGCCATCGATCACCAAACGGAGTTATGCATATTTTCAATTAAAATTTAACAAATTTTTTAGACAATTGATCCCTAGATAAAAAAATTACTTTTTGTGCAGACTTCAACGTAGATTTTGCAAAAAACTCAGAAGATGCCCTACAAATAAGAAACATTTTTCTTTCCTTTGGCATGATTGAATGAGTAAAAAATTTCACGTGGATCACAATAAAACCGGCAACCAGAATAGATAATATCTTTTCAAATATAGAGTACAGTGACACAAAGTTTTTAATCCTTGTCTATTCAATCATGAATGTTTAAGTTTTTCTTATTTTGAATCAATTGATATCAATAATTCTAACGATATACAACAATATTATAGAGCGATAAACAGTTTAACTAAAGAAATATACAAGCAATCACTTACAAACTATGACTGGTCATATTACTTTGAAACGTGTGATGATGATGAAATGTTAAAAATTTTAATCAATCATATTACTAAATCATATATAAAATAAAATTAAATACACTGAGATTAAAATAATGGAAATAATCTAATGATACTACATGATTTTAAGAAATATAACAACAATTTCAAGGAAAACCATGACAAACTTAAAAAAGAATACAACCTAGCTCTAAACAATTAATCATAATACCAACATTATTGCAAAGGCTCAGAACAAACAAAAAGCTGCGTGGGTAATTATTAATCAAAATAAGCCAAATCTAATTTCTGAAGTCTCCGTGGAAGATCTAATGCGTTCTTTGTAAATATAGCAAGCGAAATCTTAGAAAACATGGGAAATGACAACTCTGAGTATCTAAATATGTAAACTAAAAATTAAGTTTATTTCTCATTCTATCTAGATCCAGTAATTGAGGATGAAGTCGGAATATTAATAGATCAGCTAAGCCCATCAAAATGCAAAGATTTTTATGGTATAAATAGTGATATGTTGAAAATTGCAAAATTAGAACTTTTGTCTCAGATTGCACATCTTATAAACACATGCTTTGAAAAGGGAATTTTCCCGGAATGTCTTGGAACATCAAGAGTGACTCCTATTTTTAAGAAGGGTGACAAATCTCTGGTAAACAATTATAGACCAATTTCAATTGATCCTATTATATCTAAATTATTAGAGCTCACGTATAAGATCAGATTGATAAACTATCTGAAAACTAGTAAACCCTAACCAGTAGGTACTGCTACATGAAAGGAAAATCTACAACTAAAGCGTGGACAGGCATCATAAATTGTATCACAAATGAATTGGAAAATGGAAATATGACAGTAGCCTGTTTCTTAGATTTATCCAAGGCATTTGATTGCATTTCATTGGAAATTCTGCTGTTAAAACTTGAATGTTATGGTATTTTCAAGGACCTGCCCTTTCTTTTGTTGAAACTTGTGTCACTAATAGATATCAGTGTGTAGTTCAAAATAACGTTACATCATATATAAAGCCTCTCAAGTATGGAGTACCACAAGAATCAATCTTGAGACCAATACTGTTCATCATCTATGTAAACGATATTTCAAATCAAATAAATTACAAAAACGTTATATATGTTCATGATACTCTACTTTCAACTAGAAATGATCCAAAACATCTTACACTCATAACAAATAAAATGCAATCAGAAGCAATATCTTATTTTAACAGTGTTAAATTGAAACTAACCTTGGATAAAACTCAAACATTAATTTTTAATTTAAACCCTCATAACCTCTTTATAAATAACGATCCGCTTAAATGTCTTGGACTCTTTCTTAACAGTAAATTAACATGGAAAGCTCATATCGACAGTCTGTCAAAAAAACTGTCTAGCATTATGTATATATCTTAAAAAGTCTAACTAACTTGGTTAATAAAAATTATATATTAATGGCATATCACAGTGTGATGAGCTACGGGACATTGCTTTGGGGAGGATCGTCACATGCCTCAAAAATTTTAAAACTCCAAAAAAGGGCAATCAGAATAATGGCTAGCTCCAATTATAAGGACACATGTAAACCAATTTTTTAAAAACTAGGAATACTTACATGTACTAATCAGTATATATTAGAATGTATTAAGTATGCTCAAAACCACCTAGATGAGCATCAATTTCAATCTAGCTACGACAACAGACACCCACAAATTATCGCTCCACATTTTCACTTAACAAAGAACATGAATTCCTATAGATATTTAACAATAAAACTGTGCAATCGTCTACCAAATTATTGGAAAAAATTGAAATCCATCAAATTTGAAAAAAAGCTCAAAAGTTTTCTGAAAGAGGAGGTTTTCTACACTGTTCAGGAATTCTATGATTATTTTGTCTCCCAGTCTGTTTGAATATTACTATTTTCTTTGTAAATATAATTTTAATTGTTCATGATTACCAAATTTTGTGTTCCAATCTATTATAATATGTTTTATTCCTGTCATTTACATTAATTATTGTACTTTTTAAATAATAATAATAATAAAGTACTTTATTGGTAAAACCAAATGGCGATCGACCGAGTTCCTTCTGCCAGTTACATATTTTGGATATATTTTACATATAATTTTATAGGGAGTTACAATTGGAAGCATTATCTTGATTTACAGAAAAAAAAAAAAAATCGAAACTCTGTTTGCAATTATTCTTCATCAAGTTCTTTAAGGAGTTCCAATATGGTTTTTTCGGGGTACTTGTGCTTCGGGCATTGTTGTTCTCGTGTCTTACAAAATGGTTGCAATGTTGTCAGAGTGTGTTCGTTTTTTGCAAATTTGGTAGAGAGATGCATGATACGTTGGGCTATGGGTTGGATATTTGTTGCTTCGTACAGAAGATTGTTTGGAGGGTTGTCTTCATTTCTTGTATGACGGATTTTGGTTATTGAGCGTAAGGTGGATGTTTCTGCTACTTTAAGGTTGTTTTTGGCTGGTTTTCTGCAATTTATATATAATGGGTGTGCGTATTCAAGAATTGGTCTGCATATGGATTTGTATATGTGTGCCGCTGTTTTCTTGTTTATTCCCTTATCTTTGTATGTCAAGCTTCTAAAATGTTTTCCTATGGCTATGCATTTTTTCTTTATGAGGTTTGTGTGGTGGTTGAAATTAAGCTTGTGGTCTAAGTGTATACCCAAATAATTAGCAGTGGGTTTATTTTTTAAGGTTTGTCCATTTATTAAAATTGTTGGTGTATTATCAGTTTGGGTATGATTGAATATAATGAGCTGTGACTTAATTGGGTTTGCTTTTAATCTCCATAAATTAAACCAAGTTGTTGTTCTGTCCATAAGTTGTTGCAATTTAGTTACAGTACTAGTAATCGAGCTGGAAAACAAGAAGAAACATGTCACAAACACCTACACGCTCCATCCTATACTCCTACCCCATGCGTCATGCGGCTCTCGCTGCTGACAACAAGCATGTCCAATGTCCAATCCAGCGTATGCAGCTGGTCCGGCGGTATATAAAAGCACTGGGGGTTTGTTCTGGCACACGGTGGGATGATCGGTGGGCGATTGGGCTGCGTGGTGGAACAAATCTCCCTGCACCGGAATTGGCAGCAATGCCCACCTTACGCTGGCAAATCAATCAATCAATCAATCAGTACTAGTAATCGAGCTGTTGTGAGATACCAGCGCGGTATCGTCGGCATATTGGAGGATATAGAGGTCCTTATTAAATGTGTTTTGGTTTGCCCTGTTATTGTTGTATATATCGTAGCAGTATATATTGTATAGGAGGAGTGAAAGTGGCGAGCCTTGGGGGACTCCTTGCTGTGGTGAGAAATTGTTAGAATATTTGCCGTTAATTTTAACTTGTAGGCTGCGATTATTCAGATAGTCTTTTATTAAGTGAATCAGATGTTTTGGACAGTTTAATAAATGTAGTTTGTATAATATACCTTCATGCCACACACACTGTCGAAGGCCTTGTTAATGTCTAAAAAGATTGCAGCACTGTGTTGTCCTGAGAGTTTCACTGTTTGTACATTAGAAGCTAAAATTGTGAGAGGATGCACTGTTGAACGTTTTTCTTGAAACCCGAATTGATAATTTGGTATTTTATTTTGTACATGTTGATCGAGAATGTTTTTTATTATTTTTTCGAAGTTCTTGGCCAACACCGATAGTAAGGTTATTGGCCTGTAATTACATGCTTTGATATGGTCTGTGTTTGGTTTTGCAATGGCTATTATGGTTCCGCGTTTCCATTTGTCTGGGAAATAGTGTGTGTTTAGGCAGTATTCGTAGCATTTTATTATAAAGAGGTGAATTTCTTGATCTAGCTTTCTTATATAATTTTTCGTAATGTGGTCTTCTTCTGGTGTCGTGCTTTTCCCCTCGTTTATGATTTCATAATAGGCGTCTTCATTTATTTTGTGGTTTTCGGTTCTCATCTCGTTTTCAAAATAATTGGTGTACCAGCTTGTTACATGTTCATATTGGTTTTGATCGAAATGTGTGTCATTACCTTTTTGAAATGCGTTTTCAAAGTGTCTTGCGAAAAGCTCAGTCTTTACCGAATCAGTTATAAAAATTTGTCCATTGTCTTCTAGCTGTGACATAAGGGGTTTTGTTTTATATCTGCTGAGTTTTTTAACTTGGTGCCAATAGTTCTTCCCCTGTTGTCTATTTATATTGTTGCAGGTTTCTGTCCATTTATTTTTTTTATACTGTTGGATCAATTTTTGTATGTTTTTGTTGTACGAGTTTAAATTTCTTTTAAAGGTGGCATTTTGGTTTTGTCTGTACTCTCCAATGGCGAATCCACTAAACTTGTTTTTCCTTATTTTTTTTTTTTTAAACTTGGCAACATAGCTTTATTGTTTGACAGGTGACAGATGAGGTGCTCAACATATTAAGCCAAAAGAGTCGTCGTATGAATATTATAGTTGCCATTTTCTAACTTGTTACGTTTAATAATAATTATAATATTAATAAACAATATCTGATACTAGATGCTAGCTTTTTATATTTATAATTTTTAACATCGTTTCTTTTATTAGATAATAACAAACAACAATATTAACTAATACAGTAACATACGTATTACATATGTACCAACAGTCACAAACAAAATTATTTTAACTTATTGGTACTATGAATATTCAAACAATGTTTGCAATTACGTTAAAAAATGGTACATTTTTATCGACGAAACCTATTTTTGAAGAATATATTTCTGCAACTCGAATTTCTAACTTTACATTTTGAGAGTGTTTGACCTTGAAATATACAAAATTTTCGCCTGCGGCGCAATTTTTTTCCCTGTACCCCTATACATCATCATTCTCTACAACTGCGCCACCAACTTCAGCTCCCCCCAGACCAAATTTCTGGATTCGCCACTGGTACTCTCTGTACATTTTCCTTTTATTTTTTATGAGCCTTATTATAAATGGTGGTAATTCATGTATGTAGTGCTTTATTTTAAGTTTCGGGGAATGTTGGGCCACACACTCTGTGAGCTTATCATTAAATTCACTAATTATTTCTTCATTGATGGGGCCATGTTGGTTATTAATGTACTTTTTCATTTCTGTATTTACTTTTTCCATGTCACATTTATTGTAATTTATTTGGGACTCTGCATCCAGTTGAATGTTTGGCATATTCAATTTCAATATTATCTGAATGGCTAGATGGTCGGAGCCTATATCAGGGTGGGTTTCGATCCGTTTTATGTTTTTCTCCAAATTCTGTGTATATAGAATTAAATCGGGTGTACTGTCTGGATTGTTTTCCATAATGAATGTGGGTGGTGTTAGGGCTTTTTTGAATGTTGAGATGTCTGTGAAGGTTTTTATTAGCTTCTCTCTCCTTTTATTGACGTTAAAATCTCCTATTATCAGTGCATATTTACATAATGCCGCTTTGTTGAATATTGTGTCCTCAATATTGTTAGATGAGTGGTGTATGTACACCAAGAATACATGTATCTTGTCATCCTGGAATGGTATGGAGAAGTGTATCACTTCATTTAAGGGATTGTTAATTCTAGGTGCGTTTTCTTTCGTCATTCTTAGCGTAGGACATAACTGCACCAGACTTCCCCCACGGGCATTGTTTATTATGCTCCCATCTCTTTGAATTATATCCCAGTTTCGGTAGCCTGTGTTACTGTCTTTTTTGGTTTTTGATTCAATTGTGCTTTTTATTTATACTGTATTTTATGTATTTTTTATTTCAAAAATTGACGAGTGTGTATAATGTAATTATCTCACATAAAAATAAATCTATCTGTCTATCTATCTATTATTACCTTAAAAAAGGCTTGATTTTCGATAATAAACAAAAGGCATAACATTTTTATTTTTTAAACTGCGTTCTTGCAAATAAAATTTGGTTAAAACACGCACATTTAAAAAAAAAATCGGTAAAGGTATTTACACAGAACTTCCTTCTTTATTTGTGCATGGCGGTCACTCTAAAAAATTAATAATTACGAGATGGCATTGAAAATAATAATCGGAATATAGTTGTCACTATTATTACAAAGAAAGCCTGATAAGTTTTGGTCAAAAAGATATACAGAGTGCTCATCCAACAACAAAAGTTCAATACTAAATGACAGGTTCCAAATATGGAAGGCTTGCGCAAATACCTTTACATATGTTCACCATGACTGAATTATTTCTTGGGATTACCACCCTGTACATTTTTCAATAAAAGTATAATAGGTGCATATGCCAAATATTATTGCCATCTGTCACATTTTCAATTCCACATTCACCTAGTGGAGTGGAAGTATAGTGGTGGTTAAAAAATTTCATTTTTTCAAAAATGTAGGTAAAAAAATTTTCAATTTTTTTTTCTTCTGAAATCGATTTAGAATGTCATGAAATGTAAATTTTAAATTTGAGCAAAATTTCAATTTTTCTGCTATTCTATAGTAGTGGTAAAAGAATATTGCGAATAATTTTTTTTAAATAGGTTTAGAATTCCATCTATTTTAGTGATACAAAATTTTTCAAAAATGTTGGTGAAAATTTCTTTTTCTGAAATAGGTTTAGAATGTCATGAAACGTGAAAATTTGAAATTTGAGCAAACAAATTTTTTTCAGTCTATACTATAGTCTGTTTTTAAACCAGAAGGAGCATTTTAAATTTAACGCGCTAAATTACACATCTGTGATTGGACAGGCCCTCGCCAGTTTTACACAAGGAAATGGTCGTAAATTTTGACATATTATAAAAATGTTATTTTCAAGTCATAAATTATTTGGTTATAATTTCTATTTTATCGTTTGCACATTATATCAGTTTTTAATCCCTTCTGTATAAACCTGAAGGTAAAAGTTACTAATTACTTGGCCCCTTTATATTGTGTAAATGGTATGAATCAACACCACCTAAATTTAGGTGGTGTTGTATGAATGCTATGTAAAATATGCATTATATAATATAATAAAATACACACAAAAACACTGTAGTCGTGTATTGTTGGTTGTCGAAAACACCAAAAAGGTTTTAGGGTATTTTCTAGTTACTTTTATGGTGTGAATGGAACTTTCATGTTTACTCTTCCTGGTTTAAAAACAGACTATAGTGGTAAATTTTTTTCCAAAATGGTAAAGAAATGTAGCAATTTCTTTTTTCCGAAATAGGTTTGCAATGTCATGAAACGTGGAAATTTTAAATTTGAGCAAAAAAAAATTTTCATCTATTCTATAGTAGTGATAAATAAAAAAAATTTCAAAACATTTTAAACATTTTTGAAAAACATTTTTAAATATGTTTGAATAGGTTTAGAATGCCATGGAAATGTGGAAATATTAAATGTGAACAGAGAAAAAAAATCCATCTATTTTAGTGGTACCTAAAATTATTTCAAAAATGGTAAAAAAAAATTCTAAAAATTTTCTAAAAATTTATTTTTAAATAGGTCTAGAACGTTATGAAACGAGGAAATTTTTAATTTGAACAAAGAAAAAAAAATGTTTCCATCTATTTTAATGGTGAAAAATTTTTCAAAAATGTTGGTAAAAAATTTTTTTTAAAAATATATATTTTTTGAGGTAGGTTTAGAATGCCATGAAACGTAGAAATTTTAAATTTGAACAAAGAAAAAAAATTTTTTCATCTATTTTAGTAGTAGGTACTTAAAATTTTTTTCAAAAATGTTGGTGAAACAAATTTTCAAATTTTTTTTTTCAGCAATAGGTTTAGCGTGTCATGCAACGTGGAAATTTTAAATTCGACCAAAAAAATTTTTTTTTCATTATTTATAATGAAAATAATAATTACAAAGACAGTGCGCCCTTTTGTGACGTCACTATATACAACTTCGAACTCGGAGATCTACCGAGGCACCGCGACCGTTAAGACCCGTTCAGTAGGAATGGCAAAAAAATCTAAAATATTGATATATGAATCATTTGATACATCACAAGACTCAGATCAATATATTCGATATATCAACAAAAAATTACCGATATTTCTCTGTGTCCAATATATTTTGTAGATTTACGTTTAATATATGTAAAAAATTAATGAATATTGCTTATTAGACCAAGCAAATGGGTAGGTTAAGTCGCAAAATATGTCCGGAGGGAGATCTCTACGGGAAAAGTTGTATTGAGCCGAGATGTAAAAAAAAAGCCTAATACACTACTAGCCCCACCCTTTCCTTAAGGGCAGAAAAAGGATGAAATAGTTTATTTTTGCGTATAAATAAGTAAGAAAACGAAAACGATGGTAGATATGGAAAAAGGTTTCAGATAAAAATTGTAGAGCTTAAAATTCTGCTTAAAAAAGACCATATGCATTAATACCGTATTTCTGATGGTTTGGCTGTAAAACCTGTATGACGCTTAGGGGCTGAATGGAATATTAAAAAAAATCGTAAAAAATCGAAAACTTGATATTTTTAATTATTTTCTTTTTGAATCTCCTTAGAAAAATCCTCAACTTTCTTTCCAGAGATAAGGTATCCTTGTCTACTTGTTTATATAAAAGTTATAAACATCTGAATTTTTAAATTCACGATTAATCAGGGTTGAACGTAGCGAAAAATATTTTTTTAAGCAACACTGTCTTCTTCGTGAAATTTCCTTACAAAAAGTCCTTTACAGTTTTTTTTATCTCACATACCAACGTTGATATCTAAATAAAATTACTATAATTCCTACAATTTTTATTTCACTCGACGCCACTGGAATATAGTCTAAGAGCTATTGGCCTCGACAACATACCCATTTTCACAAGGCTGGAAATATGCCAAGATGTTAGTTTACGGCTTCCCAAAGAAGGAATGGCCGGTGTGGCGAGAGGATGTCGACGGGGTGAGCAGTGAGCACTCTTGCATTTTTTGAAATTGGTTGCCGTTTAAGTTGATGTTTATTTTTTACTTCTACAAAGTTTACATTTTCAGATATCACATAGGAAGCCAGCGTGCAATCACCCAACATATTTATAAAAGCTAGAGACATTATTAATCCTGTTCCTTAGAGCTTGGCAGACAAAATAGTGATAAGAGAAATTTCTTTGGTGGTGGGAACTTCACTAGATGACTGTTGAAAGTCTACATGCTTTTCGTGGTTGGTGGAAGTTTTTGTATGGAGCTGATATTTTTTATCGATTACTTGTGTCACAATGAGTACAAAAATATGATTGACATGCATATCGGTTGGTGGGTTTCCAGAAGCAGAAACTGTTAACCTGCGAGATATTTCACTGTGGATGGCAGATTTTTTCTGTATCGATTAATTACCATTCGGTAATTACGAAAATACGATTAGCATACATATCGGTTAGTGCCTATCTAGAGGCAAAAACTGTTCATCTGCATGACAGATTTGTAACAAGCTGTTTTTTTTTATTAATTCATTTATATTCTACAAGTAGAAAAATAATGGTGTCGAATATAGTGATATACGACTCTGAAGTGGTGAACAAATTCATTAACTTAGACATGGATTATTTCTATTTTTTTATAGTTTTTAAACGTCAATCGCATAAATGCGATGAATATAGGATAATAAATATCCGTCAAAAAGTTCATCATAAATTTTAAAAAGTTCAAAACAAATTTAAAAAGTACACCTGTACAGGATTCGAACCGAGAAATCCGCTATGAAAGTCGTCGCTTAACGCGATTTGCTACGGCCGGGATAGATTTGAAATTTCAAACAGTCTCGTTGGAGAATGCAAAACATGAAATTTTTAAATTATAACTAAGTAAATGCACCAGCAGGAAGGCTCCCGAATGTCGATATCGATACAGGTTAGGTGATGTCTTGAAAATGAGATAATGCAAGATAAGAACTGTTAAGTGACCTGGATATCTATTCAGAAATAGGCTTGTGAAAAAACGCTATTAGTTTTTTCATCCAAAATTTATTGAAAAATATATTTTTTAACTATAAAAATTCACATTGAAAGCACGAACAGGATGTAATTCATACTTTAATTATATAAACGGAAATGTTTTGAATGAGAAAAGTTGAACTTTACAAAAAAATCTTACAATGTCGAATATGTTTTAAATTACAATAATTGATTATATATTTAGAGATCATTTTAGAAGCAAATGTATAACAGTATTTTGGAATGAGGAAGAATTCTATAAAATAGAATTCCACAAAGTTTATTACCTGGAGACCTCAAATGGTGAACTTAAAGCAGATCTCATAATCTTGAAAAAAATGTTTTTTTTCTGCCTTCGTTTAGGCACCACTATTTTTGTCTGCCAATACAGTTACATTACTAAAACAACTGTGCATACATTTTAAACAAATTTTGAGCTGAGTTAAAGGGTTGAAGGGTATTCATTCGGTCCAAAAATATTTATTTCATGGCCCCGGGCCCAAAATCAAACCACTACATTATTTATTTATAATAAATAATGTTAGTTTATTGAACTCCATAACTGGAACATTTCCATCTATTTTAAAGATAGCCAAAGTTTTTTCTCTACACAAAAAATTGGATAACACATTACCTGAGAATCACAGGCCCGTGGCTTTTGTCAACTATTTCTAAAATAGTAGAACGTGTTATTTTTAACAGAATTGTACATTTTTCAGCAAAAAATTAAATATTGTCAAAATGCTCAATATGGTCTTCATAAAAAAAATTCAACAGAGGACTGTTTAAGCGCCTCCGTCGGAATGCTTCCGTTTTGGAGTAGCGTGATGCCCATAATATTTTGTATTAGTGAAAGAAAGTGTTTCTGATTAAAATGAAGTATTCTTAAAATCTGTAATTATACATTGCAAAAGGTTTAAGAAAAGTTCAAATATTATTTTCATTTTACGTTCCTTCGCATTAAAAAAAAATTAAATATTCAACCAAGGATCTTCAAAAATTTGACATATTTACATATATCACTTTAAAATTTTGGCAGTAGATGGTATACAAAACTATAGAGTTTTTTTTTTAAGTTAACTCGCTCTATGGTTCTTCATATTGAGAAAAAATTTAATATTCAAAAAAATTCATTCAATATCTGAAACCATAAAAATATAAACGAAGATTTGATTTCGGTATGAAGTACCGTACTACGAGTTGATTCTTTAACGCAAAATCTTTATAATTGTGTGTACTATCGAGTTCAAAAATTTGAAAGTGATAACATGTCCATTTTGAAAAATCCTAGTTGTCTTTTAGTGTTTCAGTTTATGAATTTATTTTATTGAGTATTTGATATTCTTTATACGAAGAAACGTAACGCAAGTTGACTTTTTAGGGACAACTCTAGATAGTTTTGTATAAACTATCGACAGAAAGGCGGAGCTTACTGCTAGCGGTCGCGGCGGTCTAGTCAATAATTCATGCTTATCGCAAATGTCAAAAAGAGCCGTTTTTGATTCACTCGTGCCGAACTGAATTTCTGATTTCGCTGACGCAATTTATGATGCCGACAAAACGTCAATCACCAATCATATTTTTTCCATAGAGGCATTATACGAACTCCACTCGACGTATCTTTTTAGATATTAAGGTTTGAAAATGTGATGTTTGTGAGTTTTTACCTTTTCCGCCGAGGTTATATTTAATATATTGTGTGCCATTAATTCGAAAACGGATCATTTTGTTTCAAATGTAGATCTCGATGCCAGCTTTCCGATGACATTAAACATTTATTTTTAAAGTCATATTGGCCACTTTCTTGAAATTTATATATAAACCAAATAACAACAAATTGATTTTTTGGGCCATTTTGAACTTGAGATATTTTACTTTTAGTATTTTGGCCAATTATTGTTAATTAACAAATGGCTAATATTCGAACTGTATCATTTTGAAACATATTTATACTTCATATGAAACGTCCAAAAACATTTTAAACTTATAAAAACTGTTTTTCGAACATTTACATTTCATTGCTGTTAGCCTGAATAGCTTTTTTCAAATTTATATATCGAGATTACCTCTTGTTTTGTTGCACTGTGCTCAATTGTTTCCGGCTTACTTAAGTTAGTAGTTAGTAGTTAACGAATGTATTTAGGGGAATTTAATATTCTGCTAACTTATCTTTATAAAATTATAACCTTATTTTTCTTGGCTAATGTCAAATATTTGTTCTGTTCAGAGACAACTCTGTTTTAGCCCGGGAGGCAGCAACAGATTTTTCGCGTTAATATCAATAAAGCTAGATTTTTTTTTCCAAAGAGAGTTTAGATAGTATCTATAATGAAAGTGCAATTCTACCAAACTATTAATGGCGCATAAAAGAGTAACGAATTAAACAACATGTTGCAAAAAAATAAATGGACGAAAATATCGTTTTTCGAATTGTCAAAAAATGACAAATCGCCTTCGCTTCTGCCGGTCCCAATTTTCGATTTTCACCTCGCGATTCATGTTGTACGGTCATTGCCGACCTTCTCCTCGTCATCGAGTCATAGAACGGGTATCCAATATCACCGTATTTGTTCAGTTCTTACCACGGTAGTCTGTGGTTCTTACGTTTGAAAAATTGACTTGCGGTCGTGCTAATCGGTGACTATTTTTAAGTGGTTTCCCGAGTTCGAATCCCGCCCGGGGATGCTTTTTTTTTTTCGTTTTCAATTTTTTGGCGGATATTTTTGATTCTATAATTGCCATTCGCTCCGTTCTATTGCATTTCTCGGAGAAGTTTTGCATTTTTCGCTGCGAAATATTAATCTGCATTATTTCGATTAAGAATCACATTCTACCCCCGCTATTGGGTGGTTAAATCTTTGGTAGACGTTGCAAAAACGGCAATACGTAGTCAAATCATGCCAATTATATTCCTCATTAGTATTAATGAACAGACAGTATTTGTATAGATCTGTTAATAAGCTTTCATTACATGTTTCGGTAAGGAAATTTCTGATCTTTAATTGAAATAGTACAAATTAATATTCCGCGGCGGAAAATGCAAATCTTTTCCGAGAAATGCAATAGAACGGAGCGAATAGCAATTATAGAATCAAAAATATCCGCCAAAAAATTGAAAACGAAAAAAAAACAGTATCCCCGGGCGGGATTCGAACTCGGGAAACCACTTAAAAATAGTCGCCGATTAGCAAGAACGCAAGTCAATTTTTCAAACGTCAGAACTCAATAAATACGGCGATCGGAGACCCGTTCTATGTCTCTATGGCGAGGAGAAGGTCGACAATGACCGTACAACGTGAGTCGCGAGGTGAAAATCGAAAATTGAGGCAGGCAGGAGCGAAGGCGAATCGTCATTTTTTGACAATTCGTGACAATTCGAAAAACGAAATTTACGTTCATCTATTTGTTTACAACATGTTTAATTTTTTACTCATTTATGCACCACTAAGAGTTTGGTAGAATTGAACCTTCATTATAGATACTATCTAAACTCTCTTTGGAAAAAAATTAGCTTTATAGAAATGATTTCACGAAAACGGTCGCTGCCTACCAGGATATTTCTATGTGTATGTGTGTGTATATTTATTGCTATTTATCTTTTTACAAGATGCTAAAAGTTAACTATCTCGAGTTCATATAGATGAAAATTAACTTTATTTTAAATCAAAGTTCTCGCAATTCTCTTTCTTTTCTGATAAAAAAAAATTCAAAGTGTCCTAAAAAATTTGTTGTTTCCAACAAAAGGTATATTTTCTGAAAGTTTGAAGCCGATCGTAATTCTTACCGTCCCTGGGCGTTAAAATGAAAAAATGGCTTTTTAGCCAGTTTATTTAATTTTGCATGATATATACACACTTAAATGACCCAAAACTAACGCAGATTTCTTGAAATTTTAATTGCCAAGATTTTGATTTTTTGTTTGTCCCGATCGGACCTCTAGAACCGGAGATATTCACCTCTTTACCTAAATAAACGCTGTTCGAAAAACAAAATTGTTTATAAAAAAAACGCAATAGGCTTTGAAAGTCCAAAACTCAGATATATACTCCTGGTGATACCCCAGAAGGTATGATATAATTTTGGTGTTACAAAACTATACACATCAATGTCCTTTTTCGCTCCACTATGTGACTATTGGATTATTATATTTTCAAATAAAAAATGAATGTATGTAGGAATGGTTTTAAGTTATTAACGTTTATCTTATCCCTAATTTCACGAATTTTAGAACAAAAAATACTCTTTTTCATTCTCTTAAAATTAAGAGGGTTAATATAATTTGTAAGGTAAATTACTTTGAAGCATCGTAAAGGACATATTTCAAGCTTTAAAAATCGCCTACAGAAATCGAATAACGTAATTGAAACCAGAGTAATGGATGGTTGAAGTTAGTTATACATATCAAATTTTATCATTTTCTCAAAATTTTGAAATTTTGGAAGTGTACATCTTCAAAAATAAATTTTTTGAATTTTTTTCACTCACCGGATCTTTTTATATATTACCTCAAGAGCAATATGAGACAGTTCTAGGTTCTTATCTTAAACAATGTAAAAATGGTTGACCTTCTAAGTACAGAGTTCATCGGAAATCTCTTTATGTTCCGATTTCATATATGTACTATTCCTACATACATTCATTTTTTTAATTATAAGTATAATATGTTTCTTCTTTCAATTAGATCTTGTTGAGCTCAATTAGTTCAAAAGTTACAAGTTTGGTGTAGCGCGCCCAAGACACCGCTCGCTTCGCGCGCCTACGCATCGCCACGTTCCATTTTCGTGCGATCTGAAGCCTACATTTTTCATTGTAAAAAATAACTTCTTATACATTTTTATGTAAGATTTCCCGTACTTTCGAACGGCGCTATTAGTTTTTATAAGAAAAACATATTTCAAGAGAAATTTGACAATAACTGATATTTGGCAACTATTTTGTTCAATAACAAATGACGCTCAAGGACTATTATTGGTAACTTTTGGTATGTTGTTCCCGACATGTCAGAGATGTATTTTCAAAAGTTACCGCTTCCCGGAATTATTAAGTAATGCTTTCAGCCTCATTGACTCCACTAGGTATGATATGTCAATATGTTGAGTTTTTGAAAAATCCTGGTTTCATTTTTGATTGTTTGAGATATTGAATTTATTTTATTACACATTTAATTTTTTTTCAGTGTGAGAAAACGTAAAATGAAAATAATGTATGAACTTTTCTTACCTTTTTCAATGTATAATTGTAGATTTCAAAAATACTTCATTAATCGAAAACACTTTGTCACTAATACAAAATATTATCACAAAGAAACATTTATAGAAGTGAACTATAGGTAACATAATATTCGAGCAAGAGATTTGGGTCGAAAATTAAAAAAAAAGCAAAAAATATTTTTGGCGCTACATAGGATTTGAACTCTTGACCTCTAGTGTGCTAACTATTTCTGTTGCCGCTACTCTATTTGAGGTCTGTAACTCAAAAGTGTGTAGAAGTGAATAAATAAATATCGGGGCAGACCTAACCTAACATTTTAACATATTTCCAGCATTGGGACAATGGGTTGCCGAGGCCAGTAGCTCTTAGACTATATTCCAGTGGCGTCGAGTGAAATAAAAATTGTAGGAATTATAGTAATTTTATTTAGATATCAACGTTGGTATGTGAGATAAAAAAAAATGTAAAGGACTTTTTGTAAGGAAATTTCACGAAGAAGACAGTGTTGCCTAAAAAAATATTTTTCGCTACGTTCAACCCTGATTAATCGTGAATTTAAAAATTCAGATGTTTATAACTTTTATATAAACAAGTAGACAAGGATACCTTATCTCTGGAAAGAAAGTTGGGGATTTTTCTAAGGAGATTCAAAAAGAAAATAATTAAAAATATCAACTTTTCGATTTTTTACGATTTTTTTTAACATTCCATTCAGCCCCTAAGCGTCATACAGGTTTTACAGCCAAACCATCAGAAATACGGTATAAATGCATATGGCCTTTTTTAAGCAGAATTTTAAGCTCTACAATTTTTATCTGAAACCTTTTTCCATATCTACCATCGTTTTCGTTTTCTTACTTATTTATACGCAAAAATAAACTATTTTAGTAGTGTATTAGGCTTTTTTTTTACATCTCAGCTCAATACAACTTTTCCCGTAGAGATCTCCCTCCGGACACATTTTGCGACTTAACCTACCCATTTGATTGGTCTATATTATAATAATAATAATATTTATTGGTGCTAAAACAAGAAATGTTATACACAAGTCAAATACATTGATAGAACACAGTAAGAAACAAATTGTCAAAATAAAATGTATACATTCAATAAATTATCTATTGATATTAAAAGCACATTAAAACACCTTAAGCACAAGATAAAATTTTAAGTTTCAGTAATTACTGACACATCACAGTCTAAAAATTCATTGATGGTGTAAAAAGCTTGGTTTATTAAAAAAATTTTAATAAGTCGTTTAAAATTATTGACCGGTAGTACTCTGATCCAGAGAGGCAATTTATTAAAAAATTTAGGTCCATAGTAATTGAGGCCATTTCTGCTAGATCTTAATCTTAAGTAGTTGGGTCTTATGTTATCTCCATTTCGGTTATCGTGATTATGTACAGATTTCTGGAATGTGTACTCTTGCAGATTATTTTTAATATATAACAGACATACATAGATATATAAACTAGTGAAAGTTAGTATTTGCAGATTAATAAATTCTTAAAGATATAACTTAAGATATAACTTCGGAAAGCGGGGGGTGGCATTCCTTAACAGTGCAATATTTATCGGGTAATATAGTTGACCCTTTTCGATATATTTAGAAAAATATCGATATTTCACCCGATATATTGCAACAAAACGATATGAATATATTCATGTTTTAGGATTTATATATCGATATTTATTTTATATCGATATATCATTGCCATCCCTACCGTTCAGTAGAAAGTAAATATGTGGAGTTGAAGGTCGTTTTAAGTGTCTATGCGAAAGAAAAATGGCTATTTTCGTAAAAATAGAAAATCATCCGTGCTTTAAAAATTAATAACTAAATAAATACTTGGAGTGAAAGGACTTGCGACGTCTCAATGGATAGAGGAAGATTGGAGCTTTATCCTGATCCTAATCCCAAGTTGTACGTGCCAAATCAAAAATTCGGTTCGACGTGAGCGAGAGAGAAGTGGCTTTTTGAGACCTTTCAAATTTATCCTGAAAGGTCGAAAAACATGGAATTTTCAAACACTCATAACTAAATAAATACATGGAGTGGAAGCTCGTTCTATGTCTCTACGGAAAGGGAAAAATCGGCGATAAGTGAGCATCGTAAATTGCAGGGTCAAAATTATAATTTTTTGACAATTTGCCAAATTGTACTCCTCTACAATCCCTCCAATGCCTGTTCCTAAAAATGAGAGACAAGAGAGATAGCCGAGTTTTGCAAGTTAATTGTGGAAAAAGCATTAGAAATACCTCCTCCGAGTTCATCCTAATACAATCTCAATTAACCCCCGAATCGAACGGCGCCGGCCCCATCCCAAAAAACCGACATATTTAATAAAAACTGCAAAGATGTACAATTTTGAACATTCTTTTGTTTAAACAAAAGCTTTCCACCACATGGATTTAATCCAAGACATTTTACTACACTTTTTGTAAGTATGGTATAAAGCTTTATTGGAAATTCCAATTGGCTAACGACCAAGGTCTTCCAGCCTAAGTACAATATATTATTTTACAATCATGTTGATTTTTATAACAAATATAACTTATGTTTATAGTCTTACAAAAAAAGAAAAAAATTACATATGTATAAATAGATGATTATGTGTATTAACAAATTAAATTAATAATATTAGTCACTACGTAGCAATATAAGGGGTTCGTAGATTGATTGTGTAGGGAATATTCTTTTAGGATGTTGGGATTGGTTTGGTGAATTAAAGGAGTTATAATTTCGATGTGAAGTGAATTATTGGCAAATTTTTGTGATAGTTTCAATATGGGATTTTTGATATAGAAGGTTGTTAGGGATTATGCAAGGGGTTGTTGGGGTGTCTAATCTTCGTAATTTTCCTCAGACTGCTTCTCTCTCCTACTTCGATGTTGTTTAAAGCTGGCTTCCGACAATTTCCAAATCATATAAAACCATACTCTAATATTGGTTGACAAACCATTTTATAAATTTTGCAAGCTGTTCGTGTATCTATTCCTTCATTTTTATAAGTTAGCGATCGAAAGTGTTTGGTTCTTGCTATGGTACTTTGGTTGCAAAGTCTGGTGTGCAATTTAAAATTTAATTTGCTATCAATATTGACTCCCTAAGTATTTGCATGGTAATGAAGGATGGAGTGTTTGCTGATGTAGGTTGATCAATAGAAAATCATTGGAAATTTTATGGTTAAATATAATCAGGTGAGATTTATTTGGATTTGGTATAGTTCGCCATTTCTTCATCCAGAATATTGTGTTGTCTGAGGGGTGTTGCAGGTTTTCAACGGTTTCACTCAAGTTTTTTCCATGGGACACAAGACAATTGTCGTCAGCGAATTGCAGGATATATGCTATGTGGTCAATATTCTGTGGATGTTCCAGATTGTAATTATATATGTCGTAGCAGAAAATATTGTAGAGTAATGGAGAGAGAGGAGACCCTTGTGGTAAACCTTGTTCGGAAGTAAACATTTGGAACATTTTGTTTTTAACTTGGAGAACTATTTGACAGGTAGTGTTTTAAAATTTATATTATATAGTCCGGACACTGGATTTGATGTAATTTGTATGAAAGTCCGTGATGTCAAACACTGTGGAAAGCTTTTTTGATACGTTTTGTAATGTTTACAAGTTTCAGCAAAAATTGCTATAGTATGATATAGTATATTTCATTAGGAGTCTGGAAATCAGGATTTTTCTGTGCACGTGTGACAAATTCTCATGTGAGGTGAAGCCGAACATGGGAAGTCATGCAAGCACGGAAAAATCTATTTCTGGAAGTATAATGAAGGATATTTTTTATTATACTTCTTTGAAAATGATAACATAAAAACAAAATGTAACAAAAAAAGACATACCAAAGAACCTTGGCACATTTTTATTTTCATAAGTTATAGGAATAAAAAAACATGTGACTGCTAGAGAAAGAATATTTAAAATTAAATAACTAACTAACTATTAATAATAACAGCTCCAATTGATAATGTTTTTAGTTTGAATTGTTGTTATTAATGGTTAGGTTTATTGTGCAATTGGTATTATTGCACGGGTTAAGTCCTTATGGAGTTTCATTTTGTGAAACTGCCATTATTGAAGCAGACTCTTCGCAAATGTTTTGATTTTCTTGAACGAATTATACACTTGTTGCATTTTGCGAGTGAGAAGGGTTAAACAGTTTTCGTATGACCTCAATTTTTCTTTGTATGCATTCTTCTATATATCCTTCTGCTACATTGGAAGAACTCCATCCTCCGTGCCTTTTCAGAGTGAGTAAATCACCGCCTCTTTCCACCAACATGCTTGCCGAAGAACGCCTTAGTCCATGCCCGATATATTCTCTGGGATTTTCTAGTTTTAGGTATTCTGCAATAATTTTCGAAACACCACTGATGGTATGGCATCCAACATGTTGAGCGTAACACCTATCGTTTCGATATGCAACAAATAATCTTCTGCTGTTCATATTTTTAGGTCGTAGAGCTGCATATTTATGATAAAGTGTGCAGGGCTCAAATGTACATCCTTCATTGGTAGTGGTGAAATATCTTGATGTATGAGTTTTTTCATCTCGTAAAAATACGACAAGAAAGCGCTCATTATCTACCACATCGACTAATATTAAATCATCTCTTTGACACGCACCAAAGATCTCAAACACTAAAATTTTCATTTGCTAATAGATATTGTTCATCTGGAGCTTCACATACATATTTGGCTACTTGTTCAGCTGTTAAAACTCTGAACTTTTTCAGTATATATCATACCGCTTGACGCTTCAAGAAAGCAATAGTTTTTGGATATTTGCTGATATCAGCATTTGCTTTTATGACCAAACAACTTTTTGGCATTGAGAATCAACTCCATAAATTGGAAATTTCATAGACTTTGCTTTTTCGACAATATCGTCACTTACAGCTTTGATTTTGTTCAGATTTCTGAATTCAGTAAAAAGTTGATATTCGTGTTCATATCTTGACCTGAATTTTACTGGTAATAAATTCGCGCCTGCTTGTGCCGCTTGCTCTAAGATGTTATCGGGAATTTTCTTCTGAGTACATTTTATCAACATAAATTTAATTGACAGAAAATAACCAACACTGACCATGCAGTGTTTAGTATATATGATGCATTTTCATGGTTACCCTCAAATTATTTCAAAGGTGATTTGTTTCAAATTAGTCTGTCAGATAAAGTTGACAAAACGTCAAAAAATATTGCAGAAGTTCATCCAAATATTCAAACATTTACCAGTTAAAATACAAAATATGTACATGCTAAATATCAGATAGCATATAAACTTTCTTTAATTTAGTTTACTTTGCTGTATATTTGATATTTTTATTCAGCGCACGGAAAAAATCGGAAATCCGGAAAACTTTTCCCGTGCGCTAGTCCGAAAGAGCCCATCTTACATTATTACTAATACAGATCAAATTAAGGTGTTTTCAAAGAAGTGTAATAAAAATTCCTTTTTATTCAACTGTATTAAGAACTTTACTATCAAATTATTTATTTATTTTTTGTAATGCTGCAATGTACAGGTTACAAATTTAATTTTCAGAAACAAGCGAGAAAGAGTACTGACATGTGCTGCCCAGTTTGTTTTGAAAAATATTCGGATGTACCACTGAAAGCAACACTTTGTGGTCATGTATTCTGCACTGCATGCATCGAAGCCACAGTTAAAGAAACAAGAAGCTGCCCAAAATGTCGGAAGAAACTGACACTAAAAAGTCTCATTCCTATATATCTATAATCATATGTATTTATAATTTTACCGTTTCATTTACTCATAAATTATATTTAAATATAACTCATTAGTCTCTTATGGATTATGTTCATGAAATATAGTTTTAGTGCTTCTAAAATACCTTGAACTAATTGAATTCAACTTCACAAACTATTGTTTATTCAGTTTAGGAATGAAGTACTCCTGAGACCGATTTATGTAAGTTTAAGTGACCGCAAAATCTTTCTCTTCTACGTTATTTCATAATTTTTCAGTACATTCTTTCACTAGACAACAGAGCGCGACGTGATTTGGGCGAGTTGACTATGGTCTGTAGTAATCGGATCGTGTAAGAGGGTTAGAGGCATGGGCGCTTACAAAATATGTCCGTGGAGAGAAATTGCAGAAAATTATTAGTAGTTTAAGTAACATACTCTTTTTTAAGATTAATAGTAGGGGATTCAGAGACCGTTTACTCTCAGTCCTATGCATCTCTTGGACATACTTTTAAAATTAGGTTTATATTATGGAAAATTGTCTGCCGAATTCATTTCCGGAAGGCGATTTGCGTTCATCCCCTATGTTAATTTTACACCTATTTTTTTCGATACACGATATTTAAAATTTTTCGAATAGAACTCGTGCTATCTCGAAAATTATAGGGTTCAAATTTTAGACGGAGGTTAATGATGTACGGAGATTATGATAGAAGCATTGCATTATTATTTTAGTTATTTATTCTCCAATAAAAAATAAAGAACGTGAGCATACTGAAATATTGTAAAAGGTCCAAATTAAATTTCAATAAAAGAATTTTTATAATCGGATTATTCTAGCAAAAGATATCGATTTATTTCGGAGAACTATAGGCGGCGCGGTTTGAATATGAGTTCTTTCAAATCCAACAACGTTCAAAACTGTATATTAAGTAATTGATTTCATGTACTATGTTAAAATATCAAAACCATAATTCAAGACTTACAAGTTGTCAAATTTACTCTTCCAACCATATTCGTGAATGTTAAGTAATTTAGGTGATGGCTCTTTAGCATTTTTTCACACAAATAATGTGTAGGCACTTCGCTTTACATGCTGAATGAAGACATCTTGAGTGGATGGCAATGTCCACAAATCCATTTGGCAGTTTTTAAGTAAATGAAATAAAATAGCTTCAAAATTGGAATGACCGTACAAGCATTTGAAAAAGTAAGAAGCTGCTATTGTAAATTGACACATATCCGCTTGTTGAGGATATCATTTAAAATTGCAGAAGAGTCAACAATTGACAAAGTAGTTGCTGTTCCACCGATAAGCATTCCTGTGGTTATTAAAGTAACAGCATTTCCTAAAATGTAAAGATGCGTCAAACATTTTGTAGCAATATAATTATGTAGACTCTGTTTATTCTTTGGGTTGGACATGAACAACTACCCAGATATATGAATTTTAACCCCAAGCTCAAATTCCGGCGATAATTTAGTTATAAGTCTTTCATTATCTTTTAATCCATTTTCATATCTATCCCCAACTAAGATTATACAGTTGGCATATCTATGACGGTGGATAATATTTCTTATGTACTGAAAATCAAAATCTCCATACGTCTTGCAATTATAGTTTTGATATTTTTGAACACAGTACATAAAATCAGTTAACACGACAGTTTTGAACATTGCCGGATTTGAAGGAAGTGACTCATGTTTAACCTGTGCTGTCTATAGTTTTCCGAAATAAATTGATATCTCTCGCTAGAATAATCCGATTGTAAAAATTATTTCACTGAAATTAAATTTTGACCTTTTAGTACAATACCGCTCCTACAATTAATATAATATTTCTAGAAATAGAAAAAGTATCTTTATGCCACATTTTTCTCTACAATACTTCAACACCCTCTCGTTCTTTATTTTTTATTGAATGATAAATAACCAAGGTGCTAATTCGATGCTGCTATCATAATCGCCATACATTATTTAACCTCCATCTAAAATTTCATCCTTATGGCTTGTACAGTTTTCGAGATGGCATGAGTTATATTCGAAAAATTTTAAATATCGTGTATCGACGAAAAGAGGTGTAAAATTAACATAGGGGATGAACGCAAGCTTATATCGCAAATTTCCCTCCGGAAATGGATTCGGCAGACAATTTTACATAATATAGACCTAATTTAAAAGTATATCCAAAAGCTGCATAGCACTGAAGAAATAAACAGAATTTCGATGACTGGATCCCTGACTATAATGAGATGGCATGCCAAGCTCTTAGTTCAATTTTAACACTGGCTATTTATTCAGTGGGGGAAAACATTTACAGTCTATTCCGGTGAGAGAACCAACTACCCACATTTATATTTTACTGTGTGTATCCTCCTTTTTACAGAAACTATAGTCTTTTTAAGAAACTTAAACGGTGATTTTATAGATCCAGTCTTAGGGGAGCTTTACTCACAAAGCAGTTTTCGATAGGGATGCACCGTGTACCAGGCTCATTTTAAGGCAAACTAGGTTTCACCGAATAACAAAATAGTACTCGACCTGGTACCGGGTAGTAAAGAAATAAAGGTAGTAATTTTTTTAAAACATTTATTTACAAATTTTAAACAAATGTATACGTATACTCAAATAGATTTTCTCATTGTTTTTAATATATATTAATTATATTTTATACTATGGGTGGAGTACGTTACTGGAAAATGATCCAACCACCATTTTGAAGTTTTGAGTAAAATCGGTCTAAAGTCTTGATCCCTTCATTTATCTTTTGTAATTTTCTAATATTTTATTACAGATTTAGGTTAATAGTGCAGTAAAAAAAAAGACCAAATAAACGATGAGATATGCATAGTCTTGTAACAGCAATATTATGATTTCATACCTTCTGGGGTATCGCCAGGAGTACATATCTGATTTTTGAAGTTCCAAAGCCTATTGTGTTTTTTGTTATGAACAATTTTGTTGTTTGAAAAGCGTTTTTTAGGTAAAAAGGTGAATATCTTCGGTTCTAGAGGTCCGATCGGGACAAAGTAAAAACCAAAAACCTTCGCAATAAAAATTCCAACAAATCTGCTTGGTTTTGTATCATTTGAGTACATACATAAAGTACAAAATGGAATAAACTGGATAAAAAGCGGTTTTTTTCATTTTAACGCTCAGGGACGTCTAGAGCTCCGATCGGCTTCACACTTTTAGAAAATATACCTGATGTTAAAAACAAGACGCCCTGAAATCTTGGTACCCAAATATTGAAACTTGTGGACACAAATTAATTTGTTATCTGAAATTGAACTGCCCGTCATTCTGTGCCATTAAGTTCAAAATAGATAATTTTCTTTCAAAATGTAGTTCTGGACGCCAGCTTTCCGATGACATAAAAAAAATATCTTTTAAAGTCATTTTGGCCACTTTCTTGGCACTTACTTATAGACCAAATGACAACAAATAGATTTTCTTGGCCATCTGGAAAACATTTTGCGAGAACTTTAATTTAAAAAAAAAAGGAAAGTTAATTTTTGTCCATCTGAACTCGAGATATTTAACTTTTAGCATTTTGGCCAATTATTAATTAACAAATGCCTATTCTTCGCTAATATTTGAACTGTATTATTTTGAAACATGTACTTCATATGAAAAGCCCAAAAAACATTTTTAACTTATAAAAACTAATTTTCAAGCATTTGCATTTCATTGTTAATTAGCCTGAATAACTTTTTTTTAAATTTATATATCAAGATTGCCTCTTGCTTTGTTGCATATTTAATTGTTTCCGGCTTACTTAAGTTGGTAGCATGGTAGTTAACGTATTTATTTAGGGGAATTTGATATTCTGCTAACTTCTCTTTATAAAATTATAATCTTATTTTTCTTGACTAATGTCAAATTTTAGTTCTGCTTAGAGACAACTCTGTTTTTTTGTGTGTGTATTTACTGATTTTTATTTTTTACCAGGTGCTAAAAGTTAAATGTCTCGAGTTCGGATGGACGAAAAGTCACCTTTTTTTAAAAATGAAAGTTCTCACAATTCTCTTTCTTGCCTGATAACAATTTTTCAGATGTCACCGGAAATCTGGCATCCAGAACTACATTTTGAAAAAAAGGGATCCATTATGGACTCAATGGCACAAAATGGCAGGCAATTCAAATTTCAGATAACAAATTCATTTGTGTCCACAAAGGTCAATATTTGGGCACCAACATTTCAGGATGTTTTGTTTTCAACAAAAGGTATATTTTCTGAAAGTCTGAAGTCAGTCGGAACTCTTGACGTCCCTGGGTGTTAAAATGAGAAAAAAAGCTCTTTAGGCAGTTTATTCCATTTTGTATGTTATGTACGTACTCAAATGACCCAAAACCAACACCGATTTGTTGGAATTTTAATTGCGAAGGTTTTTGGTTTTTAGTTTTATATTCACCTTTTTACTTAAAAAAACGCTTTTCAAAAAACAAAATTATTCATAAAAAAACGCAATAGGCTTTGTAACGTCAAAACTCATATATACTCATGACGATACCCTAGAAGGTATAAAATCATAATATTGCTGTTACAAAGCTATACACATCAATGTCCTTTTTCTACTCCACTATAATTAGGCTTTTATTTAATTGCCCTGTAGTACTCAATGTAAATTTTGACAAACTTTTTTTTTATTGATAATTTTGGCTTTTGGTTTCTTTTGATTTTACAAGAAAAATTAATATGGATCTTGTAAGCCTCTCTAAGGCATTTGTGTTTTTTTTTTAATAAATAATTATTAAAACATGGATATTTGTAAACATTATTATTTATTAAGCAACCTAAAACTTCTAAACAATAAATATGTAAATAGATATACAGGGTGTGTCATTTAAAACTCTCCAGACTTGTAACTTTCTTATTTTTTAGGCGACAATCATGTTAGGCACATCAAATTGTAGTTATTTTTAAGGCCTTTAAACATGCATACAGAGTGATTGGAAAAATTTTTTTAAAAAAAATGTTCTATGATATTAAAATTTGTGATATTGTCAAGCAATAATTTACCCGTTCGCTGTTTTTTATGTTGGTTTTGTTCTTTTTGAATTTTGAGCCACTAAATATTTATTTTATCGACATATCATTCAAGTCGTTAAGTACTTGGTTACGTACATACACTACTTGTTTATCCTTTTTGTGTTGCTTTTTGGATTTTGGATGAAGTTTTTCTCTTTCTCTTAAAAAGGGTGGTTTTTTGAAAAATATATACATATATATGAATTTTAGCGCTTTTTCACCTTTTCCTCTATTTTGAGGAAAACTATGCATTCTGGTGAAAAATGTCAGGAGAACAAAGTAGAGCATAAAATTTCTTACAAATTTTGTCTCTACATTTTTGTTCGCATAGTTTCGCCACGAAAGTAATATATAAAGAGACTTGCGCCTTTTTTAGATTTTCAGCTAAAATTATGCATTTTGGTGAATATGTGAATATATGGTGAAGGGAATGTTAATATATTTAAACCGATGAACTTTTGTTTAATATCTTCTCTATATCCCAGATTTGAAATGATTCTAATAGCTTTTCTTTGTATAGAAAATATTCTACTAGCTTGAGGTGCATGCCCCCAGTTTAACAGTCCATATGCTATATGAGATGCAGTTGATGAGTAATACACAATAGTAAAATATTCATTGGCACAACATTTCTCAAATTTCTTAGGATGAAAATATTTTTACTCAGTTTATTTGCAAGGAAATCCACATGGTGACACCAATTTAACTTTGGGTCAAGACAAAGTTCAAGAAACTTGATTTTTTCTCGATTTTCATAGTTCACTATAAGTATATGAGTAAAAATCATATTTATTGTTTTATTTTGATTTAGGGACAATTTGTTGCAGGAAAATAATTTTGCCGCATTTGATCGTGTATCCTCCATGTGCTGCTGAAGTGAATTTAATGATTCATCCGATCTTAACAACGTGGTGTCATCTGTAAATAATACGAGGTTTGCCTCCAGTATGGCTTGCTTAAGGTCATTTACATAATTCAGGAATAAAGTGGGTCCCAATACCGACCCCTGAGGTACCCCACTTTTCACATCCTTGAGGTCGGAGTTTATATTATTTGCACTTGTATATTGCTTACGATTTGATAAGTAGGATTTAATTAGCTCGCAACTTACTAATTCAACATTGAGATACTTTAACTTTTCTAGCAGCACATGGTGTGAAACACAGTCAAAAGCCTTCTGCAAATCACCAAAGGTAACTCCGTCATACTCTTTCTTTTCTTGTACATATTTCTCGAAAGCCACTCTTTTTTAGAACTGCTAGGGGTGAAAATAATTTTTTAGACAACCCACATGCTTCACTTTCTACAGGTCTCATAGCTGTGGGAAAATTTCTTTAATTTTTCCTAATTTGAAGGGACTAACAAGTGAATGCAGAAAAAGAATCTTTATAACAATCAGCAATAAAAAAGTATAGCATACCATTTGAAAAAAAAAGTTGACTATCGTTACTTTGACATTGATTTGAGAGACGATTTACGATTTAAGGATCACTTGATAGAGTGATTTACTAAAATATATGATTTGTTGTAGTTTTTTGTTGAAATAAAAAAGATACAAGGGCGCTAATATCAAACTGGATCACCCGGTATACATATTAAATAAAAATAACATACCCCTTTTGGAAAGTCATTAATCTGGATGATTGTTTTTGTTTGAGGCACCCTGCATATTCATTACATACTGTTGTTATGTTATAAGTAGACAGAAATTTAAAGGTGCATAATTTTGGTAGTCAAAAAGTGTGTTTCGTAGGATAATATATAATTATAACTGCACATGACATGTAACTTTTATTTTAATGAGACTGAAGTTTTAATTTATATTTTTGTTAGTATATTTTGTACAAATAAATGTGTTGATTTGTTTATTATTTGTTCACCTTAATCCGTCCATGTGTAAACAATTTATTGTAGTGATGTCCCTATTACAAAGATTAGAATTACGTTGCATCAGGATCCACCACCACATGATCGTTTTAAGGAAGGCTTTGGTCTTTTAAATCATTTGCTACAAAGAAATATACTCCGCACAGTTTGGCTTAACAAGGACGTTCGCCAATAAGAAAATCACATTTCCGAGTGCAAGGGATTATACAGGGTGAGTCAAATTGGATGCTCACCATTGGGATCTCGGAAACCGCAAGAGATAGAGGGAGCAAAGTTGTGCAATAGTACTGAATAATATGGTATAAAGAAATCCGAAATACTCCTGTAGGTTTTTGAGATATTGGAAAAAAGTGTAGATTTTGAATTTTTAATTTTTTGAAATATTTTGTTTATTATTGCACTTATAAAAAATCCAAGAATACTTTCTTAGAGCACTTTACTATGCTCTACATGCCTACAGTATCAGTTTTTTTTGGCAACGTTATATCGCCTTAGGACCATCAATAACTTCAAAATTTTATTTACGGACCTTGAGTTTTTCATTTTCGAAAAGCATTTTGTAATAGGAAATCAGTGATATGTCGCACATAAATATTTTTCAACGTTTAATTGCACTAAAACTATTACTTAATTAATAACAGGAGTATTTCGGACTTCTTTATGCCATATTATTCATTACTATATTGCACACCTTTGCCCTCATTTAACCGAATTTATATCTCTTACAGTTTACGAGATCCCAATAGTGAGCGTCTAATTTGACTCACCCTGTATATTTATATTTTCTTAAATTCTATACATCAAAAAATTGTCCCAAAAATAGGTAATATTTCAGTGGAGTGATAGATCAGTACAGTTTTACTTTTAATATTTCTTAAAAAATGTCATGCTAGTCAGCAGCCAGCGCCCGATGGATGGTATGATCTAATTAACGTATTCCTGTGCACGATTTTCACTCTTTTCGTCGAGAAACTGTGTTAGCGGTGTACAGGTTATAAACTTTTAGTTATTACTAAAAGTTTATAATTTGTATGAAACAATTTAATTAGCTTTCACTAGCCAAGTTTTATACATTTATACATATATAAACATTATAAATGTTTATTGATAGAATAATTACTAATGTAAGTAAAATCAAATTTTTCTGTCTTGGGGTGCTATGAAAAACAAAATTTGGTTATTATTAGTCTACTTGGCAATGTCCAAATACTGTGTATAATATTTACTATTTTCTGTACATACTTTCAGAAATTTTTCATTTAAAATGAATTTAACAATGGCTGAAAAAGTAGAAATAATTCGTTCATATAGAAAAGCAGCCAGTAAGACATTAAGGTTGAGATATCTCTTTTAAAACTGTTGCAAATATTAATAACAATTTTAATAATACTAGAAGTGTTTCTAATAAGTCAAGACCAATTCATGTAAATAGTAATCAGATTGACCCAATGAGTGGTGAAATGGTAGTGATGCATTGCATGTTAATCCCAAAGTAAATGTCAGAAAATCAGATTTGCAAATAAATTTTTCTAGAAATAAAATGTGGAGATGTCTCAAATGTCACAAATTAAAAGCCGACTTTCCCACATAACCATTCGATAAAGATGTTATATATACTCGTGGTTATTGACGGGTGATAAAACCTTTATTGCAACTATACAGCAGATATGCCTTCTTACCTTTATACATTTAGCTTTATTGAATCTTAAAAAAACCATGTTCTTGCTATACCGCACGTGTACCGCAGGTACATGTTAAATCTTTACTGCAAGTATACCACATCTATACTGTATATTCACTATTGTACCTTTATTTTATTAGGTATTTAAGACATTTACATTCAAAATATGCCACATCTGTCAACTGCAAGAGACATCTTTATCGCAACTTTATTTAACTTGGAAATAGGCTTAACAACTGATAGCTAACCTGTATTTTCCTTAACGTTTAACCTTAATATACTTATGTATTTCAAAGCGTCAGGTGAATTAAACTAGAAATTATTATTAAAATGGCGGTCTACCACCACTATTAGTACTGCTAATAGAAGTGCCGCCACCCACATAAAATAAAAACTATTTTTTCTAAATTTGATTTGAAAATATTCCTTTCATGAGAAAATATTTCATAATAATTTTTGCGAGCATAGTAGCTATCCATTGTCTATTTGAACAACATTCACCTTTCACCATTAAGTATATTGTACAGAAATTTGCTATTGCACTCGATTTCATTACAGCACAAATTGTATGGTTAAGGCTAAAAGGGAATATTAGGCTTAACCGGCTACTAAGTTTCAAATATTAAATATGGCTCTTTAAAGTAACATTCCCATGGAAGAAAATAACCCAAAGGAAGCATGCTGTACTGTCAACCGTAAAGTCCACAGTTCAAATTCCACAGTCGCTTTCAAGGTGAGTGTTTAAAGTTCTGTATATAGTGTTATTTGTATGTTTGTTAAATCATTCCTAATTAATAGAGATGTGAAATAAGTAAAATCTAAAAGGTTAAATAATATCTTCAAGTAAAAAGAGATTTTTTATGGAAACATGAAACATAAAGTTCTTTATTGTCTCTGTACTTTAGCGTTATTTCAGCAATATATAGCATATGTGTAGGGTCTTTACCCTCTGAATACAGGCAATTTTATTTAATAATTGATATCCTATCTCTATCTATACAATATCAGCAGAGCAAATAAGGGAAGCCAGTAGGACGGCCAGCATATGCTGGCCGCCCGGATCACCAGATTTGACACCACTGGATTTTTATTTATGGGAACTACTCAAACAAAACGTGTACAAAAATTCTCATAACAATAGATATGAAATGAACTTTGCACCAGCATTTGGCAAGCATTCCAAGAAATTACTCCACAAGAACTGAGAACAGTTATTAAACATAGGAAAAACCGTCTCTTTAAATGTATTGTTGGATGGTGGGTTAGTGTAAACTATTTAAGTTGTTTCCGTTAAATTTTGCAAATTTCTTGATACTAGCAATATTAGGGTATTTGAAAAATGATATTGATATTTTAAATAGGTAAGTACGTGAATAAATTGAAAAATGAATTTCTTTTCAAAAATTTGTATGGTGACTATATACTTAAGCAAAGATTAGAGAATTAACAAGACAAGACAGTCGGACAGAGAATACGAAATAAAGGAAGATCGTTGATCCAAATTAAAGGGACACGACATCCAGCGGAAACGGTTTAGGGATTTGTTGGGTAGAACCATATACCCATTCACTACCTATATACTGGTAACACCCTATAAGCACAATAGCTCTACTGTGCTATAAGCCACTATGTACGGAATTGAGGCTAGAGAAGGAGATAGTTTTCTATCTCTACAGGGAACTTGGGACCCAGCGCACACGCTCTGATGACACGATCTGATAAAGGAGTAATAGCCCGAGAGCTCACGACACCCAGGGTGAAAGAGCTTTGTAAAATCTAATATTTATTTATTAGTTTATTTATTTATTAGTTTATTCAAAAATAATGATCAGCCTGCGCGCTGATAGAACGGCGAGCAGTCAGCTCTCATATTTGAAGCGGACCCGTGTCGCTGGAGAAGCGAAATCCTCGGACCTCTTTGGCGGCTGCTATCTCACTAAAAATGAGCAGAACATATCGTGCCCCATATCATCGGATTGGAAATTTAAATTCCAATCGATCAAGCACAAAAAGAGGGGAGCCAATTTTGTCTAGAAAAAGTTAGAGCGGTTCATGCGAAGAGACGTCGAAATCGCATAAATTTTTCAATACTATTGTATGATTTTTCCAAAAAAGTACCCGCAAGAATCTGAAAAAATTCAGGGGTATGTAGGAAGGCGAGAGAATTTGGATGGCCAAATCGCAGCTCAGTATCTCGTTTCGTTTTCGGGATTGAACCATCGGAAGTAGGTAAAAATCGGTATTTTTAGCTAATTTCGATGGCTCAATCTCGAAAGCGAAACGAGATACAGAGTTGCGATTTGCACCATTCAATTTCTCTCGCCTTCCTACGTACCGCTGAATTTTTTCAGATTCTTGCAAGCACTTTAATTTTTTTGGAAAAACCAAACTTAAGTAATGGTTAAAACATTTATTCGATTTTGACATCTCTTCGCATAAACTGCTCTAACTTTTTCTAGACAAAATTAACCCCCCTTTTGTGGTTGATCGATTCAAAATTAAATTTCCAATCCGATGATGTGGGGCATACGAAAGCGTAGAAGGGCCACAATAAATTTGAAATATTTTTTTCTTAAATTCCGACTTCAAACTCGGAATGATGTTATATTCCGACTTCAAACTCGGAATTTTGTTACATTCCGACTTCAAACTAGGAATTTTGTTAAATTCCGACTCAAACTCGGAACTTTGTTAAATTCCGACTTCAGACTCGGAATCTTGTTAAATTCCGACTTTAAACTCGGAATTTTGTTAAATTCCGACTTGGAATTCGGAATATTGTTAAATTCCAAGTTCAAAGTCAGAATTTAAGAAATACCCATCTGTAACTATGCACATGAGGCAATTTATGTTAGTAGCAGCCAGGAAATCAGAGCTTGGGGACAAGTACTTACACATCCACACAGTGGAGTGGAAGTATGGCAAAATAAAAAAAAAAAAATTGTTGAAATAGATTTAGAATGCCATGTAACGTCGAAATTTTAAGTTTGAGCGAAAACAAATTTTCTGTCTGTCTGTCTGCCTGTCTGTCTGTCTGTCCTATCTGTCTGTACCTGTTTTTGTCCGCACGTTTTCTGAGGAGCCGTATAAGATATTGACTTAAAATGAATAATTATACACGTATATGTTATAACGATATCTGGAACTGGATTGTTTTTTGAACATGTCCGGTGAAGGGTTGAGGGGTAAATAAGGGGAAATGAGTCAAGCAAGCTGGTAAGAGTACAGAAACTTGAGATTTGGTGAATATAATAGGGGCCAGGGTCTTAGGTTTCTTTATCATATTTTTCAAATCCCCCACCACCATTATTAAAGTGGTTGATAAAATAAAATTGAGATATTCACTTGAAACTTGGTATACGTAAGTATGTATTATATTGACATCTGATTGAGAGAAGATCACGCTGAAGGGTTAGGTGTAAACTGGGGAAAATGAATAGGCAGGCAAGCTAATAAGATTCCAGAAACTTAAATTTTGGCGTATATGGTAAGGAACCAACGCCTCAATTTTTTTTATGACATCCGCCCAAGTATTATTAAAATTCTATGACGAATTATTTGCTCATACTAGAGTGCAATTATAGTCAAGATGTTTTCCTTTAAATATACTTGGATTTTGGATGTGGAAGTAGTGATTCCTTAGGCAGCGGTTTATTGTGTTGTCTCCCGAATTTTGCGCTAGGACTTTGCTTTTGTTTAATATGCTTGAAGTAGTAACACCACAACCATATACAGGTTACTTTGTTTATGTTGCAGCTTTGTTATAAAGTACCTACTTATTTAAAATTTAACTATTTCAGTGGGTTTTATTTATTTACTGTAAGAATGTACATTACTCATTAATTTTTTATTTTACTTTTACGTATTATTGTTTATAGTGTTCTACTTTTAAAATGAGTTTTCATTTTTATGATTCAAACTACACAGTAAATATAATATTCATATATCCGTGTGTACAAAAATATTTTCTATTTATTCTAATATTTTTGTTCGGTTATATTTATACCTACCTACTTAGTTAAATAAAATAATTAATCAGATTTACTTGGTCAATGGGCTAAATGAAAATCAACCACTACTGTTTAAATTTATTGATAAACTAAACTCTTACAACAAATCAAATCATATTTATTTACCAACAGTTATTACATTTCATTTACTTAACTTTAGTCTAGCAAATTGTGTAATTTAGTATTATGGCATGTTTGTGGCACCTAGATGTGAAACCATCTGTGTGTGCCGTTTTAGAGGTGTCTTTATAACTTAAATAACTATATTGCACAATAACTAGCTATACTTATTTAAGCTATAGAAGAAATAAAAGAGAAAGGACATATATCTACTTACTTATTAGCTAAAAATTTAAAGTATTAACTAAAATAAAAAAGTATAAGAAAATGAATTTTTAACAATTTGATATGTTCAATCATCATATTGAGCGTGGCGGTTATCAGGCATCATATAGTTTTCATAAACATAGAATAATTTTGAGTAATGAATTGGTTACTTTGGTGTATAAAGTTATTTAGATTTTTTGCTAGCTTAATCTCCAAAGGGATTAAGTTATACAGTTTGGGACCAAGGTAATTTAGAGATCTTTGGTGCATGTTCCTGTTACTGTGGGGAATTACAATGTGTTTGTTACTCTTTTTCCTGGTTTCATATTGATGTGTACAGTATATTTTTAGTTTTTCAGTTTTTTGAATAAAGGTGCAGGCTGATAGAAAGTATAAAGTTCTAACATTACGAATTTCGCCGGAGTATAGGAGTTCCGTTGGGTGTCTTCTGGTTTTTGTATATATTACTTTTAAAATATAGTTTTGTATCAAATTTAGTGGCATTAAAGAGTTACTATGTAGGCCACCCCAGGGCCCAGACCACTATACCATAGCGTAATAGTGACTCTACTAGGCTTTTGTATATAGTAAGTAATAATTTTTGGTTTAGTATTTCTCTGAGTATATAGAATTTATGTAAAAGGCATCTGATTTTCTTAGTTAGTTGTGCTATATATGAATATCCCATTTTAGGTGTTTATCGATTATTACTCCTAGGTACTTTATGTGTATGTGCTTCTTCGATCTTTTCATTTAGGTTATCTATTGTAATAGTGTTAAAATTTGGTCGATTTATGTTGGTTATAGAGAAGGCAACATATTTTGTTTTTTTAATGTTTAGGGATAATTTCATGGTGTGAACCAGTCTACAACTTTTTGCATTCCTTTTTTAACCAGATTTTTTGTTAAATTCCAAGAATTGCTAGTAAATAGTAGGACGGTGTCATCTGCATATGATATAACTTTTCCATCAATTTGAAGTTTGGTTAACGAGTTAATATACAGGTTAAATAATATGGGACCTAGAACTATGTTCCTTGCGGAATTCCAATTTTAATAAATAGGGGTTCACTGAGGGTATTTTTAATTTTTACAAATTGTGTTCGTAGTTTTAAAAAATATCTAACACTATGCCTCTTATACCGCACCGTTCGAGAACTATCAGAAGTATGTCATGGGGTACAGTATCAAAGGTCTTTGCCAAGTCCAGGAATACTGTAATGCATTTGTCGTTGTTGTCTAGAGAGTCTGAATTTTCTTAGTTACTGTATACAGTGCGTCTTCAATGCTTTGGCCTTTTACAAAACCAAACTGGTTTTGGGACAGGATGCTATTAGTATTTAGGAAGTCAGTCAGCTGGTCTTTTAAGCATTTCTCAAAAACTTTTGCGAAGTGATTAATGAGACCGATGGGTCTAAAATTTGAAATATTCTTGTGATTTCCTGCTTTGTGGATTGGTGTGATAACTGATACTTTAAAATGATTGGGTGTACTATTCCCGTTTTAAAGGAGTTCTTTATAATATGTTTTAGAAGTGATTTCCCCGCTGCTAATAACTAAATTGCTTCATGTAAATAGTTAAAAATGGGTGTTTCTTAAATTCTGACTTGGAACTCGTAATTATGTTATATTCCGACTTTAAACTCGGAATTTAGTTAAATTCCTAAATTCCGAGTTTGGATAAGTCGGAATATAACAAAATTCCGAGTTTGAAGTCGGAATATAACAAAATTCCGAGTTTGAAGTCGGAATTTAACAAAGTTCCGAGTTTAAAGTAGGAATTTTACAAAATTCCGAGTTTGAAGTCGGAATATAACATAATTCCGAGTTTGAAGTCGGAATTTAAGAAAAAAACATTTAATATTTATTGTGGCCCTTCGCTATGCTTTCGTAGGGGCACGATATCCGCTAATTTTCAAGTGAGATAGTGGCAGCCAAAGTAAGAGGTCCCAGCGACACGGATCCGCTTGGAAAATGGGAGCTGACGAGGTTACGGCTTGACGTCTACGTACAATGTAATATATTTAAAAACTAATTTGACTCGTACACAGTTTAATAATATGGTCACTTTCCCTCATTTTTGTCCATGGCCCCCACTCTTACCATCGACGCGCATAGGCTACACTCAGTAGGTACGAAACAAACAAGTTATAGATGAGTTATAAATAGTTCTCGATTATAGCGCGCTAATAGAAGGTCAATTGGTCAAAAGTTGCAAAAGTAAGATTACCTGTTTTGTATTATTTGTTTTCGTATTCAAAAAGTTCAATAAAACAATTGGAAAAACGAGTACTGCAAGTTATTTAAATTATTAAGGAATTCATTTGATAACACTTCCAGCTTCTTGCTTCCAGTGCAATTTTTAAAAAAATCGTACAAATCTCAATGATTCGTTGCATTATTATTATGCGTGTAACACTATGACAATATTTTTTAATGTTTGAACTGTTTCCTAATTATGTGAATTTGGTGCTATGATTGTATTACAACATAAGGACATAACTAGGGACGTTCCGATACTACCGATATGATACTAGTATCGATACCAAGTACTTTTGTACTCGATACTTTTCTTCCGATGCGATACCAGTATCGATATTTTTCGCTACTCGATTTTAAAACTGGCGCCCTTCCCTTCTGTGCGCGTGATCTTTGCGCACTCAGTCTGGTCTAGAGCATAAGAAACGAAACCAAGTCCCATGTTTTCTACATAGGAGTAGATCGGGAGTGAGTCTACTGTATATTTTCTCTACTGTGACTTCTACCTATAATAATAAATTTTTTAATAAATAATAATAAATTACATGTAACAAAGCAAGGTTGATTTCTTTATTAAAATGTATATTCAGTTGAATTGTCACAATCTGGCGTCGCTAAGGCATGCGCATCATACCCAGAGTACTCTTAAGGTTTGTTTTGGTTTTGAAAAATACCAGTCCTCGGATGTCAGGAACATGCGCAGTTAGTAAGTTCAGGACGCGTTTTACTAACTGCGCATGTGCCTGACGTCCTCGGACAGGCTATTTCTCAAAACCAGAACAAACCTTTAAGGACCCAGGCAGCAATGTCACGTATTATTGACGTCATTTTTTGGTCACTAGTTGGTCAGATTAACGTCATTTTTTACGTCATGTTTACGTAAAAATGACGGCCTAATGTCACAGCCCATTGACGTCAATTTTTTACGTCAAATTAACGTCAGCTAATGACGTCGTACTAACGTATGAAATGATACAAATATGACCTATTTTGAAATATTTATTATACTATTAATTGGAAATACTTAAATACTTACATTATTGAATCAATTATTTGAATGAACATATTTCAATAATTTTCAAAAAATAGAACTATTATATATTGCCATCATCAAAATAAATATTCTATTTATATGTAGAAAAAAAATTCCAAATTCCATGTAATAAATTATAATTTAAGCAGCTGTCCCAAAATAAGTGAATTTCTGCTGCTCATAGGCGATGAATAAGGTGGTGTTGCTGTCCTGCTCAAAAAAGATATTTTGGGTGAATTTACACACCTGCCTGGAACAAAAAATTAAGTTAGACAATGACTATCATTAAAAACAATATTATTTACCAGAAAATATTGTAATGGATTTTTTCTTTATTGAGAGAAGAGTCCGCCTACTACATTCACAACGCTGCTACTGCTGTCATCCAATTTTTTACTTCTTTTTTTCCTCTTTGGTCTCTGGGAGGTTCCCTCATCTAATTCTGATTGGAGATCAGAAGTTACTTCCGCATTTCTTATTTTTCTTTTAGTGCTTTTTCATACACATCTACATAAGAAACACAAATAAATTAAATCAAATCTGGGAAATAAATAATTTTATATTAATAAAAAATAATAAATAATACTCCTACCACTTCGATTTGAAAAAAATATTTACTAATATAAATAAACATTTGGCAACAGTCTTTAATAACTATTTATTTTTTACTAACCAACTGCAAAAAACGTTCTCTTGTATAAATCCCAAGTGTTTTCATGTGGAGTCTCCCCACTTTTCAAAGCCTTATAATATCTCTCCTTGTTTTTGAATGGGGGCCAAAATACCTCAGATTTTCGGGGTGTTATCCACTCCTGTGATACTAACGCGATACCACCACCATCGTTTTCTTGGAATTCAATTCATACGAAAGCCATATACCTGTGAAGTTTAAATGATATATATAACAGACCATTCTATTATGGTCTATTTGGTTTCAAGTTATTTTATCACCATCTATATAAACAGCTCTTAACAACGGATATGAAGATATTTGTCCTACCTACCTATACCTAGCATAAATATTATTAAATATTCCTAACTTTTGTTTATACGTTGTATAATCGAAGAATAACTCTGGGTATTTCAGGCATTGTAAGGAAAATGCCATAGATTTAAAAAAATCAATTAAATAACTAGCAATGAATTTCTACAGGTTTCTTAAGGAGTAATGGGTACCGCTATCCAATTAAGTGCCGTTTATTGTAGAGTAATAATAATTATCAATTATTAGGGTACGTCATGAAGAAAGTAAGATGGGTAGGTATGTGTATTTCATTATTTTTATTGTATAAATAGCTTCATTGAAATACACAGTTTTAACTTAATGAAAAATATAAGTGAAAATGTGAGGTTACGATATTCCAACTTTTGTCAAGAATATGATAGAAAAAAATAATAATTTTACCTGAACGAATCTCAAGATTTATTAATAACACCACCTTTTTTTAACCATCACAACACCACACAGAAATTATATTTAACTAAATTAGATCTTATATAAACACCTCTGTTAAACACGTAAATGACGCCGACAAGACAATGGCGACTGGCGACAAGTGGATGCAACATGCGGAGCGTTCACAGCGCGGACGCAGACCATTGGGGCGTGTAAACTCTTTTAAGTGGGAGAGGCCGGGAAATTCAAAAGACAAAATCATAGAATGATTCAAAATATTATTTGTTTGATATTGAAAATTAAAACTGAATATCATAAAAAGATAGAATATTGAATCTTGACTAATGAGATGCACAATTTCTAAAAAAATTCGTTAAGTTGAAAAAGTATATATTTAATAATAAAATATAAAAATGTAAGTGAAGGAGGTGGGTTTAATGTATAAATAAACACTGCGTGTTTGTACACTATGCCACAAAGTAAAAATTTGTCTTTTGGTACACGCGAAGATTTTATGATAAAAATGACGTTTATAAGACGTCTTTAATACGTGATAAGTATCACGTATGTAATTGGTCATAATTATGACGTCAATAAAGACGTGATTTATAGGGCACATGACGTTAACGACCAATTATGACCAAAAATAGACGTGAATATAACGTGACGTTGCTACCCACGATCAGTAAACTATACGGTTGCCTCAATCAGCAGCATTATGGCGAAGGAAACGCGCGGAGCGGGGAACGGAATTATGACGTGTATTGTAGACCCAACCAGGGCTGGCACTAGATATTTTTCTGCCCAGCGAAAATTAATAAAAGCTGCACCTATAACTACTTACGGTTTTCAGTAAAAAAATATATCTGCGACCTGCGAAGGGTGTGATCTCTGATGGAGCAAGAACAGATAGCTTAAAGTATTAAAGAATTCATAGATTACTAATGAAAAAAAAGATTTAAACGGTAGCGCCGGCTCTGGATGTAGCTAAACTCTGTCCTTGATCTGCAATTATGTTTATGTTGCGCGCACTCTCAGATGTGTCCAGGGTCTACAAGTGACGTCGCCCGTCGCACATGAGGTAACCGTATAGTTTACTGATCGTGGTTGCTACCTGGGGACAGGATCGAAATGTCAAAAACTCGTAAGCTAGTACTTATGTTAATCCTAGATGGCACAGTGTGTATCTTATTTTATTTTATTGGCAAGTTTCAATATTTGTCGGAACGTTGTCCGCATTGCCACATGTACAAAAATTTCTTAAGTATAAGATATAATAAATGTTACAAATTATAATTATAAATAATACCCAATTACATAAATAGTCGTAAAATAGGTAGTATCTGGTTAGGTAAATTCTAAAATGTAGGTGTGCATAATTTATGCCATGTACAACTAATATCATATAGGGATATTGTTTAAATTTTAAAATGAAATAGTTAACCACATTATTAATTTCGAACTAAACAGCAAGAACCTTTTATCCAAATTATGGGAACATACAACACCACCTAAATACAAGGCCTGAGCACTGGAAGTATGAGTCATCAAGAGTAGGCAATGCATTTTCTACCTAGATTTGAAACGAATTCAAGATGGAAAGCATCATACAGTTTGTTCATTTGTGTTTATTTATAGCAACTTTGAAACACGTTATCTCTCTCACACTCACAGTGTTTGTTATTGCACTATCTTTATTTAACTGCTGGCAGCTGCTTTAAATCAATACAAATGAACAAACCTATAAATGTCAAAATTTTTTAAATTTTATATTCTAATTTGAAAACAATGTAATAAGTATTCTGTAAAAAGTGAGGAATACTTTTATCTCTTTATTTATAACGAAAAAAATTAGCTGAAATTTGTATGACTAATAATACAAACGGAGATATGGTTTAAAAGTTTATTTTCATAGTCAAAATCACAAATTTCGGTTATTCGCATATTTTATATTTTTTCCCAGTTACAAAATACGAAATTTCTTAAAAATGTTATTAATAAATGTCCAACAATTATGTTAACTAATTTGAATGAAATACAATAAAATTAAATTTTATTTCCTGGCTTAAATCTCTTACACTGAGACATTTGTTTGTTCCTAATTGTATCATTTTGTATTTTACAATAATTGTTTAATAAAGTATTTACTAGAGAAATCACAATTTTTTTTAAAAATTACACTAGAAGAGTGGTTTTTACAATTATGACCCTCAAATATTTCTAATTCAAGTTCATTAATAACTTCAAAAGCTAGGACACCCACAATTTCCCTTTGATTAGTTTGCTTTAAAAAATTATGTTCATTGTTTGAGAGTAAGTTATTTATAACAACGTAGGTGTACGCAGCACAAGCAACTACATCTCTACTTGGGTAACTCATCCCCCCACGATCATTGGCACTAATAAGGCGGAAATATTCAGATTCGTCTTCATCGTCACTTGTAAGATAAACTTTGCAGTACGTGCACTTGAATTTTTTGATAGCTGCATATGAAGCATACCCTGCAACGTAACAAATCAAGGGCCACATGTCTTCATTGATATGTTCGATATCTTCTTCTCCGACAGAACACGTGCTTCTTAAATTTTCTGGAACTGCAAGAATCGATCTATTATCAAAATCGTCTTCCTCATTTAGCAACTTAGTTTGGACGAACTGTTTCATGTCATCTTTCGTAATGGTGACATCTCCAAATTGTTTTGATTTCAAAATAAGCGGCACAACACTTTGCATTCGTAATTTTGACTCGGTTTCGAAAACTTGCCGTAAGGAAATATGGTACTGAGCACCTGCCTGCATGCGGAATTTACCAAATCGTTCCTCCAATTTATCTGTTTGTACTTGGCCACAAAGGAAGAAATTGTAGCCCTTCTCGTCCATGCAATATTCCGCCATTTTCATTAGGCATTCCACAGTGTTTCGTAAAGCCCAATGAGTTTCATCTGTCAATTTTCCATCACATTCACATTTAGCCCAAGAGTCGATCCATTTTAGAAAATCCTTGAAATATTTCATATGCACAGAATTTTTCGTAACTGGGTCTTGATACGGATCTCGTAAACGTTTCCCCTTTAACAAAGTTTTGACATTCACCACGCTCCACCACTTATTGACAATTTTTATGAATTCTGCGGTGTCCTCGTAGCTCTCAAAATGTTTTCTTGGACCTAGCTCTTTCAGAGCAGTTACAATTGAAGGATTAAATACTGTCAAAGCTAATTTGACGTTTTGTTTCTCGATGGAAGTCGGGTAGAGAGCTTTTAGTGTCAAATTATATCCATATTTGAGCAAGCTGTCTTTTTCAGTAGTGTGCATTTCTCTCAATGCTCTGAATGAGGCCAGTCTCATTATCGTATTGTCTTCAAAGTCAGGAAATTTTATGTACGGAGGTTTTTTATTAATCCAATTATTCCGGATGCATTTGAGAATATGTACGGAGTCAATTGCATGGAAAAGGGGCCTAGATGGATCTGTGGGGTGTAGATATTGATTTGCAAATGTTGGTGGGGTACTGAAGAATGACATTGTTTTTCTGTTAATTGAATTATTATCAGTAACAACTCCCAGAACTTCGAATCCTATTTCTTCTAATCCAATTATAAACTTTTTTACATATTCATGAAGTGTGACTGCGTTTATTGTTTTCACAGGTAATATATGTACAACATCTTTGTATGTCGATCTCAGGCTGTTTATGAAAAATGTATGAGCACTTGTCGCACATTCAGTACTGTTAAAAGCATTCCCCACCAAATTACCACCTTTGTAATCCAAATACGGTTTTAAATGAATTTCATCCAGCATCAGCACAACCAATTTATCCTCAGGCTGTAGAAGTTTAATTTTAGATTTGGTATATTGCAAAAAGTTTTCATCATCTTGTTCCAGTCTAGGATCCGTTGAAAAGTTACTGCACACACGGCGAAGCGTACTAATAGAAGGTGCTGTTATATTTCCTGAGTTCCTGAGAAATTTGTAAGTGTGTGGGGATATTGAATGGAGCAATGAACAAAATAGCAACGTCTCCCACGAGTATCTCAATCTGCTTTTCTTGTTGACAGCAAAATGTTTAACTTGTTTGGCTAAAAAATCGATTTTGGTTTTTTCCTGTGGCAATTTTTCTCGCAAGTTTTGCAGAAGTTCTTCTAATAATTTTAGATTTTGATGCACTGCACTGATGTCTAATTCCGACGAAGTGTTCAATTTAAAAGCCTCCGTAAGTTTTTGTTCTACTTGATTAGTATTTTTAACAGCACCGCTCAATGACTTTAATTCCACACCCGCACAAAACACCGACAAGTATAAATTGGTATTCACCACAACACTGCACTTTAAGACTGGTTGTGGATCATCATTTATTAATAAAAAGGTCATCTGTCCATTTTTTTTAAATGCAAGCCACTCCCCCAAATCGATGTGATGCAATTTTTCATGGAGGTCATCAATACTGCAAAACGTAATCCTTTCATCATATTCTCGCTGAGCTTCAATACTATTCTGTATTACTTTATTTAGTAATTCTGATTCTATTCTTTGCTTCTTTTCGGCTGAAGCTTCACGATGGCTAACTGTAGATGTTGCCGATAAATATTTTGGACATCCTGGGAGTATGCTGGGAACAGCTCCTTAAAGAGAGAAAAAAAATTAAACTGTGTGCAATAATATTTCTCATGAGTAAATAAAATGAAATATGAATGAAATAAATGAAAGAAAAACCACTGAAATTAAAGATAACTAAAAATATAACCTATAAATGAAACCACATTTGAAAACACTTCAAAATATCAAGAATTACTTGTTTACGCTGACTATTAATTACCTACCTTGCTAGTCTTTAAATCTCAGAAAATAGTTAAATAAATAAACAAAACGTGATTGGAAACGAAAACTCCCAAAAAACACAATTAAAATCACAAATTAGCAACTGACAACTGACGAACTGACGCCACAGAGCATAGATTAAATGAAACTATTTTGTGTCGATTGCCTACTGTTGATGACTCATACAGCTGACGAAAGCTAGCGCTCAGGCCTTGTTTTTAGGTGGTGTTGGAACATATCAAAGTTTTAATTATTGCAAATGGCAAAGACAATATCTATTTAAATTTGGCAACTGTGCATCATCTAATTTTTATTGGACCTAACAGTTGTAAATATGTCCTTCAACGTAGTATGTGTGAGAAGCATTCCTTGTTCTAGCGTTCAACGTCAGCCTAGTGGCTAGCGCGTAGGGTCCCTGGTTCAAACTCCTGCGTCCGCTGATTTTTTTTTCTTTAATTGTGTAATGATTAATATATTTTTTCACTAATTCTTTTCTATAATTTCTTTACGTTAGGTTAGAGGTTTTTATTCTGCTTAAAATAATTTCATTATTTCGTGTGATTTCTTTAGGTTAGATTAGTAGGTTTTTATTCTGATATCTAATTGTTATAATAATAATTATTAGCGCCGCACGCAGTATAATCGTCGCTGATAAAGAAATGGGGGGTGCGGCGGTGTCCCCCGCCTTGTTTTCACAAAATAACAGGAAATACTTCAATTTCGACAATTTCTCAATTTGTAGAATTTATTACACATTTACAAGGTAATGCGCATGCTCGAAGCTCCGGACTTTCGGCAAAGATTAAGGAATTAACAAGATAGGACAGCCAACGGAGAACCTTGTATCTTTTAGCAATAGCGCCATTGACGTCGACATTTAAATTGGAGTTTTCGCGCCAATAATGAAAATTGGACAACACTGTCTCCTGATAGAACGACCGAACACAGCTGACTGTCAGTAGCCAAGGTCACTAAAAAACAGGTTGCTTAGTAATATATGTCACACGAAGTATTTCTATGTTTATATGTAAGGTATCTATTTGGTTAGGATAGAATTGTACATTGAAAGAATAATTTTGAAACTTTTTTCTATAAAATGAGGAAAAAACAGCCACACGCAGCTGTCATCGAGGTCTATAAGTGACGTAGCACTTGTCGATTTCGATGAGCCAACCTATCTTTTAGTAAGCTTGGTCAAATTCGTTTAATGCATAACCGACAAATCCCGAAACCGCTTCCTCTGGATGTCGCGTCCCTTTAAATTGGAGTGCACAACTGCCTTCGTCTATTTCGTCTTTTCCGTCAGACTGTCAGGGCCGTGCGGTGAGGTGAGGCGGCGAGGCGACCGCCCAAGGCGGCACGATTCGGGGGCGGCATTTTAGCAGGTGTCTGTATGCTGTTCTGACACGTTTAGTGTTGTATAATTTGTTGGTCTTTCGTTTATTTGATAATGTGTCATAATTCTGCGAGAAATAATAATACTTACCTCACCACAGTAGAAAGGCATCTCAGTAGTAAGACAGTGGTTAATATTTCCCTGAAGAAGGATTCAAGTTTTTGTGTTTGTTGTACGCTATTTGACCAATCTTCTGGTAAGCATTGGTCAAAAAGTGGCTACTCAAACTGGAAAAATTTAACAAGAGCACTTTCATCACACGAGGGTGGTAGGACCCACAAAAATTCATTTAAAAAATGGAAATAATTTGATAATCGTTTAGAATGTAAGAAAACCATTGACCACAAATATCAAAGAATATTAGATTTGGAAATTCAACATTGGAGAAATGTTTTAAAAAGAACAATATCCGTAATACGAATGATGGCAAGTCAATGCTTAGCTTTTTGCGGATCTACGGAACAATTATTTCAGCGAAACAATGGAAATTTCTTAAAAACTATCGAATTACTTTCTGAGTTTGACCCTGTTACGGAGGAACATCTACGACGAATTCGGAATCATTCAGAAACATGGTCTGTAACTTATCTAAGTAGTAGGATTCACGACGAACTAATACAATAGATGAGAAAGGAAGTTCTTGCCAAAATTGCGAGGAAACTTAAAGAAGCAAAGTACTTTTTCATTATCGTTGATTGCACACCTGATGTAAGCCATAATGAGCAATTATCTTTAATTTTGAGAGCAGTATGTTTGGATCCCACTACTAATCAATTTAGGTTTGAAGAATTTTTCGTCGGATTTTTTTAAGCAACTGAAACAACTGGAGAGGGACTCGCTGAACTTATTGCCAAACATCTTGCAGAACTGGATCTTGACATTAAAAATATTAGAGGACAAGGTTATGACAATGGCTCAAATATGAAGGGAGTTCACAAATGTGTGCAAAACAGAATTTTATCGAAAAATCTCAGAGCATGTACCCTATGCATGTGATTCGATGAATTTAGTTGTCAAGAAATCGAACCAGAAGTTAAATTAGTAGATGTTAGACCACGTCGCAAGAAGCGCCAATTTATTTATGAAGCGCCTGATGAAGCGCCTTTGAGTGAAAAAGACAAGTTTGAAGTTGCCTTCTTTAATTTTCTCATTGGAAGAACGTTTTTTGCAATTACGCTCCTACAATAATAACTTTCAGTTTTTGTATAACATTTATAATATAAAAGATATGAAAGAAGCAGTTTTAAAAGCAAATTGTGATGATGAAGGATGGTGAAGACTGCGAAGTAGATGGTGCGGAGTTAAAAGAAGCATTAAGTATGACCTGTCAAAGTATTTACCCTGCAACAAGGATCCTATGGAGGTTTTAAATTACTTAAACTCTACGGGGTGCAGTGTCCTATATCCGAATACTGTCATTGCCTTGCGCATTACAGTAACTTTACCGGTAACTGTTGCCAGTGGTGAGCGAATAAAAACCTATCTAAGATCAACTTTAAGCAAAAAAAAAAACAATCATCTTTAGCTCTTCTTTCAATAGAATCGGACATCGCAGCTGAATTAGATTATTCCGATCGGATTAGCAATTTTGCAAAGCAGAAAGTTAGACGAGTTCATTTGTAAATGTTTAATTTGTCTCTTTACTGAGAAAATTTTTTCATTTATGTTATTTAATAATACATATGTCTTGATTAGCGTTACTGTTTCTTTATACCTATTAAAGACCTACATAAAAAATTAATGTTTTTATTAATAATATTGATGTAAAGGATTGGGGCGGCAAACGCAAGTATCGCCTCACCTTTGAAAAACCCACCGCACGGGCCTGCAGACTGTCCTATCTTATTAGGTCTCTAATCTTTGCTTGACCTCTAGATATAGTGTATCATTATCCTTTTTTCCAAAAAAATTAACATACTTTTGCACATATCTAAGAAAAGAACATAACCAATATCCAAGTAAGTATATTGGGTTAATCATTCTTACACAATAAAAATTTGCCAAAACTGGCTGATTGAACCCGTAACTTCAGGGTTTAGGTTACACGTTGTTTCCTCCCGGTGAAGCAGTCACAAAATGAAATATAAGATACTCTTTTCTGTGGAAGCATAAACGAGATAAAGTTATGGACAGTTGATGAAAACACTAATGCCATGAACCATATTCAAGGTTCAAACATAATTTATATATTTACATTTCATTGAAAATTCACCTAATTTTTGACAAAAATGAACAGAATTTATTGTATATATTGTATACTTGGAATATAGTGCCATTTTAGTGCTTGAATACAGTTGCAAACTGTTGACCATTTAATAATACTTTCATTGTTTAGTTTATTTAACAAATTTAAATTTGCCACTTTTGATTTCATTCATAAATCAAAATCATTACCTCTTTTCATTCATAAGGATATTGGCGCCATCTTCTAGTTGCATGATGAACTTATTCTAAATATTCTTTACAATTATTCTGATGACTCATCGATTTGTGTTAAAAATCAGTTTCATACATTAAAATGTACAAAAGCAATTTTATGCAATTTTTTACTCAGATATGAGATAATGACTGCAATACGCATCAAAACGACCTAATTAAATGTACCTAAATAACTCTGATTATCTAATATAGCTACAAATGTATCGTCTGATAATAAGGCAATTTTAAAAATTTATTCCGATTTTATCGTGCACTTAAAAAAGAAACAAACAGGTCAGTTGTCTTTGGCCGACTTCTGTTATAATACTGCCCACTTTAAAACTTCGTTTGAATTACTTATAAAAAAGTTATTTATGAAATACCAAGTGTCGATTTGACGGAATTTTAATGATTATTAGGCAACCACATATACACTTTATGACATTTCTATCCTGACCTTAATAGATAGAAAAACAGGCTTTCCTTGGCGTCAAGTTACGATTACGAACAAAACTCACACTCACAGTATATAGTTAATATGTATATGAAAGCTCCCCATTAATTGTTGTTGTATTCCTGGAACATGGCGAATTGGATGCGCGAAACTCAAAGAATTTTTATATAAATTCTTTGGCAGAACTTCGCCTTCCATTGGTTTATTTATTTATGACCATGGATCAAACAATAATAGAACCTCACTGTTTCGCCCCTGATCGGTTGACCTCTTAGACTAGGAAAGATAGATATATCTTTCCTACTCTACACTCACAATCACAGAGTAGTAATCTACTTATTGTAAAGAATTTATTTATACTTATTGGTTATGTTGTTTGTTGTTTTATCTGTGTGATTTTTTTAATCAAAATTTTACCTATCTTTCTTTATCTACATTAACCATGATAGGAATGTGAATTCCTGTATTAGGCAATCAGAATCTATAAGTAACCTTAACCTTAAGCAGTAATTATGATTAGAAATCGAATAATAAATTATTAAACAAAAGCGTACTAGCGATAGGTGATAGTACTAGTTGGTACCTATGACATGTTGATATTGTTGATATGGTTTGAATGTTTTTACATTCTTTCAGTATACATTCAATATGTGCTATTGTGATGTACCTAAATTAACGTAGCATTAATAATTTGAATAGTTTGAATAACATAATAAGATAAATAAAGATAAGGTTCGTATTTAAATAAAGGAAAGGTCATAGCCCATTGTGAAACTCATGAGAGGAGTTTTGCTATTTTCTTCAGTCTATTTCTCATATGAAACCAGATGCTATATACTTAATTAATGTTAAATAATGTCTCTCGAAAAGTTATCCAGATGTCTATTAAGAGGTAAGAAGAAACTAACTTATGTATAAATATAAATAGTATTTCAACTTGATCAACAAGTGTTTCTAAATGTATAGGGTGATTTATTTTATATAGTACAATCAGCAGAATCATTGTCATTAGTAGTAATTTGCCCAGCCATCACCAAAAATAGCATGTACAATATAAAATTCGTAGTTACTATATCGTCAATTTTTTTTATTTCAAAATGTATATTTTAACATATTCTGAAATAATGTACACCATGCAAACATTTTTTTGGAACTCTGTGGTAATAATTAAGCCAATAGTTTGTAAATATGTTATATACCTATACTTATATTTAAAGTCATTGGTTTAAATTCTAACTTGGGTGAATTGGTTCTATATTTTTATGTGTATGTAAGAAACTGTATGAAGTTAGAAAATAAACTAAAAATAATTTGGTTTGAACTCCCTTATTATTCCATAAAATAGAATAACACAGCGAGTATACAACTTCCCAGTAATGTAATATTTTGAACGGTAAATCAGTAAAATGAACAAATTTAAGTAGACCATTCATACATATGAATTTCTTATTGTGTTTAGGTACCTTTTACTGATGTTATAATTGCTTAGATATACTAATTTTCCAGCAAATTTTACTGGTTGCATTAGGTGAATCTCATCACTTGAAAAGTTATGCTGATTTCACATGAAATTTTACAGAGGGTTCTTGTAAACATATGTTTGGAAATGCTTCTTAAAATGTATTATTTTGTAAGAAATTAAGTAAATTATTCAATCTTTTTACTCTATTGTCGTTGATTTATTAAATCGTGGAGAATCTCTTGCTGATTCTTCATTATTATTTTACGGTATTTTTCGGTACTTTTGAAATTGGAAATAAACCATCAGTCTTCCAAGTTAATCGAGAAGTTGACCGTAGATGGTGGTATCTTAAGTTCACTCTGCTGGCTCAAGATGCATGTTTTGAGAATCTACAATTATTTAAGCTGCAAAATGTAAAGAATTGCTGTTGCTTTTTCGATATGATCTATAGGTAGTCAATTTTTTTTGTCAGTGTTATGAATTAATAAGTCATTAATACTGAAGGGTATATGTATGAAACAGATAATAAATAAAAACTATTTATTTAACAAACTTGTCTGTGGTAGATGTCACTATATAAGGAAGTACATATATATTTTTCATTTTCTCATGAGGAATAAATATACAAATTGACAGAAATTTAGAAACACAAATACTTAAAGGTAACTTTAAAAATTATAAAATATCTTGTTATAGTTTTTCCAAAAAATTCTGCAAGATGTTTTAGTCTCCATAAACTATCTGAAGAACATTTGATGCTCAAAAAGACATGCAGAGATTTTGCAGAAGCAGAGCTCAAACCAATTGCATCTCAATTTGACAAAGAACAAAAGTTTCCAGCAGATCAGGTAAGCACTTCAAACCATTTATAATGAATAATATTTTACTTCACTTAACAATTTTGTTAAAAATGAAAAAAATATTACAACTATAATAATTTTTCTCCACAACCATTTTATAATATACAAATTATACTTGCGTTTGTTCAATCATAATTATATACATTTTTCACTACCAGTTCAAGGGTCGGAAATTTTCAGCGTTAACAGAGTCGGACTTGACTTGATATTTAATTTTTCAAGAAATATTACAACGTAATGTTTTGACAGCAAAAAGGACAAATAGGACAAGTCTTGTAACATATTTTTTCTAAAATCTAGTTGTGTACATCTAACTTTAATTTTTGTGATTGTCAGTTAGTTGTCAAAATTCATTACAAGTGTGCCAAAACTAATATGCCCCATATAAGAGGTTATAATATTAACAAAAATTATATATTTAACATTTTAAAAAAAAATGGAGAATAAACAGTACAATTAGTAGAAATCCTGGATCAGGGCGAAGAAGGATATCAACTCAACAGCAAGATTTGCAATTGGTAAATAAATTAGTAGAAAATCCATTTCAGTCAGTATTTCAGACTGCTGAAGAAACGAATTTTCCTGGATCGAGTAGTACTGGTCGCCAGCGAGTAAGAGAATCGGAGCTACGCTGTCATCCAGCAGCACAGAAATACCTACTTAAAACTGAACATAAATAAGTAGCTCGAATGGAATTTTCACTCGAATTTTTAGTGCATGATGTAAATTTTTGGAACAATGTAATCTTTACAGATGAAAAAACTTCCCAGTCTACACACAGCGGTCGTATTCTTGTTTACCGACCTCCGAATACTCGATTCGATGATAAGTATATATCTATCAATGACAAAAGTGGTAGATTTTCCGTTAACAAGTGGGCTTGGATATCGGCATGTGGTCCTGGTGTTTTGTGGTATATTGAGCAACAATTTAATAGTGAAACGTATATTAGGATTTTAGACAAAATTTTGCTCTCTTCTGTGTCATAATTGTTTCCTAATAATGAATTCTTATTTCAACAAGATAATTGTTCAGTTCATACTGCTCATAATGTGACTAACTGGTTTCAAGATAACAACATTAATGTTCTTAACTGACCCAGTTGTAGCCCAGATCTTAACCCTGTAGAAGACGTATGGGGACTACTCGTAAGAAGTAAGTATCTAAAAACGAAATGTGAGACCACAGAATGCCCAAGAATTACTGGAAATAGTAAATAATGATGGGAAAATATTATTACTAATGATTATTGTATAAGTTTATTTAATTTTATGCCAAACAGACTTATAGAAGTTATAAATAGAAATGAGGCAATAAGAAAATATTAATAGTTAGTTAGTTTCTTGTTAAGTTGAATATCCTTTGTTGCCCTGACCCAGGATTTCAATCGTACCGTTTATTCTCCACTTTTTTTAAATGTTAAACACAGAATTTTTCTTAATGTTATAACCCAGTGCAATATGTCTCATTGACAATCCATCTTCTGCTTTAGTAATAACTACAGCATTACAATAAAAAATATAACAGAAGTGCTAACTGTTTTATTTCGGCTACTCATTACATATTTAAACTGAGACAGATTTACATTAGAAAAAAATAATTGTCCTATTTTTTTTTTGCTCACGACAGTACATGTAATTTCTCTCTTTATGTTATCCCTATTTACAACATTAACATACTACCTTTCATATTTCTGTAAAGTTATTTTATTGAATAGAGAAATTTTTAATAACAAATAACAATCAGTTGAAGCTGAGAAAATGTATTGGAAAAGTACCTTTTTACCCCGGATGTTTGCCTCTTTGAGGTCAGAATAATAATATATTATTCGTTTATTTTGTTTATATATATTTATTTGCATGGTAAAAAAATAAGTATTCTTTCCAAATAGTCTATAGTCGTTTTTTGACGCCTAGTGTTAAATATCCAATTTAATGTTGAAAAGGAGCGTCCTAGAATGACAGAAGTAAGAAGAAATTTTGTTCACTTCTGAAATTAAGTCATTCACACCGAGAAAAAAATCTGACTTTTTCTGCTATTCGATGCAATCCATGTGTTGCACATGTAAAACGAACTAAATCGGGATATTTCTCTTGCAAGACCTTCCCTGCCTTAAGCATAATATATCTCACGCCGTCAGTGACTAATAAAATAAACATGTTTTTATTACATTGCTCTGATTCCCGCCACAACCACTTAAGCGTGTCCTTTACTGAGGTAACAATGGTGACGTGATCAGTTTTTTTCACAAATTTACACGTGGTTTCACAGTTTCTCCTCTATCTAAACCCCCATCTTTCACTTCGTCAATACTCAGCCTCCTGTTACATCCTTCTTTAAGTTAGCATTTCCGAATGGTTCATCTGGAAGTTTGAAATTGGTGTATTTTTCTCAAAATTGTCTAAAATGTGGACGGTTGAGCTGGTACTGTTGTGAGCAAAAAAAAAATTAATTTTTTCAAATGTAAATCTGTCTCTATTTGAACATGTAATGAATAGACGAAATAAAACAGTTAGCACTTTTATTATATTTTTTATTGTAATGCTGTAGTTATTACTAAAGCAGAAGCGATGGATTGTCAATGAGACATGCTGCACTGCGTTATAACATTAATAAAAATTCTGTGTTTAACATTTAAAAAAAGTGGAGAATAAACGGTACAATTAGTAGAATAGAAATCTTGGATCAGGGCACCAAAGGATATCCAACTTAACAAGAAACTAACTAATAATATTGTGTTATTGCACCATTTCTATTTATAACTTCTATAAGTCTGTTTGGCAGAGAATTAAATAAATTTATACAATAATCATTAGTAATAATATTTTCCCACTTACTTCCAGTAATTCTTGGGCATTCCATGTCTCACATTTCGTTTTTGGATACTTACGAGTAGTCCCCATACGTCTTCCACAGGGTTAAGATCTGGACTATGACTGGGCCAGTTCAGAACATTAATGTTGTTATCTCAGTATGAACTGAACGATTATCTTGTTGAAATATGAATTCATTATTAGGAAATAATTGTGACACAAGAGGGAGCATAATATTGTCTAAAATCCTAATATATGTTTCACTATTAAATCGTTCCTCAATATGCCACAAATCACCAGAACCACATACTTCTCATCGAATCGAGTATTGGGAGGTCGGTAAATACGAATACAACCGCTGTGTGTAGACTGGAAAGTGTTTTCATCTATAAAGATTACATTGTTCCAAAAATGTACATCATGCACTAAAAATTCAAGTGCAAATCCCAGTTGAGCTTCTTGATGTTCAGCTTTAAGTAGGTATTTCTGTATTGCTGGATGACAGCGTAGCTCCGATTCTCTTACTCGCCGGCGACCAGTACTACTCGTTCCAGGAAAATTCGTTTCTTCAGTAGCCTGAATTACTAAATGAAATGGATTTTGTACTAATTTATTTACCAATTGCAAATCTTGCTGTTGAGTTGATATCCTTCTTCGCCCTGATCCAGGATTTCTACTAATCATACCGTTTATTCTCCACTTTTTTTAAATGTTAAACACAGAATTTTTGTTAACATTATAACGCAGTGCAATTTGTCGCATTGACCATCCATCTTCTGCTTTAGCAATAACTCCAGCTTTAACTAAATCGCTTATATGGGGAATATTAGATTTAGCACACCTGCAATGAATTTTGACAACTGTCACAAAAATTAAAGTTAGATGTACACAACTAGATTTTTAAAATAATACTTTTTTTTTTTGCTTACTACGGTACCATGGAATGTCGAACGAAATCATAAAATTCATTAACTCCAACTTGATTCATCCACGCTTAAGTCTTTAATATTCGATATATGTTTCATCGAATTGGCGTTATAATCAAAGTTGCACTTTCTCTTAAAATCAACCATTGTTTTACAAGCATCACAGTGCACGTTGACAGCATCAGTTTGAGGTAGTTTTCTATTCTTTCACAAGCTAACACGTCGTTACGTCTTAACTTTTGGCATAGACAAAGACTCGTATAACTTTATGCGCAGGTCGATAGCGTCATTGAAACTATCACTGAGCAGTAAACACACGCTCACAGCATAAATGTTATTTTAGTATTTTGCTACATCTTTATTAATTGTTTGTTCTCTATATTAACCGTGTTTTTGTCATTTAATAATTAGTACTTTATTTTTCAAATATAAATACGGGTTGTAATAGTATTTATTTTAGTTAAATCATTTTATTAGCTAGTAGGTATGTAAATAATGTGACGTGACAGGTAATTCCCCTTCATATCTATAAGTTTTATGGATTTGTTGGTTTCGTATTTTGGTCTGGAACAAATATTTTCAATTTACATTATTGTCAACCGAAAATTACTTTATGTTTTATGTGATAATATCACATTTTTCAATGTATTTTTAATATTGTACTTTATGTAATGCTCCTGAGTGTGACCCTGTTATTGCTGAAAGATTCCGACCCTTGTTAATGTTTAATCCCTGGCAGGTATTTCTTCAATTTGAGTGCAATCTCACAACTTTTTAGTAGAATTTATGGCCAGTTTGGATATTGACAGTGAAAACGAGATTTCTTTGACATCGCCAGAGGTAAGGGAACCTGCAGGAATCGCGTCATTAAACTTGTCCGAAAGAAAAATCGAGAAATTTATTTATATGGTGGTGTATAAATCTTTCTTAAATTGGAGAAATGAAAAGAATATAAATTAAATAAACATTAAATACTTAATAATCGTGAACAAAGTGTAGTATTCTACTCGCATATAATGGCTATTATTCGCTCTGGTGATACCAGATCGAATACGATATTTCCCTTCGATTAGCGCGAGAAGTAAAAATACTTAAGGAATAGAGAAATCTCCTCTCTATTGGAGTGTTTTTTTCTTCAACACATAAGGGGTGTTATAGTTTGACGTGTATGTTTATGTGTTTGTGTGTCTGATGATCCAATTTTGATGCAGTTCTAAAATTTTCCAGATAAAAAAGTTGGGTGAACTAGGCCTTCTTGCCATAAATGTGTCAGAAAAATACGGCGGTGCTGGGCAAAACTACTTGGGCTTGGCGGTAGCTGTGGAAGAGATAGCTAGAGCATGTGGTGGTACTGGTACTATTATATCGGTACATAATTGTTTATATGTTAATTTAGTTGAGCGATGTGGAACAGAACAACAAAAGGAAGTTTTTTTAAGGCCTTTTACTAGTGGGACGTTAGGTTGTTTCGCACTTAGTGAACCAGGTGAGTTTTAGAGATGCTTTACATAGGTGAAGTTTAAGAGCGAAAGCGTAATACTATTGCTTATAAATTGCTATAACTTAATAATTGCATAAAAAAGCATAAAATATTGAGAAAAGCATGTAATATGTATATTTCTAAATAATACTAATTGATATTAATAATAAGTCTATTAATATATCGACAAATATGAATTTTTTCGATACAATTATTTGGTGTGGATGTTGCCATCATAATTCAATACAAGATTAAGTGTTTATATTTGTGTTTAAAAATAAAAATACACATTGTGACGAAAGCAATTACATAATAACGAGATAAATGTTTTGAAAGTTGTAAAACAGGTTTTATCTTATCTTTTATTAATATCCCTTTAAAGTAAACTGTTTATAACATTTAAATTAAATAATTGCATTGATATTACCATATCAAGGCCAGTGGTAGTGTGATAGATTTTGATTTTTGGAGGCTTTTTTATGAAAGAATTTTAAAAAATTGCTAATTCGATACTTTGTAACTGTCTACAATAATGTAGAAATTAAATATGTGTTGTGATGTTATCTTTAAAACTATATGTATTTTTGTATTATATTTTTTTATTTTTTTTTTTATTAGGAAAATTAATGCCTAACTTTACTTAAGCACAAATTAATTACCCTTGGTGTCTCATAAATGGATATACAGAGTAATTGCTGTTAAACCATTGACACAAAAGATATAGAATATAGTAATTTATGTGTCTAGAGAATCATATATAGACAAATAGTAAAATATACAAATTTGCTCATAGCCTCAAGATCTTAATTTTTAAAACTAATAGTGTTAGTCCACGCGTAGATGTATATCAGGATGAAACATATTTAAATCAATAAAATACACACACCGGCAAAGGACCCCGCACAAACCTTATGGGAAATGGGTTTTGGTAGAATCGTCTGAATTTTTGGTATATTGTAGCTTTTGTCACAAGTCTCCGTGGTCACTAGTTCCAAATAATGTACCAAATTTCATGTGAATATCTCAATTTAATTTTATCAGCTCCTTTAATAATGGAGTGGGGGTGGTGGAGGGGTTGACAAATGTTATAAAAAAATATGAGGCTTTGGCTTCTAGTATTTACACCAAATCCATGTTTCTGTACCTTTACCAGCTTGCTTTACTTATTTTCCCCTACCTACCAGAGCTGGGTATGGATATCTGATGAAAGTATTTGAATAACGGATACGGATACTGTATATGTCGTACGGATAACGGACACTGAAATACAAATACCCTATTAATAAATGTATTCTAAATACATGTATTTGAATACATTTCTAGGATAACGGATACAGATACTTTTATCTGCATCTTAGAGGTAAAGAAGTGCATCTCCAGTTTAGTGATAAATATAAATAATACTTTTTCCAAATTGCGCCAAGAACCTTAAATTTCATAGTGGTAAAGGATCATATAGTTGGTAACAATACGACCATTTACCACTATGAAATTTAAGGTTCTTGGAATGGTGAACCTCATTTATCACTAATCTGGAGATAAGCTCCTTTAATTCTAGGGTACAGATATAATGAAGAACAGTGTAAAAATACATATGTTATTAAGAAAAACCGTTTACTGTTATTTGCAAGACATATACAATTTTTGGGTAACATTATTTTAAACCTTGTTTGTTGGAGTTTGCCTTCCTCAGAATCAGAACCACGAAATATTCATTGGTAAGGGCGTTGCGTCGGTGTGCATTAATCATGGTGGCAAAAGAAAACAACCTCTCAACGGGTGCCGAGGATGCAACCATGTTCTTCAACAGTGGATAATCATTAAGCATGTGAATATTTGTTTGTTTATCTTTAAATGCGTAAAAATTATCGAAAAGACAATAACGAAAAATATTAAGACGTGTAGGAAATGCATTGAGTTAGAAGGTAGGGAGACAACATCCTATACAAATTTCCTATACGGAAACGGCATCAGTAGGTGTGGCTAAATGTAGTAACAATATGGTGGTTTTGCCAGACCCACACTAATTAAAATAATAAGAACTTTGTACCCCGACGAGATGGTTTATCTGGATAACGTAAATAAATGTTCAATTCAATAAATGCAAGAGTTTTAACAGTTTTTATTTACCTTGATATATAGAATGTGCAATGTTATCCTAAAATAAACCATTTATTTCCATTCTAAGAAATATATAACCTGAGTATAGTAAAAAAATATTTAATTAGCTGTTTTTCTTTTAATACTTCTCTGTTTGTTGTTTACACTACCTATGAAATGTTATTCTCGTTAATTTCTTCTTGTCAACACCATCTCTAGAAGAGCAACTTCTTTTAGCACACGACACCATAGTCCTTTTAATGTTTATTGTCTAAAATTTAACAAAATATCAGTAAAAATCACAATAAATCGCACCGAAAACAAGCTGTCACTATTTGACGGAAAAGTAGTAACAAGATGGCGAAATGATGCCGTTTTTGATCACGTGACAGCTTCTCCCTACCTTCTAACTCAATGAGGAAATGGGTCTTCATCTGCCACTTACTTGTCAATAGGTATTCTAAACAGTCTCAATCTAAAACATGCTATTCTTGATTTGTGATTTACTCCAGATTCCCACTACCAATAATGCACAAAAATGAACAGCAAGTGGTCATCTTCACGTCTGTTCTTGATGCGTTACGAAGGAAGCGCTTATTGTAACGCGGGGGGGATGAAAGTATCCGAGGAAACAAGAAAGTGTTCGAATACAGATACTTTCCAGACTACCTTTCGGATACAGATAACAAATACATTTTTCTTTAAGTATCTGAATATGGTTTCAGATACACCAAAAGTATTTCAACTGCTACCTACCCCCGAACTCTTCTCCGGAATCACCAGAAAATATAATCTAATTACAGAATGTGGTTATAATACTTACATGTACCAAATTTCAAGTGAATAACTCAATTTTATTTTATCATCCCCTTTAATAATGGAGTGGGGTTGGTGAGGGGAGTTGAAAAATATTATAAAAAATCTGAGGCCTTAACTTCTAGTATATACACCAAATTTGTGTACTCTTACCAGCTTGCTTTACTTATTTTCCTCTGTTTACCCTTATTTAACTCCTAACCCTTCAATGGAATAATTTCAGAATATGATCTAGTTGCAGATGTTGTAATATATATGTGTACCACATTTTATATCTCAATTTTATTTTATCAACCCCTTTAATAATGGTGTGGGGGTGGTGGGAGGATGAGAAAATTTTATAAAAAATTTGAGGCCTTGACTGCTAGTATATACATCGAATCTCAAGTTTCTCTACTCTTACCAGCTTGCTTTACTTATTTTCCCTTGTTTTTCCCTATTTACCCCCCAAACAGAGAAAACCTGCGGACAAAAATAGTTAAGACAGAGTGACTGACAGAAAAATTTTTTCACTGAAATTTAACGTTTTATGGCATTCTAAATCTATCTATTTCAACAAAAAAAATTTTGAATTTTTTTTTTTTACGATTGCTATACTTCCAATCTACTATGTGGATGTGGAAGTAAAAGGGACACTATAAACTTCAAAGTTGACCCACAACTATATGACATACCGTTTTAAACATGTTTAAATTTCACTTAAGTGATGACATTTCTTCACCCTCACGACGTTAATGCATGGTTATCTATATAAGATTTTCTAGCTAATTTATGTATATAGTTTATGTTATTGGACAACAATTTTCGTGAAAAGCAATAAATAGGTCAAATATCGAAGGATGTGTTGTTGTTATTTTATAAGATCAAAAACAAATTACAATATAATAATTGATTTCCACACAGCACTAAAATATTTTTGCAACGTACATTATTCTAAAATATTGCAATATTTCAATATTGTTTTTAACATTAATAATATTTGAATATTAGATCAGTCAGTCAGATGTTTCAATATAAAGCCTTTAGTTTATCAAATTCACCACATGTAAATACTTTTCCATAGTAACTTATAAATTAAACCGTATAATCTTTCTGATGACAGTGTTTGTAAGTATATCTTTAACATGATCCTATATGTGACTTCAAATATACAAGAGCCCCAAACTGTCAACTACACGCGCTTTAAATGGTATGTCATATAATTGCAGTTAACTTTGAAGGGGCAGATTTTGTAAAATTACTTACCAGCTTTTGTTGAATTTTTACAAATTCACTATTGAAAACAGTTTTTCCGAAATAAGTATTTTTAGCAAATAAAAACATTTTTTGTGCAAATCGCGATTAAAAAACTTGATTAAATGGAATGCCAAAAATTCTTAATTTAAAAAAAATTTGGCACCCGAGTTGTTCATGCTGGAAATTTCCACTTGGAAGATGACTGGAGCCTTTACAGCACATATCTATGATAATTCTATATGGAATGAGAGCTAGTTAAAATTATACTCAAAATAGCACATTTTACTGGTAAAAAATAAATTTTCCAACTTCAAAAATTAATATAAGATTTCCCAAATTTTAAAAGTATACTCGAATATACCAGGTTATTAACATTAGTGCTAATAGTAGTCCAGATATGAAATTTGAACGTCGTATCTCAAAGTTGATATTTTTGCGGAAATATCAACATTGAGATACGACGTTCAAATTTCATATCTGGACTACTATTAACATTAGAAATAACTTCTTTCAGTAACATTTTTATATTCCTCTCAAAAAACTAATACTTTACTATTGGCACAAATTCACGCTTCCTTATTTGCTAACCAGCCTGTATGTTATTTTGGAAATCTGAGTATGGCTAATGACTTGTCATGATAAGCAATACTTTTTGTAAAGAATGATTTCTTCTCTTAAAATGCGAAATACGGAAAATTACAAGTATAGCTAGGTCCATCCGGAGACATACTGTATATCCAAAATACCATATACACACATCATGTCAAATCTTCCTTTGTACCACATTGTTTAAAACATGAATATTTCGTAACTTTAACCAAGATTATACATTTTATGAGAGTCAATTTAGAATCTTAAACGATTTTCATGGTGGCTAATTAATGTGGACTTTAATATCTCTCATAATTGTTTCAGATGCTGGAAGTGATGTAGGAGCTATGTCCACTACTGCAGTCCTGGATGGAGATAGTTATATATTAAATGGTACAAAGTCATGGGTTACAAGCGGTACAGAAGGCAAAGCAGCAATTGTATTTGCTACAGTGGATAAAAGTCTGAAACACAAAGGTAATCAATTTTTTGGGGGAGTTAATTGTATTTATAAGAATGTGTTGAGTTTTACTCAGCTTCGGCTCGTGATTAGTTAGAACACAACTCACAAGAAATGTTTATTTCTGATTGAACTAATCAATCTGTGTATTTCAAGTAATAAATAATAAAAACCGAGTAGAAGTTGCAGTAAAGCAGACTGCCTATGAATAATTAATTATTTGATTATTATTTTTGAATATAGCACAATTTACTAATATGTCGTGCCACTGAGATTCAGTACACAGCCTCCTATATCTTTTACAATCGGCTATACCCAACTCCAAATAAATAAGAAAATATGAACTATATTGCCCTTCGAAATTTCGACAATTTATTGTCACTTCAACAACATGTAAATGCAGTACATAAGTACAGGGTTATTCACTATACAGGCTGATTCAAATTGAATGCTTACCATTGGGATTTCAGGAACCATAAGAGATAAGAGAGTCCGAAATACTCCTGTTGGTTTTTGAGATATATAACTAATTAATAATCCAAGAATACTTTCTTAGAGCACTATAATGCCCTGCACGCCTATAGTATTCGTTTTATTTGACGACATTACGTCGCCTCAGGACCATCGTGGACCTTAAAATTTTAAATACGGACCTGACTTATTAAAATTATATTCAATAAATTACCTGCCAATATGTACTTCCCTTAGTAGTAAGTAAGATTAGGCTTAGGTCAAAATTGTATAAAACCATGTATTTTACGCATTGTAAAATTAGTATAGTAGTACTCAACAATATTTAATGTTTAATGTATTCCTAATTGTTATAATTAATTGTCAAATCAGCTTGTGTGTATTTGTTTTTAATTGACCATTTTCTGTCAGTTCATTTTGACGCCGCTGTCGGGGGGCACACAAAACCTCATCCAATAACACAGGAATGCAAATGAAAACAATTAGAGATGGGTTGCTATTTAACAACTTTTTATTTTGTAACTGTTATTTGTAAATAGCATTAACAGACTGTTATTTCTGTTCGAAAATAACAGAGCAGTAGCCAAGATACCTTCTTGACTATTTTCGGTTGACGTCACGCTGTAGTCAGTGCCATTTTGCGTGGAGGGCAGACAACTTATTGAAGTATGAATGTTATAATAGCCGCTATTTTTATTTGCAAAATTACGAAAATTCAGTAGTGAATTGTGGTAGTAGAGGAGAAAAAAATGGCGTTCGTTTCTTAAGATTTCCCGCTATTTTAAAGGACCGTGGAGAAAATAACAACAAGCTGTCAAAAGAATACCGAGATAATATTGTTGCGTTTATTCACCTTTTGGGAAACACCCTGTATGAATCCGTGGGTTCTAAATAATTTCAACAAGAGATAAACACTACTAACACTGTTCAGTCTGTATTATCTAAGTTACCTAGTTAAGTTAGTTGAAATGTTCCCACTCTATATGATAGAAGTACTAACAGAAATCACTCTACTCATGAAAATGTAATGTTTATATATATGTTTGAAAGAAAAATAAATAATTATACAAAAACGTCAAATGAATTAATATCTTTACACAAAAAGAGAAAAACACGCACATTTGGTCCTTTGAGCAGAGATGGTTGTTATTCAAGCTGGTTTGGAACAGGCTCGTATTTTCAGAATTCGCTGAAAAACACTTTCGAAAAACATCAGCTGGGTAACAATTTACCAGTATATTACTCAATCAATATATATCAAAACCTTTATGGTGACTGCAGTTGGTAAGATATTCCTATCTGCAAGGAAATTATTTCATCACACATCTAGTACGAACGGTGGTGTGTAGAAGTTCTCAACATCATCACCCGATCGCAAACCAGCAGCTCGAATAAAAGATCGAGGCCTGTAAAACTGACAATATAACTAAAAGCGTGGGGCAAGTGGATAAAGTAAGTCCGTTCCATTGTAAATTATCTTCTCGTATTTATTTGTATAAAGAACTAGTTTCTCAAACTCATTAACATTCACATAAATTGCATGATTTAATTTTATGCTTCTAAATCATTTATTTCTTATCAAATTACTCAAAAATTATCAGGAAAATATAATTTAATTATTTTCTGTGTGAACATCACATACGTTATTAAAACTCTTTTAGCATGGATGTTGAGGCACAATTGAGAGCTCTCAAAGCTAAGCGCGGTAGTATTAAAGGTCAACTAACAAGATTTTCAAACTTTATATCAGGTTTTTATGACAATAATCGTTCTATTACTGAACTAAATACGCGATTAGAGACCATTACACAAAAATGGTTAGAATTCGATACTATACAAACTGACATAGAGATTTTAGACGAATCTTCTGAGGAATTAAAACAGCGTGAACTATTCGAAGAAAGCTATTTTATTATCATCTCTCAGGCAAAGGAGATATTGCAAAATTCTCCTCAGGTTCCAGGTACACGGCCTTTGGTTGGAAACAATATTAAGTTACCAGTAATACCTTTACCCACGTTTTCTGGTGATTATCGTGATTGGCCACAATTCCAAGACACTTTCGATTCTTTAGTTAATAAAAACTCACTTTTAGATGATTCTCAACGGTTTCTCTATTTAAGGGATGCTTTAAAGGGAAATGCTATCCAAGTAATTGAAGCAATCGAGGTGTCGGAAAGAAATTACAAATCTACGTTTGAGCTTTTGAAAACTCGATATGACAATAAAAGGTTAATAAAGAGGGCACATGTATCATCACTTTTTAATATTACGCCTATAACAAAGGAATCATTACAAGCTTTAAGAACGTTTTTAGATGACACTAACAAGCATTTAAGAGCATTAGAGAATTTAGGGGAATCTATAAACACATGGGATATTTTATTAGTTTACTTGATATCAACAAAACTTGACTCAGTTACTAAAAGAGCTTGGGAAGCAAAATCATCTAAACTAGACGATCCTAAGTTAGAGGACATACGAAATTTTCTAACGGATAGATGTGATGTATTAGAGACCCTGGACTCTGACAATATTAATAACTTTAATATAAACAAAAATATTAAGTCTAATTTCAGACAAAGAAACTGTACTTCTTTGGTATCAACTCAAAACATTTGTTATTTTTGCAAGGGTTCTCATTCAGTTTACACCTGTCAAAATTTATTAAAAATTCCTATTAAGTCTCGTTTGGAGGAAGTTAAGAAAATCAAATTATGCACAAATTGCTTACGCCCAGGACATTTTAATTCAGAATGTCGTTCCAGGTCTTGTAGATATTGTCAAAAAAGACACAGTAGTCTGCTGCACATAGGCGACGATAACTATAACGAGAATTCTAATATTGCTAGTTCTCAAGAGGAAAGCAAATCAGTGGTGGTGTCAAGGTTAACAGATACTAGCAAAGAAGATTATTTAAATGTACATTGCAGTATTAATTCTGAGCCACACGTGCTATTATCTACTGCCTTAATTAATATTTTTGACAAAGATGGCAATTTAATACAATGTAGAGCATTGTTAGATAATGGATCTCAATCCAACTTTATAACGAAAGGCTTATTCACTAGATTAGGATTGACAAGTAATGAAATTAATATACCGGTTACTGGAATCGGACAATCACCAACTAAAATTCTTGGCAAAACTGAAACTACTGTAAAATCCTTATATAATGCTTACCAAAAACAAATTTCATTTTTAATTATTAACCAAATCACACAAAATATTCCATTTATTTCCTTTGATCGTACAAATCTTCAATTTCCTGAAAATATAACGTACGCAGATCCCTTGTTTAACAATTCAGATCGAGTTGACGTACTACTGGGGGCAGGTATCTTCTGGGAATTACTCTGCATCGGTCAAATAATGATCGGGCCAAACAAACCTATTCTCCAAAAATCGAAGCTTGGATGGATAGTTTCCGGTCCTATATGCTTAAATACCTCTAATCCAAAAATATATTGTAATTTATCGGTGCAAGGTTTGCAAACACAAATGGAAAAATTTTGGAATATAGAAGAATTCAGTAATTCTCGCAAATATTCCAAGGGGGAGACTGAATGTGAAAGAATATTTACCGAAACTACGACGCGCGATAATACCGGTCGTTTTATAGTCCACCTACCAACGCATGAGTCAATAACAGATTTTGGAAATTCGAAACATACTGCTGAAAAACGATTTTTAGCTTTGGAAAAACGATTTCGTTATCATCCTAATTTAAAGGAAAATTATACAGAATTCATACAAGAATACGAGAAACTCGGACATATGACAAAAATTAACGAAAACGAAGAGACGGTATCAGATATTCAAAATAAACGCATTATATATTATTTGCCACATCATGGTGTGCATAAAGAGACAAGTCTTACAACCAAGCTACGAGTTGTGTTCGACGCATCATCTAAAGCAGAGTCGGGCCAATCTCTTAACGATATATTATTAACCGGTCCCACAATTCAAGACGATCTTTTCTCTATATTAGTACGGTTTAGAAAGCACACCTATGTCATGATTGCGGACGTTGCAAAGATGTATCGGCAAATTTTAGTAACGGAAAATCAGCGGGACATGCAGCGCATCCTTTGGCGTTCATCTCCTGAACAACAATTACAAGAGTATCGGTTGAACACGCTCACTTACGGAACTTCGCCTGCTTCATTTATAGCAACACGTTGTTTATATGAACTTGCTTGCCTTAACGAATCTACATACCCCGATTCTTGCAAAGTAATTAAAAAAGATTTTTATATGGATGATCTTATAACAGGAGCTGATTCCATAAAAACGGCTATCTCATTAAAGCAGGAAATAAGCGATATTCTAGAAGACGGAGGTTTCCAGTTAAGAAAGTGGGTGTCCAATAACCAAAATATATTAAGTAGTACCAATCAGATGGAAAATCATTTACCTCAGTACATTATATCAGATGATTCATGTATAAAGACGTTGGGACTTTTATGGAATGCCAAAACTGACAGTTTGCAGGTTATGTCAAATTTAAGGTTAGAAAATCGTGTAGTAACGAAACGCAACATTCTTTCCGGAATAGCTCAGATATTCGATCCGCTTGGCCTTGTAGGTCCAATAACAATAAAGGGAAAAATAATCTTACAGCGATTGTGGCAGTTGCGCGTCAACTGGGATGAATCTGTACCAGCTGACATTCATACTGAATGGTGTCAATTCCAAAAGGGAATACACTTGGTGAACAAATTGGTTATTCCGAGACATATATCAGTATCCAATGCTATAGTATCCGACATGTATGTTCAAACGAAAATGCAGCAGATATTATATCTCGCGGTTGTAAGCCAGAGAATTTAATAGATTGCCCATTGTGGTGGTCAGGGCCAGTATGGCTAGCCAATAATGAAAATAGTTGGGACAAAATAAAAGAAATTTATATTGACAATGTACCTGAATCCAAAATACCTAAAATTGTCACAATTTCGGTTGTTGTTGACCAAGAAATATTTACAAGATTTTCATCTCTTAATAAATTGAAACGGGTTATAGCTTACTGTCTCAGATTTAAAAATAATGCCTTAAATAAGACCCTTAAATTAACAGGTCCTTTAACTTCTAATGAAGTAAACATATCTTTAAATAGATTGATAAAAATCGCACAAACGTCAGAATTTCTTGATGACATTTCAAGGCTCAAGAAAGGCAACTGTGTTTTTGCGAATAGTAAACTTGCATCATTAAATCCGTTTATCGACCAGCACGAAATCGTCCGGGTAGGCGGTAGATTATCCAAGTCTAACGTTTCAGTTGATCAGAAATTCCCCATAGTTATACCTAATAATCATCCTTTAACTCAAACTAGACGCAATGGGCATAAGAGGCCCTATTCAACGATGGATTGAGTCATATATGTCTGGTAGGACCATTAGGGTGCAGCTTGAGGCAGAGCAGTCGGACAACTTTGACATTCCGATTGGAACTCCCCAGGGCGGAGTTTTAGGTCCTCTACTCTTCTTGCTCTATGTTAACGACCTCCCTAATCATATTGAATATGGGCAAACTTTCATTTATGCAGATGACACCACAATTATTGTTGCAGCTGATACCATATTAGAATTAAAAAACAAAATAAAAACGGTTACAGACAGCTTCAAAGACTGGTGTGACAAAAATCATCTTATTAACAACATCAATAAGACAGTCCTCATTGAATTCACTAGTCCCCTCAAACCACCCCGCAATCTCTCATTTGATATCTGTGATGGAAAAATTATCTCATCCCAACTAACAAGATTCTTGGGTCTGGAATTAGACTACAAACTTACCTTTAACCAACATATAGAATATATCTGTAAAAAACTAAATAAGCTCTATTATGCATTTACCACCTTAAAATCTAATTTTCACAGGCATTACCTGATAAATATATACTACGCCCTGGTGTACAGCATTATCAGCTGCAACATAATTGTGTGGGGCAGGGCAACACAGGCGCCCAGGGTACTCATAATTCAAAAAAAAATTCATAAGGCTTATATTTGATCTGGACTATAGAGAGTCATGTAAGGAAACATTTAAAAAAAATGAGATACTCACATTCAGCTCCATCTACTTATACAAACTATTGTTGTATACCTTCAATAATATGGAAAAGCTAAGAAAAAATAATGAATACCATGACCATAACACCAGAGCACAAGATGATTTCCATATGTGTCAAATCAATAGGCTGCAACACAAAAGATCACCTCTGTATGCTGGAGGCCATCTTTTTAATCTATTACCAAACAACCTAAAATCAATGACTGACCGAAATAAATTTAAAAGAAACCTGAAGCAATTTCTTATCCACCATGCCTTTTATTCATTGGATGAGTATGTCCAGTTTGGGTCATAACCATGGATGAATTATGTTTTTAATTATCTATTATTTAATTATGTTATTTAATATTTCAATATTTTTACTATATTTAATATTTTACCGCACATAACTGTCCTTAGTCCTGTATTAATGTTTGTTTACTCGTATCTCTGTTATATACTATTGCCATTTTTAATTACTTTTCATTGTACTAAAGTGTGCTTTATTGCAATATGACCTGACTTATCTCATGTTATGTAAATAACCAAAGGAGATGAATAAAGATATCTATCTATCTATCTATCTAACCAGACTTATCGTCATCGATGAGCATATTAGAAACTTTCATTCTGGTCCACAGTTAACGTTAGCTATGTTACGTCTCGCCTATTGGCCAATAAAAGGTCGTAGCTTAATAAGAAAAATTTTGCACGAATGCGTTATTTGCTTTAAAACTAAACCGCTAACAATAAATCCATTAATGGCAGACTTGCCGGAGCACCGAGTACAGTCAGCGCGGCCATTTTATAATAGCGGTGTAGACTATTTTGGGCCTCTCTTGGTAAAGGATGGAAAAACCCGAAATCGTAAAATGGTTAAATGCTACATATGTATATTTGTTTGTTTTACAACCAAGGCTGTACATTTGGAATTGGCAGGAGATCTCACCACTAATTCATTTTTGAACGCGCTAAAAAGATTTATTTCGCGTCGTGGAATTTGTAAAAATTTATATTCCGACAACGGCACCAACTTTCATGGTGCCAATAATGATCTAAAAGACATAGAGAGATTATTGTTTAAAGGTCACGATGACAATAAAATAAACCAGTTTTTAACAACAAATAATATTGTCTGGCATTTTTTGCCTGCTAGATCCCCTCACATGGGAGGTTTATGGGAGGCCGCAGTGAAGTCTGCTAAATTTCATGCTAAAAGGGTAATCGGAAACGCTCATCTTACTTATGAGGATTTGAATACGATATTTATACAAATAGAAGCCATCCTAAATTCGCGTCCACTTACCCCAATGTCTAACGAACCTACTGACCTTATTCCCTTAACTCCAAGCCATTTCTTAATTGGAGATGTTCTTAATGCGATTCCACAAGCAGATGTTAAAGATTTTACCATGAATAGAATGACACATTATCAAAGACTCCAGCAGATAGTGCAACATTTTTGGAGCCGATGGAGTTCTGAATACTTGTCAACATTACAGCAACGTTGTAAATGGAGGAGTGATAATGTCACTGGCATTAAGATTGGCGATATGGTAGTTTTAAAAGAAAAGAATTCTCCCCCCATGATTTGGCCACTAGGTAGAATTGTACAGCTACATCCAGGCAGTGACAATATAGTGCGTGTAGTTAGCATACAAACTGCAAGTGGTATATTAAAACGAGCTATAACAAACATTTGTAAGCTCCCGATTGAGACAAATATGAGTAATGACACTAAATTACATCATAATGTTTCAAAATAAAAATACTTTCGTTCTCTTCATTTCTTTTTACATTGTTAAATTAGCTATTATTTCGCAATGCATATTTATGTTTATTTTATTTATTGAAAGCTTAGCCTTTCAAGGGCGGCGGCTATGTTCAGTCTGTATTATCTAAGTTACCTAGTTAAGTTAGTTGAAATGTTCCCACTCTATATGATAGAAGTACTAACAGAAATCACTCTACTCATGAAAATGTAATGTTTATATATATGTTTGAAAGAAAAATAAATAATTATACAAAAACGTCAAATGAATTAATATCTTTACACAAAAAGAGAAAAACACGCACAAACACTTTATTTAATAATTTACTGTCTATGCAATACTTCAAACAGTTCAAACATTCAAAATAACTTTATTTACTTCTTATTTAACCTCACTTTTTACCGAACGCGTCACTTCTAAAATAAACTTCTCTTTAGTAAACTTCTTCTTCCGCGCTAGTAATCGCGCCTTATATACTCTGAAATTACCTCTAGATTGAACCAGAATCTTCTTCCACCACACTCTAGAAAAGTCCTTGGCTCTTTCTAGAGTCTTTCCAGTCACTATCAGTAGGCACAGGCGTATCATCTGCAGTTCCAAGGGGGTGTAATTCATAACACTGCCCCCTCCTTAAGCCTGATCGTCCCGATCAGGCAACTCAGAATCATCGATGTGTTTCGCCAGCCTGTCCAAATGCACGATCTTCATCTTGGACTTTTTGCTTCGTTGAATCCGATAGACGACATCATTAATTCGGGTAATAACAGTATACGGTCCATCCCAAGGCGTTTGAAGTTTCGGTGACCTTCCTTTCTTCCACTGTGGGTTGTACAGCCAAACCAGATCTCCCGCCTTGAACCCTTCTGAACTACCCTTCCGGTCGTATCGAGCCTTCATTCGGTCACTGGCTGGTGATGGTTCCGCTATATCGTTAGCCAACCTCTTGAAAGGAGCTCCGGCGTTGAACTGCTTCTTTTCACCCTTACTTCCAGTCTGTGGTCCCTTACTGGCTGCACAAATCTTGCATTTGCGACACCAAGCCTCCACATCCTGACGACTTCTTATCCAATAAAATCGTTCTCGTATTTTCTTCAGGGTCTTGTTAACACCGAAGTGTCCATCGGATGTTCCATTGTGCACTTCCTGAAGCACCTTCGCTACTCGACACCTGGGAATCACTAGATGCATAACCACCTGCTTTCCATCCGGGCTTTCCCATGCTCTCCGCAACAGCCTGTTCCTGACTTTCAGTGAGTCCCACTGCGCCCATAGTGCCTTCAGTCCCACTCTTTTGTCCGAAACATCTTTCCGTTTTGGACGAGTTCCCCTTTGGCTCTCAATATAGGCCCAATTTCCACATCGTTCAGTTGCTCTTGTCTGAGCGCCTCATCTGTCCTATTATCCGGTACCTCCACCTTGACAGTGTTGACTGCTCCCGTGACCTGCAGTTTCTCCTGGTGGTAGTACTGGCAATCTTCCTTGCACCTTCTTCCGGATGAAGTATCAGCATCCTCCTGGGTTTCATTTTGTTTTCACGTCCTGGTAGTAGTGGACTTCTCGGAATGCTTCGAAGCTGGGAAATCCTTGCTTCTCTCGGGGTACCATGTTCCTTATCTGACACAGTCTCTCTGGTACCAGCTTCCTCTGATTTTCCCCTCAGCTTCACAGCTTCTCCGGCCTTCACTTTCTCCAATCTTCTCCGTGGACATTCAAGCTGGATATGTCCTAGTTCTCCGCACCTGTAACATTTCATACTCCATCGTCCACTTGGCCTTCCACTACTTTGTTTATTCTGTGTCTCTTCCATCTTTCTAACATTCACTTTCCTCGAGTTCCGATATCGACAGTCTCGCTTGATGTGCCCTGCTCGGTAATGGGACTGTCCACAAAAACCTCAAAACGGCACAAAAAAAAGTCTTATCTGGAGTCTTTGTCACTTAACCACTAATGTCCAACAAAAATGTTCTACAATGTCTAAAAACGCACTTGACACTATTTTCCTGTTCGAAAATAATCCTCGAACAATGTCCAGTAAATTAGTCCTCCCTGTGTTAGCACAACCTCCAAGAATACTGTCCCAGTTTTCTCAATACTTCCGAAAAATCCTCTTGTCAAAATTCCGCGTCTGACACCAGTGTTGCGCTTATTCACCTTTTGGGAAACACCCTGTATGAATCCGTGGGTTCTAAATAATTTCAACAAGAGATAAACACTACTAACACTTTATTTAATAATTTATTGTCTATACAATACTTCAAACACTCAAAATAACTTTTACTTCTTATTTAACCTCACTTTTTACCGAACGCGTCACTTCTAAAATAAACTTCTCTTTAGTAAACTTCTTCTTCCGCGCTGGTAATCGCGCCTTATATACTCTGAAATTACCTCTAGATTGAACCAGAATCTTCTTCCACCACACTCTAGAAAAGTCCTTGGCTCTTTCTAGAGTCTTTCCAGTCACTATCAGTAGGCATAGGCGTATCATCTCCAGTTCCAAGGGGGTGTAATTCATAACAATATTTATAAGCCTTTAACTGCTGTCCTGTGTAAAAGCTGTGAGTTAAGGTAGGTAATTTATCAAGTCCATTATCCCAACATTAGCTAAAAAACCTAGGTCCTTCAAAGAATCATTGGAACTAAGGGTCGATACCGTCGAATGTTGCCACTTTTTCGTCGTAAGGACACTTGGCATTAACTTCTAACATTGAATAATACTCACTACGAGACATTATTGTCAAAATTAACACTTCTTTACTTGAGAAACTAAATAAAACTCGAAACGCATTTTAAAAACCTTCTGCACACAATGATAAGCAACAGTAAATGAGGTTTTGTATTCCCTTCAGACAGCTGCATCAAAGTCACATGACCAAAAAATTTGTAAACTACACATTGCACTCTGTGGTATGCGAATGTCAGTACTTCTCAGCGATCTGTTATTTTTAAACAGTTATTTCAAAACAGCATAGGCAGTTTAAACCGGTTATTAAAAAGAAAAACAGCTTTTACCCATCTCTGGAAAACAATCAATGGGTTGTGTGCCCTCCACACCCCGACAGCATGACGTCAACCGAATATGGTCTATTGGTAACCTTTTACCTCAAAATATTTTACAATGTCAAAAAGATGCCTAAATCTTATTTTTGGGTTAGATAAATAGATGACAATCTGAAATAATTATATTTTTATTTTCATGCATGCAGTTGGTATTTACCATTATGTATATATTATAGTAATTTACGTTATAAGACCGGAAAGAGGTGTTTTGCAGGTCAACCAAAGTTTGGGGGGACCTGCAAAAACACTGTTTTTCGGTCACGATACATTACTTTCTGTTCGAAAATTTTTCCAGAAAGGGTGTAATTTTTGGTCGGGCGGAAAACAAATATGTTACATAATAAACAGTATATTCTAATGTTAAGTAATAATCAGATACCTGTAAAAGCTTAAATTGGCTCGACTTCCACAACCAAATACCATACAATATGATGACTTTTTGTTGTAAACTGGTAACAAAATAATTAATAAGCGTTTCAATCTTAAATAATCTAAATAAGATCTATAAACAATAATAAGCTCAATCCTATAAATTGTTTTAAACAAGAAAACAAGCTAACCATTATACTCTTCCCCGATTTACTGTAGTTTTTATATAATTGTTGCACATTCTACAGAGTACTCGCAGTTTTATTAGTAAATAATATTAGTTTTAGACAGTTTTTGTTTAGTTACAAAACAATTTTTTTTAAAAATGATAACTTTTTTATTAATTGATGGATTTTGTTAAAAAACAGTAAAGTTCTTCCTTTAGCCAACATGAACTTACTCTCCAAATTTCAAAACAGTCGGACTTTTCATTCTTCAGTTATCGTGTTTACAAGAAACGTGACGGACGGACAGACAGATGGCCGGATAGACATTTCGAAAGTTGTTCAGAATTCGATCACCAACGCAGTGATATGAACATTTTTTCTTCATCTTCCTACAAACGATATTACCAATTTTAGAAATGTGCTGATCGAATGCAATTTACTGTTCGTTTTGTATTTGCAAAGAGTATATTATATATTATTCAGAAGTTAGATCAGATCGAAATTTCTTAGAAACAGGACTTACTAGAGGGGGTGGTGTGCTGTTAGGCATACACAATAAATATTATTTTGAACTTTTAGATTTAAAGGCAGACGGATTTAATAATTTAAAATTTATAGATATACTAGGGGTCAAGATACATTTAGATTTTTGCTCGCTTCTTATATTTCTGCTTTACGTTCCACCCACTACAACTATAGATTGTTTTATTGCGAGTTTGGAAATTTTAGCCTCCCTGGAATATGCTTACAATACAAACGTACTGTTTTTAGGGGACTTTAATATCGCGGAATTCTCATCATATTTATTAACATTGCAGCCCACCTATCGTGTTACATCACTGTTGAACTTAGCAAACTTTTTAGATCTCTCTCAAATAAATAGTGTAAAAAATGCAAATAATAGATTACTTGACCTGGTTTTTACAAATGTGAACTGTAAAGTGGAAAAAGCTATGGACGTTTTAGTGAATGAAGATATTCATCACCCAGCCCTTGTGCTATTGTTTCATAATAACGAAAAAATAAAAAATAAACAGAAAGTTGAAACTATTCATTACAACTTTCGGAAAGCCGATTTTAATGGTCTATATCACAGTCTGAACAAGGTTGACTGGGATTTTCTTAGTGATTTTACGGATACCAATACGGCCTGTGAGAGTTTCTACTTGAAACTATATGACATTTTAGATATATATGTACCGAAGACGAAACCGCACCGTAGAGTGTATCCCCCCTGGTTTAATTCCAATATCATTAAATCTATTCAATTAAAGTATAAAGCTTGGAAAAAATATAAACGTCACAATGACCAAATCGCACTAGACGAATTTACATATTTAAGACATAAAATTAAGGTAGATATTAAGGTCTCCTACAGAAACTACTGTAACAACATTGAGAATGATATAAAAATAAATCCTAATAAATTTTGGCAGTTTATAATAGATAAACGAAACGTTAGTACCATTCCTACAAAAATGAACTATGAAGATGGTGATATTAACGGTCCAAAAAACATTGCTAATGCTTTTGCCGACTTTTTTCAGCGGTCATATATAAAACCCGATAATTCGGACCCTTCGACTGATGATAGTAGCGCAAACAATAATATATCCTTAACTGGGTTCACCGAAACAGAAATAATAAGTAGCTTGAAAAAAATAAAACCTAAAGCCACGGTTGGTCCTGACAAAATACCGGCCTTTCTTTTACGCGATTGTGCACATATATTTGCAAAGCCACTTACATTCATTTTTAATTTGTCTATCAGATCTAATGTGTATCCTACTACTTGGAAATTTTCTAAAATAATACCTATATTCAAAAAAGGAGATAAAGGTTTGATACAGAATTATAGGCCAATTACAATAATTAACAACTTTTCAAAAGCCTTTGAAATCTTACTACATGGGTTTGTCTACAGTCAAATAAAAAATGATATTACAGAATACCAGCACGGCTTCATGAAAGGTAGGTCTACTGCCACCAACTTATTTACATTAACGCAATATATTGCAGACTCGTTTGATCATAATTTGCAAGTTGATGTCATATACACAGATTTCACAAAGGCTTTTGATCGACTTGACCACAACATATTACTTTCGAAACTTGATTATTTTGGCTTATCTAAAGACTTACTTATTCTCTTTAAATCATATTTAGAAAATAGAACTCAGTTCGTTCAATGCTGTGGTGTAGAATCGGTCAAAATATTATCAACATCTGGAGTCCCACAAGGACTGCATTAGGGATAGACAAGACTGTATTAATCTGCAAGAGTCGCTAAATAAAATTCAGTCGTGGTGTACATTAAATAAACTGCCCTTAAACATATCCAAGTGTAATATTATGACCTACACTATTAAAAGAAATGCAATTATGTTTGACTACTCTCTAAGTAATATAAATCTTCAGAGACCTACCACCTTCTGTGACCTATGAGTTACATTTGGCAGCAAATTGTCTTTTACAGATCATATGAATACAATAGTAAGCAGTAGTTTCCGCTCTCTGGGTTTTGTCATAAGAAACTCTAGGGACTTTGAAAACACTGACAAAATTAAATTATTGTATAATGTGTTTGTCAGATCTAGACTGGAATATGCAGCTATCATTTGGAGCCCCTATTATAATAATCACATTAACAACATTGAAAGGGTCCAACGACGTTTTCTTAAGTATCTCAGCTTCAGAGAGGACGGAATTTACCCTGATATTGGTTTTCCACATTCTGAATTAACTAAAAGACACGCAACTGATACACTTAGCTGTAGACGTAAAAAGTCACAATTAATTTTTTTGTACAAAATAGTAAACGCTCAAATAGACTCTACACATATACTAAGCCAGTTAAATTTCCACATCCCTCGACAATCTGCTAGACAAAATATATTTTTTTACCTTCCCGTTCCTCGCACTAATATTCAGAAACATTCTCCACTGTACCAGATGTGTGATAATTATAACTCATTAGTTAACAGATTTGATCTATTCAATTACAATGTAGCCTCTATCAGGAAACTTAAACTTGAAGGATAATTATTATATTTCATTCGCTTTTTGTTATGAATGGAATCTAATTAATATAAATATATTGTTATAGTAGCTATTAAGTATATACTGTATTTTATATTTATGATTGTTGTTTGTATTATTTGTATTGTTTGTATTATGTATATATACAGTTTTAGGTTTAGATTTATATATAGTGGTAAATTTGTCCCATTCTGTAATTGGAGCTGGATTTCTGTAGAATGGTGTATTAAATAAATAAATAAATAAATAATAATTAAAAGCACGTAGATAACAATGCACATCCCCCCAAATCAAAGAAAATATTATTGTACAAAACATGTAATTGTCTATATATAAGGAAAACTAAACTTAAAACTCTTTATTTCAATAGTTGATAGCAGGGAAAATTAAAAAAAGTAAAAGAAAACTGTTAATTTCATTGGAATATTGAGGTTGTTTGCCCTTATCATCTGTCAAATGGTACACTAACCCTATATGTATGGAATATGGCTGCCCCATAGCAAAACATGGTATTTAAATTTTTTAAGACATAGTATTAACTGTTTGGCATTTGGTTTTTGACATATATTAGAAGCATATATGAAAAAAACTAACTGAAATATAAAAGGAGGGGTAACAATAAGCTAGGAAAATAGACCCTAATTTCGTCAAGAAACTACCTTAACCATGTTCTAAATTTTTCAGTATTTTTCAATAATAAAGAATTTTAGCCAATATAGACCGTTTTTCCATAGAATAGATTCAGATAATTTTTCCGCTTTTACTCCCCTGGTACATTTTTTAGTTAAAGTCTGAATTCCCTTAACTCGGTTAGAAACATATTGTTTCCATCTTTCTGCTTTTCCTTTTATCCAATAAAGTGCAATTTTTAAGTCTGCCCGTAAATTTACACTCTTTATACATAATTTTGTATTGGCAATAAGGTACTTTTTCAACCTTGCGGCACAAGTAGCTGCTGTTAATTCTAGCCTTGATAGCGTTAGTTCCGGTTGTCCTTCGCCCCTTAATGGTGCTACTCGATTCTTTGATATCAGAAGATTCGTTTTAAAAGAGTTCTTATAACTTTTTCTTACGTATCCTATCACTCCATATGTTTATGGGCTTGCATCGGAAAATATATGTATCTGTACCTGTTTTTAGGAATTTTCGACTACGCATCTGGGAGTGGAGAATTCTGTGAAACGTTTTAGGCCTAAAATCCAAATATTCCATTGAATCTGAAGTTCCTCTGGCAATGTATAATCCCAATCTAAGTTAAATTTCCAAATTCTTTGCATTAAAATCTTCGGTGTTATCATATATGGACCGAAGATACTTAGAGGATCATATATCCTTGAAAACGTCTTTAGTACATTCCATTTAGTTATTAGTTTTTCTTGATTTGAATAATTAAATATTTGATCCAAAGTTACAATTAGTTCATCTTGTCCTGTATACCATACTACACCCAATATTTTTGGACACGGAGATGAGTTTCCTGTCTTCTCTTCTAAAAAGGCTTGTTAGATGCTGGTTGTTGCTCATCCACTTTCTTAAATTCATTTTTTCACCTTCTTTTTTCTGCTTGTTCTTGACTATTTACTGCAAGAACTAAGTCATCGATATAGAAAGAATCTTCTACAATGGAGCTAGTTCCGTGAAACACTTTTGACTGTTTATTTAAATGCCTTTTAATTGTGGTTGCCGAAATAAATGGACTGGTAGTTACTCCAAATGTAACTCTCTTCATTCTATAGCTTACTATTTCTGGTAGATTCTCCGCAGATGCTATTTTATCTTTATACGAAAGGAAACTGTGAGAATCTCGATCCTTTTCTGCTAAAGAAATCTGCAAAAATGCCTTTTCTACATCTGCACACATTCAGAAATTCAGCAAGATTTTCACTAGGTCTGGGACTAAATTGTCTCCTGAATGTAGGTTTTCGAGTGATGTAAAACCAGGCGCATACGCCGATGCATTGAATACTACTCGAAGTTTTGTGGTTTCCTCATCTTCTCTGTATACAGGTTTGTGTGGCATGAAATAGGTTTTACTTTCACTTTGTACCTCTGGTGATTTTTCAGCACATCCTGCATGTAAATAGTCTCTCACTGCATTATCATATCCTGTCAATTTTGTTTCTTCTTTCCAGGGCAGTGCTACTTCATACCTATTTTCGGTTACTCTTATATTTTCTTTGCAAATTCTTCTGTAAATTTGTCTTGCTCTTTTTTTTACAGAATTGTTTCGTATACCTATAGTTTCTAAATCTCAGAATTGCTTTATATTTAAGTTCTCCTCTGCAATATTTGTATGAAGCACCGTGGCCATATTTAAATTTACATTATAGCTATCTATGGGTGTTGGACTGTGAATTGTCCAACCCAGCATCGTATTTACGACCATTAACTTTGCTGTACTTAACCCTTTCAGTTTCTCCTGTAACAATGGACCAGTAATTATCTGCTCCAATATCGTTATTCCATTTACAGGTTCATCTCAGCTTACTCTTGCATCCGCTAATTCATAATTGGGACTTCAATTGCATTTAATTTTATATGTTGTTAGCTTAGCCCTCCTTTTTTATGCCAAACTTGCTATAGCAGAATAGATAATGTATTGCTGAATAACTCAAAATACAATATTTATCACATGCTGTGTTATATCATGGGATAGCCAAATACACCCAACATTTAGCATGTTTAAAATGAAGGCAATCAATTTATTATCTTTGGTAAAAGAATTTTTCGTCAACAAATGTATAATTACACTATTTTCTCTTAATTAACTCCTTCTATAGTGTAAGGTAAAAGAGTAGTAAAAATATTTTGTATTTTAGGTATTACGGGATTTTTAGTTCCTATTCCAAGCCCTGGAGTTACTCTAGGTAAAAAAGATGAAAAAATGGGCATCAGGTGTTCTCCAACATGTAACATAATTTTAGAAGATGTAAGGATACCCAAGGAAAATGTATTAGGTATGTAATATATGTGTAAACTAGCGTTAAATGTCATTGTCAGTGATATTTATTTTTCCTGTCCGAGAAATGTCAACTATTAATTTTAAAATGTCCATTGCACATTATATGTAGAATTTGAAAAAAATAACTGCATTCGATATGTCAGAGGCTTGGCCAAAATAAAAGGGTCAGGCAGGTAATCAGAAAAAAAAATGTACAATGGAAAATTTAATTAACAAAGTATCATTTTTAAAAAACATCAAAAAATCCAAAATTTATTTTCTACAAGATCATTATTTTAAATAGTTTACCTTACAATTAAGACCTATTACTGAATATGACCAATAAAACAATTAATTCTAAATAAACACTCATAATAAAGAAAATTGTAAAAACGAGAATTAAGTAAACAGCCTTAAAAGAAACTCCATATTTTCTACACCTGATAAAATTAAATATCAACACGATTTTTTTTACAATTTTCAATAGTTTGTCTTGGCCAACTAAACGAGTTGTAATTTTCTATTCTGTTGAGGGATAAGTCCCTGAACCGTTCTCATGTAAAGCGAAAAAATACATGACTAATATAACCCTTAGTAACATTATATTGGGTACTATTTATTTATAAAAATATTTGTAAATAAAATATATTCTCTTTTAAAAAAGATGGTCACTGAATATTATGAAGTAAAATTTCACCATCCTTCCCGTAATTGAACCTTATTAAACCTGTTTAAACAGTTGAAAAAAGTAGTAAATTTAATTTGTTAAATGTGAAACTACACAAATAAAACTTTGCTTCGAAACAACTTATATCCCAACTAGCACCAAAGTGAGAGTAACTGAGATGGGAACTTCGTGTGAGTAACCATTACGTAATTGCGACTAAATTTACTTTGGTGTAAAAATAACTTCATTTGACAAGTCTACAGTCCCTGCCTCGTAGTTTCTACCACTAATGATTACTTTATAGTTATGCAACTTCTACGTAGCTTTCGTGGTACATGGGAACGTGGTAGTTACTAGTGGCATGACTTTCGGGTTTTCATAATTTGAAGGTGGTAAACTAGAGTAGCAGCGACTAACTCGCATCACTGAAATGTGACTTCAAAGTTGCAATCACCTTCAAGTAGCTTTAAAAGTTACCGCGACGTTCTGGGAACCTTCACTATTTCTTTAAAGTAGTGGAACTTGTAAGTAATATTCATAGGTGTTAATGACATTACTGCTACCTACAGAACTGTGTACGGCTACTACAAAGTGCACATCACCTCTGAAATTCACCATGAAGTAAATTTCACCATCTAGTTCCCAATGTTGACCATAGATAAAGTTAATGCAACAAACCTAACCTATATAATATGTTTGCCTAACCTAGACTAAAATTATATGCTGCTATATTCATGATATGCAACATTTTATGTTCAAAATAAGGCAACAAAATTTAATATTTCAGCACAGTTTTATTACACCTACATTTTCTTCTATGTTATCTATCATTGTAATAGTATATTATACCAACAAAGTTTATGTTTATTAAGTCGTTGATATATGGCTGCATACAAGTAAATTGCGACAGCTGATAGTTGTTCTATTTTTGGATATTGTCAATCTGGATAATTAAAATTCTTAATAATATTAGTTGTGCCTTTATTATACCAATTAAAACTGATTCACACTTCAACTGTGATACCGGGCAGCCAGCCGTGGTTACAAAAAAATGTCCCTTTTTATATGGTCGTTTTTACACTCTATTAATAATAGAATATTTTAACGCAATTAAATTAAAATGTATTATCCTATACATAACACCTCTCCCCTAAAAATCTTAATTCCTACAAATACAAATTTCTAACATACATACTATTTTCCATATTATAGTCTAACCTAAGAAAAATAATATTAACTAGTCACAAAAATTGGTTACGTAATGATCAGTCTATCGGGCACTTTGAGTTGACTGCGACGCCTTAACTCTCTTTGCGATATACCGGGTGTGTCACTAACTTCTATTTCACTTCCACTATTTTCACCTTCCTTATTATCTAATATGTTTACCGTGTTTAAATTAGATCGTGGAATAAATGAAACTGATTCTTTGGTATCAGAATACATTTTTGGTTTAAGTTGATTTTTGTGTCTCTTCCATGTCATTCCACTCTCCGTTTTAATTAAATAGGTTCTTCGACCAATAACTTTAGTTATTATGCCTGCACACCATTTATCATAATTTTCTCTATAATCACGGACCCAAACATGATCATTTGCTTTAAAATAAATATCTCTTTTCCCTTGATAATATTTTTTTTGATAATTTTGTTTATTTTCAACAACTTGCTTAGTAGAAGGCAATAATAAATCAAATTTTGTGTGTAAACTACGACCAATTAATAATTTTGAGGGTTTCTCCCCTGTTGTAGTATGAGGAGTATTTCTGTACTGAAATAAAAAGCGATTTATGATTAAATTAATGTCTAAATTAGGATTTTCATATCTAGCTTTTAAAATTGCTTTTTTCATAATTTTGACTGCGCTTTCCCCTAACCCGTCTGTAGCAGGATGATAGGGAGCCCCTGTTAAATGCCTTATACCACTAGATGCAAAGAAATTTTGAAAATCTTGAGATGTGAAAGTTTTAGCATTATCAGTATATTTCTAAAGGCAAACCAAATCTGGCAAACAATTCACGAAATATTTTTATAGTATTGTAAGTGGTTAAGTTATTTACCTCAAAACACTCGATCCATTTAGATGTAGCATCTTCTATAACTAAAAAATTTCTACTAAAACATGGTCCAAAAAAATCTGCGTGTAATCTTGTCCAAGGTTCTTTAGGCCAGTCCCACACTGCTAATGAAATTTTTGGCGGGTTATTTGAATATACAGAACACGCCTTACAGCAGTTAGAAACACTTTCAATTTGCTTATCGATAAATGGCCACCATATATATGAACGTGCCAAAGATTTCATTTTTACCATGCCCATATGTGTACTGTGCAATTCATCTAAAATATATTTATGAAATTTCTTAGGTACTATTAGCCTATATCCCCACATGAGACAATCAGATTCTACACTAATTTCTTTTTTCCTAGCAAAATATGGCTTAAATTCATCTGAAGGGCATTTATTAGGCCACCCATGGCCTACATAGAAAAATATCTTGCTTAAAACTGGATCCACAGCAGTTTCCTTCTTTATTTGTTTAAAATCTACTGGCAAATTCAATTCATTTAAATAATTAAAATAAGAAATATCTGAATTTGAGTGTAAATATGAAATTTTATCGTTTAGTGGTTCGAGATCTTTTATTGGCAATCTCTTGATAAAAAATCAGCTGTATTTTTATCAGAATTTACGAATTTTATTTCATAATTAAAAGCTGATAGAATATGAGCCCATCTCTGCAATCTATTGGCAGCAAAAACAGGTAAACCTTTTTTATCACCAAAAATTGTTAGCAGAGGTTTATGGTCAGTGCATAATATAAATTTTTGTCCAAACAGATATTGAAAGAATTTTTTTTAATCCGAATATTATGGAGCAGGCTTCTTTATCAATTTGTGAGTAGCTTAATTCAGCCGAGTTCAATAAACGTGAAGCAAAAGCAATGGGTTTTTCTGAATTATCCTCAAATACATGACTTAAAGTTGCACCTACTGCAAATTGTGACGCATCAACCGTTAATTTAATTTTTTTTCTCAGGATCAAAATGTGCTAAAACCGAGGAAGACAATAATATCTGTTTGGCCCGTTCAAAACTTTCAGTACATTCAGTAGACCAAACACATTTAACATTTTTTTTTAATTACCTGTAAAGAGGTTTCAATATTTCTGCGGTTTTTGGGATAAATTTACAATAAAAATGTATTGTTCCCAAAAATGATTTTAACTCCGTAACCGACTTAGGAACTGGTATTTTCTTAATTGCTAATACTCTCTCATCTGAAGTATGTAACCAATGTTTGTCAATTCTGTGACCCAAGTAATTTACAGATTTTTGAAAAAATGAACATTTTTCTTTTCCTACCTTAAGGCCACAATCTTGCAATCGTTGAAAAACACTCAACAGACGCTCCATATGCTCCTGATCATTTTTTCCAGTAATTAAAATATCGTCTAAAAAGCAAACTACGCCTGGCATAACAAACATTTGTTCCATAATATTTTGAAATATGGATGGTGCGCTAGTTATTCCATAAGGTAAGCGCGTATACGAAAAAAGTCCCTTATGTGTAGAGATGTGACAAGTTTTCTAGACGCTTCCGTCAATAAAACCTGTTGATACGCCTCTGAAAAGTCGATTTTAGAAAACTTATCACCTCCTTGTAGTTGTGAAAATAACTACTCAATGTGTGGCAAGGGAAAATGTTGTATTTTTAAATGGGGGTTTAAAGTTACTTTAAAATCGCCACAAATTCGTATACCACCATTTTGTTTTAATACCGGAACTATAGGGGTTGCCCATTCTGAAAATTCAGTCGGAATCAAGACCTTATTGTCAACTAATCGCTGAATTTCCCTTTCAATTTTTGGTTTTAAAGCAAATGGTACGGGTCGAGCTTTACAAAATTTTGGAACTGTTCCGTCTTTCAAATTTAAAGAAATTTCGAATTTATTAAAGGTTCCTATATTTTTATCAAAAACATCTTTATATTTTTCAAGCATAATCTCGATATTGGTGGAAGACTCTATTTTACACATAGTGCTTGGAAATTTACAAATACCCAAATTGAGCATGCTTAAACCATTTCTACCAATAAGTGGTGGTCCACCATTTCTTATAACATATGTTTATAACATATGTAAAAACTACGTTTCTAGACCCAGACAGGTGGCTACGGGAGTTCCCCAAGGGAGTGTGTTGGGCCCCTTATTATTTATTGTATTTTTCAATGATGTCCCCTCTTTGCATGACACATTTATTTCCCTATTCGCAGATGACGCAGTTACCGCTGACAGTGAGAGTAACATCAATCTATTATCTACAAAAACAAATACCACAGTTTCCCTGATGGAGAATTATTGCTCGACTAACGGCTTAGCTTTAAATAATTTAAAAACCAACCTAATAGTATTCTCTACAAAGCAGCTTGACATCAACTTACTAGTAAGAGCTAATAACAAAACCATCATACAAAACGAAACTATAAAGTACCTTGGTGTACATATTGACTCTCTTTTAACATGGAATGATCACGTTGACTCGTTATTATCCAAATTATCTACACATTGCTTTCTTATATGGCAGATGAGAAAATTTGTCAATATAGATATATTAAAAATGTATTATTATGCATATGTACAGTCAATGCTTAATTATTGTGTTATCTGCTGGGGTAACTGCAGTCGCATAAATGAAATCCTTATATTGCAGAAAAAGATTTTACGTACTATGACCTTTAAAAATATACGTCATTCCTGCAGAACTCTATTCAAAGAACTTGATATTTTAACAATACCATCCCTTTACATACTTAAATGTGTGTCCTATGTAAAGTCTCATTATGACAACTATATTCCCAGGGATAACTTTACTGAGCATGATTTAAGAATCAGTCAAAATCTGACAATTCCCCAACACAAACTGTCAATAGTAGCAAATGGTCCCAATGTCATGTCCATCAAGCTATACAATAAACTCCCTAAAACCATAAAAAGTATAAATAGCATTAATCTCTTTAAAAGCACAGTTCGAGCCACTTTAATCAGTCACAGCTTTTATTCCATAAAAGAATATTTAAGTTGTACTAGTTTTCAGGAGCGTACTTAGTAAAATTAGCAATCCTCGTCCTTATTTATTTTTCTGTATTCTGTTTACTACACTATGGTTTCGTCTTGAGTTATGTGTTTTAATGTATATTTAACAATGTTTTACAATTTTATGACTATATTTCTATACCCGTAATAGGGTCCTATGAAAATAAAGATATTATTATTATATTATTATTATTATTATTATTGTTTTCAAAATGTAAGAATTTTTATCAAAATTTATATTTAAATTTAAATATCCTAAAGGTTCAAAAGTTATACCAACATAATCTCTTAATGCTAAATCATTCTTATGTAGGTAATTCTTTATTACGAAAATGTTTGTGATATAATTTTTCAGAAATAGCCGAATGTGCAAATCCCGAATCAGCCTCAAAACCTATTGGTACATTTTCAACAATTAAATTTACAAATGTTGGTTTAATATTACCATTTTCATCAGATAAATTATTTTCTAAACTATATAAATTAAAAATAGAATCATTAGAAATATTTACTTCTGTTTCATTTAAAAAGTTTTGTGAAAATCTTTTGCATTGTGGTGCTAGATGTTCTTTAACACCACACTTATGGCATATGCAGTTTTTAAAAGCACAATCTCTTGCCATATGATTTTTACGACCACAAACAAAACAGTTTTGTTGATTTGAAAAATTTTTGTGGCTTACCGGCTGACTTCTTCCCTGGTTCATACCTGCGCTGTTAGGCGGCTTCACCGTGTCCTGTCTACTAGATGGGGTGGCTCTGGAAACTCGTGTCGGTTGCTGGTTGAAATTTATATCGGTTTCTGTCTTTACACTCGTGGCTCCCAAACTCTCCCTAGTGGTATGTTCCTGCATTGCAGATTCCTTTGATAATGCCAATTTAACCACGTTTTTAAGGGATGCATTCGAACTTGAAGCATCTTCTTCAAATAGACGATCCATGATTTTTTCGTGATTTATACCAACTACGAAAATATCTCGCATAACAATATTTAGTTCTTCACCAAACTTACAATTTGAGGCCAAACTTTTTATTCTTGCTTCCCACTCCGACACACCTTCATTTACATGTCTTTTAGCTGTGTAAAATTTTAGTCGTTCAGAGAAATACGATTTTACCGGTGAAAAATATTCAACTAATAATTTGATATGTTCATACGTATTACTCTCCGGTAAATTTGGTACACACAAATTTCGAAGTAAAATGTAACAATCTTCAGAAAGCGTATTTAAAAGAATAGCTCTTTTGCGATCCTCCTCCGTAATTTTATTAGCAATAAAAAATTGTTTAAGTCTTTCATTAAACACTAGAAAGTCTGAATTTTTGGGATCAAAAATATTCAGCGATCCTAAAAGACCGACTCGCTCCACCATCTTAAGTTTGTCACTAATTTATTTAATTTAAAACAAATTTTAAGTTTTTAATTTAGTGTCACCAATTAAACTGCACTTGCACGTGAGTTCACTAAAAGATACCTCGTCGCCAACTGTTCTATTTTTGGATATTGTCAATCTGGATAATTAAAATTCTTAATAATATTAGTTGTGACTTTATTATACCAATTAAAACTGATTCACACTTCAACTGTGATACCGGGCGGCCAGCCGTGGTTAAATTAAAATGTATTATCCTATACATAACAGGTTTTTCAATGTGAAGTTAGGTAAATGATAAACAGCAAAAGCTAGGAACGCGTTCAGTCTAGACCTAACGTACGGCTAACACGTACGTTCCGAATCAATATCGGGAAAAATGTAACCATGAAGTAGCAGCGGCAACTTTGAAGAGGTAATTTGTGGTAGTCACAACTTTGCTATGACTTTGAAGTGATGCTACAGTTCCATTCGCAGATTTGTGGTAAATATAACTTTAAAGTTACGTATTTGCAGTTTTCGTGACTATCGCCAAGTAGCAATTACTTTCAAGTAGCATTTCTACGCCATTATTATAACACATGAACCATAATTTCACAATTGATTAACAAATTTAATTTATCGCCATTTCTTCACCAAATACAACAAATGAATACATAAAAAGTAGTGTTAAAATTCCGAAGAACAATAAAAAATAGGTTTCGGCATCTAGTGTGTCATATTCTCGCATGACATTACATATTTTAAAAACAATACTTTCATTAAAAAATGCAAATTTTAAAGGCGCGTGGTTAGATTCGGACGTTTTATCATTATGTTTGTCACCAAAAAATATTCCCCATTTTGGTCATAAACATGTATTAGGAATGTTCCTATTACGTGCCTGTGACTAGTACCAAAACACTTTAAAGTGCCTACAATAGTCATTGCTACGTTCCCACGACTAATTGTGCTAGTTGGGATAGGATGTGTTAATTGAAAATAATTTCTTTAATGTTATAGGTACAGTGGGTGGTGGTTTTAAAATGGCAATGCAACAATTGGACAGAGCCCGGGTGGGCATAGCATCTCAAGCATTAGGTATAGCACAAGCCGCATTAGAAGTTGCAGTTGATTACGCAGCGCAAAGAAAAGCTTTTGGAAAACCTATCAATCAATTGCAAGCTGTTCAGGTTAGTAAAATTTAGTTACAATAAATTCAACTTAAAGAATTCGTGCTATATTTTTATCATTAGAATTGTTGCTTTGTTATTTTTAATAAATCAACTAATCGTGGTAAAATCTATTGATTTAAGTCAGTGAAAAAAATCAGTAAAAATATTTACGCAGAACTTCCCTCTTTATTTATTTAGTCACTCTAGAAATTATTAATAAAGAAATGACATAGAAGAACAATATTTGGAATGTAGTTATCACTATGGCTACAAAGAAAACCTGATATCATTGGTTAAAAAATATACAGAGTGATCAGCCGATAGAAAATGTAAATAATAAATAAATGGTGCCAAATATGGAAGGTTTGTGTAAATACCGTTACAAATTTCCCCCATAGTTGATTTATTTCTTAGTATGATCACCCTGTATATTCTGCATTAAAAGTGTTTTCCTTGTCAATTGTATTATTGCCATTCATCACTTTTTTTTTTATTTATTTGTTTTATGCAGTCCACTCTGTATGTTTTCCAGTGGCAGTTCTCCTTTAAATAGTTTTGTAGATATGTCACTAACAGACAGACTGACGAAATTAAACGACCTTCATTTTCATAATCTACGTGGTTTGAAATGTGAAAATGTGAAGAAATCTCGGAGGATGATTTTTCCACGAATAAGGGATTTCCCTTCGGTAAGCTAGGGAAGTAAAAATTTTAAAAATCGGTTGATGTTAGGAAAAACAATCACGAGACAAAAATTCAATTCTGAGATTTTAAAATTGAAAGTACATTATTTCAAAATTCAGGATTGATCGTGAATGCGAATTCCTTAAAAAACATAAGTACTATTAAACCTTTCAGCCCCTTATAGACCGAGAGCTAGCGTCACAAGGCATGTACTATTTGTAAATGGACAGAATGTGTCTTAATAGGTTGTCAATGAGCCACTGAATACCCGCCCATCAGTCTGCCGGGCTGGGAGCACTGCGTTTGGCGGCGAGGGGCGGTTTAGTCAATGATCTAACAGCGATACTGTTACAAATGTCAAAAAAGCCGTTTTTGATTATCTCGTGCCGAGCCGAATTTCCGGTTTTGCCGTCGCAATTTACGATACCGACAATATACCAATCTTTCTTTTTCCACGGAGATATCACACGATCCTCCACCAGACGTATTTATTTAGTTCTTAACGTTTCAAAAATTGATGTTTTTGAAGTTTTGGCTTCTCTGAGATTATAGTCAATTTTAAATTTGGGATCCGCCGTAGCCGAACGTGCTAAGCGGCGACTACTTCTAAGTGGCTTTCCGACTTCGAATCCCGTCGAGGGCTACTTTTTTGTTTTCTTTTTTTTAATTTTTGGCAGATATTTTTTATTCTGTAATTGCTCTTAGCTTATTTCTAGGCGACTAACGTGGTAAAATTATAAATTTTTGTAATTTTTCCTGATTTTTTGGTGATAAATAGGGAAATAATCTTTAAATAATCTTTCTAGTCTTCCATCGATCAGTAGGTTCGGTGGTGTAACGGCTAGAAATCCTGATTCCCAAACAGGTGATCCGGGTTCGAACCACGCACCCGGAAATTTTCTTTTTTACATTTCCGGTCATAATTTGATGCTCAAATATTACCTATATATCACATGAATAATTTTTTTTAAATTTCGTATTTTCTTAATTAAAGAGGGTTTCTCGGAGCTTCATTCAGCTTCAAAATAATTTTGTTGAAAATTGATACAAAAAATTGTGTGTGTCAGCCAAATTGGCATATCCATTTGGAATTGTTGAGATTCGATTTCATATTTATAAACTACAACCATGACTACTTTCAGATACCAATCTTCATTCGAATCGGACCATGAATGATACAATTTGGAAGCAATATTAAATTTTTGGATTTCGATCTCATGTCTGTAATGTGACCTTTATTATCGTCAGATAGCAATTTTCCATCGAATCTAATGATAAATGGCAAAGCTAGTGCCCCATGATGTACGCCGCCATTTTGAGTTATTCACTTCCGATCATTTATTTTTAATCTGCGACCCTGATTACCTTCAGATACCAATTTTCAGTCGAATTAGACGACAAATGATAAAACTGATCCGTCATGATGTCGCCGCCATTTTGAACAATTTTGTTTCGGTCTCATATTTGTAATCTGCGATCATATAATGATCTTCAGATATCAATTTTCAATCGAATTGGGCAGTAAATTATAAAATTTGTCAGCCATGTTGACGCCGCCATTTTGAATTGTTAAATTTCGATCGAAAATTTGTGATCGGCGGCCTTGATTACATTCAAATACCGACTTTTAGTTGAGTCATTTGATAAATGATAAAACTTGGCATGCCATGTTGACACCGTCATTTTGAACTTTTAAGTTCCGATCCCATATTTGTAATCTGCGACATCGATAATCCTCACATACCGAATTTCAGTCGAATCCGACCATAAAGATCAAATGTTTTCATTTTTTTTTTTTTCATTTTGACGAACCCTGTATGTTTTCTTTAACAAAAATGCATCAAGTTTTTGTAGATTCGGCTTCTATCGATTGATTAAATCCGAATTTGAATTATAAATTTTCTCGCACAATTTTTTGTATCGATTTCCAACAAAATTATTTTGAAACTGAATGAAGCTCCGAATTTTAATTATAAAATTATCCCCAAGATGTGGTTCGGACTCCACTATAAACTGTAGGGCCTCATTTCTCTTTACCTTACACAAAATCATTCTGGATTTTCAAGGAGTTACCTCGGTGACTTGAGAAGCGGTTAAGAAAACATTTTTTTTTTTTTAAGCTGAATGAAGCTCCGAGAAACCCTCTTTAATTAAGCAAATACGAAAATTTAAAAATATTACTCATGTGATATATAGGTAATATTTGAGCATCAAATTATGACCGGAAATGTAAAAAAGGTTAAAAAAAACTTCCTGGTGCGTGGTTTGAACCCGGATTACCTGTTTGGGAATCAGGATTTCTAGCCGTTACACCACCGAACCTACTGATGAATGGAGGACTAGAAAGATTATTTAAAGATTAATTCCCTATGTATCACCGAAAAATCAGAAAAAATGACAAAAATTTATAATTTTAACACGTTAGTCGCATGGAAATAAGCTATGAGCAATTATAGAATCAAATATATCTGCCAAAAATAAAAAAATAAACAAATAAAAAGTAGCCCTGGGCAGGATTTGAAGTCGGGAATCCACTTAAAAGTAGTCCGCTTAACACGTTGGGCTATGGCGGATCCAAAACTTAAAATTGACTATAATCTCGGAGAACGCAAAACTTCAAAGACATCAATTTTTAAAATGTTAAGGACTAAATAAATACGTCGGGTGGAGGATCGTGTGATAACTCTACGGAAAAAGAAAGATTAGTATTATGTCGGTGTCGTAAATTGCGACGGCAAAACCGGAAATTCGGCTCGGCACGAGATAATCAAAAACGGCTGTGGGTTCGAAAATTATAACACAAGAACTACTAACACAATTTATTTACTGTTTATTACTTGATATTTTCATTTACTGTTCATTTGGGATTAATTCGGATTTATTTGAACTCATACTCATTTAAATACTTCCTTTCCACATGAATCAGTCGCCTTATATACACCACAAAAGTCTCTGGAAAATTTCAGCAAAGTCCACCCCATTTCTATAACCTTCTCGTACAGGTATCTAGAACAATTTAGCAAAGTCTCAATCTGCTTTCTTGGACTTTTCTCCAAGTTTCCAGCTTCTAGGAAAAGTCGTACTATTAGCGTAGATGTTGAACACATTACAGGTTTCCAAGTGATTACAAACTGGCTTGAGACATGCTACTAATACAATTCTTCTTATTATGCCACACACGCCTAGGGAGCGCTGCTGATGTTACAATACTTTGAACTTTATTAAATAAGAAACATATTTCTTAAACAAGCACATATACATACAGTGCATCCTAAATTAAGCCTGCATGTATTGCTATCTCCGTTATTAGAAAACGTAAAAAGTCAGTTAAATGGAGAATAATATAAAGAAGTTTGAATTTTTTTTTTAATATAAATTACAAATTATAATATGAAATATTAATATTACAGTCCAGAATCTTTTGTGTCTTGTAAGCAGATAACTTAAGAATGATTGATCTGATTGTATTGAAATTTGGACAGTCAGTTTTTGCTAGAGGAAGAGCAATATTGATCAATAAATAAACTTAATTAAGTTAATTGTTTATTTTTTAAAACATCAATTTTTGTATGTTTTGTAATAAACAAAAAATGTCTAAAATTAATATTATTTACAAAAAAACTGCGAAGGGTATTCTAGAAAAAGTGCAACAATTATATAAAAAGTACAGTAAATCAGTGAAGAGTATAATGGTTAGCTTGTTTCCTATATTTAACTACTGAAACATGAAAATATACCTAATTTATAATTTTTTTTGTAAGCAAGATGAATTTTTTAGATATACAATATTTTAAGTGCAAAGTAAAAAAGCAAATGTAGCGTTAAAGTAAAGCAGCTAACGGAAAATTTATTTATTAACTACTTACTGTTTTTCTAAAATTTCGGTTCAAAGTTTAAGCTGACCCTTATGTATAGTTGCAATAAAGTCGACTGAAATTGCATTTGACTCTTGGAGTGGAGACTACATGTCAGACTAACTAACACCTGTTAATGTGTTTAATTTCTTCTTTTAACTGGATAAACGGAAAGTTGCTGGCAGATACTTTTGCTTTGTAATTTGTTTCCCAAATATTTAAGATTTTAAAATGAAGGTTGATGGTTAACAGAACCTTCCATCCTAATTCCATCCCTCCCTCTCCCCCAAAAATCCGCGCTTGTCAAAAACTGTAATTTGGATATGGCACTAGATTTAGATGATCTGGCATTATTAAGAGTGAGCAAGGTGACAAGATGAATTCTAAATTCTGCACCTATATGGTGCTAGCGACTACTATGGTTATTTAGTCGTAGGTATATTCAATAAGTGTAAAATATCAAAGTTTGTTTTATATTACGGATAAAGATAGTGCAAATGAAGTAGTACTGTCGTGAGCAAAAAAATAGGACAACTATTTTTTTCTAATGTAAATGTGTCTCTATTTGAATATGTAATGAGTAGCCGAAATAAAACAGTTAGCACTTTTATTTTTATTTTTTATTGTAATGCTGTAGTTATTGCTAAAGTAGAAGATGGATTGTCAATGAGACATATTGCACTGCATTATAACATTAACAAAAATTCTGTATTTAACATTTTAAAAAAGTGGAAAATAAATGGTACGATTAGTAAAAATCCTGGATCAGGGCAACAAAGGATATCCAACTTAACAAGAAACTAACTATTAATATTTTGTTATTGCACCATTTCTATTTATAACTTCTATAAGTCTGTTTGGCATAGAATTAAATAAACTTATACAATAATCATTAGTAATATTATTTTCCCATGCATTATTTACTACTTCCAGTAATTCTTGGGCATTCCATGGTTTCACATTTCGTTTTTGGATACTTCTTACAAGTAGTCCCCATCAGGGTTAAGATCTGGACTATGACTGGGCCAGTTAAGAACATTAATGTTGTTATCTTGAAACCAGTAAGTCACGGTATGAGCAGTATGAACTGAACAATTATCTTGTTGAAATATGAATTCATTATTAGGAAATAATAATTGACACAGAAGGGAGCATAATATTGTCTAAAATCCTAATATACTTTTCACTGTTAAATCGTTCCTCAATATGCTACAAAACACCAGAACCTCGTGCCGATATCCAAGCCCTCATGTTTACAGAACATCTACCACTTTTTTCATTGTTAGATATATACTTCTCATCGAATTGAGTATTTGGAAGTCGGTAACCACGAATACGACTGCTGTGCGCAAATCTCAGTCGAGCTTCTTTATGTTCAGCTTTAAGTAGGTATTTCTGTGCTGCTGGATGACAGTGTAGCTCCGATTCTTTTACTCGCCAGCGACCAGTACTACTCGATCCAGGCAAATCGTTTCTTCAGCATCCTGAATTACTGAGCGAAATGGATTTTCTACTATTTATTTACCAATTGCAAATCATGCTGTTGAGTTGATATCCTTCGTCACCCTGATCCAGGATTTCTACTAATCGTACCGTTTATTCTCCACTTTTTTAAAATGTTGAACAGAATTTTTGTTAATATTATAACGCAGGGCAATTTGTCTCATTGACCATCCGTCTTTTGCTTTAGCAATATCTCCAGCTTTAACTAAATCTCTTATATGGGGCATATTAGTTTTAGCACACTTGCAATGAATTTTGAAAACCGACAATGTCACAAAAATTAAAGTTAGATGTACACAACTAGATTTTAGAAAAAATACGTTATAAAACTTGTCCTATTTTCTTTTTGCTCACAACAGTACTTGAACGCCTCATCTTAAATTTTAAACTGTATCGAAGTCTACTAAAACAGCATTGAACTAAAGTTTTGATTTAACAATAAGCTGATTTTGGCAAATTTTGGAATGTTATTTAACTGAGAATAACTGTAAGTTGTACGTGAATAAATACTACAAGATTGTTGAAGAATATTTTTGGCTGAAATTTGCTTATTTTAAAGATTTCTGTTCACTTGGTGCGTTACCCCCCCTTCCCCACCGATCTTAGGCCTTGCTCACTCTTAACGTGGTATAAGTTAATAATGCTTGATATTAATATTAAACGTATGTTCTTATTAGATGCGATTAGCAGATATGGCAGTCAAACTAGAGGCAGCAAGATTATTGGTTTGGAGAGCAGCAGTATGTTGTGATGGACCCGAAAGAAGTACAAAAGAGTCTTCTATGGCTAAACTAGCTGCTAGTGAGGCTGCTACATTTGTGTCACATGGTGCCATTCAAATATTAGGAGGTATGGGATATGTTACAGATATGCCGGCCGAAAGACACTACCGAGATGCTAGAATAACTGAAATTTATGCAGGCGTGAATGATGTACAAAAGTTAGTAATTGGTGATTTGATCAGCAAAGAATATCAAAAGTGATAATTTTATAAATTCTTTATATTTTTATAAATATTTATATTTAAAGTGGTTGTTTATTTTTAATAAATCTATATTTTATAAAAGTGTTAATCAGTTTTTTATACTCCTTCAGACACAAAATTACATGAATCAAAAAAATGAAGAACAAACTTATTTTAAGTTACTTTTTAACCAAATTATACCCTATGCAGGGTGAGTCAAGAGAAAAGAGCCAAACTACCGAAGTATATACTACAGATAAGTGCATGGCTGAAAAATCCAAGCATTGTAATCGTACTTTTATTTGTTTTCGAATTACGGTACCTTCAACATTTATCATCAAAAAATTTTTTTTAAGAATAGCTCGTGTCACTAAGTTTCCTTTCATTGTGGTATCGGATTCAGGCATACCGTACGAGTTCGTACATTTCCTGCACTATGCAGCTAGCGAGTTTATAATGGGGTGCAAATTCGACAACGAAAAGTTACTTAGTCCAGTGTTTGACAGTAAAAATATGTTATTACCTCAGATTTCTTTCGGATAACACCGACTGACATGACATGACGTGACGAATTGTTGGAGGAAAACTTATCAGACCTTTTTTTAAGCACTTGAAAAGACTTGTAAAATGTGATTTAGTAAAAGTCGTTAGCAGAAAAGCTTACAGAGTTACGATGAAAATAAAACGGTTGTCTCGTTTCTTCGGGGGAAAAATCATCAGTGAAACCAATGGTTTAACTGCAAGAATTGAAATTAATCTTAATCCCTTTATAATTTACTTAAGGTGGCCATTCCATAGAAAGAGACATCCGATAGCGAAATATTTATTATTTTTGCCCATCACTTTTTTTTCTTAGTACGTATATTTTAAAAAAAACTATAAGAGTACCTAAGTAGAACCATAACAAGACTGTTACTATGAATTTTCACTCAATAATTTCAGTGATTTGCAAAATAGCTCGATTTAAAACTACGAAATAGGAAGATTAACATAATTTTTAAATTTAAATCTAGCTATTTTGCAACGCGCTGAAATTATTGAATGAAAATTCATACTAATAGCCTTGTTATGATTCTACCTAGGTACGCTTATAGTTTTTTTTAAATATACCTACTTACTAAGAAAAAAAAGTTATGGCCAAAAATTATAAACATTTTCCTATCGGATGTCTCCTTCTAGGGAATGGCCACCTTAATTTAAATACGTACTAACAATATGAAAGCCTAGATTTAAAAAAAAGTTTGATTCAATTTTGAAATGATTCTTGAAAATTTTGAAAGAAATTTCTTTTTTTCACAATGACTCAAAAACTAAAGAGGATACGTAAAAAATGCAAGAGTGCAAAAATTTAGGTTTCTTCTGGCAAAAAAAATTTGTTTTAATTCCTGTTTCTCTGGGATGAAAGTTAATTGAGATATCACCGTTTTAAGTTTGCATTTGAGTGCGAGGACCATCTTCCCGAGCCCTTCTCAAAAGCGAAGGGTTCAGGGAAGTTCAACTTTACAGGCCTTGTAGCCCTTGATATTCCCTGCAAAGTCGTTTTTGGAGTGATTAGATATCTTAGAAATTAAGGAAGTTAAGCTATTGGTTTCATAGCTGATTTTTCCTCCAAAAAAATGAGACAACCATTTTATTTTCATCATAACTTCGTAAGTATTTATGCTATCGACATTTACTAAAACTCATTTTAAAGGTCTTTTCAGATACTTTAAAAAAGGTTTTTATCAAAAAATTCGTTGTTTTTCCGTTATTTACCAATGAAAGGTTTGCATTCAGTGTTCGGCGAACAAACATTCACCTTCAACAAGCCATAGAATAGAATAGAATAATTTATTGGCGTCAAATACACAATGTGTTTACACATGTCAACAAAAAACATATTAAGTCATATAGTAGGTACACTTAATCGCTAAAATTACATAGAATTTATGAGACATACTTAAGTTGTATAAGACAAAGTCATTAGAACAAAACATTTGACAAAAAGGAATGAATTACATGGATAATTTTTACTGTTACTTGGTATCTACACCTGAATTTATAGAAAGATTTATACCTTCTTGAGAGACCACAGATGAACACACTCAGTTTCTTAATGTTTATACGTATTACAATTAAAAAATTTTCAGGTCGCTCATTAAGAATTAATACATAAAAAATTCATAAAAGGCATTTATAAGCAGATAAGTTTTATACTGTTTTTGAATCTGGGGTGATTTAAGAGTTTTACGACAGGGGCCAGCAAGATGCCATAATATTCAGTGCCATCCCTAGTTTTATTGAGGCGTAAAAAAATTTAGTGAATATTATGTTTATTCCTTATATTGTAGGAATGTAAATCATTGCAAAATGAATATTTGTCTAAGTTGTTCTTAACGTAGAGGAGACATTGTAAAATGTAGGTGCATGGTACGGTAAGTATGTTTAACGTTTTAAAATATTATCTGCAGTCGTCTCTGAATTTAAGTCCAGCTATTATATGTAAGGCCTTTCGCTGTACCGAGAAGACATTGGCGGATGATGTCGCGTGGCCCCATACAAGTATAGCATATGATATTACAGAGTGTGTCAAACCATGGTATGTGACATTCAATGAATTTTGGGAGATCTCGCCTACAATGTTTCTAGGTTCTTCCCATAATAATTTTGGATCTAAATGGAGCCAAGAAATTTTGTGTATACAGGGTTTCTTACTTCATCCATATTTTGCAGACTAAAAACCATTAGCTCTGTTTTTGGAGGAAATTGGTCGGTGATTTGATGGGTCTTGGATATCATTTTTATTTTTATATATTTCCACTACTTTGGAGATTTTCAGGCAGTTGGGGAATTACTGTCTGCTATGCATTCATTAATTCATTGTGTCAATGAATACTTCCAATTCGTTAGTTTTGTTTCTGATACTTTGTGTGTTTAAATGTAGTATTCTGAAGCAGTATAAACCCATAACTCGGTTCGTATTGCATCTACAGAAATTAAAAAAGAACAATCTATTTATTTAGTATTTTATTTTTATTTTTGCTTCTGATGATTTCTTTGATAAAACGTAAGCTTCTTGAGTTACTTGTGAAAAATCGCTCTAAAACATGCATTTGAGAGATGAGAAATCAGCATTTTCAATCGCAAATGACTCGAAAAATATTAATTTATCGAAAAAACTTCATAGGACATTTTTAAAGCGCACATCGACACTATATAACTTTTGTTCTTTGCGCCATTCCCTACTTCCTGTTAAAATTTCATGCCAATCGGTTTTATTCAAAAGAATTCTGAGCGGAAAACCGTTAAACACTGGACTAACTGTCTGTCAGTTGGTAATCAACTAATTAAAGAGAGCATATAACTGCGAAACTTTTTTCTCTCTGGAAATTTTTGGTATTGGGGGGGAAGGGACATTTTTTTTAATCAAATGGTTACCGATATCCTTCCGCATAGTATATGTACTTCACGTACAAAAATAAGACCGCCTCAATAGTATTTAGCTTAAAAGGAAACCCTGATAAATTGCATTTTTCTAACAAATTTCAAATATTACCTACAGAATCCATTAAAATGTTAGGCATTACTGTAGATATGCATCTACAGTAAAATCAACATATAGAAATGCTATGTGGAAAGTTAAGAAGCAGTTGTTTTATACTAAAATTTAAGACCAATTATTGCAGTGTGGAAATTCTACTAAATCTTTATTATGCCAACTTTCATTCAATATTAAAATATGGGATAAATAATTGGGGAAATAGTTCTCAAGTAAGTAGCAGAATTGTTATATTACAGAAATATGCAGTGCGCATAATTGTGGGATTAAAAAGTTTGGAGACACGCAGAGACGCCTTAAAAAATCTTAAAATTTTGTCTTGTACACACGTTTTCAAAAACAAGTCTATGTACTTAAACAATAAAATAAGTCACAGGTATGAAAGGGGCATAAAGAACAACTGCATACTAATTCCTTTCAACAACAATGTATCAAAAAAGTTTTATATATAATGGCTGTTTCAATTTTTTAACCAATGAAATTAGATCTAATAAGATTTTTAGAGTAAAACCCAAACATTAGTAAATAAAGTTTGCTATAACCTGGATGAGTTTTTTGTTTAATATAGATATGTTTAAATCTGTTTACCTTTTATATAATTTATGTTTTCTTTTTTTAAGTGTCTTTAATTTTACTTGTTGACAACTGTAATATTTATTATAGTTTTTATGTCTGTGTTTATGTTTGTATTTGCACTCTAGTTTAAGGACTCTACATATTGTTGTATATTTGCATTTTAAATGTGGAAATAAAGTATTATTATTATTATCCCAATTACGCTGGCAGACGAGACTTCCGGTCGGCATGCAGTAGCCGGAATTTGAAAAAAAAATTTAGTTACCAGACCACACCTAGCGCAAAATGTTTGGCGTGTACTGTAGTGGCAGATAGTTCTGTTGGGCGATTTTTGAGCAATTTGCCATGGAAGTGGCAAAAAAATGACAAAAATTTGAAATTGTGACTTAAAATAGTTAAAATGAAATACGAAAAATTTGAGCTTTGGTTCATCTTGATCCGTTCATAATTAACATTAATAATACTGTTATTTTTTTGTTTCTAAAAATCATTAAGGGATGGAACAGTGATATGCAGGATTAATTTTCTTTTTATTTCAAAGATTTCTTGGTGTTCTTGATTTTCAAATCAGCCGTTGAGCGCTCTACTTTCAGCGTCAAGCGGACAGTGACACTCACTGAGTGGCTAGCCCCCCACCACCACTACTAACAGTCTCGCTACACTGCTACATTCACTTAAACATCGCGCATGTTTTCAATAATAATCATAATAATAATAGCAATAATTATCAACATTCTATAATCATCTGGTCACTCAGAATTAAAATAGAACTTTTCCAGGATGATGAATTAGTTAGCCAGCAAGGTCTCCAAACCTTACACTGTTAGATTTCTGTTTTTTGGATGGATGAAAAGTGAAGTGCATTAAACAAAAGTGATACATTAATTTTGCATGATTTGAATGCTATAGCTTAATAAAGGAACATCAAGATGATTTCGGGACAGCAACACACTCTCATCGTAAGCGAGCCATAAAATGTTTGGAAAGCCATATTTGAAAGTTTATTGTAGATTAAATTTTTATAATTTAACTTTTCTGATTTTTCGTTGTTAATCATTTAAGATAGTGTATTTCGAAAACAATATATCAACTCCTAGTATCAGCAAGTCTGTAGTAGATTTAAGTTCAATCTCAGGCCTATACTGAAGACACCACAACCCAATCGGTTTTTTGAAATGAAAAAAGACGAAATTCCCAAACCCGTCAATTTTTGTTTCTGAAAGCACGCATTATTTAAAGTGCTTTCATTCATGCCCCAAACAGGGGTGATCCCCACTTTGAAAATTTAGCAAGGGAGATATGGCACTTTGTTTTTTAGCTTAATACATTTTCTATAAAATGGCAATTTTAAAAGTCAAGTCTGAAATTAAGATAAGTTGAAAATATTTATTTATTTATTTACGAGACAAGCTCTTTTTACAAAAAGTACCGCTATACAATATCTATATTGTATAAGGTAAGGTAGTATTTATGAACTTCCTTTGAGCACCGTCTATATATTGTTAATGAATATTATAATATTGGTTAGTATACTTATGTAATCCTTATTAAATGTTAGAAATGTCAACTAACTTAACTCTACACATAATAATGAAGCACCTGCTCAACATGCTGCGAAGAATGTATGGAGTCATTAGACGGCACTGGTTAATAATACAGTTTTGCAGATTTACTAAAGAATCGAGCTGGTTACATAAATATTGCTCTTTAAAATGTCCTCGTAGAAAAAAATCCAAGGATGATAAGTCGGAAGGACATTCAGTGAACTCTTCCCTTGTAATCCATTTCTTTCATTCAAAAACTTGAACAAGTAACGCATAGTGAGGAAGAGCACACCCTTTTGAACCATCATATTTTCTGCATTTGGGAGCGGGATGTGCCAGATATGCAAAAAAAGAGAAGGGGAAGGCAGATTATAAGTTAATTGTAAATAGTTTATGTTTCTATTAATAGGTATCATCAAGTGGAGTTGAGTTGAATACAACATACTACTGATGCTCTCCTACTATTTTTAATGAAACAATTTAGAAATATCAAACTGGGGTACCATTCATTTGATGGTTCTTCTTCTCTTCTTCTTCTTTTAGCGGGGCGCCTGGAGGTCGCCGCACTCAGGCCTTGTGGCCCATTGTGCTACCGCTAACAAATTAAGGAGCTCCCCCGTACAGACCGGATTCCAGCCCAAAGGCTGAAATCCTTCCCACGGGAGAACTCCTTATTTCCTCCAGCACTGGAAAGCCAGCGCCGAAGTGCTTGTGCCTCAGGTTCATCAGTCCTGGGCAAGAAGTGAGAACGTGGATGGAAGTCTCCTCCTCGTCCTCACAGAACCTGCAATCGGGGTGGTCAACCACCCCCATTATGTGTAGGTGTTTCCTAAAAGAGCCCTGTCCGGTCAGGAGGCCTGTTACGGCTCTAATTTGCTTTCTGCTTAGACGCAGAAATTGCTTTGTTCTCTCCGGCAAGGGTCCTGAGATAAGGAGCTTCGCTTGCCGGAGTCCTGGATAGGAATCCCAGAGGTCAATGAACTGGGAGCGAGTCCAGTTATCTATCAACCTCTTGGCTTGGGATCTAGGGTAACCGAGAGCCGGCTCCGGACCGAGCAGAGGTTCACGAGAGCCCCTTCTGGCCAGAGCATCGGCCCGCTCGTTACCCTCAATGTTGCTGTGTCCAGGCACCCAGAGAAGCCTGACCCAGTTTGATGAGCCAAGTTCACAGAGGGCCTGTTTACAGTTTTGGACCAGTTTTGACTTGGTCCGATTCGATGCAAGGGCCTTGAGGGCCGCTTGGCTATCGCTACATATATATATGTGTTTATTGGAGTATTTCCTTCGGATGTTCTCCTGTGCGCAGACCAAAATAGCGAAGATCTCGGTCTGGAATACCGTGGCGAATTTGCCCAGGGCATAGGAAAGCTCAGCCCTGGGCCTTTCCCCAAATATACCCGCTCCGGTACTTTCCTCTAGCCTCGATCCGTCTGTGAACCAGACAATATCTGCAGGCCTGAGTATGTCCTCGAGTTGTCTCCAGTCTTCCCTTTTCGGGAAGACTACCTCGAAGGGTTGTGCGAAGGAGAAGGAAGGCATCACGTCGTCACTCCTGGCCTCCAGAAGTGAGTGGGCTCCTATCGCATCAGCTAGGGCCCTTGTGTGACCTGATTGTTCTCCTCCTTTCTTCCACTGACCTCCGCATTCCAGTCTGTAAGCCGCTTTCCGAGCCTCGGCCACAATCACTAGGTGAAGGGGCGCAAGGTCCAGAAGGACCTCCAGAGCTGCTGTGGGGGTCGTGCGTATTGCTCCTGTGACTCCTAAGCAGGCAAGTCTTTGGAGTTGTGTTAGCTTCTGTCGTATGGTTGACCTGGTTGTGGCAGGCCACCAGACAAGAGGCATACGTAATCATTGGTCTAACTATGACAGTATAGTACCACATAGCCACCCTGGGGTTTAGCCCCCATGTTTTGCCAAAGGTTCTTCTACATACCCATAGGGTTGTAGTGGCCCTTTGTACTTGTCTCTCTATATGATCTCTCCAGGTCAGCTTAGAGTCCAGGATGACCCCTAGATACTTCACTGTCCTTGAGATCGTTAGAGTAGTGTTGTAGAGTACGGGTTCGACGAAACCGTCTAGCCTGCGTCTCCTAGTAAAGATGACCATTTGCGCCTTTGAGGGATTGACTCTAAGGCCCTGGTCATTGCACCATCTTTGTACGATCTGCAAGGCCCTTTGTAAGAGTCCGCTGACCGTATTTGGGAATTTTCCCGAGATGATGATTGCAAGGTCATCTGCGTAACCTTGCGCAAAAAGATCCTCGTTCTCGAGTTCCTGTAATAGGCCATCGAGAACGAGGTTCCATAGCAGAGGAGATAGGACGCCCCCTTGTGGGCAGCCTCTCCTTACTGAAACTTTAACTGCCGTATCCTCATTGGCAGCTGTTATTTGCCTTCCCGCCAACATGGCCCTCAACCATCTAATGATGGTGTCTTCGATGCCATGATAGGCAGCGGCGGCGCAGATTGAATCGAAGGAGGTATGGTCAAAGGCTCCTTCAATATCTAAGAAGGCTCCGGCCGCAAGTTCTTTGTGTTGCAGCGCCTTCTCGATCCTCAAAACGATTGGATGAAGGGCCGTTTCCACTGACTTACCGGCCTGGTAAGCATGTTGTGACGGATGCAGAGGTACTGAGGTCAGTGCTCCGTCTTTGACGTACCTTTCAACCAACCTCTCTAAAGTTTTGAGAAGGAAGGATGTTAGGCTGATAGCTCTGTAGGAGTTGGCAGTGTCGTACGACGTACGTCCTGCTTTAGGTATGAAAACCACCTTGACGGCCCTCCAGGGTATAGGAATATACCCCGTAGCCAGGCAGGTTCTCAACAAATGATAGACCGGACGGATGAGTGTCTCTGTCCCCTCTTGCAGAAGTGCCGGAAACACTCCATCCGGTCCTGGGCTTTTGAACGGCTCAAACGTGGAAATAGCCCACCTGACCCTTTCCACTGTTACCACCCTCGAGGCTGTCCTCCAATCCGCTGCCGTGACCGCAGCGCGGGGGGGCCGAGGGGGTGGTGCTTCCTCCGTCTCCACTACGGATTCGGGGAAATGAGTTGCTAATAGATGCTTGAGGCGCTCCTCATTGGTAGACGTTAGTCTACCGGAAGGAAGCCTCAAGTCCTCCAGCTGTGAAGGTTTATCTTTCTTAAGGGCTTTGCAAAGCCTAGCGGCTTCTGGAAGATCTTCAATGCTTTCGCAGAATTTCCTCCAGGCTGCCCTCTTATTGCTACGAATGTGGCTTTTGTAGAGGCGTTGGGATCGTTTGTAGTCGTCCCAGTCCTCCGGGAGTTGAGTGCGCATAGCCCTGTTAAGGAGCCTGCGTGTCTCCTTGCGTAGGTTCAAAAGTTCCCTGTTCCACCAGGGAACTTTATTCTTTCCCTTGCTTCTTTTTAGAGGACAGCTGCTCTCGTATGAGGCAGTGATCGCTCCATTGAGAAGTTTGGCAGAGGATTCTATCTCCTCTGTGCTTCTGGGTATAATAACCCTGTTTATTTTGTCCGAGAGGGCTCGTCTATAGGCGTCCCAGTCGGTATCTCTGGGGTTCCTGTACCAGCTCTCCTCTGAGGAGGGAGCGCAGTCCAGTTTGAACCTGATGTGTCGGTGATCCGACAATGAGGGTTCCGTTGATACGTACCAATTTTTGAACAGGGGGACCGCTAGTCTGGATCCCAGTGTGACGTCGATGACCTCCTGCCTCCGTTGGGTAACGAAGGTTGGAGTGTTGCCCCGATTTATTATCTCTAAATCGGTAGTGTACAGGTACTGTAATAGACTACTGCCTCTAGGATTGACCCCTGTGCTGCCCCAGCAGATATGGTGAGCATTGGCGTCACATCCTATGATGAGAGGCAGTCGTCTATCAGTACAGAATTGAACCATCTTCTCCAGTTCGGTTGAAGGTGGCGGTTTTGGCGAGTCGTAGGGAAGGTAGACAGAGCCGAAGACGATTTCTGCTCTGTCGGTTTCCTCCCTAAGGCTCACCTTAATAGCAACCGCGTCCCTGGAACAAAGTTCGGGAATTTTATATGCAGATGACACAAAAATATTTGGTAACCCTCTTGAAGCGAGTGAGGAAATACAAAACGACCTTAATAAAATTTACAACTGGACAAAAAAATGGTTAATAAACCTGAACATTAATAAATGCTCTGTGCTACATATTGGTAAACGTAATCCTCAATTAGAGTATCAACTCAATAACAGCTCCATAACATCCACAGAATCCCAAATTGATCTTGGTATCACAATTAAACATAATCTCAAATGGGATAGCCACATCATCAACATTACCAAAAAAGCGAACTCCATGATATATCTAGTCAGGAAATCTTTTCACCACATATCACCAGAATTATTTATAAAGATCTACAAGTCATTCATTCGCCCTATTCTTGAGTTTGGTTTCCAAATATGGTCACCTTATTTTCAAAAAGATATTGATCTCCTTGAGCAAACCCAACGCAGAGCAACTAAAATCCTCCCCCACAAATTTTATAACATATCATATGAAGAACGACTGAGAAAATTGAAATTACCAACACTGCATCAACGAAGAATACGAGGTGACCTTATAGAGACATACAAAATATTAAACAACATATATAGCTGCCCATGTATAAACAGTATATTTGCTTTAAGTGCTAATACACATCTTCGGGGACATCAAATGAAACTCACTAAAAGCCATTTCTCAACCAACCCTTACAAACATTTCATCAGCAATCGTGTCGTGGATCACTGGAATAGACTACCTAATGATGTAATCGAATCAACTAGTTTGAACCAATTTAAAAATAGGCTTGACCTGCACCTGAACACTAATAATGTGCGATAATAGAATTATTTATTTAGCCTTTCGTTTAATATTTATCTATATTTATATTATTTAATTGTCTATGTTAGTAGTTTTAGTTTTATACACATGTACGTGTTCTTTAGGTATAAACAGCCCTAGGCTGCCTGCCTTGTATGTATGTAATAATGTAATAATTGTTGTTGCTTTTATCTCCTTCGAGACATATATGCATACTCTAGGTATGTTGTGTGCGGAGGAGAAAATGGCTCCGTGCCGCCTGTCTAAACCTCGAATGGAGCCATGGCGAACCCAAGGCTCCTGAATCAGGGCAATGTGTATCTGTCCCGCAGCGGCCTGTCGTCCTACTAATGCGGAGGACGGCTCACTGTGTTGCAGATTGATTTGGAGTATTTCCATTTTTTTTTTTTTTTTTCTTCCTTTCCTTTTTTCTTTTTTTTTTTTTTTTTCTTAACTACTACTACTCTACTTTTCCTCCGAGCCCGACAGCCCCTCCATCGCTGTGTCCGTCATGCTCGGAGGCGCGTTGTTGCCGCCGCTTGGGCCGGCCTCTGCTACTTCCCCCCGGGGATGTTTTGGGTCCCAAAAGGACACCTTAATCACCCCCGCCTGAGCGCGGTAACCCAGGCTCGCAATCTTCGCTGCGGAGGCCTCATCGACGCCCAGAATGAGTCGAAGCCCCTTGGCCTCGACAACCTGAGTGCCGTGGACCTTCCACAGCTCTGTCCGGAGCTCCGGGTTATGCCGCGTCAGCCTACTGAAGATGGTGGCCTGGTCCATGGGTTTTCCTGGGACCGTAGCCACCATCTTCTTGTATTTGGGGAGCTTGTCCCCTTCCAGGAGCTGGAGTGACACGCCGTCAACAGGAGAGATGCCGCCTATGGCCGATCTAAGCCATGACAGCGACATCTCGTTCCCGCAGAACAGCTGCACCACTCCTTGCTCAGTTAGCCTGAAGCCGTCAAACTCGGGGAGAGGCCCCCCTGAGGGGAGCCCATCCATCCGAGTATCGAGGGCTTCTTGCAAACTGTCGGTCAGGGCAGCCGTTAGCCGCTCTTCTGGAAAACCAGCTGCGGCCACCGCCACCTTGACCCCTTTGCTTGCCACCTGACTGTATGAAAGGTCAGGCCTAGCTCTTTTTGTAGGTTTAGAAATGCTGGGGGGGGTCTCTTCCTCGGGCCGTCCCCTTTTGGGAACGTTTACCCGAGGTGTACCCTCCCCAGAAGTCCTCTCCACCCGCAATTTCCTGGCTCTCTTTCGAGCCGCGCCGCTGCGATTACGTCGCTTGGGTTGCCCATCCGTAGGGTTGAGCCCTCCAGCGACGTCCGAAATAGAGGGAGCCCCCGAAACGGAGATTCCCTCTTGTGTGGGATTAGGGAAGGCCCCCCGTGAGGAGCCTTCTCCGGTGCCACGGGATAGGGTTGCCCCATTTCTGGAGCCACCCTTTCTAAGGAGGGGGGAGATCCCTGCAAAGGAATCTTCCCCGGAAGAGGTGGGAGAGGAGGCCCTGTGATCAGAGCACTCCTCAGAAAGGTTTTTATTGTTTTGGGAATTCATTTTTGAACCCACGAGTGAACAGGAAATGTGGTCGACCCCCGCAGAGCCTGTTACGGGGGCAAGGCTAAATACTATGAGAGGTCGCCCGGTTTCCCATAGGCATCGTTTGAGGTACCATCACCCCAGTACCATTCAGCCCTCGGCACGATGGCTTACACCTTGGCTTGGGGGATATTTATTGACCTCCCGGTCTAGATCCGCCGCCTTTTGTTTAAGCAGTGTCACCTCGTGCAGGGTGTGGTTCTTCACCACATGCTTACCAGCACCTCCGAAGGGGCATTGGTGAAGCTGGCGGACGGTCTTGGACGGTGATAGGCTAGGGCCAAAGCACTATGTTCGCGTCAACCGTCCCTGGTGTATGTCAACTCACCACGGTAAACCCAGTTAAGGGGCCGAGTGAGACAACACACTCCTTGACACCCATTTGATGGTTTCTATTATATATAATACTTTCGTGTCCTAGCAGTTGAGAATATTATGTTGTATTTGTGACACAGGATTTTGGCAAATAATATTCTGTTTTTGTTTTTATGAAGAACGGAAAATACTAATTTCTTTCCATGCATAAAAGTAGATTGTTACGCAGAATGTATCGCATAGGTATCCTGAGGCCCTGTTTTTTAAGTGAAAAATATTTTTCATTTTTATTATAACCTAATAAGTACCCAATGTGTATTATTTTGTGTATTTTGTTGAAGAACACAGAGAGGGGTCTGATTTTCTAAGTTTCTTTTGTTTTGTTGATAACAATTGTTTATTATGTAACACAGATTTTATTGCAAATTTGTTTATTTTTTATTTTGTTAGTAGAGAATTTTTGTTTATGTTGTAATAATTGTGTCTAATAAAATAAACAATTTGATTCGTGTTTTTTAAATTTTATCAAATCTGAGAGGATGAAAATATAAATATTTTTGTCCTCTTGGGCCGATTGAGCATAAATTTATTACCAAACCAGAATGCTTCCCTGAATAAGAAAGCGTCACAGAAAAAGATGGAGGTTGCAAACCATATTCATCTCCAAAGCATCCATTAAAAAATTGCACAACTGCTTGGATAATCTGAACATATTTGATAAACTGTTTTCCAGTTAACAATGCAAAAGAATCGCAAGGATTCTTGCGCTATTGTGAAATTTTTATTCATGTGTATTATTTAATTATTATTAAATTATATTTGACACAAAGATAAATTAAATCATATAGTTATACCAAAGATTAGTTCTCTAAACTTTGGTTATACTATGTATATTACTATTACTATCTTTGGTTATACTAAACCCGAGAAATAATTAGTGACATGGGTATTATCAAAATGAGATAGTTTAACACATTTTATACGTACAATTAGCGGTTCGAAACTGATTTCTATCACTCGATAACCGCCTGTTGTTTGGCGAACAAAATACTTCGCCAAATTACGAATTCTATTTAAAGCGAACAGTAAAAAATTGTCATAATGGAAAATAGAAATTACGTTCGTTTTATTGCAAAACTAACAAATCGGACGGTCAATTAATATCTTTGGGACATTTAAATCCTTCTCAGAAAATTACACATACGGCTCGTAAGCAATCTTTCTCTTTCTAAAACATGTGACAGATCGCATACCTAGAGCAAAGATTAGAGAATTCTCTAATCTTTGCCTAAGCACGTCTAAGCCTAGATTAAAAGGTTTGTTCATTTGTGTTGATTTAACGCAGCTTCAAGTCAAGCAGTTAAATAAAGATAGTGCTATCATAAATAACGTGAGTGTGAGAGAGATAACATGTTTCAAAGTTGCTATAAATCAACACAAATGAACAAACTGAAAGAGTTATATTATATTAGATAATTAAGAGTGAGCGTTCCAGTTTGATATCCAGATCATTGGCATTGAGGCATCTTACGAAAGTTCTATGAAAATATGAATCTATGGCTTGCTCATTGTGTCCTTTACTGTAAACAGAAATAACAGAATGCACTAATTTTGATGTAGTTAAACAATTCATTAGAGCAGGTTGTTAGATACTGAAATCATTGAAATCAATGAAATCATCTTACTGAGTTTAAACACCAAGAATCACGAACTTCATAAATTTTGCTTTATGAAGTTCGTGTCAAGACCACCAGGCATTAGAGATGGGCCGGCTTCTTTAGCGGATTCGGTCCGTTTGGAACCGTTCCGCTTGTGGACTCGTTCCATCGGATCCACTTCAAAATTGTCTCGTCGTGATGTGTGACTGCATAATGTGAGTGAGAGTCACTGAATACTCTTATTAAGTATTTATTATTGTATTATAATACTATCTCATTTTCTTGGTAAATCATATTATAATAAAATACTTGCAATAATACGAATTAATAATAATTGTAATTAGTTTGGGTAAACTGTAAATAAATCCTTTAAATCACGAAGCAGGTACTTCTTATATTTTATATATGCACGTGGATATTTACTATTTATGGCGCGACGACAGTTAACTCAAACTTCATCAAATCTACCTAAGCACTCAGTCACGGTGCAAGGTCAGGAGTACTAAGCACAGGCTATGGCTCAGGGCAGTACCGGGATATACATATTACAGCAGATCAATGGACCGCAGACCCGGTACGATCGACATCGTGGATTCGGTCCAACCCGTTCCACCTCCGGATTCGTTCACTTGGAACGGGTCCGCCCGGACCGCCCATCTCTACCAGGCATGCACCAGGTTTTTAATTTTTAAAGTTCAGCTAAACTTTACAAAAATCATAAATTTCATCTACATATACCAGTATTATTAATACGAACAGTTTAACAATTTTATAAGATAGACTTTGTAGAAAGGTCTTATATCTACTCTTTCAATTGATAATTTCTATTTTGAACGGTTTAAAACAAATAAAATTCAAACCTTAGCAGCGCTGCTACTTTCACACATATCCCGTGCTTGCCTCCCCCCCACCCGAAATGTGCGATGTAGGTGACGCTAGAGATTGTTTTATGTTTATATCTAATTTAAAATTTTAACGTAAATTATTAGGTAATATGGATGATAAAATAAAGTTAATTCTTCATAATGTGCAACAAGGTGCGTCTTGTCATCAGAAATATTTAAAAATTTTGGAGAATCACTATCACAAGGTAAAAGTATAAATGTTTATTTTTTCCTTGTAAACTAACCAAGTAATGTCAACAGATTCCCTTTGAAAATTTTATTAAGGACTTTTTTATATATTTGAAGTATATTTTCCATATGGACATTTCTATACGAAACCCGTTCGTTGAGAGAACGTTGGAATTTTTAGCTCAGTTTGTGTCTGTTTTAACCAAACCAAATGAAACTGAACCACATATATCGTTAGACGAAGATTCCCCCTCACATCCTTTTTTAACACAAGTCATATATGAAACATTGAGGGTAAGTTATATATAATGAAAACAATATTTATTGTTGATTGATAATACTTTCGTTTTCAGTTTCATGATTTAGCTTATGTCCAAACTCGGTACTATTCATGTCGATTTATAACTCTTATTTTACAACACATTGGCTATGAAACGCATTTGGACAATGACATATGTGATTCTATTCAAGAATCTATGTTGGAACGCATTTTGGTAAAAATTTAACAATTTAATTAAAGAAACAAAATATTAAATATGTTATTTCAGGACCCTAAAGCTTCGATTCGTCTTCAAGCTGTTATGGCCTTGGTAAGATTACAAGAACCATTGAATCCAGATTGCCCCGTCATAAAAGCATATCTCTCATTGCTTATAGATGCAAATCCTTTGGTAAGAGTCATAGATTTAATAATATAATGAATCAGTCTTTGAGAGACAGTCTGTGATTTTAGCATTTAGAACTGCCATAAAACTCATTGTCATTTAAAGTAATTGTTGTGACTAGAAAGGCATATGCTTCTAATAGCAAAATTTTTGCGAGTAATTTTAACTAACCAAATAGTTAGGTCTAGTAAGGTCCCCCACCATACCAACACTAGTAAGGCCAGATAGTCGCGAAAACGTGGAATCATCAAGTTGGTTAGTTCAGGTTAGTTATTATAGTTTCATTAGGGCATTTACAAATTTAAACGTAATGGAAAATTTATTCTTTATCTCGGAGAACTTAATTTTCAATATAAATACAGAGTTACATAATGCTATTATTTTAACAGACAGTAATATATTATTTTTAATATGCTTAAGACTGTTACTGAGAAGGTATGTAGTGTACCTCTTCATTTTGAAAATTGGCTAGAGAAATACACTGAAATAAAGTTCTATGAGTTTTTTAGAATGAAAAAAAAAACAATTTTCTTTTTATTGCTAATAATTATAAACGAACTAGGTACCTACCCAACGACATATCCTTTAAAGCTCGTTGTACCTACCCCAAAACAAAAATCAAACATAACCTTGTTAAAAGAAGTGATGTTTGGCCATTGTTTGACAAGTCTTAAAATCAGTCTAACTAAAAGTGACTACCTTTTGAACTAGGTTAAGTATGATTTAAAATCATTTCGTGACGTCATATATTGCCGTCGTACGTATTCCCCTACCTTACTATACGTTCGCGAAAACAGCAAAGTATGCTTTGGTTAGCCCGTATTGCATACTAGAACATACCAAGTTACTTGCGAAAATTTTGTTAATATTACAATTATTATGGTTGTTGTTTTTGATGTCACATGTACAAAATAATTCGAAATATTAGCCGTAAATTTGTAAAGAACTATGCAGATATTTTTATTTATACCACTGCTAGATAATGTTGACGTAAGTTTGAATTTAAGTAAGTAGGTAATTGGCAAGTTTCTATCAATCCGCGAAGTTGAAGAAATTGGAATATAATACTTAATATAATGTGTATTGTTGAATTTTCAAATATTTTTTTTTTAGATTAGAAAAGAAGTTGTTAAGAAAATAGCTCCCAATGCTATTACCATACCCAAAATAAGTGAACGAATTAGAGATGTTGATTACCATGTACGAATAGCGGCATATACACGTTGTGCAGATATTGGACCAAAATTATTTAAGATAATCGTAAGGCAGCAGATTTTAAAGTGTGGCTTTCATGATGATAACAAGCATGTGAAATTGGTTTTTATGGAAAATTTACTTCCAAAATGGTTAAGTGCCTATAATGGTGATTTTCTTGCTTTTCTCAGTGCCTTAAAATTGGATGCTGATGAGAATGATATTGTAAATACTGAGGAAATTAGTAAACAAGTTATGGAAGTGTTCTTTAGGTAAGTTTGTACGTTATTTTTCAACAGACATTGCCATGCACTTATTATACACATTATAGTCATCTGACATTGCGCTTGATTCTTTATTAGAATAGTTATTGTATAGAGCTTAGTAGGACAGTAGCTTAAATGTTAGTCTGTTTACCTTGCAAACTGGAATACCTAGCGAAACAGGTTTAAACTAGCTTATTGTGAAATAATTATAAAATTATCTCCAATATCCCCAAAAAATGGTGCCGACTCCACTATAAACTGTAGTGTCTTAGGTATTTCTCTTTATCTAACGAAATTCTGAATTTTCAGAGTTACTTCGGTGACTTGAGTGGCGGTTATTAGTCCCTTCAAATTTTTCCTACAGCTGTAAAAAGTAAAGCATTTGGGTTGTCTAAACATGTTTTTACGATCCCCACCTCCGCAGTTCTAAAAAAGGATGGCTTTTGAAAAATATATATATGAATTTTAGCGCTTTTTTCTTTCAATTATGAGGAAAAACTATGCATTTTGGTGAAAAATATTAGGAAAGCAAAGTTGTACAGCATAAAATTTCCTACAAATTTTATCTTTACGTTTTTGTCCGAATTCCGCATAGTTTCGCCGCTAGAGGGCGCGAAAGTCTATATATTATTATACTTTTTTTTTGCGCGCCCTCTAGCGGCGGAACTATGCGAAATTGTTGTAGGAAATTCTATACTCTGCAACTTTGCTTTCCTGATAATTTTCACCAAGATACATAATTTTGGCTGAAAATCTAAGAAAGGTGCAAAAGTCTATACATGGTACCAGAATTTGAGTTTTCTGCGCATTGAACCAACGGGAACCATATTGGAATGATATATCACAGTATATTGGCTAGAGAAGCCCAATATTCTGTGATATTACACATATTTCAAGTTATTATTATTGTATTATCCTTCAACATTGTACCCCTGCAACCCGGGGTAGGTATAAGTAGTCGTGAAGTATCTTTTTACCATATTTATTACAAAGAATGTCTTGAATATCCATAATTATACCAGTACTAAAAAAAACACTAAAATTACATTGAAAATTTGCTACATCAATGTATGTAGAAATGCATGTAAAATGTTACATTATTATTCAAAACCATTCTTAAAATTTTCCAAAGGAATAATATTTTGTCAAATTTTAACCTTATTTCCAAAATGAAGCATCTGTTTTTAAATGGTATGGAGAATCATCTCGTTTTGTACAGAAGAATACACCATATTTGAAATATGCGCACGAAACGCTATTGGTCCGTTATCAACATGGTTCCCGTTGGTTCCAAAGCATATGATTGGTTACTGCAAAAGCTGTGCAACAGCATACCTTGTATATATTTCTACCATGATTATACATTTCTTTTTCGCGCCCTCTAGAGGTGGAACTATGCGAAATTCTTGTAGGAAATTCTATGCTCTGCAACTTTGCTTTTCTGATATTTTTCACCAAAGTACATAATTTTGGCTGAAAATCTAAAAAAGGTGCAAAAGTCTATAATATATATAAATATTTTTTTCGCGCCCTCTAGCGGCTAAACTATGCGGAATTCTGCGAAAAACGTAGAAACAAAATTTGTAGGAAATTTTATGCTATACAACTTTGCTCTCCTAATCTTTTTCACCAAAATGCATAGCTAAAATTAATGTATATGTATGTACATTAGGGTGAATCGATGCTATATGAAGAAAAAAATTTTTTTTTAGAAAAACGGGCCAGTGTGCAAAAGTTACTTCATCTAGTACAAATTTTTAATATTACAAAAAAAATCAAAAATGTTAGTTTTTAATATTGCCTCATGGTGTCTCAAGTTTTAATATAATCGTGAAAATTAACTATTATTCTAATTTTGTTTTCTTTGCAAAAATAACTTTCTAGGGAAATTGGGCAGTGTTCAAACGTTGCTCCAATAAGTACCCTTTCTAAAGATTACAAAAAGCCCAAAAATATTAATTTTTAATACTGCCCCAATGATCCTAATAATTGTACTCAAATGTAAAAATATTTGCAAGTTATATATTGTGCAACTATTTGTATTACACTATAAGTATCTTACACGTTCAAACCTTTAGGGTAATAATAAAAATATTTAAACCTATTTTATTGTTTTTATTTATTAAAAAATACTGTTGAGTTTTAGGCAAATTTCATGATTTTTCTTGTCTTTGGGGCATTACAAAGCAATCAAATTTTGTAAAAATCCTTTGTTATTATTTTGTGTCTATGTAGCATCTTTCTCACAATGGCCGAAAACCAATTTAGAAAAACAATAATTTCGATCCACCCTAATGTATATATTTCTCAAAAACCATCCTTTTCTAGGATTGCTGGGGGTGAAAATCATGCTTACGCAACCCAAATGCTTCACTTCTTATAGGCCTCATAGCTATAGGAAGTTTTTCTATAAAACAGCGATTTTTTTTACTAATTTGAATAGGCGAAACAGCGAGTGCTTAAAATACTACCCGATATGAAGTCAGTATGAAACATGATGAAATCAATAAAATATTAGTACAAGAACTGTGTGCCAGCATTTTTTTTTTGGCTGAAAGTGCTAAAATATGGACGACTTTCAATGTAAGCTCCTGGGGCAATTGCCTTAAGTCAAATTTTTCCAGTTCGAGAAGCCTTGGCGAATAAGTTATGAACTTTTTCGCTTTTCTTTGGCCTGGAGTATTCCTCTAGTAGGACATTGTGTTCCTTTCCTCATTTTAGGTTTTCTTCTCTTTTTGTCCTTTAGATTAGTCACAAATCGGTTCACACCCAAAGAAATGGGGCTTCATTGCCTTCTTTTGCAAAAGTATCAGCTAATTCGTTTCCATTTATCCCCTTGTGCTCTGACACAAGGTAGCCTTGTTTTTTTTGTCAGTTGCTTTAGAGATTGAAAGTATATCGATTTTTTGCCCTTAGAATATGTTATTTGTGCCTTATTGGGTACATAGACATATATTATAGATTTCTGCCTGAAAGATGGGTGGGGGCTCTGCAGTTAGACCCCGCTACTTCCACACCAACCCCTTCACCCATTTTTTATCCAATTTTCGTAATAAATTATTTACTGGACCCATATAACTACTATTGCGTTAGACAATACATGGGCCATGATATTTCCGTATAATAAGAACGTATGAGTGTACTGTAATTTGTTCTTTGTTTAACATAAAATAAAAACCCAATCAATACCTTGACCTATTTTTTGTTTTTCACAATAATTGATTTTCAATAACACATACAAGAACTAGATGTTCCATAAACATGATTTGCATCCACTTAAACTAACTAAAAATTCCAATTAGACAACCATGTATTATACCCATGTATATGGAAGAAGAGACCAAAACATGATACCTTGGAAATGAGATACTCGATCGTTTACAATAATCTGCCATATAATTGTGACCATCCATGCAATGACGGACTAATCTAGTTGGATAGAGAATAGTACAGAACTTTAAATAGTATGAGATTTCTGACAGTAAATGATGTAGGTTGAGGGCCTAAAAACTAACCTTTCATGTCAGTCTGTGGTTTATGACTGGGTAAAGTATAGTATATATTTTTGTGTAATAATTCGTTACTCTTAACATCATACTAACAACTGACAAAATTCGGTGCGCCCTACTAGCGACCAGCTTGGAGGTGACATATTAACGTAGTTGGATAGACAATTGTTTGAACTTTTAGATTGTACACAAATTTTTTTAACAGTGAATGACCAAGTCGGTCGACCAGGAGTTCACGGTAGGGTAAAGGATGGCACACCAAATTTTTTACTTCGATAACTATCTCGACATGATTCAACATTTTTCTATCATCCTTTTCTACCATCAGCAGCCAGTGGGCTCCATATTGTATTTCTTTTATAGCTTATGTTACCCTTGACATTGAGATGAATACAGTGACACCTCATTTATAAAAATTGGTCCAGTAGTTTTGCTGCTGTGATAGAACATCCAGTACAAGAAAGGCCTAAGCCAGAGAAATATTAAAAGCAATTTTCATTTTCTCATAACTTTCATGTTTTTATAATGTAAGAACCAATAACTTTTATAATTCCAGAAATGTCCCTGTTAAGGAAATTATCGATGCACTGCCTATAGACAATGATAAATTAATGCCCCTGAATAATTTAACTAGTGAGGTTATAACTTATTGGAACATTGTTACAAATTTTTTAAGAAGCTCTGATGAAACAGAAGAATATCTAGATAATATATTACCTGAGTTAACTCCATTTTCTAATTATATACAAAGGTAAGTGACATAATGTATGTATGTTTAATGTGGCAGTGTAGGAAAATTTCTAAAGGTAATTCGCATTAGAAAAAAACACCAGGATTATATTCAGTAGATGAGAAATATCAATATCCAAAACAAAGTTGCAGAAACAAAATGACGGACGTGTTACATACGAAAAAATGTTAAAAAATCGTTTTTTCTCGTTAATGTAACTTTTTCATTGAGAAAAAGTTTTAAACAATAGTTGCATTTAAAAACCTTACAAAATTGCACCCCCTGAATCAAGATTTGTTTCTTTAATTTCTCAGACATTAAAGAAAAACGTCGAAAAATTGAATTTTTTAATATTGTAATAATTAATGAATGGTATCAACAATCCCAGGGAATATGCGTCATAATGTGCTTAAAGAGTGGCCGCAACCCGAATTCCAACGGATGAATAGTTTCCAAGAAATTCAATTGTTTATTAAAAAAGTAATTTTAGTAACATTTCAATTCTCCAAAATAAGGCGGTCCGATTTCAGTTTTACTTTCTACTCCTCAAGAGTTGTACTATCACTGAGCTCAAAGCCAAAGTCAAATATTTCAATTAAGTTGCTTAAACACGCCGTTGAAAATGATGCATAATTCTTCTTTATAAATAAATGGAATAACTTTGTCAATTGTTCGTGTATCGAAATGTAAAGTGGATATTCGAGTAGCTGGCATTTTTATACAAATTAAAAATAATATTAATAATAATACTGTTTATTGTGCAAAAGAAAATACATATTTTACACAAAAGGATGAGGTTAACGAAGCTTTCTTCCACCTCTCCTAAGAGATTTAAAAACCAAATATTCTAATATTAAATAATAATTCGTTTATTTAGCTAATGAAAGCTATACAGTTTCACATACATCTTACGTCTAACAAAAGTATAGATACAAAATAAAATCCTTGATTAATAATATCAAACAAGTAGAATTATGAAGTGGCCTTAGTACTATTTAAATAACAAAATACTGACTATAAATTGTAAGTATAAAAATTAAATTTTAAAACCTTATAATGTAAATGAAGTAATATAAATATACACATTAAAATATTAATATGTAAAATACTTATAAACACAAACACCTACATGCTAGCTACAAATCAGTCTACAAATAACAGTTCCGAGAGGGTGTCCTAACATGATCTTTAATTTACTTTTGTACTGAGGCCAGGACAAATCTAAGTTGGATATAATTTTATTTAAGTGCATTGGTGCTATATAAGAAAGACAGCAAATTTATTTGCATGATGTTGAGGAATTGTAAATGTATCTATTCTTATATTTACATCATGTGTATTCGATCTTCTTTGAATCAAATAAATAGATACTGGAGTGTTTCATTCTTAATTAATTTATACAAATGTATCGTGATTAGATATTGCATACGCTTTTCATCATTTAATTCTTTTATATAGGGAGTCACATGAGCTGTATATAGAATGCAACAAACAAAACATATGCATGCGTTCTGTGCTCTTTGCAGCTTATTTTTATTATACTGTGGTAGAAATTATAATAAACTGAAGAACAATAATCTAATTGAGTATATATTAATGTTTTAACCAGTTTTAGCTTTATATTCTGATTTAATTGGTTTTTAAATGAATATAACGTTTTTAATTTATACATAGATGTTTTAAAGATAAAGATAAAGATTTTTTGCTGAGGCGACCCATTCAACATTTGCATTGTTGATATTCAAGTTATATTTTGTTTCAATCTCAAGTTTTTTCCGTTTTGGCTCTATACGTATTGCTACTGTCTTATTGGGGTTTACACGTAATCAGGCCATTCAGAATAAGTAAAGATGTTCTGTACATCCCTGTGTACATAGTCAATAGATGTTTGTATTTCCTTATATGGGAAAGATAAGTACATTTCGATATCATCTGCATAGAGATGACTTTGACATTTTGATAAAGCGGCAGTTAAATCAAATGCGTATATAGAAAAAAGGATAGGTCCCAGAACACTACCTTGTGGAACTCCCGATGAGGTTTCTTTTGTAGAAAAGCATGTATGTGTATTAAGAAAAAGCCTTTAATATAATTACATAACCATTCAAGTGTTGCATTTTTAAAACCTATGTATTTTAATTTTGCCACAAGTAAATTAAAGTTAACTAAATCGAAAGCCTTACTCTGATCCAGTAAAGCTAAAATGGTACAGCAAGATTTGTCTAGTGCTGTAGCGGCATCATTAACAACATTTAATAATGCAGTGTTTGTTCCATGCTTTTCATGAAAGCCGGATTAAGTTTTGGGTAGTATATTATTCATTACTAAATAGTCTTTTATTTGAAAAGACATTATTTTTTCAAATAGTTTTGATAATGTCGGTAATATGCATATGGGTCGTAAATCATTATAGCTTAATGGTATAAATATTTTTGGAATAGGTAAAACATTTGCAATTTTCCAAATGTCTGGAAAGACATCTTGTGTTATTGATTCATTAAAAATGTGTTTCAATATATCCACAACAGTAAGGTATAATAATTAGTAACATCTTTAGACTGATATTATCAACCCCTAGAGTCTGGCTCTTTATAGTTTTTAATGCATTAAGTATATCATCATTATCAATTTGTCTAAAAGTAAAACTGAGATTAGAATTTAGCTGATTTTCGTTGTAAAAAGAGAGTAAATTGTCATCTACCGTGGAAGGACCTGCCACATGCCAAATGAAGTCCCCCCAACTTTCAGGACTCGAGATCATTTTTTTGTTTTAAATTCCCGAGACCTTATTTTTTAACTTACAGCGCTGAGATTTGCAGGTATTGGGCACTTGAAGTATTGGTATTGCACAGAGTGGGGGGAGAGCCTGCAGCAGTGGTGTCTCTGTAGGTAACAAAATCGCTCGCGCTTGCAAAATCGTCTATATCTTATCTTCTGGTGTACCTAAAAAAAATCCTGTTATATTTCATTTGGGGTAGCCCGACGAGAGAAACACAAATATCATATTTATTTTTCAATAATTTGTTAAATAATCCCTTAAAGTACGAAAATTTCATATTACCTAATTTGCTATTTTCGTTGGTTTACGTTCTTTCCCACGACTCTTTTCTGTTTTATTTTATTTTTACTATTTATTTAATGAACTTTTATACATTTTTATAGAACATCATATAGTGTTGTGCTGTATTCAGTAACACTGTTTCTTTGTTTTATTATATTATATTGTTATTATATTATTGAAGTTTATTATACAACATATTTCCTCATAATATTATGTTATTGTACTTCGTGTAAGAAAGTATCGAGAAATTCGAAACTGTCGTATTTGTTTTCGGATTTAAATTGACCATGCCATTTCATTTCTTGATACTATAGGCCCGCCGTAAAATGATAGTGATGATGATAACTATGAGAGCCATAAGCATGATGAAGATTTCGATACAGAAAGAAAGCCAAAAAGGAAAGAATTAGGTTAAATGATCTTTTAAATCACCCCACAAATAGTGCTAAATATCTCGAAATCCAGTTAGACCATAAACTTAACCTAAACTCCCACACAGCTTTTAGAAAGAAGGAAACTATTTTAGAAGAGCTAGTCACTTTTGCGGTCTTACATATAAAAAGAATGGAATCAGCCTATCAACTTCAAATACAATATATAAATCCATATGTAGACTCATGGACATATATTGTTTTTAAATACCAATAAGCCAGCCAAAAAAAAACATACAAGTTGGAGAAATCTCTTTATTGATAAAAATCACCAAAATGAGACATGCAAGAAATCCCCTTCTTAATCCCTCCAACAATCAGCTTTACCAGTCAACAATAACAACACCAATCAATACCAGATCAGAAACTTTCTACAAGATTTGCCAAGTCGATATTTAACTTCAACATATTAAGCAAGTTTTGCATTGTACGAGACCTGGACATACAGGGCAAAATATAAATACCCAGAGAAAACCACATGGGAACACATACAAGAACTTCACAATAAGAACTGATTTTTGTTCTGTTTTATATAATGTAATATGTATTATAATGTAATTAAAGGGGAAAAAAAGAGAAAAAAACGTTATTTAAAACGGACTGAAGGACTTCGGTCAATGACCCTTGCTCTATTTGGCCATAAAGTACTTTATAATTATTATTATCTTAAAAAAAAACGTATTTGATATGATTACTGTTATTATTATTACTGTATGTTCCAAATATTTAATTACTGTACATTAATGCTGCAAAACACCACAAAAAATGATCATTTATGCAGATGATACAAGTCAGATAATAGCTGAGCACAAACTTTCACTGTCAGTGGAAGCTGCAAATGCTGCAACAGAAGAGTTTGCAGGCTGGTGTTCTGATAATGGGCTACTCGTTAATGTAAATAAAACTGTTTTTATGATTTTTCAACAAAAAACATCAACTATAACTTCTGTCCTTTAATAAAGCTCAACCATATGTCTATAGAAGAAGTTGACCACTTTAAGTATCTGGGGTTGAACATGGACAAAAAGCTGACTTGGGAAAAACACACTGATACAGTGGCTTCTAGACTAAGCATTCTGTGTTTCGTTTTAAGGCAACTGTATAAAACAGCTTCTCCGCAGGTGCTTAAAGTGGCATACTTTGGACTTGTACAATCAGTAATAACATATGGGCTATGTTTCTGGGGCAACTCGGCACATATGTTGAAAGTATTTACTATGCAAAAAAAAGTAATAAGATGTCTTACAGGATCTCATCATAGAGCATCTTGCAAAGATATATTTAGATCTTTGGAAATACTAACATTACCATGTCTTTACATATACTTGGTAGCTGTAAACATAAAAAAAAAATGAATCACAATATCTAAAAAACAATATGATACATGAACACTACACACGAAGGGGTAATGTAATAAATAGTTAGTACAATTAAGACAATGGATAATTGGTACAGAGGGAATAACCTGAAGAACAATATCGAAAAGATGCACCTAATGAAATTTACCTTAAGGGCAGAAGATCCTCTTACACTAACTTATGAAAACCAAATTCTCACAACCACTCAACACACGAAGTTCCTGGGTATCCAAATTGACTCACAATTAAACTGGAAAGAACATGTGCACTATCTAGCTAGCAAAATAAGTTCATTTACATATGCATTACGAGTCATAGCAAACTCCGTGAATCAGGATGCAGCAATAGCGGCGTATTACTCCTATGTAAACTCCAGAATAAAATATGGAATAATTTTTTGGGGAAACTCGGTTGACTCATCTAGAATTTTCAAGCTCCAAAAATCATGTGTCAGAAGTATTTTCCACCTAAAAAGAAGAGAGACCTGTAGTCAAATATTTAAAGAGAAATATATACTTACCGTACCGTGTTTGTATATATATGAATGTGCTTGCTTCGTTAAAGAACATTACCAAGAATTATTTAGCAGATATGAAACCAGCCATATGTTTAACACTAGAGGTTGTGCAAGATCGGTGTTACGACAACCTCAAACGAATTTCACTCAAGTACAGCGTAATGTAGTAACGCAGCTGGTAAAAGTTTACAACAAAATACCACAAGATTATCAGAACCTATCAAGAAAAGATTTGAAAGTAAAGCTGAAAACCTATTTATGTAAAAAGTCATTTTATAGTGTTTCAGAATATTTTACCCACCATTTTGACCTGTCAGTGTAGTGTCTTTATTTAAATGTTTTTATTTTATTTTTACATACTTTAAATGTACTGTTGCTGGTTATACACCAGGTAATTATAATATCATGTTCTTTTGACTTGTTCTGCACCGTTTCACGGTATTATTGAATAAAGGTTATTATTATTATTATTAATGAACTGAGATTACCTTTTTCCTGATTGGCCGTTGGTCAAGATTCGGCAAGTTATCAGGGAATCATCTACTATAATCACGCAACCAGGTAAGCAACCTGGTTATTGTAATTATACTGCTTTTAAATCTGCCTTATTTAACTATTTATCAGTAAATGCTTTTTATTCTGTTGAAGAATTTTTAGATTCTAATCTTTAAATAGATAGATAGATAGATAGAAAGTATTTTTATCTGTTTGTATGACTAGTCTAATAAGATTTATATCACCAATTTTATAATTGCGATTGTAAGTTTTTACAGATGAATAAATTTCATTATTATTATTATTATTATTATTATTATTATTATTATTATTATTATTATTGAAATATTTTCTTACCGCAATCACATTAAAATATTATTGTCGTATACACAAATTCCAAATCCCATATTCCGTTAATTTCACAAAAATGTTTTTCTATAATAATTTTGATATATAATATACAATTATTACGAACTCCAAAAACAATGCAAATGATCTGTAAAAATAAAAATAAAATAAGACAAGACAGGCGAAGAGAGTTGTGGGGAAGAATGTAAAATTAACGAAAATAGCAAATTAATATAATGTTCGCATATTATTGAAAAATAAATACGATATTCCTGTTGCTCTCGTCGATCTACCCCAAATTAAATACAAAAGGATTTTTTTAAGTACACCAGAAACCAAGATATAGACGATTTTGCATGCGAACGATTTTGAACGTGCGACGTAGGGAGACACCGCTGCTGCAGGCTCTCCCCCCACTCTGCCGCCGCACGCTGGATCGACTAGCTGGTGCAAGCGCCTCACTCCAACATGAACTATGTTATCAAAAAAGAAACAATTGCCTATATTTCTCTATCGAAAGTTGAAGTATTCAAGTGCAAATCTCAGCACTGTAAGTTAAAAAATAAGGTCTTGGAAAATTTTTTGAAAAAAAAAATTATCTGGAGTCGTGAAGATCGGAGGGACTTCATTTTTTTTCTCAAATTCGGATAAAAATGCCAGCTACATGAATATCCACTTTACATTTTGATACACGAACAATTGACAAAGTTAAGTATTCCATTTGCTTATAACAAAGAAATATGCATTATTTTCAACGGCGTGGTTAAGCAATTTAATTGAAATATTTGACTCTGGCTTTGAGCTCAGTGATTGTACAAATACTGACGAGTAGAAAGCTTTTTGTAAAATTGAAATCGGACTACTCATCCGTCGGAATTCGGGTTGCGACCACTCTTTAAGCACATTATGATGCATATTTCCTGAGATTGTTGATATCATAGATCAATAGGGTGTGTGCACTATTTTTTTTAATCGAAAAATATAAAGTACTCATGGTATATAATATAGCTGAAACAATTTTTTCGGCAAAAAAAATGTTTTTAAGTAATTTTAAAAGAAATTTAGTTTTGAATTAAATATTCGCCACCAAAAAGGGCAAACCTATATCCTATATCATATGTGACATTCCATATAGATGTAGCAGTATTGAGTATATTACAGTGGTAATCTATACAACTGTCATCTACAATCTGTCAGAAACATGTTATACGACTTAAGTGAAGTTAACAACGCGTTGTCAGTGTTATGAATTATGAAGATACGCCTATGCCTACTAATTGTGACTGGAAGCTGTCAGAATGAAATGGACTTTCTGGAATGTTGTGTTGGAGAAGATTCTTGATTGTTTCTAGATGGATCTAGAGAGTCAAATTCGGAGTATATAAGGCGCGATTACTAGCGCGGAAGGAGAAGTTTAATTAAGAAAGCAGTTTATAAAAGTGAACAAGTGAAAAGTGAAAAGTGAGGTTAAATAAGAAGTAAATAAGGTTTATTTTGAAGTATTGTGTAGTCAGTAAATTGTTAAATAAAGTGTTAGTAGTGTTTATCTCTTGTTGAAATTATTTAGAACCCACGGATTCACACAGGGTGTTTCCAAAAGGCGGATAATTTGTAACATTCAATGCATTACCAACTTCACCCTTTCAATTTAACTTGGCAATGGAAATAAGTTTTGAGTTTGATGTCACTGTGTTGTTGCTTACAGACAGGGCCTGAGGTTTGAGAAAATTATTTATTAATATTATTCATTTTTTTTTTGCTTTAACGACTGTAATCATATACAACAGCTTTCATCTGATAAAGGTTGTAGAAGATAGTAGAATGTGTCTGCGCCGCCTTACATTTAAAAAAATAATTTTTTTAGAAAATTTGTTGAATTGTAGACGCGTGCTTTCGTTCTAAACTTGTATTTCTTAATTTTGTAAAAGAGATGATGACTCAACGCATTCAATTTTATTCAATTTCACGTGATACATTTCCATATGTATGATTCAATAGGATGTGTGCACTATATAACAATTCACTTCAAATGTTGTTAATACAAGTAATACATAAATATGAAAGCCTGAACGCATTCATATTATATAATTAATATGAATGCGTTCATCAGAATGAAATAAATATTTAATAAACAAATTGACCTAAAATTGAAATACTTAAATGATTTCGAGAATGCAATCTTATTTTGTTTATATTATATATTTTCTTTTTTCTTGCCTTCTGATAATATTACTTCTTTCAAATGACTGTCCATTGTTACAAAAATTGAAGAACTGGACTCCACCACTTCACTACTGGCATTACTTGTACTTGATTGAATAAAAACTGTTTTTTTAATTGAACCAATATTTTTTATTGGTGAAGTAGCAACATCTTTGGATACAAAACATTTTCTTGTTAAGGAAGCTGTGTGTCTCACATTACTTTTAATTTTACATGTCACATATTTACTACGAAAGAATGGTTTGACTTGCACCCCTACACCTTTAGTCTGTATTATTTGACCTATGTCTTGTTGATAAAATTGTTCCAACATATGTTCTTCTGCATTTAATCTGACGTGATCAGTGCTTATATGGGGTTGATCAAAACCTGCAACTGGTGATAAATATTCCATATTTTTAGCCAGTACAATTTGAATATCATCTTGTTGATAAACATGTTTCATCACATGTTCGTCTAATCTGACCTGCCCGGTGCTTTTGGATTGATGATAGTCTGTAACTGATATATCTCGCAGCAGCGCTAAAATACACTGGTATAATGAACATTTACGAGGCATGCGTAAACATCTACACCTTCTCAAAAGCCTACAGAAGACTGACCCTAACTTAATAACTGATGAATCCATAAAATTATTTAAAGCGCAATACCGCTCAGAAATATCCAAAACAAAAAGAAAAGCCGATCATATTAGAAACGATGACGATCATATTAGAAACTCCCCAAACTCCCAAGCAGCCTTCTGAGATATTATTAAAAATAACAACCCCAACCAAACTAATCATAGTAGCGAATCACTATCTGCCAACGATTTCAATAATTATTTTACTGACATTCCTTTAAATATAATTAGTAACTTGCCCAAAAATAATACTAATCACATTAATCAATGTCAATAATACAATAAATACAATACAATAAATTTTAGTTTCAGGGAGATAACCCAAGTCTGTACTATAATAACTAATCTCAAAAATAGTAAAGGCAATGATGCTTACGATATTAATGTAAAACTTATCAAGTGCATAGTAAACTTAATTATTGACCCCCTTGTTAAACTAATCAATTTGTGTATCGTAAACAATGTCTTTCCTGATGCACTAAAACTGTCAAAGGTTATTCCAATACATAAGAAGGGCTCATATGAAGATCTAAATAAGTACCGTCTTATTTCATTGGTACCAATATTAGGCAAAATGTTTGAATCGGCACTGAAAAACCAAATCAATGAATACTTTGAGCTTAACTTATTTCACCCTTGCCAATATGGATTTAGGAACAAACGATCGACAACAATGGCAATAAATAATGTCGTACAAACCGTCCTTGATACTTTTGAAAGCAAGAAATTCACAACTGCTAGCTTTTACGACCTAACAAAAGCTTTCGATTGTGTATCCCATGAAATTCTCCTAGACAAATTAGTGGCGTATAACTTCAATAACGGTAGTGTAACACTCATGAAAACCTACTTAACCTACAGGTTTCAGTATGTTAACTATAATTTTTCCACTTCTATAACCAGGAGAATTTCCCATGGCGTACCCCAGGGATCTGTACTAGGTCCGTTACTCTTTACCATTTATATAAATGACCTTGCCAACACCAGTGATGATACTGATTTCACATTGTTCGCTGATGATGCAACGACACTAAACACGAATACTGTGCTTCGGGAACTGAAACTGAATATTATCTCGACAAACGAGAGTATTGACGAATGGTTTTTACTCAATCAATTAAAACTAAACGAAGACAAAACACAAACTCTAAACTTTCTACGAAAACTTGACCCAGCAGACCAATTTGTTCAAAGAGATAAAGTGGTAAAATTTTTAGGTGTATGTCTAGACTCTGCATTATCCTGGGAACAACACATTTTAAAACTATCAACTAAACTCTCCAAAAATGTTTATTTTTTTACGGAATCTAGCTAACACCTTATCTCAAAACTTCTTAATTATGGCTTACTACGGCTCATTTCATGCAAATTTGTCATATGGTATCCTAAACTGGGGGCACTCAACCCATACCACTAAAATATTTGGTTTGCAACGCAGATGCATTCGGATACTCTCGCATTTAAGGTATAGAGATGATTGTAAAGATCAATTTATAAAACTTAAAATTCTAACATTCCCCTGTGTTTATATCTTAGAGTGTCTATTATACCTTAAACAACACGAACACCTATATGTTACACACAGTCATAATACTAGAAACTGTGATAAAATACATATAAATTTTCTTCGGCTCACCAAAGCAAGAAACGGAACAGGCTACTATTCTACTAGATTCTATAATGTTCTACCTAATTCAGTCAAAAACTTGAATTTTTTGAATTTCAAAATCAAAATCAAACACTACCTAAAAGTCAAAGCCTTCTACACGGTTAATGAATTTCTGGACAATAACTTCTCTGATTTAACTTAATACTGCCTAGGCACTGTATACATGTACAAAGGTGTACTACTTATATGCAATACTCACATTTTACTAATATTCTTATATTTTATACTATTATATGTTTTCTGTTCGTATATTTTATGTACCTAGTTATACTATTGTCTGTATTTTGTTTTTTTATTTTATACACTTCATTTACTCCAACTTGTTTTGACTTGTGTAAGCATTTTAATATGTATATTAGCACCAATAAATTATCTATCTATCTATATCTATCTTCTAATATTGTTCTAAAATTCGTGTCCTGCATTAAAGGCATCCTCCACTAACTATTCTCTTTGCCGTTTTAAAGGAAGAAATCGTTCTGGTGCAGACGCATCTCTTTTTCTGTCTAGTTGGTAGGCAAATATATGTGGAAGTACATCCTCCTTTAGGATCATATATCCTCCCATAAGTTTGTATAGTATGTAATTTTTCATGTCTTCCTCAAGCTGAAAATAATAGAGAAATATATTTATATCTTGTAATAATCATAGGGTTAAATATAACTAAGTAATTTGATTATTAGTTTCAATTCAAAATACACATCATACCATTACAAGCATAATTTTAAGGGAAGTGTATACCTTGTATGATCTATTTACAATATTGAGGGTAATGAGTCACTTATTAGCTATTATCAATTAGTTTCTACCATGATAATAACAAATACATTGTACTTACATTAAAATGATCTTCACAACAATAAAATGTCGATTTCGATTTGGGAACATTACGATTCACTGCTTCAAATCATTTCATTCTTCGTGAAAAATTGGTTGGTACAAAACACCACTTATTTGCCACTCCACTAATATTTCTGACTTACAATAATGACATTAATAATATTTGTCACATATTGTTTTTACCATTAGCTCAAAACTTATTTCCGTTGTCACCCGTTGACGCCACGTGACGTCATCTTCTATATCAATGCGTGTGAAGTTAGCAATGCGTTGCCAGCAACACATTGCCAACTTCACACATATGGAAGATGACGTCACATTGTGTTTTCGAAATCATTCAAATATTTGAATTTTAGGTTGATTTGTTTATTAAATAATAATAATAATAATAATAATAATAATAATAATAATCTTTATTGCATTAAGTACACATAAAAATAAAAGTATACATAACACAAAGGGGAGTTGTTCGTTAGAAACGTTCTTCCACAATCCCTACAAAAATACATACATAGTAGTAAAAACATAACATAACATTATCAACAATAACTGTCACAGTGTGAAAATTGAGTGTGGATATTAGTAAAGCTAAATAAAACTTACAAAATAATTAAAAAAATACACAAAAGTACGTAATAATTTGTAATTTAAGAAGTATCACTAATTTGGTGAGAAATTATTGCTTGCTTGTATTTAACTTTGAAAGAATTTGGTCTGTAAGAATTTAACAAATTTAGAAATGTGGGGTTATTTAAGTAATTGACTGAGATATAACTAAACGAGCATTCAAATTTAGTGGTGTTATGTTGGTATATGCTAAATAAGTCATTGTTTCTTAGGTTTAGTTGATGTACATTTCTCCTAGGAATTAATAGCTCATATAAATACTCAGGTTTTCTATATGTAAATATTTTCATGAGGAATACTCCAAATAAATATTGATATCTATATGCAATTTTCATATGTTTATGGTCATTATATAAAGGTGTTATGTGATCGTATTTATTTGTTAGGTATACAAAACGCATACATGCATTTTGAGCCACTTGCAATTTGTTTTTACAGTTGGTGTTTAAAAAGCTATAATACATTGGCAAACAATAATCGAACTGGGGGAAAATTAGAGACTCAACTAATCTATATTTAACTTTTTCAGGGAGTAAAAATTTGAATGAATATAAAGTTTTTAACTTTATATAGCATGTCTTTAATTTATTTATGATGTGGTGCTCAAAATTCAGATGATTATCAAATGTTACTCCTAAATTCCTTACATTTTCTTTGGTAGGTACTTCTATGTTGTCTATGTGAATAGTAGAGAAGTTATATTGAGTGACTTTAGCTAGAGTTCGTTGATTACCCGCAAACATAACACAACTTTTATTGGCGTTGAGGATCATGGCTTGGTTACGTGACCAATTTGATATTCTATCCAAATCTTCATTTAGATGTCGCAGAGCAATATTAGTATCCGGTGCAGCAAATGACATGATCAATTGTACATCGTCTGCATAAAGGTGAATGTTACAGTGCTGTAGTACGCTTGGCAGATCTGAGGTATATATAGAGAACAATATAGGGCCTAAAATGCTTCCTTGTGGGACTCCTATAGCGGTTGCTCTATTAATCGATGACCTACTACCTTCTATATCTACAACTATAGATCTATTTTCTAGGTAATCTTTAAACCAGTTGCAAAATGAGGCATCTAATCCAATATAGTGTAATTTAGCCAATAGCATTTCGTGATTTATTAAATCAAATGCTTTACTATAGTCCAGTAGGACTAAGCATGCGGCCTTTGACTGGTCTATGGCTGCTGTTAAATCATTCACTATTTTAGTGAGTGCAGAGCATGTGCTATAATGTGATCTGAAACCTGATTGTGTTTTTGGTAGAATGGTATTATTCTCTATATGACATAACAGCATTTTGCATACTATTTTTTCTGCTATTTTTGATAGAACAGGTACTAAGTGTATTAATCTTAAATCGTTGTACTCCATTGGATTTGGTTTTTTCGGCAGTGGCTTTATTACTGATGTTTTCCATAACGATGGAAATATACCTAATTTTAGGGAATCATTTATAATTTTCGCTACTACGCCAATAACGAGTGGCAAAATAAATTCAATCATTGTTAAGCTGATATTATCGGCTCCCATTGCTCTGGATTTAATTTCGCTTACTGCTTTACGAACGTCTTCTTCTTGTACTGTAGTAAAAGTATATGGGTGATTATCAGAAATTGTGTTGTTTCTATAACATAATAACTGATCATTATGAACTGGCTGTATATATTGGTTCATATCATTGATTACTCTGATATGAAATATTTATTTTAATCTGATATGATTGATATGAATGCGTTTAGGCTTTCATATTTATGTATCACTTCATATTAATGCATCATTTGAAGTGAATTGTTAGTGCACACGCCCTATTATTGCAAAAATGACTGCAAAATTAAAAAATGTAATTTTTCGTTTTTTTTTTTTTATTTTCAAGAAATCTAACAAACGGATTTTGATTCAGCTGGCGCCATTTTGTAGGTTTTTTAAATACCTACAACTATTGTTTGAAACGTTTTTTGATGAACAAGTTACATTCGCAGATAAACGAGAAAAATCGATATTTTCACATTTTTTCGTATGGAAAACGTCCGCCATTTTGTTTCTGCAACTTTGTTTTGGATGCACTCGTTTGAAAATTTATATTTCACATATACTGAATATAATTCTGGTGTTTTTTTTTCTAACGGGAATTACCTCTAAAAAAATCTCCTTCTGCTTAGTTTGATTGGCCTATAATTTTAACATTCGAATTGAATATTGTTTATTCAGTGGTTAATTTGTTGTTATACTGTTTATGGACAGTTGTTTTTTATAATAACGTTTCTTTTTGTTGTTATTGCCACAATTGGAAAGAAAAGAGCCAAATGTGTACATTGGTAATGTTTTTTTGAAGAATATAATTGATATAACCTCAAATTTTAGGGATTAGAATTTGCACCTGAAAATTTTTTCATTTTCAACAAGTTGCGAAGTATCGTATAGAATGTGTAATAATTATATGTAAACTTCAATAAATCAGTGAGAGTATAATATTTACATCAGTTATTATCGTTTGTATTTTCTAGTATAATAGATTTGAAGACTTCCAAGAAGATGGAAGAATGGGAATATTTAGACTACCAGTATATTTTATACAACTTATTCGATATGGCAGAACAATATGACCTTGGAGATGAGGTAAGTTATTTTGATTTTTCCATTTTAGATATATTTATAATTAAAGTTCTTACTATTTCGAAGGTTGGGAGAAGAGCATTCCATAAATTGGTGATGTCAATTTTACAAAACCACAAATTGCAGTTTAAACTGGCAAAAAAAGTTATTGGTATAGCGGATAAGTTAATGTCTAATGTTGACGTTCTTAGCAATGAAATATGTCAAATTATATCCGATATCAGAGAACCCCTAGTTGATCAACCAGCATCTCAAGATGAAAGTACAAACAACACTTTTCAGGTTAGCATCAATTTTTTTTTATAAGAATATAATTCAACAATATACAGAGTGTCCAATGGGTAACTGTACAGTAGCATAATGGGAGATAGAAGACATTGAGCTGATTCCAAAACACCTCCTGAAATCATTTGTCGTTTTTCTAATTTTTGCCATATTTTTATACAATTATTTAAAAGGTGCAAATGTTTGTGGTGGTCAGGTCTAGTCGTAATAATACTGAATGTTTAAAAAACAGTCGAACTGGGAAAAAATGTGTTTTTGGTTCAAGTAGTTCAAAATATAAAAGAAATTATTTTTTTATGGGTATATGAAAACTTCATCCATTGATAATAAGAAATGTATAAAAAGTTTTGGCACCAATAAATACCAAATTGAGTCAAATAATTTATGTTTTTCGTCAATAACTCAAAAGTGAATCGGTGCAATAATTATTAAAATAAATGTCTTTTATGAAATTACAGTTTTTCTTTTAAACATAGTCCCCTACATTTAGTAATGAGCAATTCCTAAATTTTGTTAAATATAAATATAATTTTTGTGTGCCTTGTCCTTCTGTTATACTGGGTGTAATACAATGAAAATTACAGCTAAAAGAAAATGTACTAAAAATATAACTATCTAATATATATTAAAATATACTATCCAGATTTTATTACAATTCAGAATTGGTAAAGTAGTTTGGTAGCTAGCAGCAAAAAACCTTTTTGCAAATTTAAACTTTGAGGGTGAATAGCTTCGAGAGAAACTTCTAATGTTCATTTGACTCAAACTATATGTTCTTGAAGTATTGCCCTATATTCCTAGGTAATTATATAACAGACTTTACTAAGTTTTGAACAAATATTATTTATATGGATTTCTCAAGTTTTTTTAATAAATCCTAAAAATCTAATATTGTCAGTGCTTTGTATAGACTTATCATGTGATTTTGTTAAGCGACTGTAGCCAGAATTTATGGATTCTGTTAAGGAGATTGAGGCGTTACAGTCCCAACCAAAGGTAAGTCGAATTCTAAATAGGAACTTTTCCATAATAAATTATTACACAAGGTTATAAGTCGATGATACCAATAATTATTGTCATAAAGGCATAAATAAATCATTTTTTATTATTAATTAATTATTTAAGTAGATTTAATTATTTTACTTAATGAACTAACTTTTGGATGTTTTGTCCAAACTTATTTAAAAAAAAATTAATTTATGTAAATATCTGTATTTTACAAATTTGTTTCAGTAAACATTAAAAACAAATCATTAAATAATTGAAAAATCAGTTAAAAATCATTAACGAAAAGAGAAATTTGGCAGTTTATAAATGTTTAATAAATTTTTTTATTTATTAAAAGTCTCCTAATTAAATTGGAAACAATATTAAAATATGCTTGAGACATCAATGGTTTACATAGTTAGTTTTCGGAACTGCTGACATTATTTGGTTATTTGCCATAAATTAAAATGTACTAAAAAATTTATTAAATGAGCCGTTACTCTGTGGTAGTTAATCATTTTGCACAAATAACTAAATAAAACATACTACTATGTTTTCTACCACATAGGGTAGAAAACATAGTAGTGTGTTCTATTTAGTAATTTGTGTTAAAATGTATCATTTGCATGCTGGTTTGACATATTTTCCATAAGACTACATGTAAAAGTTTTTTAAACTATCTTATAAAATATTTCAGTGGCTGTTGATATTTTGTAATACCTATTGGAGCCATTACAAAATAATTATATAAACATTTCCAGAAGCCTTATGAAAATTTAGTACCATCATTATATAGTAGTTTTATTAAAGCTTCCTTTAATTGTTCTATCAAATACACTTCACTGTTTGTTAAATTACTGCTATAAAACAACTAAACAACTGTTTTATAAGAGCTTTTAAATAGTTATTAGTTAAAAAAAAATGCTGCTTTATATACACTAATAAAATAAAAATTTCTAAAATGTATCCTAAAAGTTTAAGAAGTATTTCTGATACTAAAAGCTTATAGCATTGTGATTTAATACTAGGTACCTAATAACTTATAATCATTATTTAAGAGACTTGTTCTGGCTTACAACGCCTGTAATTTTTAATGCGAAGAAAATTTTACTGTGAACTATGGCCACATTTCTAATGTTTTTAACGGGCCTCACATTTATTGATGATTTCTAAACATTTTTGAAATTTTATAAATATCGATTTTATAAATTTGAGTTTTTTTACAATGTGACTTACACTAATTTATTTTAGTAGTCATAACTGTATAGTTTCTGACTCCATAAATTCTAATAAACATTTGATATTTTCAATTTTCATAAATTGTCATATGTACCGTCATGAATGCTGGCCTTTCAAGATGGCCTCCCTCTAAAAAATACTTTTGCGTTAGTAGCAAGCATTTTACGATATTTAAATTATTAGACGATTCCTATAAAACATCTATAAAATAATACGCCTTAATGTAACTTTTTCGTGAATCGAATAAAATAGATCACTGACTTTCGCGATACTTTTTTAGCTCTTATGATAAATCTGTTAGGACTGAGTTGTAAATGCAACCATCGAAACAGAATTGGTTCAATTTGCATAAATATAACCTAGAAATTAGTAGCAGTAAATCACCTTATTTACAGAGCTGTTTATGATTTATTTATTGCCAAAAACATGTAGTTACTTTTACTATAGTGGAATCAACAGTACTTTGGCATATGACCTGATATGTTAACAGTGCAGTGAGTGAAATGCGTCGTTTCATTTTACAGCAGTATAAACTGTATTTTAGTGCCAACACCACTACGCTGTTAATGCATGTACCTGATATCTTTAAAACCACTTTTTAAGTTTCTCCATTGTCCTAAATCTGATAATAATAATAATAATAATAATAATGTTTATTCATCCTTCGAAATGATACATTTATAGACAAGTCAAAGCAAGTGTACAAAATTTAAAACTAAGACAAAACATTTTATAAAACTCTATTTACTATGAAATAAATCTACAACAGATTAAAATATCTTTTCACATTTAAATAAAATAAAATCAGTATCAGTGATCAGTGTGACCTTTGTGTATCAGAATCGTTTCTGTCATATTCAATATGAAAAAAATCATTTAGGTTGTATAATGGATTCTTTGTCAATATGCCCTTTAATTTATTTTTAAATTTTCACAGTGATAAATTACGCAGATCCAAAGGCAGAGAGTTGTACAATTTAATGCCGATGTTTCCCGTTTTTTTCAATCTGGTTAATGGAGGGACGATATTCATATTATTGCGTGTATCATGGTGATGTACTTCTGCATATGTAGGATAATTCGACGGATACTGATAAATATTTTTCTGAATGTATAATAGGTTTTGATATATAATTGTAGAGAAAACTGTCATTATTTTCAGAGATATAAATATAGGCTTGCAGCTGTCATTCTGTGCAGCACTTACTATACTTCTCACAGCAGTTTTTTGAATGATTAATATTTTTTCTATGTGAGTATGTGATGCGTTACCCCAAGTCATTATACCATAACTCATAGCTGAATGAAATAGTGTATGGTAGGTAGTTAATGCCGCATTTTGGTTTACAGAATTACGAATTCTTTTAATTGCATATACAATCTTACTTAATTTGCTAGAGAGTTTTTCAATTTGTTCTATCCAAATTAGATTTGCATCAATTTGAACCCCTAAAAATTTAACACTTTGGTCCGATTTATTTGATTTTTTTGTCTCAAAATTTAATGTCTTTGTTTTGTTTTCATTTATCACAAGTTGATTAGATATGAACCATGATTTTGCCTTTTCTAAAATTGTAGTTATAATCTGGTGAGTATTTTCATCTTTGCTCACATTTTTGCTTAGTATTGCGTCGTCTGCATATAATGTACTATTTATACCAGATGAAATGATTGCATGTGGCAAATCATTTATATATATGAGAAACAACAGCGGCCCCAGTATCGAGCCTTGGGGCACGCCTCTGATTATTTCTAATTTACCACTTCGATTTTGATCGCTTTCCACTAATTGATATCTATTTTCTAGGTATGAACGAATAATATCTAGACTTATACCTCTTATACCATAGAAATATAGCTTACTAATTAGAATTTGGTGATTTACACAGTCGAAAGCTGCAGTCAGATCTGCGAAAACACTAACATATTTGTCTTTGTTTTCAAAGGCCTCATTGATGTGGTTTGTAAGATTATGAATTGCATCAGTTGTTGACAAGTTTTTTCTGAAACCGAATTGTTGAGGGCACAAGATACTATTTGATTCTAAATATACCGTTAATTGTTCATAGATTACCATTTCCAGCAGTTTAGAAAATGTTGGCAAGATAGAAATTTGCCTGAAATTTTGTGGATCAGAGTTTTCACCTTTTTTATATACGGGAAGGACTTTCGCAATTTTCATCTCACTGGGAAAATGACCTTCACTAATACATGTATTTATTATATCAGTCAATGGATCAGCTAAATAGGCTATGCATTTCTTTATGACAAAAGCATTAATCCCCTTTAAATCCTCAGTTTTTTTATTTTTTAGTTTATGCGCTAATGTTCTTATATCATCTGGAATTATAGGTCTCAAAAACATAGAGTCTTTTAAGTTTAAACTTTCATTCATAAAGCTAACAGCATTATGTGACTTAGATGTATTTTCTACCATATCATTCATATTATTTACAAAGAAGTGATTCAACTGATCCAAAGTAAGATTTTCTGGGTTCATTGAATCTTTGTTTTTTCTGCCTGTTTCAGTATTTATTATTTGCCATACCGTTTTACTATAATTATCAGTGTTGTTCAATAATCTGTGGTAATAGTTTTGTTTTGCTATCTGTAACATGTTATGATATTCTTTTTTATTTTCTCGGTAAATTTCCTCATTTTGTTCTGTAGGATTTCGGCTTTTAAATTCATATATAAACATTAGATTATTTTTTGCAGCTGTTACTTCTGGAGTTATCCAATTTACTCTACTTTTTTGTTTAATTTGTCTCTTAACCATTGGAAAACAAATGTTATAATAGTATATGAATGTATTTTCAAATGAATTATATTTATCCTCCGACGTTTTACTCAAATATACCTCAGACCAGTTCACGTTTTTTAGATAATCATTCAAAGCCTCTATATTGTTATAACTATAAAATTTAACTAGTTTTGATTCAGGTATATTTATAACACTATCTTTAAATTCAGCTATTATGCCGTTATGATCAGAGAGACCTGATTGAATAACGTCTACATTTATACAGTCATTATTTAAATTACAGAAAATGTTGTCTAGGCAGTTTCCCTTTTTATGTGTTGGTTCATTTATTAAGTATTGTAAACCAAATGTCGACATTAATTGAGTAACCTTTTGTGTATTTGGGTCATTTATATTATTGAAATGTATATTAAAATCTCCTGTAAGAAGTACAGTGGTGCAACTGTCAAACGTCTCAGTAAATTCTAAGACACTGGTCATTTTTCCCAAAAATTCATCTATTTTTGTGTCCGGAGCTCTGTATATATTTATAATAACTAATTTGTATATTTTTAAATAACAAGCCGATATCTCACATACTCGTTCCTCTGATAATTTAGTTAGGTATATAAGTTCAGTTGCTCTTATATCACTATGAATATAAATACCCGTTCCTCCATTTTTTTGATTCACTCTGCAAAAATTACTGATGTTTCTAAAATTTTTTATACTATAGAATTCTATCTCACCTTCATTCATCCAGTGCTCAGTAAAACAAGCTATTTTTACTTTGGGGTTAAGCATCAGGAAGTGTTCCACCTCGAGAATTTTATTTCTTAGACACTGGATATTGTGATAGTAAACAGAAACGCTTCTGATATCAATATTTAGATTTAAATGATGTTTATAGTTTGGCCGTTATATGATCTGTTAAGATCTGCACCGCCCTTGTCAATGTTGGTAACCAAAATTTTGGGAGAATAATTTTTTTATAAACTTGTCTACTATAATTATGACAAATTTTCATTAAAAGGCAGACTTTAATTATGATTAAATATAAATACACAGCTAATGCAGGCAATAAATTTTCTCAAATATGTTTTATTGTTTGTTAGCCACCACATTTTAATGCCTAAGTAAGTGCCTTTAAGTAAACAAATTTGTTTTGTAACAACTTTGTTGCTCTTTCCATATTACAGTAAATACAATGCTATATAATAATTATATAACATGCTCTGGAACAACATTTATTCTTAAAAGCAAAATTGTCACAAATAGATCTTTAAGATGATAAGAAATAACTATAAAATAATTCGAATGTATATTTATAACGGTGCTAAAAATGCTGCTGCACGATACTAAAAAATCGTTATAAAACGATTTAGTTTTATAAGCTGAAATATTTTATAACTTAGTCATGAAAACATTTATAAAATAATTTCTTAACTCCAGTATAAGGTATTTTATAATTTTGCTGTAGAAATGTTTTAATGATAAGTTTATAAAATAGTTCAGTTGCAGACAACATAATAGTATTTTCTGGAACTCTAATATAATCAATCGGCATTTAGAAGCATTAATAAAATAACAGTAAAACAAAATAATCGTAGCACATTTAAATTATAAAACAAATTTGCTGGTTGAGCCTTCACAATGGCACAATACATGGACTAAGGTTTCCTCTTTCTCTTAGCAAAATCTACATGTTGCATCCTCTGCCAGACTCATTAGACTCAAAGTTCTATTAAAGCCCGGTTGTACCAAAAGCACGTTCAAGGTAAGTTTAACTGAACGACAGTTCTACGATGAACTCAGTTCAGAAGCAATTATGTTGTACCATCAGTTTTAAACGTTCGTTTAGTTGAACTTGATTTCATCGCTCGTTGGCAGTATTGGATCAGATTATGGCACATAATTCTCTAACAGAAGAAGAAGAATCCACCGTTATTAACCATACTTTATTTATACAACTTATTAGTTACCATAGAGAACTGAAAAATTTTCTTTGTCTATGTTATTTACCATTTGTTTATATCCAACTATAACGTTATAAGTTTGTTTGACATGGCAGCGAAAAAAAACTGTGAAATTTAATAGAACGACAAATAAAACTGGTAACAGAATAATTTACAGCATTTAAATTTTAAATAATCTAAATATGCTTTATATATAACAATAAGATCAATCCCATGCGTTGTTCAAATACGAGGAAAATAATTAAAAACACATAGGTAAACCATGAACATCTCACCAAATCAAAGGAAATATTATTATACAAAACACGTAATTGTCTATATATAATGAAAACTAAACTTAAAAATGTTTATTTCCATAGCTGATAGCACAAGAAATTTAAAAAAGCAAACGAAAACAGCGAATTTCACGATAATTAACTTGGAACATTGAGGTTATATGCCCTCCACTCTCGTTAGCTGTCAGATTTTCCACGTGCCCTATGCAAACATTCGGATATTTGAAATCTCGGCAAATAACAATTTAATTTAGATTAAGTTAGGTTATGTATGGGCTTGAACTACTTGAACTTTCCTTGAACCAACCAAAAGGACCGTTCAACTAAATTGTTCTTGATCCGCTATAGAACGCTTGAACCTTAATGGTACAACTTAAATTCATTACTTGATCTATGTTCAGCAGTGAACCAAAGTTCAACAAGATGGTACATCCGGGCCTAAGTCGGCAGTAACCGGTTAGAAGACCCACTATTATTCTAATGGCCTTTCTGTTTTGGCATAATAGGTCCTCCATAAATTTAGCCGATCTTTAATGAACTCTTTGGCCTGACTATGTCGTGGGAAACTTTTCCACCATTCCAAAGATTTAGTTTGCACCCATTTATCAATGGATGCTCGTATGCTTGGCCGCACCGCAGAAGGGTTCGGGTGTTATAAGGGCCTTACACATGCCATCTCTGGCCAGTTCATCAGCCTTTTCATTTCTCTTGTGTTCCGGTCATGCCAAGGTCACTTTCTTCTGACTTCCTAGGTCTATAAGGGCATTTATGCAGTCCCGTACAAGTCTTGTTTCGACTTGCATGGAACCAACTGCTTTTAGCGCAGCCCGACTAATGGAAAAAATTGCAGATTAACAGTTCCTTGCCTTATAATTTCCTTTAGGGGGTATATATGGAGTTTTGAAATCAGCATGTGTCCTCTATCTTCCATTAAGCTACGTACAGTTACGTAACATCCTATATAATATATTTCATGCCCATAACATGTTCTTATAAGTAACATAATTTTAAATCGGTTATGTTTATGTATCTTATGTTTAATGTGTTAAATGTTACATAAAAGAACATTTTTACAGTGCATAAAAAGTAGGTTTGTGGGCGAAATGTGTAAATAAAGAACAGAGTTACATGCTGTTAGAACAAGATGGCTGCAGTTTTACTGTATTGAGTACAATCTGTGGCAGAAATGTGAGTTCTAAAGGTATTATTATCCATAATAGTATCAAAACAGATATTAACCACTTTGCTACTGCCTGTGCAGAAGCCAGCCGCAAAATTGCATTCTGTGTACTGTTAAGTTAAAACTTTAATCCAAAAAGAATGTTTACTTTTTGTGAGTGGCATAGCTTTATTAAAATTTACATATCACTTATTGTACCATTTGTGTCAATATCAAAGTACACTTATGTATTTTGTAAAAATTGCACACAAATGTGCCTTATTCGACACGATTCAATATTTCTGTCGAATTATAACCAAAATAATAAAAACCAAGTACAAATTTGAGTTTTATTTTAGATGGCCGAATTAAAGGTAAAAATAAATATACTTCAAGGTGACATTGAGGATGCTCTAGACAGTCAGGACTTCCAAAAGGCCTCTGTAATCAAGAACGAGCTGATGGAATACAAAAAGAAATTGGAGGATCTCAGCAAGCAAAATCAAGTTATTAAGGTTAAAGTATCAAAAGATGATCCTGAAACCATCTGCCGATGCTTAGATTTGCTTAGCGCCTTGCTTGAGTTGCCAAGCGTAAATTCTTTGTCTCCCGCTTTGGCAACTTGTCAAACCGAATTTGTCCTTCCATTGTTGACTAGTGACATTGTAGAAGTCAATTGGAGAGTATTGAAGTGCCTCGCACTATTTTGTTTATTTGATAAAAGCCTGGCCGAGGGACATATAAAAGTTCTCTGTATTCCGGTAAGTCATGAAAGATATATCAATAGTAAGATAAATATATGTGTAATACGTTGATTAAGGTAGCATTCAACAATTTAATATTTGACCAAGACTTCGGTAAATTATTACGATGATATAAAGGGTCTCTCGGTCTCCGTTAAACTCCAACCGTCTGCCAAATCATTGAAAGTAATGGCCCTAATAGTCCATGTAAAATGTATGGTTTGATGCTCGGAATGCCCCTCTCATTGGGACCACTTATATTTTATGTTATTTGGGTCGCTGATCACGAAAATCGAGGTCCCGCGGCTCTAAAAATAATGCGTTACCCCTAAAAATGGCAAAACCACCGCATTCGGGGGGGGGAGTGAGATCGCGTTAATGTGAATAAAATAATGTTATAATTGTAATGATAATTTGTCAGTTCATCTAAAATAAGGACAAATTTTATGCTGAGGGTTAACCAAAGGGGGTAAAAATATGCCTCAATTGACGTAAAATGGAAAAATCATTTGTTTATCTAATTAATTCAGATTTTGATAAATTTCATTGTTTAGAAAATGTGCTATAATTTATTCATTAATTTGCAATAAAGGTCAATAAATTTATATTTTGTTATCAAACACAAGTTTTTAAGAAGTTTTTATTATTGTAAAAAAAAAGTATCGATAATAGTTCGTAGTTCGTCCACACAGAACCAAATATTTACATATGTAAATTATTTGAAATTATATCTGATAAACATCATGTGCAAGGTAATTATAAGTAAAAAAATCATCGATAAGAGTTTGAAAAAAAAGTGTGTTTGTTGACTTAATTTCGAGAACCACTGGATAGATTTTGATCAAATTTTGTCTATTATATAGATCATCTCTCGAGGAAGGTTTAGGTATTAGAAAGATCAGCGTAATTTTACGACCTGTTAGGAGAGAGAATAAATAATTATAAATATTCCATACTGCTGCTAAAGACAGTGGAGGGCTTTAGATTTTGAAAATAATAAAAATAATAAATACTAGCCGGGTGGCAGAAAATGGTAATATAATATTTGGGGGACCGAAAATTGGTCAAAACTCAATTTTCAGTCAATTCGGTCACTGCTGCGAATTTTGAGAGCATGTCAAAAGTCAGACTTTTTGAAATACTCTCAAAATCCAGGGGCATTTTACCCATGGTTACCCAGCTATACTCTTTTGTGAAGGTGTATTGTACCACTCTTAAAGCATTTTTCAAACTTTAAAGTCTAATATATCTTGGAAATAAACAGCCTATATCCATAAAAAGCTCTATGCTTAGACATATTCTTCAAACTAGTGAAGGCTTGAACAGTAAAAACCCCGTCCCGTGTATATATAACATTTTTGAGTAGTTCAATTGCAAAATTCCTGAGGTTTGATTAATCATAGTAACTAGATATTTTGTTAATTGTTTTTTCCTTACTCTTCTGTATGTAAAATTTTTATATTGTATCACTATTTCAGATTGCCACATATCGAGCAATACCTAACTATAATAAATTTGCTTTAATGGAGTCAGTAGCTGCCATCTGCGATTTGATGCGTGTCCACGGCTCTGAACTATTTGGCAGTGAAGAAGACACTAATAATACTGCATCACAACACAATACGACTAGAAGAAGATTGTATAGAAATGAAGATATGGATGATGTAACAGTCATGGATCATAATAGAATGAATGTAGAATTCATAATTGAAATTATATTGGATATGTTAGATGATGAGGTATGTATTTTTAAGTCAACTCATTTTTAATGGCAGTTCTTAAAAATTAATCGATGCAAATTCATATTACAACTGAATGCTTATGTTTTCGACATATTAATCTTATAGTCCGAGCGCTCGCAACACCGGGGTGGAATAGTTTTGTAAAGTTTAATATTGATTTATTTGTTTGTTTCGAAGGTGTGCATAGCTTTGTTACAATCGGCAGGTCAGCTATGGGACCACCTGGCATAGATAAATTCAGCAAATAGTATGAAGAAGTAATGTTATTAATGTATTTTGTAAAGTTGTAAAATTAATGATAGTAGAGTTTATGAAGTAGAAAATTGAAAAAAATAATCAGATTGTGCGCTGATAGAATAAGCTGCGTTATTGTCATTTAACATAATTTGAGAAAAATATAGTCAGATCTAATTTTCATAGAACCGACATAGACAGCAGCAACTAGAAGTTGCCAAAACAAACTAGTTCGGTTTGTGGTGTTATAGGCGCGTGTTCAAGTATAAATTGGATTTAGAATTAATAATAATAGTAATAAATAATAGTTGTGGCAGAAGTAATGGCAATTATAATTATACCAATATAATAATAAAATGGACACAAATTAGTCTAGTTATGAATTTCACGATGACATTAATTGTTTTATGAGTGATTGGAATTGCTATGTTTTATATGGACTTACCTCATTTCAGAAGTATCCGCCTCATCTTGCAAAACGTCCTTAACTTTTTCTCCCAATGCTGTGCATTTTCTATAACACAACACAGGTAGCCTTGAATATTATTTGGAATTGATGGCAAATCAATACTCTTAAATGCTAAAGTAGATAGGCACAGATATCAAAATACCATATTCCCATGTATCTGAAAATATATTTGAACTCCAAATTGCGAATTTTCGCACCATTGTTTTTAATAGCCCACAAATTGCAAAATAATGCCTAAATATGTGATACTTGTCTATACCGCTGCATAAATAAAAAATACATATTTTGTAGTAATTTTATATTAATTTTTTCCTTGAATTCCATTAATTTTTGTCTAAATGTAAATTTTATAAATTCAAATAATTATATTATAATAAAAAACATCTCTTATTTATATTTACATCATGACAGAGTTTAGCTGTAGCTATTTCAATACTCAACCAGGACATGTACACATAGATGTCAAGAGAACAACTATGGCCTGCAATATTCCCATATACCGCAGCTGAGACTCTAACTTAGATGAGATAACAGTGACTAAACATGTTGTGCCATTCAACATCGGTCTAGCCCACTGCTACCATCTCGACAACACTTTAAAAGTGCCACTGAACATCCACGCTCTGACCAGGATTCGCATCCGGTACTCTGTAGTCGTGTCTAACACGTTAGCACTGCGCCACCGACTCAATCGATGAATTTTCATTTTAATAGGGCGTGTGCACTTTTTTTTAAGTTGAAAAATATAAAATACTCATGGTATATATTATAGCTGAAAAATGTTTAATTTTAAAAGAAATTTAGATTCAAATTAAATATTTGCCACTAGAAAAGACATGACATCACTCTCTACATAAATAAGGCAGCATTATGTACTTGATATGGGGCAAACGGCAATTTTTTAATCACAGTGTTTGCTACGGTAATAGTTCAGCAATCACTGTTCTTTGTAGCAGTGATTATATCACTTTATGGATCGCTTCGATCTTTTCTCGCCAATCGCTGTTAGCAATTGCTCAGTTGAAAGAACAGGCGATAAGTAGCAGTGACAGTGATCGCCGTTACATCTCTATTGTGCACTATACTGGTACTATATACTAGGTTGGCCCGTATTTTCAACTTTTAAAATTTTATTAATAGGTACATTTTTAAAATGTGAAAAAGTAAAAAAAAAACTTTAATAAACAATGGAATGTGCTGTATACTGATATGTACATTATCTGTTCTGAACCGAAAAGGTCTTTTGTCAATTGCCTTGCATTTAGTTGTTGCCCAGGGCTCCCAAGATTTTTACAAAGCTTGTGATTTTCCTGAGAGCTAATTTTCCTGTCTTTAGATGTTAATTGTTAATTTTGCCTTTTCTAGGTACTTTACCATAATGCAGATTAATAAGTATGTGTTCTGCAGTATCACATTATCTGCATTTATAATTTTCTGCTTACCCCATGTTCTTAAGATCCACGGCCTATTAGAAGGCCTAATGGCCGGCCTCCTAACAGGCAGTTGCCTTAAATCAAACTGTTAAAGTTCTAGAAGTCTTGTGGTAATCTTCGAGTAACTTACGACTTTTTTAATTCTACAACCACGTAGTGGAGTGGAAGTAATCGTAAAAAAAAAATCAGATTTTTTTTGCTGAAATAGGCTTATTTCCCTTGCCTTTTGCTTGAAGTATAATAAATTGTTGAAATAATTTGCAAGTTCCATTAGCAAACTCTTAATCGACAATATTAAAAAAGTAATTTGAGAAATTTAAAAAAAGGTGACCCTGTTACAAAATGACAAAATTGTAATTATTTAAGAAATTAGAAAAACATGAATATATCAACACAAACTGAAGTGTGACTAATTAAAAATAATTTCTCTAATGGCAAATAAGTAATAACGAAACATATTCTTTATAGGATTTTGCAAACAGCAGAAAGAAAAACTATCTATGAGAACTAAAAGAAAAACTATATGTAAAAATATTAATGAAATCTTTGCATTCTTTCGATAACCTAACTTCTGGTTATGCTAACAAGTAAAAATTCTTATTTGCCATTCTCATAACACTAGCATCCAACATAGTCCCCTATGACTAGGCAGATTAAACTAGTATCTACATGATTCCCTACGATATGTAAATTCAGTCAAAAATGAGAACAAAGGCCTGAAATTAATTTATTTACCTACCTTGTCTTTAAAAAAATTTTCGTTCCAATGATTTACATTTTCATAAAATCTCCATCAGTTTCTTGGAAATGCTTTCGTCCTTATTCTGGACTCACCGGAAAAGCATAAAACCACTCATAAAGCAAAACCAAGACAATATCCATGAATAAGTATGAAATATTTATATTTGACATTGACTAACATCAAAATTTTGCCCTACTCTACTTTTGCCCTTATAGGGTCACTTTGGGGCCCTATAAAAGAGTCTTATGAAGCTTTAATTAAAAAAGAATGATTAATTCGTGTTCTCTGGACAATTCTGAAAAAGATTTGCATGCGATTTTTATTACACAACATATTGACGATTCTATCGCAAATTTAGGAATAAATATCTTTTACCCATAAGAAATACGTAGGAAAATTCACCCCTTTTGAAGCACGGGAAGGGGTTGAGCTAATTACTCGAAATTTTGTGTGATTTATTTCTTCTTATATTAGAACACGATAAGTGGGTGAGAGGACCAATTTAAAAAAAAATCCAACACCTATAGCTATTATTCACGGAAAGTGACAGACTAATATTAATTCTGCTTTCTTTTAAGGTTATGTTGTTGACATAAATAATCGCAAATAAACCGTATTAGATATAATATAATAATGTGTATTAATTAATACAAAAGCTAAATCAATTTAATAATTATATTAGGCTTCTTCTTCTTCTTTTGGCATCATAACCCAGGGTGGATCTTTGCCTGTCTGGCTATTTTCTACCATTCTGATCTCTCTTGAGTTTTCCTTCTCCAGTTTCTAATACTCATAGCTCTCAGGTCATCTTCTACATCCTCTATCCATCTCATCTTAGGTCTTCCCCTTCATCGTCTTCCAGCAGGTTTCCACTCGTATAATATTTTCTTGGTTCCTCTCGAATCTTCCATTCTATTGACATGTCCCAGCCATGTCAGTCTTTCATATATTTGATGATGTCACTCCCTTCATAGATCTCATTCAGTTCAGCATTCATGCGGATTCTCCATGTTCCATCAGCGTCCCGGACTGGCCCATGTATCTTTTGCAGGATCTTTCTTTTGAATATTCGAAGTATTTCATCATCTTTTTTTGTCATTGTCCAGGTCTCACATCCATATGTTACTACAGGTCTAATTAAGGTTTTGTATATTTTTGTTTTTGTGTTTTTATCCAGTAGTCTACTTGTCATCGATTTCTTATGGGCGTAGTAACATCTATTTCCACTGACTATACGTACCTCGATTTCACTGCTTATGGAGTTGGTTTGGTTAACTTCCGCTCCTAAGTATGTATATGTTTCCACGCGTTTAAGGTTATAGTTTGTTTATGGTTTTTTCTATTTGAATGCTGTTGTTATTGTTGGTTGGCGTTCGTTTCACCTCCATGTATTTCGTTTTATTTTCATTTATTACAAGACCTCTTCTTTCGGACTCTTGATTAATTTTAGTAAATGTTTCTTCTAACTGAGTTTTATTTCTGCTGATAATAGCTACATCGTCTGCATAGGCACATATTTGAGACTATTTGATTCCAATATGACCTTTGTAATTGGTGTTTTTCATTACAGCTTCAAGTACCAAGTTGAAGAGCATGCTTGAGAGTGCGTCACCTTGTCTTACTCCTAGGTTAATATCAAAAGTTGATGATAATTCTCCATCTACTCTTGACACTGTCAAATGCTTGTTTAAAATCTATATATATATGTTATAAAGATCTATGTCGTATTCATAAGCTTTTTCTTCTATAGATATATTTATAGGAACACGACTAATTATATTCACAAATATGGTAAACAATCAGTCAGAAACATGTGATATAAGATATGATGTCACCAGAATCATTGCCCAATAAGATTGCATTTTCGAAATCATTCAAATATTTGATTTTTAGGTCGATTTATTTATTAACTATTTATTTTAATCTAATTAATACGAATGCATTTAGGCTTTCATATTTATGTATTACTTCATATTAATGCATCATTTGAAGTGAATTGTTATATATTGCACACACCCTATTCTTATAAATATTATTGTTGTAATGTTTATTACTGTTACAGATATTATTTTTATTATTGTTATTATTTACTATAAAATCAATGTATACTGGAACACAGACGACTATAGCGCCACTTTTCTGAAATTATATTAAATAAACATTCTGTAAAATTTCAACTTTTTCATGAGAATAAATAATCCAACAATAAATCATGTAAAACTGCTCATTAGGTGCTCTCGATGTAGTGCCAGTCGCATCATGGTCTCTGTGAATTCTCGGGAATTAAACTGTAGATATTGTTTGAGTATGCGCCCAGACCTCAACTGTAGATGAAAGTTTACCCTAGGAGACAATAAAGATACATTTTTAGAAAGAATGAGTGATAAGTAAATTGTTTTTTTATTTATTTTTTTAGAGTGAAGATATCCGTGAAACTGCAATAACAGGAATTTCCAAATTAATTCTTACTGACTTTCCCGTAAGCCCACTGTTAATATCTAGAATTATATTAAAATGGTTTAATCCCTTAACAGGTAAGGTATTGAAAATATCTTTATTTATATAGACTATTAAAATATAAGTGCATGCTAGAAGATAAAAAGCATGTAGAGTAATTTATACCTAATTTTAACATCTAAAATGGAATGCAATTATGTCAATCACATTTCATTTACATAATCAATGTAGAATAAATAATACCAAACATTTTCAAAAAAAGTTTTAAGTAGTGCATTATTTTGTGATGTATTATATTTTAAACTTATTTGTAGCCAGTTAAAAAAAATCATCTGGATAATGTTTAAAATTATGTTTTTTGCTTGAAATATGTTTTACTCGGTACTCATACATCTTAACTTTCACACTAAGATATAAGGTGCTGCTCAAAATTTTTGAAAATGTGTACGTAACAAAAATTACATAACTTAAGTTCTGGTTTCTACCGTTCCCTTTAAAGTACTCTTGTGTTATTACATAGCATTTCTAACATATTTCCATGATTTGGAGTAGCTATCCTCAATGGGCTTGTTCGGCATTTTTTTTTTATTTCATAAATCGAAAGTGCAAGTATAAATTAATGGATCTGCAAAAAATCAGAATTTTATTCGCACGTTTAGTATCTTAAAAACTATTACAAATTTCTGTCTCGCGAAAATGGGGCGTGGCCAGGTGCTACGTCACTATACGCATAGACTCGGCGATCTCAATAGACTTGATGCTCCTTATTGGTTATAATTATAAGTGTTTTCGAAGTATTGTTTGTTTTGCTTACTACTTGACAGTAGGGGAGTACAATTTGGTGAAATGTCAAAAAATTACAATTTTCTCTCGCTCCTGCCAGAACGAATTTTCGATTTCGACCCTGCAATTTACGATTATAATTCATCGCCGACCTTCTCCTTTCCGTAGACACATAGATCGAACTTCCACTCGACGTATTTATTTAGTTACCAGCATTTAAAAATTCCATGTTTTTCAACTTTTCAGATTAAATTTGAAAGGTCCCAGAAAGCCATTTTTCTTACGTCACTTGCGTATAGTGACGTCACAAATAAGCGCTCGGTTTTTGCAATTATTACTAATTTCAACTCCTTATATCTCGAGAACGGAAAAAGTTAATAATACGAAATTTTAAGTGTATAATGAGAATATCAAGTACTATATGAAAAAGTATAAAAACCATATAAAAAGAATATCATGGAACAAGCCCATTGTGTCAAAATATTGTCCTTTCACTGAAAAAACTCCAAATTCATCATCAGTTATCATCTTGTGGGTGAAATTGTGGTCTTGTTGAGCTTGATCTTAAACTCCCTATATACTGTATCACAGTGCTCATATCTCAACACCTAACAAATTTCCCTAACAAAATGTGTTTACATATCTTGTACAATGGTCCAATGACGTTACAAATGTCATGGATTGTACTTATCTCTACTTTCGATCTGGCAATATAGCCTCACCCATATTAACAACATTTTCCACAGATGTGAATGTTAATGCTCATCATTATTGATAGACGTCCTTCCGTTCTTGATAATTTATATCATAAGAATATTTGGTTTCATCACCAAAGGGTTGCTTAAACATTCTGTATGTTTCTGCTGCTGCTGTGTTGAATTTAAGCAAAATTTTAGGCAAATGTTTTGCTCTTTAAATTCTGCCATTTCATAAATTCGTAAGATGGAGAGAAAGATAGGCAAAAATTCTCCGTTGGTATTTGTTGATCATAAACAAAAAAACGACTTTAAATTATTTCACTAATAATATATCCCATCATACATTTTTCTAAAAATATAATAAAATGAATTTAAATGTTTGGAAGGTTTCCAAAATTCTAGGAGTTTCCAACTTTTCCGAGAGCATTTTCAATTGCCTTCAGAATTTGAAATTATCATCACAGTGATCTGCTAACCTTCATTTTGGTAACAACCTCAAACGGATGGTTATGTTTTTCATTTTTCAATTCATGTTTTTGGTAAAATAGTTGCTGGGTAAACTCTTATTCTATATTTTTCATACTGATATAACCACTACAAGAGTATTATTGTAGTGGTTATAAGAGTTAATTTTAAGCGATCTATGGCGATCTACTGGTAATTACTTTGGTTTTGCCCTTACTTATCTATTTCTGTCAACATTGTCATTTATACTGAGTGCGCTTGTATATGAATGGATAAAGAACTATTATTATTCTTAGAAGTTTTTTTCATTGAGAACAATAAGCTGTTAGAACAACACACAAGTTCCAAATTCTTTCTTGGGACATTTTGACCAAGAATCAGTTTCCATAAGAAACTTGAGCGGTCCTTTATAGTGGTTTATATCTTATGGGAACATTTGAAGTGCCCGAAAAAAGTATATACAAATAGTTGGCTTAAAAAGTACAAAAATCAATTTGTTCCACATTAAAAGTATGAAATACTTCAATAGTTTATGCATCATAAAATTAAGACGATTCATAACCAGAGGTCGGATTCACCTATCGGATATGAGGTTAAACCAGGGTTGGTTTTAGGTGGTTGTGTATCAGCACATAAAGATTTGCATGTATGTGTGAAACAATATCTTACCTTGACATTTCTTTAGCGAATTCTATATTATCCAAAGCTGATAGTCAATTTATTTTAAACACTCACTCGAAGAAAACTCAAGGTATAGAGGGATGTACTTAACCCTGAAGTAACATACACAAATATTTTTCAATACCGATTACAAGAATAAAAGTATATTACTAATATCTGTTCTAAATGTTTTGGAATTAAACTTCGGCGTCTTTCGTTGAAAATCCATTTATATTGCAAGAAGGACTGCTCGACGTCGGCAGATGTAACTGGGGCTTACTTAAAATATCTAAACTTTCGCAAAGTCACCACATTCATGCCCAGAGTGAGTCTACTTCTTTTCCGTTTAAAAGGTCTGGAGTTGTCTTTGACTTTGTACCCGCACAGCAATATCTCCCTGTAATTGAAAAATATATTGACGAAGATCGAACACAACGTGTATTGCATCCACTGTAGTTAAATCTAATATTAGCTGATATTGATGGTCCCGCATAGCTGGCGGAATTCGTGAAAAACATCCATGTATGGTCTCCACATTTTCTTGAACAGTTGGATTCATAAATGCTTGTTACGCCTGTGAAATAGCAACCATGTCATTTGGATTTAACTGCTGTATTACGGATTTCACATTTTCAAAATGACAGTAATAGTAGGATACTGCCTTTAGCCAAGTTTCCCATCGTGTTGTAATGAGTTCTGGAGATAATAGAGTACTTGGTAGGATTTCGTCAAACGACTTGGTGCATTAAGAAAAAGTTTCTTTACACTAGCTATTAATTTATCAACATTAGGGCAGCACCTCCTAATAATTTCAGCAATCCTATAAAACCCATTTGCTAAACATGTTACAGGCAGTATATTCCTATATGTTTCCTTCAAAATTCTTCCAGCAGCCTTCATATAATTCACTTCATCGGTAAGAAATAATAAAAACTTGTTATTTTCTGCGTATTTGTCACCTCAAAGGTCTTGAATTTACTGGATCCACTATAGTGCGAGAATTTGTAGCTTCTAAAACTTTAGAGGCGATCAAGTGTCCGCTCATTGCACAATTTTCCTCCAATGCACCCACTAAAACATTCGCTACCTTGAATCTGCAAGCATTGATTGTTTCGTCCACGCTAAACCATTAAACTTAAAAAAAATTGTCTGTCTAATATTTTCGCACTCCGTCTTAGTGCAGACTCCGAAGGTACCTTAACATTGCTATATTTGCCACTAATATATTTTTCCAAAAAAAGTGGATTGTCTAGTTACGATCACGGTATGTTACATTCGATCCACTAACTCTTAAGTTAAAATTACGTTGCCTGTCACTGTAAGCAATGCCACCTACACTCCGTTTATGGTTTTCCGAAGAAATATGTGGATTTATATTTGTTAAGCATGACCACAAAATTGCTTCGTCACATCTACTGCAATACAGTGTTCTACCATCAAAATGAAAATCGGCAATATTGCGAATCCAGAAATTTACTGTAGCTTACGTCGGTTCAGTACGATGCGACATTTTACCTCCACGTTTTTAGGACTTATGTCAAAATAAATCTATAGTAAGGAAGGCACTGAGTAATCCTGTTCCATGCCTGGGATTAGGCTTCAGTGATATTAACTGCCAGTAAGTATACCTGCTGCAATTTAAAATTATCTTTACGCATTACGTTTTTATTTAATCTAGTGCGCATCTCGATAAAACTAAGTTACGCATTAACATTGTAAAATTAAATAATATTAATTTAGTACGTTGCATGACTTTCTGTTTCTATACTTCGGGAATGTTTCAGTACGTGTTTACAATATATAATATATGTAAAAGCCATCCCTGGAATCCGATAGGTAAATCCGACCTGTGGTTATTAAGAAATTTAGATTCAAAGGCATCCAGGTAGCGCTCTGCAGGTCAGTTGTTTAACTAAAATTTTAATTCAGTATAATGGGGTGTTTGCATCGAAAAAAAAGTATGTTTTTTATCAGCTCGATATATTCTACATACAAAAATAATACATTTTGCCAAGTTTTGCGGTTTTTTTTCTTTTCCGATTAGTTTTTATTTGAAATTAAAATTAAAATAAATTGAACCGCTAAATCTGCTGACGTAGCTAAATCTAAGAACATATTTCTTGAACTTTACCCAAATTACAGAAATCTTTTCGAGTTGCAACGAATTAATCTTCTTCCTCTAGTCTTAGACAGGAAATTCATCTGTCATTTCAATTTTAAATTTTAAGGTTAAGTGATAGATATGTAATACTGCTTTCCTTTGGTCCAGTGCAGGGTAATATTTATATTATTTTCAATAGCTGTAAACCAATCACTTCTGCGTTTAAAATCTTTAGGCACGGTTAAAAATATTTTATTTGGTAAATTCACACTTGCATTGCGACAAAAAAAGAGCGGGTACAACGCATTCCTTAATACTCATATTTAAACTAAAAATGAAACATATTTTACATTAGAAACAGCATTGTAATAAATTTAATGCACAACTTAACATTTATTTGATGATTAAACCACAGATTTGATATGTGATAATGAATAAACACTAAAATTAAACAAATACTTAAAAATAAACAAACATATCGGTTATGTTTCTTATGGCAATAATTAGAAGAAGAGGACGAAGCATTCAACTTGGCAAATACGAGGTTTACTCAATAGTCGGTAGTTTTTACTATACGTATCTCACTCCAACTTCCACCATTTGTATTGGTGATATCTCTCTCGTGCGAAAATTAAATAAATCAGAAATTAGTATTCGATCCTCATAATTCTTGCGTTTTAATTTCTACAATTATTGTTGTATTTACGACTAATGGATGGCGCAAAGATCGAATTATCGTACGTCATGGTTCTTCCCACTACATCCCTTCCACTTTTTTCATTAATTAATTTTGAAATAAATATTGATTGCTTGAAAAAAACAAAAAATACGGGTTCATTAATTTTTTACACTCTAACGATTTTTGCATTTAGCTAGATACCATGCAAACACCCCATTCAATCAAGCCCGTGCCACTAGATTTCTTAAGAATTGAAGGAACATTAAGCAAACGTAAGAAAATATTCAATATTTTATGAAATTTGCATTTTGTATTACACACTTAACTACAATACCAATATTACACTAGTAAATGAATATAATGGACTAGGTAGATGGTGCTGATGCCTGTATATATGTGAACCTTCCCTTCTGTAATCTTTGTTTAATTATTAGAGGTAGCTATTTTAACCCTAGGTCTGGCAAGTTGACAATTATTCCATATACCGAATAATCAATCTAATAGTGGACAACGGAGAAACTAGGAAGCTGCCCTTCCAAAGTCTATAATTTATAAGGAGTATTTGGAGTGATAATTGCAATTTTTGAAATTGCTCTCATCAGAAGATTCACTTTCGGTTTAACCGTTAAAAAATAAAAACTACAGTTTATTTATTCAATAATTCAATTGACACGAAAGAAATTGTTTTTTAATTAATTGTCGATATTAATTTATTCAAATCATTGGCGTCTTTGAACCCTAGCTCCTTCTGGTCGTATATCGAGTTGTTATAAAAACTGATTTTGTCTCAGATTGTCACATTTCCACAATTAACAGCACAGCATTTTGCCTATATAATCTTCACAAACATACTATTGTGAAAAGTTTGAACAGTCGCCATAACAATTTAGCTGAATTAACGATTCCTCGTTAAATAATAAATAATAATAAAAATTAAGTAACCAGTGATAACATGTTAAACTGTTAAATCTGTTATACATTTTTGCTATTATACGTATTTGGTAAAGGGCTTTTAATTGCATTTACAGAATATTTAAGAACTTATTGAATTGTTTGCTTTTTAAGGCATTGCAGATGCTTGTTCTTCATCGCGACCTGCAAAACTAAGGAAGCTGGACAATGGTATATTTTAATAGTAGTAGTAGTAGTAGTGTTAGTAGTAGTCACTAGACGCAGCTTGGTTTTGTAAACATCTATATTTTACTAAACCAGCTGTTGCTCTTGACTTAGGTCTTAGTGATTGACATATTTTTGTTTGTACTCATTAACACATATGCTTAAGGTAATTTTATCGTAAAAAATAATTTTTCGGTGCCTAGTACGAAAAAATATCACAAATGAAGTTTCAAAATCTGATTTGAAATAGTTATTATATCAATGACAAATTGTATAATGTTCAATAATATTAATCTCATTAACCTTATGTTAAATAGTTTGAAAAGAAATTTTGCTCACACCAATATTAGATTTAAAAAAAGGCGAAAGGAAGATAAATTTACATAATTTTAAATTTTGGGTAGAAACTTTAAGAGGATATACATGCAGATTTTCGGTGTATTCAAATTTTTTTAAAAAAGCCACCCTTCCCTGTTACAGTTTTTCATGCATGTGAGGAGACAGATAATCCAATGTAAAGGAACTGTTGGAGGCACAAAACTGCACACTGCAGCTTAGTTTTCTTTCTATTTTGCAAAATAAATGTGGTTAGTGATAGAAACTTGATCCAATAGTAATTGACACATCTATGTATGAATTGCGTAAACAGTAGGGTCATCCCGTACGTCAAAATTGAATATTCTAATGCGTGTGGTGATCAGCTTAAAGTTCTGTTTAATAAATATAGTGACAAAGTTTTCGTTTATGGTCTAGTGGTATTGTCACACGGTTTCACCCTCCTTCGTCACTTTATATATCCCCAGAGATGGCCGGTTTCGAATATTCTGGAAGGAATTTTCTAGTATAGAATCCTAGATCCGGCATTTTCTAGAAAAAGTCGTACTACTATATAGTGCGATCTCAAATGACAGTTGAACCAGTGGAGAAAAATATAAACTGGGTGTGAAGGCATTCTGATAATGAATGCAGTGGCCTGTCATCTATGCTACTTAATTAATTCATGCTACCAACACCTAGAGGGTGCCAATGTGTAACAGTATTTTATTTTAACATTTGACATTTGAATTCTGACACCTTGACGTAATGAATCTGCACTTTAAAAATAGCACATGAGGTGGCCCAAAAGTAACAGCCGAATTGGTTTGTCAACCAGAGGTAGCTCTAGGTGATGTGTCATAGCATAAATAGTTTAATGTATAAATGAGAGCATTTATGTTACCTTGTACGTTTTTCTGACGAAATATTCAAAATTAATGCTATAAAATTGTCAGCTCAGTGATGGCGTGCTTAGGGTTTAGATTCGAATACATACTTTTAATGCTAGTAGTCGAGTACAATTAGACACAAAAAGTAAAAAATGATGGAACCCAGATGGATTTTCATGACTTTTTTGCATTGAGTTTCTAATATTGAGTACAAAAAAGTTTACCCTTTAAGATTTGCCACTTCTTACTTGGGGTGGGTAAAAGAAGTAAAATAGTAACCATCGAATCTGATATAGAATCATATTGTAAGAGAAAAAGGTAGTTTACAATTTTTCATGAAAATTTATATTTTCCAAGTTATAACAGTTTGAAGATTACGATTTTAGCTTTAAAAAATTGGTACCTTGAGACTGTTTTTCGTAAATAACTCGAAAGTCTTACATTCATGGAAAAAGTCGTATCGTACAAAAAATAAGATTTATGAAATTACAAGTATTTTATTTTTTGTTTATTTCTGTATGATGAATAGTTCTAAAAATATGATAGTTTAAAAAGGAATTTCCATTATATGGCCAATGGCTGTAGGAAAATCCTAAATTATTTCTTTAAAAAAAATTACAAAGCACTCATTGTTTTGCACATAACATTGTTATCTTTCAAGCTGTTCGGATAAATAAAAATCCTATAGAGTACTTGAAGTCCTTTAATTTCTATTTTATATATTTTTAACATCATACTGATTGTTTCTGACATACTTGAGATTTAAACATTATATCTCGACTGATAAACATTCGAGCGCCATTTTTAAACTATTTTCAGAACTATTTATCGAATAAAAATAAACAGAAAATTAAATTCTTGTAAATTCATAATCCTATTTTTTGTACCATACCACTTTTTTCATAAATGTTAACACTTTTGAGCCGTTTACGAAAAACATTCTGAAGGTACCAATTTTTTAAATCTAAAATCATAATCTTCAAATTGTTATAACTTGGAAAATATAAATTTACATGAAAAATTTGATACCATCTTTTTCGCTTACAGTTTGATTCTATGTCAGGTTAGCTGGTTACTATTTTACTTTTTTGTATACCCCTCCAGAAGCGGTGAGCAAGTAAAAAGCTAAGACTTTTAAAGGGTAAACTTTTTTACTCAGTCTCAGAAACCCAATGCAAATAGTTTCATGAAAATCCATTCACTATAGATGGGTTCCGAGGTAAAGACCTAATTGCACTCGACTATAGATTTCTACTGCGGTAGCGCAAAACTGCCGACCTTGATTCGCATGTGTGTTGTATTTTGTTCCGACACATATATCTGTATTGGCATTCCACTTAATATATGGAGTCCAGTTGGTGTGAGTATAAGTTAATTATAGTCTGTTTTTAAACCAGGAGGAGCGTTTTAAATTTAACGCACTAAATCATACATCTGTGATTGGATACGTCCTCGCCAGTTTTACACAAGGCAATAGTCGTAAATTTTGACATATTGTCGAGCCCAGGGTGCGCGCCCCTTCTTATCGGGGTACTAGCTTGGTGCTCGACTTAAATTTGCAAGAGGCCGGGTCGGTCCTCTTAACGTCGTAAAGAGGGTGGTAGGGTTACACACACACACACACACACACACACAGAAAAGAATACCCAATTTAGCCGTTAAAAAAATATATATATATATATATATATATTGACAAGTAATAAACAAAGGGTACTTACATCAATATTTCCCTCATCCCCGGATGATGGCTGAATTCCGTGCGCCGGCCGAAAAGAGGCAACTATTTTCTGATTTCACCCTTTCGGGACTTTACTCTTCTTTTCTGCTTTTCTCAAAAAAACCCTTTCGGGCAACAACTCAACTTTTGTTGCAACTTCTCCTTGCGGAGCCTAACCAACAATTGATCTCCTTCCGGAGGCTTGACAACAATTGAATTCTTCTCCGCATTTTTCCATCAATATCTATCCGCGTTCTTCCTGACTCAGCAATGTGCAGTTCATTGCTAGTGCAATGCCTTGTAGAAAAACGCCAATAGGTATGTGATGGATTGCACAGGCAACGGAAATCTAATGTTACATCCGCTGCCTGTACACTATGCGATCTTCAATGCATTACATATTCTTAATAATAATTCCAATATTTTAGATAATATTCAAGAAATTCGAATATATTACGACAATATTGCAAAAATTTAAATTTCACGTCATAAATTGTTTGGTTATAATTTCTATTTTATTGTTTGCACATTATATATCAGTTTTTAATCCCTTTTGTATAAATCAATGTAAAAGTAGCTAATTACTTGGTGCTTTTATATTGCGTAAATGGTATGGATGCTGTATAAAATACCTAGAAGTCAAATAGAGGTCGATGTATTATATAATGTAATAAAATACACACACAAAAACACTAGTCGTGTATTGTTGGTTGCCCAAGACACCAAAAAGGTTTTGTTCCATGTTTACTCCTCCTGGTTTAAAAACAGACTATAGTTAAACAGTTGCCAGTATCTACTTTATTGGCGACAAACGACAACCAATGTAAAGGCTGAGGTCTATTGCGTCATGGAGATGTGCGCGAAAACTTTATTATATTTTTTCTTATATTAAACAATCTAATGTATAAAATACAGGTATCATATTTTGTTATAAAAAATAATTTGAAATAAAATAAATATGCGGGATGATCCCATTTAAGTAATTGAATCTGTATATTCATGAAACTAGGCAAGGTGCAAGGTTTATACACTAAAAAACGAGAAGATATGCATAGTTTTCTAACAGCAAAATTATGGGGTATCACCAGTAGTATATATCTGAGTTTTGAACTTTGAAAGCCTATTGCGTTTTTGTTATAAACAATTTAGTTTTTTGAACAGTGTTTTTTTAGGTAAAAAGGTGAATATCTCCAGTTCTAGAGGTCTGATCGGAACAAACAAAAAATCAAAATCTTCGTAATTAAAATTCCAACAAACCTGCATTGGTTTTTGGACATTTGAGTACGTAATATAACATGCAAAATTCAATGTCTAGCGTTATTTTTTAATTTTAACTCCTAGGGATATTGAGAGTTCCAATTGGCTTCAAATTTTCAGAAAATATACCTTTTGTTGAAAACAAAACTCCCTGAAATTTTGGAGCCCAAATATCGAACCCTGTAGACACAAATGAATTTGTTATCTAATATTTGAATTGCCCTCCATTTTATGCCATTAAGTCAAATGGATCTTTTTTTTTTTTCTTCAAAATGTAGATCTCGATGCCATTAAAAAAAGTCACCTTTGCCACTTTTTTTTAGATTGGTAAATAAAATAACAAATGGATTTTCTCAGCCATTTTGAAAAATTTTCATCAGAAAAGAAAGAGAATTGCAAGAAATTTAATTTAAAAAAAAGAGTTAATTTTCTTCTATCTGAAATAGCCAAAAAAATCCATTTGTTGCTAATAAATAATTGCCAAATAGGTAGTCAAAATGATAACAAATAAATTTTCTTGATGTCAACGGAAAGCTGGCATCGAGATCTACATTTATTAAAAAAATTATTCATTTTGGCAGAAAATGGAGAGTAATTCAAATTTTGGATCATTTGTGTCCACAGAAAAATTCCAGGGTGTTTTGGTTTCAACAAAAGGATATTTTCTGAAAGTTTGAAGCCGATCGGAACTCTTAACCTCCCTGGGTGTGAAAATAAAAAAATTTACGCATTTTACCCAGTTTATTCAATTTTGTATGTTATGTATGTACTTAAATCACCCAAAACTAACGCAGATTTGTTGGAATTTTAATTATGAAGATTTTGGTATTTTGTTTGTCCCGATCGATTCTCTAGAACCGGAGATATTCACCGTTCTACCTAGAAAGAAACTGTTCAAAAAACTAAATTCTTTTTAAAAAACAAAATGTAATAGGCTTTGGAAGTCCAAAACTCAGATATATGCTTCAGGGATCCTATTCTTGACGGCGAGAGAACGGAACGTTCCCTGGGGAACGATCCCTCATTTCCTTCTCTCAGGAAACTTAGTTGGTATTCTTGAAAACGGGTGAACATGGCGGAAGGATAGAACGTAGTAGTGAACGTACCATGAAAACAATAGCCAATAAAATTATAGTAAATTTTGACACCTTTAATTTGAACAATTGTCGTGTATTTTTAAACAGCTGAGTAGAAATAACCGCCAACTAATTTTGGAATGAAAACTATGTGTCAAAAAGTTGAAAATAAATTAAAAAATTATTCCCTTATCATCCAAAAATAAGGCAAGCTCTATTCAAGAATACGATTTTCTATTCCCCAAGAGAACCACGCCCACTTTCTCTTGACTGTTCTACTCCCCGGATTTCAAGAATAGGGTCCCTGGTGATACCCCAGAAGGTATAAAATCATAATTTTGCTGTTACAAAATTATGCATATCAATGTCATTTTTTACTCCACTATTTGCATATGTGCCGGTGTGTGTTTACTAAAGCTGTGCTTTTAAGTTAATGCGAACGGAGATGTGTTTAGTCTCGCTTTGTTTGAGCATATTGTATTATTGTTTATGATTCCATTTTCTTTCAAAAGCAATGCTGGCATGTGTTTTTTATTCAACAACATTACTAAGGTTGGTGCTTCGAGTTTGAGTGCGATGTAATTACTTTAAATCACCATTATCTGATATGAGTGTTTGATCATAGCCCAGATTTTATCCCTAGAGATCACCTAGTCTACCTTTTAGAAATATAAAATTTGAGTATGTTTCTTAGAATGTTATAATTTTTCACTAACCACTTGACCAATTCACCGCTTTAAGTTTTCATTAGACGAATACAGTTATTGCGACCTCTATACGTTTATTTTTTAAATCTAATAACCAATTTTTGAACTATATCAACTTTTAACATCTGATCCAGTCGGAAAATATATGTGAGAACCCGGCACCAGATTTCCAGTTTTTTTTTACAAAAAGGGAATGTTTCATCTGCCGGAGAAACTTGTACCCAAAATTTAAAAACCGAATATTTTTACTAAAAGTACTCATTTGTGAGAACTATATATGTACTAATGGCAGGAAACATTATTTTGACATTAGTGTATTTTATCATCAAACATAAAATAATATTTATTCTGTACAGAGAAAGCTGGTGATAGAATTCAGCAAAAATTGGGATCCCTGATTAGCAATTACGTTAAATTAACTAAAGGATCCAGAGAAATTATAGGGAAAGCAGTAATACCAACTTTAACAAGCATTGCAAGTGCTCCTAGAACAAGTCCTTTGGCAGATGTTGATATTGAAAATGTCGTACGGTTCCTTGCTGCAATAACTAATTCAAATGAGACAACGGTAGGTGTATTAAAATTTATACTTGTTTGGGACTATTTTATCAAATATTTTATTTCAAATAAGTTGGATAAATTAATACTAGAATTAATTATTATTAATGTTGTTGAATTGTTTTATTGTAATTTAAGATTTTTACATAAAACTGATGACTTTTACTTATAATTTCTTTGCAGGATATTGTGCATATTCATACCAACCTGGCGCATACGCTTTATTATAAAATTGCAAGTAAACCAAAAGATCCCGTTGTTCCATACTTAAGTAAAATGTTGTTATACTTAGAAATACCAGCGGAAAACTCTGCTGTGATTAAGGAACTAATTACTGAATTTCAGCTTGTCCTGGAAGAAGAGGTAAGTTTTGCTAATTATATATATATATATATAATCCTTACTTCATTTATAAGTGACTGGTGCAATAAAAAAAGGACAAAGGTAATACCATCTGGTACCCAAATGACTGGTGCAGTGCAATAAACCTTAAAGTAAGGCAGGCCACCAGAAGGAAAAAATCATAAATTACAATAATTTAACCCAAACAGAACAGGACCGGAGTTATAAAATTTTAGCGGCCCCCAATACCAAATATTACTGAATAGGCATGTTAATATGCTAAAGTGTTTTTGTGCTGAAATATTTATCAGTTTGAAAAAATAAGTAAAAAAAGTGTTTGTCTACATATTCTGATAGACAGGTTTGCACCTAAGTAACATCTAACCCTGGAAATAAAATGGCATGCTCAAATTGTCAAGGTAAAGTAGGAAAAGAATTGCTATTTTCCTGTGATGATTGTGAAAATAAAATATGTAAAAATTGCGCAAAATTATCATCATCAGAGGTGAAAGTATTACAACTTAAAGAACGAGTCATGAAATTTCACTGCCAACCATGCTTAAAATTCCAAACATTTCCATTATTAAAAAATGCTATTGAAGACAAAGATAAAGTTATTGAAGGAAAAGAAAAAATAATATCCTTGCTAGAGATGCAATTAGCAGAACTAAAAGCTGAAGTAAATGAGAAAAATGAAAATACATATACAAATACAATGACATATGCTAATATAGTGAGGAAGCAGACAGAGCCAATAGCAATCAACTACCCTAGCTTAATTATAACTCCAAAAATGCCACAAGACGTTAAAAAAACAGAAGAGGAAATTAAAAAATGTATAAAGCCGGCTGAATTAAAAGTTAGCGTAAAAAATGTCAAGTCCACAAATAAAGGCAGCATAGTAATTAAATGCCTAAACAAAAATGATGTAAATATTATAAAAAATGCTGCTGAAGAAAAGCTAGATAGAAATTATGAAATTAAAGTGACAAAAATGAGGAAACCAAGAGTAAAAATTATAGGGTATGAGGGCGACTTAAGTGGAGATGTACTAAATCAATGTATAAGAGATCAAAATCAACTTGATGTCAACGACGAACTTAACATAACTTACATAAAAAAAACGAAAGATAAAGGAGCAACAATCTTTGCTGAGTGTTCTCCGAATTTATTCTACAAGTTAATGAGTGACAAAAAAATATACATCGGATGGGAACGTTTACCAGTGTATGAAGATTTGAGTATACCAAGATGCTTTAAATGTCAGCAGTACTACCATAAAAATAACAATTGCACAAATAAAATTGTATGCGAATTTTGCTCAGAAGAACATGACAAAAGAGACTGCCCACAGGTAAACAAAAAGTGTAATAATTGTGTATTAGGTAATTCTAAATATAAACTCAAACATGATGTTAATCATGAAGCAACTGATTCCAACTGCCCATCATTCCTATATCTAATTCAAATGCTAAAAAATAAAACGAACTATAACTGTGCTCATGGCTAATCAAGGTGAAATCGAAGTGCTAGAAAAACTTGATTTTTTGGTTGATAATAATCAGTGTAACATCTATGTTGATAGTGAAGAACTAAAGCGTCAAATTAACATTAATAATAAGTTCTTAAATATTATTCATTTAAACATAAGAAGTGTTCGTAAAAATTTCGATGAGCTGCTTGCGTTTCTTCAAGCTTATAACCTAATGGATTCACAAATAATTATATTAAGGGAATGTTGGAACATTCAAAGCTGTGATCAGTATAATATACCTGGTTTCGAAACCTACTACAATGAGGGTGACTATAATAAAAATGATGGAGTATTATTATTTGTTGAGTCTGCAATTGTTCCAACTATTAAAAATATAAAACTTGAGAAATCATGTATAAATATAATTCGGATGACATTTAAACTTAATGATATTGCGTGTGGCGTTACAGCAGTCTATAGACCACCTCCATCATCTTTACAAAGCTTTATTGATGACATCGATAAATACTATACTGATCATATGCACAACCAAATTGAAGTACTCGTTGGAGACACTAATTTAAATATAATAGACAAAGAGAACAATCTTGTAAATCTCTATCTGGCTACTCTTAATCACTATGGATTTATCCCTTGCATTAATTCTCCTACACGCGTTACAATTGACTCATCCACTTGTCTAGACCATATCTTCATCAAAATAAAAAAAAACAAAAGCTTCAAATACAAATTCCTTTATCCTAAATTCTGATATAACTGATCACTTTCCTGTAATGTTAAATCTAACTCATAGCTGCACTAATAAAATAATTAATACAAACATATCTAAAACTGTGATTACTAAAACAATTGATCATAAAAAATTTCAACAACTCGTTAAAGAACAAAATCATGTTAATAAATGATTCAAACTTGGCTGCTAATACTTTTTCTGACGCATTTCTTTCCCTAGTTGAACAATCTAAAATTGCAAAAAGAATTATGGTTAAAAATATTAACAAACAGAAGCCATGGATAACCAATGGCATTATTAACTCGATCAAAAAGCGTGACAAAATGAAGCGAAACCTTAAATCCCATAACATAGCTGATAGAAATGAGTACAAAACATACAGAAACAACTTAAATAAAATAATAGCTCACACTAAAAACAGTTATTATAAGAACAAAATTGAAAATAGTAAGAATAACATTAAAAAAATCTACAAAATTATATCTGACGCAACAAATGCACCAACTACAACTACTAATAGTAATATCCAAATATTAAACAAAAATTCACTTCCATTTGGAAATGATAGTGAAATGGCCGACTATAGTAATAATTACTTTGCTGATGTGGGCTTGGAAATGGCTAATAATATAATACCCCCTGTAAATGAATCTGTAATTAGTTACAATAGTATTTCGTCCATGTTTCTAAAGCCAATTACCATTAATGAACTAATCCAACATATACACTCGCTCAAAAACGACAGCTCCCCGGGAATAGACGGAATCCCAGCTAAATTAATAAAAGATACTCATCTAGATATTGTTAAGCCTCTTGTCCATATCTTTAACTTAATATTTAAAACCGGTATTGTTCCAATCAGCTTTAAGAATACAGTAATTTCTCCAATCCACAAAGCAGGTAGTAAATTAAACATTGAAAATTATAGACCAATCAGCCTTATTAACAACTTTGCAAAAATTTTTGAAAAATGTCTGAAAGACAGATTAATAAACTACCTGAATGTTAACTATCTATTATCAAAGAATCAATATGGATTTTTAAGAGGACTGAGTACAGGCGATGCCATATACCAACTGACGAAAGAAATAACTGAGAATCTAAATCAAAATAACAAATGTATTGCAGTATTCCTAGACCTAGCTAAGGCATTCGACACAGTGCCCCACGAAAAGCTCTTAGATGTATTACATCATTATGGAGTACGTGGAACTGTGCTGAATGTCTTTAGAAACTATCTATCGGACAGGTTTCAAATGACTCGTGTTAGAGAAGCTATCAGTACACCAAGGAGAATCCAAATAGGTGTTCCTCAAGGCACTGTGCTTGGTCCAATTCTGTTTTTAACTTATATAAACTCATTAACTAGCTTAGACATAAATGGTACTATTATTTCTTTTGCTGATGATACAGTCTTATTATTCCAAGACTCGTCTTGGAACCTCGTTAAAGAAAAAGTTATAAAGGGTGTAACAAAAGTACACAATTGGTTGAGTACTTTCAAATTATCACTAAATATTAAAAAAACACATTACGTAGCTTTCTCATTAACGTCAGCTAATAGACCTGACTTCTCCAATATTAGATTTAACTATACGGAGGAAATTCTAGAAGCACCGCAAGCAAAATATCTAGGCATTATAATTGATCAGAACTTAAAATGGGACAATCATATTAAAAAACTAGCATCAAACATAAGAAAACTAATACATAAATTCTACTTAATGAGAGAATTTCTAGGGAAAAAACTTTTAATAATGGTGTATAAATCACTGGTGGAATCATTAATTAGATATGGCATTATTGCTTGGGGAGGGCTTTACAACAATACACTAAAACAGCTAAATGTAATTCAAAACTTCATCCTAAAAATAAGTTTCAAAAAGTCTAGCCTCTATCCTACAAATTTACTATATACAGAAGAGATTCTTAATGTCCGTTCACTGTACATCTTAGCTTGTTGCTCATTTTTACAAAAGAATAAGCACTTAAAAAATTTCATATCCCATCAGCACGAAACTAGGGGTAAAATTCATAAAAACCTACAAATACCTATTGTAAATAAAAATATTGGACTAAGATCATTTCAATACTTAGCCCCTAAGTTTCATAACCTATTACCAATTAAAATCAAGCAATTGATTAATCTTAAAAAGTTTAATAAAGAATGTAGATATTTTATAAGTGCTAACTTTGATTCATTCAGAATCTTTTTTTAGAAAAAAATTTTTTTCTCTCTTATTTCTTTAATAAATAGAATACAATTCGTTCGATCCTCTGAGTACTTCATAAGTTTTGGTTCCTAATTTTAGTTTTAGTTTTATCTTTAATCCCATAGTATTTAGTATCTAGTGTAAGATGTATTCAAATAAAAAAATCAAGGCACATGCAAATGTTAAGTCATTTAGGTGCCTATCTCCAATTTAAAATAATTATAAATCTATTGTTTATTACCATTGTATTAAATGTAGTGTATATACTAATTTGAATAAAATTGAATTGAATTGAATTGAATATATTTTATGATGTGTTTTTGATTTACTTACACAATTTTATAAACTAGGAAATTTTTAAACTTTGCTATCTCGCATTTCATGTTATAATGCTATAAGGAAAAATCTAATATTTGATTATGACTATTAAATGCTATTAAGGAATATACCTAATGAACAGTTTTTGGTTTGTAAAGGTACTTTGAATATCACTATCAACAACTCTGAATCAACAAATTATAAAAATTTAGTAAATAGTTGTGGATGATAACTTTTCAGCTATCACTTTACACCACTTATAGTGCAGTAAAAAAAAAGACCAAAAAAATGATGAGATGTGCATAGTCTTGTAACAGCAATATTATGATTTCATACCTTCTGGGGTATCACCAGGAGTATATATCTGAGTTTTGAAGTTCCAAAGCCTATTGATTTTTTTTATGAACAGTTTTGTTTTTTGAAAAGCATTTTTTAGGTAAAAAAGTGAATATTTCTGGTTCTAGATGTCTGATCGGCAGGGCATCTTTTAGTGATTTCTTACTGCGTATCCAATATCCATGTGTTCCAAAAAGCCCTATTTTATATTTTTTCTAATCTGATACTTCAGATCGCAGCATCAAATACCAACTCATCTCATCACATTATTAGTCTGGGAAATGACGTGAAGTTATCGTCTGGCAGTCGATAATCGAAGACAGCATATAACTACGAAACTTTGCGTGATAACAGGAAGTTGAAAAATAAGTTTTTAGTTATTGAACCAAACCTAGTGCAAAATGTTTGTTTTGACATGTCCAGTACTGTACTGTAGTGGCAGACATTTCTGTCGATCGGTTTTTTAGTGATTTTTTGTCATCAAAGTGGCAAAAAATGGACCAAATTTCGAGTTTTGGTCCACTCTGAAGACACATTGAATGATCGCCTCTTAGGGCCGGTTTATCAATGCGAGGTTAAAGTTATCCTATAGTTAAAGCATAGACAAAGGCTTTAACCATAGGATATCCTCGTATTAATAAACCGGCCCTTAGTGTCATTGAACGGAGTTGGGGGAGCTCATTTTGATCCTAGGGTAGCAGTCGCGGAGTTCTTAAAGAAAAAAGAACATCATTTTAGAGAATTAATAACCTTCGAAAAATATAAAACCAGGGATTTTAACAGAAATAATCCTAACTATAATTAATTTAACCAATGTACCTTTTGTTTTGTTTCATTTAAAATTTATACGTAGGTCGTAGGTAGGTATTTATATTTTGTTTTAATATTTCACTTGTCGGCTTAAATACCAAAAAGTAGTTAGTCAGATTACTAGATTAGTCTTAATCTTAGTATGTTTTGTTTGTTATTTCCTTGTTTGTTGTATTAGAAAGACTAAAGAGTATATTTTTGATTTCGGTTATGTTTTGTCTTTTTGTAGTTATTGTCGAATTAAATATTTATAATTTACGATTATTTGTTACCTCTTCTTTTGTATTATTGGATTTTTATGTATCACTGGTATCAGTTTTTAAATTACTAAGTATTACAAAGGGCCGAGACCTAAACATCTGTATCCATTTCATGTTTGCTGGGTATCCAACTGGAAGACCTGCATATCCAAATGGATACACAGAAGTACATTAAAAAATGCCTTGCTGATCGGAACAGACTAAAAACAAAAAATCCTCGCAATTAAAATTCCAACAAATCTGCATTGGTTGTGGGTCATTTGAGTAAGTACATAACGTACAAAATGGAATGAACTGGATAAAAACCGATTTTAACGCCCAGAGACGTCAAGAGTTCCGATCAGCTTCACACTTTCAGAAAATGTACCTTTTGTTGAAAACAAAATAAACTGAAATTTTGGTGCCCAAATACTGAAACTTGTGGATTGTGGACACAAATGAATTTGTTATCTGAAATTTGAACTGCCCGCCATTTTGTGCCATTAAGTCCAAAATGGATTTTTTTGAAATGTAGTTCTGGACGCCAGTTTTCCGACGACATAAAAAAAAATTCTTTTAAACTCATTTTGGCCACTTATTTGGCATTTATCTATTGACTAACTGACTACAAATAGATTTTCTCGGCCATCTTGAACACATTTTTGATAAATTTTGATCAGAAAACAAAGAGAACTGGGAGAACTTTAATTTTTAAAAAAAGTCGATTTTCGTCTATCTGAATTCGAGATATTTAACTTTTAGCATTTTGGGCAATTATTAATTAACAAACGCCTATTTTTGGGTAATATTTGAACTGTATCATTTTGAAACATATTTACTTACATATGAAACGCCCAAAATACATTTTTAACTATAGAAACAAATTTTCAAGCATTTATATTTCATTATTGTTAATTATTAGCCCGAACAGCTTTTTATAAAATTTATATATCAAGATTACCTCTCATCTTGTTGCACCGTACTCAGTTGTTTCCGGCTTACTTAAGTTGGTAGTTAACGTATGTATTTAGGGGAATTTGATATTCTGCTAACATCTCTTTATAAAATTATAACCTTATTTTTCTTGAATAATGTCAACTATTTGTTGTGTTCAGAGACAACTCTGTTTCTTTGTGTGTGTATTTACTACTATTTTTATTTTTACAAGATGCTAAAAGTTAAATATCTCACTCAGAGGAACGAAAATCCACTACTAAAATCTATTTGTTGTCATTTATTTTATAAATAAATGCCAAAACAGTGGCCAAAATTACTATAAAAGAAATTTTTTTAATGTCATCGGAAAGCTGGCATCCAGAACTACATTTTGAATAAAAATTATTCATTTTGGACAATGTGGCACAAAATGGCGGGCAGTTCAAATTTCAAATAACAAATTAATTTGTGTCCACAAGGTTTAATATTTGGGCACCAAAATTTCAGGATGTTTCCTTTTCGACTGAAGGTATATTTTATGAAAGTTTGAAGCCGATCAGAACTCTGGACGCCCCTGGGCGTTAAAATGAAAAATAAACACTTTTTAGGCAGTTTATTCCATTTTGTACGTTATGTACGTACTGAAATGAAGCGGAGATATTAACCTTTTTACCTAAAAAAAAAAAAAATACACTTTTCAAAAAACAAAATTGTTCATAAAAGAAAACGCAATAGGCTTTGGAACTTCAAAACTCAGATATATACTCCTGGAGATACCTCAGAAGGTATGACATCAAAATATTGCTGTTACAAAACTATACACATCAATGTCCTTTTTTTACATTTTTACTATTAAAAAGCTTAATTGACATGCTCTATAAGAGTTAATTACCAGTACCACTATTGGTAACCTTATATAACCTTATATATCTTTTCTGCACGCGGAAATCGTCTGCAGGTGCTTCCGCTAGATTGTTTGTGTTCAAAGCTCACAAAAACCACTTTGTAAACGCTAACTGCTCGTTCAAAACGTTAGTTTTTAATTACAAATAAACAATTAATTTGCAATGTCGCTGCAACGGAAGAAACTTTCTTTATATGCTTATAATTCCTCAAATTTCCTATATTATTTGTCCCTGAGGTACGAACATGCCAAAGATGCCTCGATGAGCGCGATAGTGGTCGCGGTCGCTACATCGATGTTACCTCTATGTAAAACAAATCCATAGTTTCTTATGAGACAGAACATACCAGAGATGTTTTCACCTGTTCACCCTTGCTGAGTCACACGGTCTATGGCGATGTCGATGTCAAAACAAAATAGTTTGTTTTTCTATCGCGGTGAACTGCTGGCATTGCAGTAACGTATGTTTATTGGTTCATTTCAGATCACGCAGCATTCGTGACCCGTATGCTAAATTTGTAATATCTGAATTTTTGTCCTGATTTTAATTTTTCTAAAAAAATTAATAAGGATGAACTAATGGATTTAGTCTTTAGTACTCCAGCTATATGCGATAAACGCTATATATAACACCATAACTGGTATGTTTTGACAAGTGAATGGAAGAAATTAGCTACAAGATAACCTCAAATATTACATTTTTGTAAGTTTATACTCATTTTTAATGTTTTTATTTGCATTTCTAGTTTGGAAGCAGTGTAACATTAATGAACTCTCTCTGATAGGACGCATATAATTTTTTTAATTCATTGAATATTAAAAATATACTACTAGATAATTATAGGTTGGATTTCCATCCTGTAAATATCAGTATATTTAAAAAAATCAACAAAATAAACAATTTCTGTGTGTATTATTTGAGAGAGTTCATTAATGTTACGCTGGTTCCAGTCTAGAAATGCGAATAAAAACATTAAAAATGAGAATAAATTACAAAAACGAAAAATTTAAGGTTCTATTAGTTATATAATGCACGCTCCCCATTTACCTAAATATTGTCTTTTTTGGTTTATGGGATGAGAACTGACGATTTGAAGAATTAATCCACCACCACTTAACACTTAAAAACATAGTCTTCGTCACTTTCGTTGCTGCTGTCTCTTCTAACCCTAGTTAATTATTTTGTAATGAATCAATGAATGCGCCATTAGAAAAGTCACTATTAATTTGTAATTTGTCCCAATGCACGTTGTTCCAATGACGAAAAGTAAAGACCAATGAAAGAATAGTATCTTTGGTATGTTCGCCCTCGACCTCCATCGTGCTCATCGAGGCATCTTTGGCATGTCCGTACCCTTAAATTGGCAGAGACTAACTAATTATTCTCAAGGATCTGAGAGACTACCTCCTGGTCTATTATAACTATGTATTATTTATATTTAATAAAGTTTCTGTATGAATACAAAACAACACTAGTAGTTAGGGAAATGGCATGCAAATTGGACAACGAAAAGTTACTATCTGCCAATCAGTAAGCGAAGAGAGTATATAACTACAAAACTTTTTTTCTCTGAAAATTTTTGGTATGGTGGGAAAATATGGAGGGGGGTGGGACATTTTTTTTAAAGGAATGGTTACCATTATCTGTCCGCATAGGTAGTTAGTATTTGTATTTGACATACCCCAATTACACTGGCAGACGAAACTTTCAGTCCGTGCACTGTAGAGGGAATTTAAATATATTTTTTTAAAAATACCCTATTCCCCATCTACTTTTTATGAAGTTGCATGTATAAAATTTCTAATTATTTAGCTTCCCGTGCAAGAATATATTCGTAAAGTCATAGCTCACTTTCACTTCATTTTACATAAAAGGATCATGATCTTTTTTCCTCTAAATATCCTCCTTAAAAAAGAACTTAAATTTTCTTTTTCCTGACAAATAATTCTAGAGACAAAAAAAATCGTTAAAGGTACTTATTACACAGAACTTCTCGATTTATTTATACAGGGCGGTCACTCTAAAAAATTGATAATTAATATATGACATGAGAATAATAATTGGAATGTAGTTATCACTATTATTACAAAGAAAACCTGATAACTTTTGGTCAAAAAAATATAGAGTGGTCATCTGACAGCAAAATATACATATTAAATGAAAGGTGCCAAATATGGAAGGTTTGCATAAATACCTTTACAAATTTCCATCATAGTTGAATTATTTCTTAGGATGACCACTCTGTATATTTTTCAATAAAAGTGTAATAGGTGTCTTCTTCGTCAAATGTAATAACTATATGCCAAATATTATTGTCATCTGCCACATTTTAACTTCGGCATCCATGTAGTGGTGGAAGTAAAAAAAAAAAAAAATCAGCCGAGAAAGAAGGAATAGAATAGAATAGAATTTTATTAAAATACGTAAGATACATTTTGCTTTTTACATTATATACTCTTGAATTCTACAAAGTTTAACACTTGAGAGTAGAATACAACTTACAGCTTACGTTTAGCAGTTTAGAGTTAAACAAAAATCAGTCAATTTGACATTAGCATAGTAATAAAAATATATAATACATAATTCGATAGAGATAAAAATATAGATAATATAACTATGACAATATAATATATTATTACACATTTACCCAGACTAGTGAGTTATATTGCTTATGTGTTTAAAAGATGTTTGTTATTAAGTTGTCGTCGTTAACAGGCGATATGAATAATTTTTTTATTTTACTTTTAACTATGTTTATACTAAGTTTTTTTTCCACAATAACTTCTGTTAAATAATTTGGAAGCCAATTAAATATTTTAGGAGCTAAAACTAGAGAAGACTTTTGTATTCCTGTCATGTACGTAAAGGGGATTTCTAATAATACTTCATTTTGGGTTCTAGTTATTTTTTTGTTGATATGTCTATCCAATTAATGACTTATAGTGTTTGTACATTAGGGTACAGGTGGTAATGCAGAACTGCCTTCTTAAATTTGGTATTTTTAGTGCTACAAATAGCTCATGAGAGGGATGATCCCTTGGTTTCTTACACATTATTCTTATAAATGATTTCTGTAAAGTCGAGGGTGCTTTGAGATTACTCACATAAGTTCCTCCCCATACTGCAATTCCATATGTGAGAACAGAATGTGCCAGAGCATAATAAATCATTTTCCAGAAGTGTTTTGGCATAAGCTGTGCTGCTTGTTTAAATTTTGCAAGGATGCCTAGAAGTTTTTTTCTAGTGTTCTGTATATGAGGTTTCCAAGAAATGTATTCGTCATAAGTTACACCTAGATATTTGATTGTTTCTGTTTGTTCTATTGTGTGGCATTCACAATCTACTCGCACATCGCAACCTAGCTTGTGATATTTTATTTCATTTTCATATTTCCAACTTTTCCCTAGGGTAAAATTTATAAATTTAGTTTTTGTGGCATTCTTTAGCATTTTGTTGTATACAAACCATTTTTTAAGGAATTTTAAGTCGCTCTCGATATTTTGTTGATTTTGGTCTTTCGACTCACCGGCATATAATAGGGCAGTATTGTCAGCAAAGGTGTATATTTTCCCTTTTAACTTTGCTGAGCATAAATCATTTATATAAACAATAAATAGGCTAGGGCCCAGCGCTGAGCCTTGCGGGACTCCCGAGTCTACTTGCTTCTCTGCACTAGTATGATTCTTGATACGGACTGCCTGTGTTCTGCCACCCAGATAGCTTTCAAACCACATCTTCATCACCCCTCTTACTCCAGCTGTCTCCAGTTTTTCTACTAGTTTTGCATGTGAAACTGTATCAAATGCCTTGTTAATGTCAACAAAAAGTCCAGTAACTTTTTTTCTGCTATTTAATCCCTTGTTAATGTCATTAGTAAATTTTAAGAGAGCAATATCTGTACCCCACTCTTTCAGAAATCCAAACTGGTTTTCTGAAAAAAATTCGTTTCTTTGAAGGAATTTCACTAATTTATCTGATATTAGCTTTTCGAAGATTTTTGAGATTATTGATAGAAGCGCTATTGGTCTGTAGTTACTCGCTTGTAGTTTATCTCCCCCCTTATATATGGGTACTAACACTGCTTTCTTAAGGGCATCTGGAAACACACCATTTGATATTGAGATGTTAAATAGATATGCAATTACTGGAGACAGTTGTACTTTCATATCTTTAACTAACCTTGTTCCTAATTTGTCGGACCCCCCACTTTTTCCATTTTTTAATTCCCAAATTATGTTCATGACCTCGGACTGATCTATTGGAAGCACTTCAAATGAGTTATTTATATGTTTCAAATTGAATTCTTGACCATTTAAATATTTGTACTCCTGCTCCACTTGCTCATTAACTACTTTGGGTACATTGGTGAAGTATTCGCAGAGGTGTTCTGCCACCTCAGTATCCTCTTGTACCACTGCTCCGTTTGGTTCAGTGCAGAGGACAATATCTTTGTTATTTTTTCTATTGTTGCCTATTACTTCATTTATTATATTCCAAGCTTTTTTCATATTTTGATTTTCAGTTAGCAGGGTTTCATAATATGATTTTTTTGCCGTTTTGATAATTTTGTCTAACCGGTTTCTGTAGGAATTGTGTTCACGTTTTAGTTGTATGTTATTTGGGTTTCTTTTTACTTTTTTATGTAGTTTATCTCTTTTCCTTATAGCAGCTAAAAGTCCTATTGTCATCCACGGTTTAATTTTTCTCGATTTCGCGGTATTTGTGTTTTGTTCTCTGCACTGATCCATGACAGCAGTTATTATTCTGTAAAATTCCTGTAGTGCAAGATTGGCGTCAGCCTCTGCGTATACTTTACCCCACCCCTCCTGACTTAACGGATAAACCATACATCACAAACCAGGCGATTACAGAAAGCTAAGCTATATTAATTGTATTTATTACCTTAATTTATTAACTTCATTAACTTAACTTATTGTATCAACTCAAAATCTAATTAAAGCGTCAATTGAAACTAATTACTACAAAAACAACTAATATACAGGTTGTACAAAATATTCTCTCGGGCCTCTTTCTCATAACCCGCTGTAAATAGCTCTTTCTACCTCAAGACAGGGCTCTTCCTTGCACTTCCACGGTAAATAGATATTTATCTATGGAACGGTTAATAAATAAGGGCTCCTTGCGGCGAGCTAATGTATGTATGACACAGACAAACGAAGTGGACTCAGGACGTTGAAATGAATACACAGATTTTTGGGAAACATGAAACTATATATGGACGCAAGTGGGCAGGAGGAAGTGCACACTGCTAGATTCTGAAACAGAAGAAACTTAGAAGAAAATAAGGAGATGGTGATGGACAGAAACTTAAAGAGAGGCATGGAAACTAAAAAGAAGCATCTCATAAACACCTACATTTCCCATCCTATATTCCTACCCCATGCGTCATGTGGCTCTTACTGCTGGCAACAAGCGTGTCCCATGTCCAATCCAGCGTAAGCAGCCGGTCTAACGGTGTATAAAAGCAACAATTATTTTTTTAATAAAATCCTTAATTTGTAACGTGCTTCTACTATGTCATACACACCGGGTGTAACAAGATCATGATATACCCCCCTTTCCTCCTTTAGTTTTGAAGATAATTGATTGAAATTTAGGATATAATACATACATAATAAGAGGCACTTTTTGACATAAATTTGATTTTTTTTTCGCTTCCGGTTTCGCCGGAAGTGACACTAACTTTCGATTTTTAAATGGAACACCCTATATATTATTGCGTTTTTGAATTAGGTGTTTTCACAAATTTTAAATTCACTTTCACTGTGAAGATAATGCTTTATTATAGTAAAAAACACTTGAATTTTGAGAAACAGTCGAATAATACCTTAATAATAATAATAATAATTATAAAAGTACTTTATTGAGGAAAAACCCAAATGGCCATTGATCGAAGTCCTTCAGCCTTTTTTAACAATAATATAATAAATTTTGTAATAAGTATGGATAACAGACAGCAAAATTTAGATAGCATGTGAAAAAAAAATCAGGTAAATATGTTACAATGTTACAATTATTATTGACTTTTTATCATGTGGTCCTTATTTCACGAATGTGTTCCCACAGGGTTTTGTCTGGAAACTTCCTGCTGCTGGGTCTTTCATGGTTTCTTGTTTTGCACAGAAGTTGAAGTATTTCTACGTTGTGGTCATTCTTGGCTATTTAAACTATCCACTTAGTGGATAGTTTAAATAGTCTCTGTGGAATTGGCTCTGTATTAGTTATTTGATAAAGAAGAGTGTTTGGTGGATTGTGCAAGGGATTTCTTGGGTGTCGATATTTAGTGATGGCTCTGAGCGATGATGTTTCTGCAACATGGATGTTGTTTATTGCTGGTTTTCTGGCATTTAAGTAGATGGGATGGCTGTAGTCTAACATTGGTCTGCATATCGATTTGTATATGTGTGCTGCTGTATTTTTGCTGATTCCCTTATTTTTGTAGGTCATGCAGCAAAAGTGTTTGCTTCTAGGAATAATACCGTAAAATAAGCCATTTTAAAAAACATTACATTAATTCAGTATGCACTCATGGCGTCATCAGTTATATTGCCAGTGTCATTTTGTGTTATAAACACGTTATTTTGCAGATAAATTTCCTAAAGTAGCTTATACAAATCCCGTATTATTTAGACGTTACTTATTTAATCACATGTAAAACCTAAATAAAGTAAATAAAATGTTGTATGTAACAATTTTTAAACGCGATTAAGAAACTAATATAACCGATGACATCATCACGAGTTCTGCGTACTCGTTCAATTACTAAAACTTTATGTTATTTATTTGTTGAAATTTTAATTTGATGGACGACAGAATGCTGTTTAAATATCAATAAGTGCTTTAGTATAACAAGTACTTCATTTTAATAATATCAAAAAAGCAAATTTGTACATAGTGAAAACACCTAATTCTGCATAATTTTCTGAACCCAACGATGCCAAATAAGTGACATTTTAAACATCAATTTTTTAGGAGGCATCCCTCAAATTTTGACGTATTGTGTTGTGGCATTCTATAATTATTGTCCTTACATACGTTCACATTATGCACATTCGTTCTTTTTACTAACTCATACAAATATAGTGGTTTTGTTGTCAATCAGTTCTTTCAATAAAATACAGTACAAATAGTTCTCTCTATCTACTATTTTTAGCTTGTCATTGAAGAATGGCTTAACATGTTCACGAAAAGGAATACAACAGACAAACCGCATGCAAGCATTCTGAATTCTCTGCACTTTCAATGGATTATATTGAGTTGCAACAATAATCTACATATGGATATATCAAACTCTTTATTAAATTTTATTTTGTGTTAGATTCAAGACTGAATTTAAATTTCTTCAAATTATTTAATCTCATGAACGAGGTGGATATCACTTTGTTAACATGAGATTCAATTGTCAAATTATTATCTGTATATAACCCTAAAACCATTGCTGTATCAGCCCAACTGATAACTTCATTATTTAATTTTATTGTAGCATTATTACCCTTCACATTTCTTCTTAGATTTTCGTTTCCAATACACATTACTACCGATTTACTGAGGTTTATTTTTAATGCATCGTCGTTACACCATTGACCGAAAATACTTAGACCAAAGTGTATTTGATTGACACACTCCATATCTTTTTCTGGTTTAGCAGACATATTGTTGAATGTTATCAGTGTACAGATGGTAATGCGAATAAGTTAGTGATTGTGGTAGATCGAAAGTAAATATTGTAAAAAGAATAAGTCCCAAAGCACTACCCTGCAGCATACCACTCTTTGTAATAAATCGGCTGTATTATCACCGACTCTTACACATTGCTTACTGTAGTACACTTACGAATTAAACCATTCAACACATGTTGCTTAAGTTGATAAAGTTTGGCTATCAATATGTCAAAATTTACCTCATCAAATGCTTTACTTTGATCAAGCAGTATCAGAAATATAATCATTCTGTTATACATTGCCACTGAAATATCGTTCAATACTTTTAAAAGAGCTGTTTGTGTTCCATGAGCTTCTCGGAAACCTGATTAGGAAGGAATTATATTGTAAGTTTCCGTGTATACTTTCAGTTGTTTAGCTGCCAACTTCTTTGGAATTAAGCTGGTAAAATATTTAACGGCCTGATGTCTAACATGTTTACTAGATTTGATACTTTTGGGCAACCTAATCAATGCATTCTTCCACTTTTCTGGGAATATTATTTTGCGAATACTTATATTAATTATGCTGGTTATAATATCTACACAAAACGACATGACTGTTTTTAACATTTTCAGATTTGACATGGTGCCCAGAGTATTTGAGTTTTTTGTTATTAATGTATCATACATATCTTTATTATTCATTTCTGTAAATGTTAAAAAATGTCCATTATCCATTTTATTGTTTTTGTAAAATTCCATCATTCATAAAATAATTATTTAATTCATTAACATCAAATTCTGTTTGTTCTAAAATTGTATTTACTTCTGATGGCTGTACTAAAATAATTTTTCAAGTCAACATAATAATGTCGATCTTTTTCTAATTTTGTTTTTATGTATTTTCTTTTTGCCTTTTCGTTTACTTTTATCATTTGCTTTATCTTATATGTTGTATGTTTTATATGGCCGTTTTGGTTGGATAAGTGTAAGAGGTATATGTCTATCGAATAGCTGTACAATATTTTCAGATAAGCAATTAACTTTTAGATTTAAGTCTTGAAGTTTGTTAATTTCATTCCAATCAATTGCAGCTGCATCATTAGTAAAAGCATCAACATTAAAATATTTGAAATTTCTGTAATAAAACTTACCAAAATTTGCTTTTCCATTATCAATAGCTAAATTTAGTAATTTTATAAACCGTAAATATGAGCTCACAACCTTAATAAACCCCTTAAGAAAACAATTGGTTGCTTCAGGTGAGACAAACTGTTCATTGGGAAAACTGAATATTTGTTGCTTGGGGTAGAATGAAGACACCACCCTTTTTTAATATTCCATGTTGCACATTAAACCATATCTGGCCTTATATTATTTCATTTGAGTAGCAAAGCTCAGTTTTATCTTAATTTTAATGATAAAAATGAAATTAGTACAAAGAAACAAAATTTCACTGTTGAATAATATTCACCTCATTTCATTTTTAGGAGGACGGCCTAGATAAAGGACCTAGGAAATCCGTAACGAAATTTGTTGAAAAATTAAAGGCCTCTCTAACAAATGGTACTGTTATTGAAGAATCACTAGGGGACCTTGAAAGTACTGTTCAACAAACAGACAATACGAGCGCTAGAACAGATGTGAATAAAACTGTAGAAACTACTGAAAATAATTTAGTTGAAACAGGCACCATGAGAAAGTCAATAGAGGGAAGCGAAAATGATAGATCTGAAGAAAGCAGTAACAGTATTGATGAAAGAATACAAGAAAAATTAGAGGAAAATGAAAAAGAGAACTTACAAACAGCGACAGGTAACAAAAATAAAGAAGCTGATGGAAAAGAAGTTGAAGTAGGAGCCTGTAATGGCACGGAGGAAGATACAGATTCTGAGCAAGTAAGAAGACCAAAGAGAACAAGGAAAAATAGAAATGAGGTGGTAAAAAATCAAGTAAATAAAAAACAAACAAGAGAAGATGAAATGGACAGTAATAGCAGTTATGATGGAGGCAGGTCTAAGAGACGAAGGACTCATTCAAATAGACTTGATCCAACAGGGGAATTGGCGAGTAAAGGAGGTAATATTGCTACTGGTGATGATACTCCAGAAGCAGACAGTGACAGTACCGCAGAGGAAAAAACATCACCACGACAGAAAAGACCATTGAGGCAGGTGGGTCTATTTGACAATAAAGGTAAGGAGACAAATGTCAGAAAGAATAAAAACTTAAACTCTGTAGATAAGATAAACAATGCTACAAATGATAATACTACAGAAGCAGATAGTGATAGCACTGCAGGGGAAAAAACTTCAAATAAAAATCTTAACTCGGTAGATAAGGTACAGAATGCTACAGATGACAATACTACAGAAGCAGATAGTGACAGCACTACAGGAGAAAAGACACCACAACGACAGAGAGGATCATTAAGGCATGCTGACCTACACGAAAATCAAATTAGGGAAATAAATTTCGGAAAGAATAAAAATAGTAAATCGGTAAATAAAGTAAACAATACTTCGGGCGAAAATACCACAGAAACAGACAGTGACGGCACTTCAGAAGGAAACACACCACAACGACAGAGAAGATCATTGAGGAAAACTGATCTACGTGAAAATAAAATTAAGAAGATAAATGTCAGAAAGAATAAAAACGGTACATCTGTAGATAAAGTAAACAATGCTGCAGGCGACAATACTACAGAAGTAGATAGCGACAGCACTGCAGGAGAAAAGACATCACAACGACAGAGAAGATCATTGAGGCATGCTGATCCATGTGAAAATAGAATTAAAGAAATACATGTCAGAAGTAATAAAAATCTCAAGTCTGTAGATAAAGAAAACAGTGTTATGAGTGATGAAACTACGAAATCATATAGTGATAGCACCTCAGGAGAAAACTCGCCACAACGTCAGAGAAGATCATTGAGGCACTCTGAGCCATGTGAAAATAAAATTAAAGAAACAAATGTCAGAATGAAAAAAAATGTCAAGTCTGTAGATAAAGAAAGCAGTACTACGAGTGATGAAACTACGAAATCATATAGTGATAGCACCTCAGGAGAAAACTTACCACAACGACACAGAAGATCATTAAGGCATGGTGATCCATATGAAAATAAAATTAAAGAAAAAAATGTTAGAAAGAATAAAAATGTCAAGTCTGCAGATAAAGAAGTCAATGCTACAGCCGACAAAGCTACAAAATCAAATAGTGATAGCACCTCAGAAGAAAACTCGCCACGACAGAGAAGATCATTAAGGCATGGTGATCCAGATGAAAATAAAATTAAAGAATTAAATGTCAGAAAGAATAAAAATGTCAAGTCTGCAGATAAAGAAGTCAATGCTACAGGCGACAAAGCTACAAAATCAAATAGTGATAGCACCGCAGAAGAAAGCACACCGCAACGACAGAGAAGATCATTGAGGCACGTTGATCCATGTGAAAATAAAAGTAAAGAAATAAATGTCAAAAAGAATAAAAATCTCAAGTCTGTAGGCAAACAAATCAATGCTGCAGGCAACAAAACTAAACAATCAAATAGTGACAGCACCTCGGGAGAAAACTCTCCACATCGACAAAGAAGAATAATGAGGCAATCCTGTTCATGTGAAAACAATGAGATGAATACCAGAGATAATAAAAATCGTAACTCTGCAGATAAGGTAAACAGTACTACAGATAGTGATAGCACCGCAAGAGAAGAAATACCACAAAGACAGAGAAGGGTATTGATGCAACCTGATTCATGTGAAAATAAAAATAATCAGATATCTGGTGTAAATCTCAGAAAGAATAAAAATCTTAACTCTGCAGATACAGTAATCAATGCCAAAAATAAAAGTGTACCTGAACAGAAAAGGAGAATATTAAATAGAGAGAAGAAATTTGAAAACAGTTCCAAGAAAAACATAAATAATGATAGTAATACTACTGGAGAAGAATCAGGTAAGGAAAAAAATAAAATGAAAGGAATTTTCAAGAGAACGAGAAGAGGTACGAACAAGTTTATTGATGTTACTAGAAATAATAAGAAATTACAAAATACGAATCACACAACTAGTAAAAAGGATAAAACCAATGATGTTGAAAGCGATAGTGATAGTAGTAGGGAACAGAGAAGGTCAAAAAGACCAAGGAGAAGTTTGGGAATACTAGATTCTAGTGAGGGAAGTAAAGAAAGCGGGAGAGAAAATAAATCAAAAAATGTTCAAAACCAACCAGTTTCAAATGTTGGTAGTACTAGTAAAACTAACAACAGATACGACGTTCAGGCAAGGAAATCGACTGGGCACCGAATGGCACATACAGACTTGACAATATATGGGACTAATTTACGACGACCTGTAGCTGAGAGTACAAAAAATAGTGGGCGTATGACATGTAAGTTGATATTGTCCACATGTTAGTTATGGCATCTTAATTCTTCTACATATTTTGGGACTTCCTGCCACATGTCTTCACTCTAAATAAGGAATCTATAAAATAAACATTTATCCAATATATTACTGGGCCATAACCTCTACACCTGTGACTTTTACATCAAAGATCGATTAAGAAGGTGTTTATTGGCAAGTGACAAGAATAAGAATAAAAATATATAAATATATTTATACATTTTTATTTTTGTTTGTGTCATTCGTCAGAAACACCCTTTAGCTGTTCCTGTAAAGACATACGTGATAGAAAGTCTCAAAAAGTAAAGTAGGAAATAGTCGAGTCAATGAAGTCTAAAAAGCATCAAAACTTCTTAATCCTCAGGGACAGGTCCGATTTTGATGATTTTTTTTTAATGTGTATTTTTTAATATCATTCAAAATCAGAAACATCCCAAGTGGCACAAATAGTTATTTATATTGTTTCGGGGTGGATGTCACCCCTTCTCGAGGTGGATGTCACCCCTTCTCCCTAAACTCAAAATAACCGCAGAAATCGATAGCGGGATGAATTCTAAGCAAAAAATATTCTATGAAGTTTTTTCGATAAATCAATATTTTTCGAGGTATTCATGTTGAAAATGTTGATTTTGCATCTAAAAAATGCATGTTTTAGAGCGATTTTTTACGAGTAACTCGAGAACTTTACCTTTTACCAAAAAACGTCAGGAACAAAAATGAAGCTTATAAAATACCAAATCGATTGGTTTTTTTAAAAATTTCTGTAGATGCAATACGAACCGAGTTATGGGTCATTGAAAGTGACTGTTTGTTTGCCGAAAACTGAATTCGAACCTTTCAACTTTAAATAACGGAATAACGATGATTTTTTGGAGCAAAACTTATCAGAACTTTTTTAAAATACTTGAAAAGATCTTTAAAATGGTTTTTAGAATCTTAAGAATTAATGAAGTTAAAAAGTGATTTCAGAATATATTGTGGAGCTGGGGGTTGATTAATTTTGATTATATTTTCAACCACATTTTTCATGCGTTACATTATTCCCATGCCACAACTGAACTTTTAAAAAGAGCCACTTCAAATATTCAGCTGCTTAGTTTTTTTTTTAACTTAGTTGGACCGCCTTCTTGCTCTTTGCAGTAGCTTTGACAAAACATTCGTATTGGTTTTTTAATGATAAATTCCTTAATTCGCACGATATCTAATCACTTCAAAAACCATTTTGCAAGAAATTTCAAGGGCTACAAGGGCCTGTAAAGTTGAACTTTCTTGAACCCTTCATTTTTTAAAGGGCTCTGGGAAGGTGGTCCTCGCAATTTACGTACTTAAAACGGTGATATATCAATGGGGAAGGTGCCTATATTCTAATAAAGGTGGAAATAGAAAATAGACAATAGACATGACGTATTTCTAGGTTTTTATTAAAGGTGTTTGGTTTTTTAAATTAAATAAAATAGTATTGGAGTGTTGTAGTGGTGGGAGGTATGACGTACTTACGATAAGTTCTACCTTTGTCTATTAGATGGCGTAACAGTCTCTCACCTGGTTCTTGTTCCAAGCCTTTTTCGTGTGCATAACCGGTAGAATTCACCTTTTCAAATCCAGACTCCATCATAATAAATTAAGTAAAAAATAATCTCCAACTAATTCAGCATGTTTAACCTAAACTGTACGTTTGACGTTTGTACTCTGAGTAGTCTGAGTTATAGATGGACGTAGTTACGCAAAAACGAACTAAGCGACAAAACGTAAGTTTTGTGAAACAGAGGATCAAAGTTTATGAGGTCTAATCAAATATTTGAGTTCTTTAAGGAAGGGAACTTTTCCTAATGTGACTGTAAGTAACCAATGAGTGTTACCAACTGAACAAAAATTGACAATTTTTCACACATTTTTGTTTTTATTTTGAAATTTTGTGCTTGGTTCCTTTTTCCATTTTGTTGTATGGCTATAGTTTGTGGTATATGCATGTAAATAGGGGTAAAAACAAAAATAAGTAATTTTTAGCCTAGAATTCTATTATTGGAAAAAAACTAAACATATGTTGTCAAGATTATTAACATCTAATATATAATTATCTGGTTCAAGGTGCGGAGTGCCTCCAAAATCCGTCTGTATCATCCCCAACGTTTTAATCTGCCAAAAGCGTTGGGTAAAATTCATAGTAATCTTTTGGAATAAGGTGCCAAATTGACTTTATACCTTGTCATTTATTTTTCTGCAATACCGGTTCCACAAGACCATAATAGATTTATATCTTTTTTGTAAAATTTAGTTTTTCATCATTAAAATCATTTTCATGTAAATAGAAAAAGGCATTTCCGTTAGTAGTGTATTTTCTCAGATTTGGAGCCAGTTAATATTTTCTTCATTTACTCCTTTCTTTCGGTTTGTGATTTTTTTTATTATCACCTGTTCCAAAAAAAAAACTATTTCTCCATTGGATTCACCGATAAAGAATTCTTTTTGCAGAATGATTTCTTTACTTTGAAGTAATCCCGGGGCGTGTGTAAATGTTGCTTTCTGTTCAATGCCGCCACAATTTTTCTAAAATCATCATCATTTTACAGGTAGCTATGGCCTGGTATTAAGTACCTAAGAGTGATTTAAAAAAAAAAAAGGAAAGAGCCAAACCCTCCTATTTCGGTATATAACGACGAAATTTCAATTTGCAAAACGGAACCATGTCGCGTGGTTCTTTTTTGCAAAACAACTTAGGATAATTTCATGATTTTAAATGGTTCTTTTCGAACATACTCACTGGTTTACATTAATAATTCATTTGGTTCTTTTTTGCATAACGAAGAGTATACTATTCCGCATCATTTCCTACAATAAACCAGAAATCATAAACTTGTCGCATGGTTCCTTTTTGCGTAACTACGTCCAGATATTATGTGGTTACTGGTTAGGTATTAGGGTGTGTCATTTCGCCCGATCGGTAAAGTACAAGCTCTGCAAATAAACTTCTGTCCTTTGCAATGTTTGAAAAACGTACTGACGTCACTTGGAATGTATTATTGTTGAATAATAAATTATTTAAAGCAAATTTTGTAAAAGTGAGGTTAACGTCTGTTTATATATGTTAATTATTATCTAAATAAATAAAAAAATTTAACAAAAAAATTAAATGCACGTTCCCCATTAATTTTCATCCTAGAGAAATTTAAAAAAACAACAATTTTTTTATTATTAATCTACGCATTCTAAACTGATCAAACTTCTAGAACATATTGTTAGTACCGAAATAAAGTAAATTGTAAATGGATTACGTTTAATTTCAATTCTTGCGGTTAAGCTATTGGTTTCATTGCTGATTGCTGATCATAACTCCGTAAGTTTTTATATGCTAACGACTTTTACTAAAGCTCATTTTAAAGCTATTTTTAAGTACTTTATAAAAGATCTAATAAGTTTTCCTCCAAGAATTCGTCGTTCTTCCGTTATTTAAAGTGAATGGTTCATATTCAGTTTTTGACAGACAAACAGTTACCTTCAACGAGCCATAAATCGGTTCTTATTGTATCTACAGATATAAGAAAAATCTAATCGATTTGTTATTCTATAAGCTTCATTTTTGCTCCTGATGTTCTTTTTTTTGATAAACGTAGGTTCTCAAGTAACATGTGAAAAATCGCTCTAAAACATGCATATTTTGGATGAAAAATCAACATTTTCAATCGCGAATAATTCGAAAAATATTTCTCAAAAAAACTTCATAGAACATTTTTTCTTAGAATTCATCCCCTCATCGATTTCTGAGTTTACTAATTTCCACCCCCAAGAAGGGGTAACGTCCACCCTGAAACAATATTAATATACTTGGGATGTTTCCGATTGTGAATAATATTAACAAACACACATTTAAAAAAAAAACATCAAAATCGGACCTGTCCCTGAGGACTAAAAAGTAAAAACCTTCATTGACTCGACTAAAATGTATGTTTGATATGTACCAAATGAAGTGGAAAATATATTTTTTTTATTGGTACCCTATTTTGCTTATTTAAAGTACGCCCCAGAGTGTTTAAATCCAACTTTTAAAAACGCGCGTGTTTTAAAGGTTACCATGGCAACAACTACAACCCGAGTCAAAATGTCAACTTTTTAATTATTGATCTGATAGGAATTTTTGCGGTATTAATCACGAATTGCTTTTCTATTTAAGTAATCAATGTTAGAACTCATTTTAAAGCAATATACAATCAGTAACAACTGTAGTGACAATAATTAATCCTATGTGACAGATTGCAAATTAATGTTTGCATTCCTCATTTGACACTGACAGCTATCCTGATGTTACATCAGGAATTCAATCATTTTACATTCTTAATTCTTATTTCCATTTTTTGTCGTAATAATTTCAAAGTGTACCAATAAAAAAAATAGCACAAAGTATTCGTGGATAACTGGTCTTTAAAACACTTGCTCTATTTCGAGCACTCCGGCTGCTCCGTCGTGCTCGAAAAATCGCGCGTGTTTTAAAGACCTAATTATCCACTTATACTTTAATATAATATTATAGTATAACTTATTAAGGTAGTTATTCGTGAGAGGTGCAACATCTGTTAGCGAATCAGTAAACTTGAGACGAGAGAAAGAAGGGAAAGATTTGGCAACGCCTCATATAGTTTCTGATGCCAGCTGATCGACTCATCACTAATGTCAATATATTTTTACCTCTTTTAATAAATTAATGAAAGAATATATTATACGTACAATAAATAAAACGGAATGAAAATTTGTATATTTTCTGTTTTCTTACTGCATTTAAAATAAACGCAAGGGGTTTTCAAATATCCGCGCCAAGTATTAGAAATAGTACGACGTTACCACATCTACTACTCATGTCGCCCATTCAATAATTTTCGGGTAGCTGTCTTTACGTTATTTTACGGTGAATCATCTCATTATTTATACACGTGCTTCGTCAGGAATTAATTTAAATTTGCTTCGATTTTAAGATCATTTTTAAATAAGGATCAGTTGTAAGGGGGAAAATAGTGTCACTACATCAATTTATTTTGCATGACGTCCATGCAATCTTATGTGCCAATAAAAACTGCGAACTTTGAGCGGATGGTAAATGGAGTTCATATTTTACCAGAATGTTTATTGATATGTGAATTAAATTTGCAGCCAGTTTTGTGACTTTCTTGAATAGGGTAAATTGCGATATAATTAATTAAGAAAGAAAATAATCTATAATAAATTAAAACATACGTCAAAATATTATTTTTTGATTTCTTTGAACCTAAATTAAACTACACTAGAAAATGAATAGATGAGAATTGGATTATTTACATAATACCTATATAATTGTTTTTTCAAGTATAGAAACATCTGGACATTGATTTTTTATGCCCAAATTATCTGTATATATTAGTGTTTGAAGGGAACGGTAGCTCGGTGGTATAGCGCGTCTAGCTTGCATACTGGCATACCTAGAGAAGCAGGTTAGAAAGAAAGGTTCAATCCCTGTTCACAGCGAAATAATTTTAATTATAAAATTATCCCCAAGAGTGGTTCAGACTCCACTATAAACTGTAGGGCCTTGTTTCTCTTTACCTAACACAAAATCATTCTGTATTTTCAAGGAGTTACCTTGGTGACTTGAGAAGTGGTAAAGAAAATAAAACATGTGAAAGCCCTCATAGAATCTTCAACAGTTTTCCCATTTCCTAAAGCTAAGACTTAGCGTAGTTTCAGGCTTGAAGCAGTTTTATTCATGATTAAAATAAATCTATAAAATCTTCTCATCCCCTTCATCATATTGTACCAATAATGCATAGGAAATCTGTCTGTTTGGGCTGATTGGTTAGCATTCATGGAATTCCATGTATTGAAATTGCAGTTATACTAGTTCTGTAAATTGTTGATAGTGAACATATGTGAATAGAGTACTTTCAGAACCTTATGAACCGCGAGATGCGCCTAAATACATTTTGAAAACATTGACTCGGCTATTACAGAAATTTAATAGAATGATTTACTTACGTATTGTTAGGATTAGATGAATAACCCCGCGCAAAATTCGCTAGTTTCTAAATTAATTTCAAAGGGCCGTTGGAATGGAGGTCTGTAAACGACGGCTCAGGATAAAGTACAAATCCTAAATCTAATGTTTTTAGGAAGTTGTGTAATTGAGACGATCACCGAAATTATGTCTCTGCGCATACCAAGGTCAAAGCTCATGAGATTTTGAAACACCTCTACCACTTTTGTCTATCAACAACCGAGGTACACTGTCAAATGAATTGTAAACCATATGCTGCTTTAGGAGCTGCAACTTGCATTCCTTCACTTTCGCCAATTTGGTTATCTTTCTTGATATTTTAAATAGTTTTGAGGTTAAAGGAGTCAATAAACGGTAAATAAACACATTGATATGACATAAATTGTGTGCACAACTTTTGTCAGCAAATATTTAATTTGAATTTAAATCAGTTTTAAATGATTATATAAAGCCTTATTTTCACAAAAAAAGTATTGGCTATTATACAAGGTGTACTGTTTATAACTCCTGTTCCATTTTCTCAATAACTGAAAGAGATATTTGAATTATGTAAAAGGTATTCAGTAGACTGTATAACCGACTGTAGTTTTAAGTAAAAATGATCTTTTTACAAATTGAGGTATAGGTGGTATTGTGATGCAAGGAAATTTTTCGATCCCAGAAATCTTGAAATAAGGAGCATGTAGTGCATTCTAAGTAACTTTTATGATGCGAACAATTTTCGATTAAGAGGAATCCTCGCATGCGGGAAATATACGTGAAATATAACAAACGCGCTGAGCTCTAGCAGCTTTATTTTTACAAGTATCACACTCATTTTTTTTTTAGAAGAAGTTAGCTACTAGTTCTACAATGTGACCATTGCTTTTTCAAATCCGGTGAACCAATCTTAAGAAAAAAAATCACAAACTTTATCATTTGATTGTCTGATATTTATTTAATTTTCACATACTTCTAGATATCATTCTCAAAAAAGCATCGGTCACATTATTCTATCATCTTTTGTTTACACATTCGTTTAAAAATAATTAAAAAATGTCAATTTTTTAATGAGTTATACTTCAGGGCAATTACGCATGTAATTTAATAATTGTTTAGGCATGTTTTCCATCTCCACCTAGCCAGAGAGGCGGATCATATACGCATTGGCTCTTTGTCTAGCTTGAGACTTCTCATTCTCTAGGCTTTGACTCTTACTACAGTAGAGAAATATATAAACTGAGCTTGTTGCGTACCTATTTTAATTCAATTTTTACCGGAACACATTTAATCGCGTAATGGGTATAAACAATAGTTAAAGGCGCAAAGTGTATCAATATGGTACAAGAAAAAAAAGAGGAATTACTTCCACATCCACGTAGTGGATTGGAAGTACAGCAATCGTAAAAAAAATCAAATTTTATTTCTTGAAATAGGTTTAGAACTTCATGAAACGTCGAGATTTTAAATTTCAGCGAAAAAAAATTTCTGTTTGTCGGTCTGTCTGTCTGTAATTTTTTTTTTTGTCAGCACATTTTCTCCGGAACGGTTTAAGACATTGTCTTGAAATTTTGTACACCTATATATTATAGCGAGATCTGGACTGGATTGTTTTTTGAACATATCCGATGAAGGGTTGGGGGTAATTAGGGATAAATGGGGGGAAATAGGTAAAGCAAGCTGGTAAGAGTATAGAAACTTGAAATTTGGTGTATGTATACTAGCAGCCAAGGCCTCCAATTTTTTATATTTAGAAGCCGAGGCCTCGGATTTTTTATTAACAAATTTCAACCCCCCCCACACCACCCCTACTCCATTATTAAAGGGGTTGATAAAATAAAATTTACTTATTCACTTGAAATTTGGTACACGTATATATTATAATGACATCTGGAACTAAATTATATTTTTAGTTTATTCCGTTGAAGGGTTGGGGGTTCAATAGGGGTAAATAGGGGAAAATAATTAAAGCAAGCTGATAAGAGTACAGAAACTTGAAGTACGGTGTATGTATTTGGAGCCAAGGCCTGAGATTTTTTTATAATATTTTTTAACCCCCCACCCCCCCTACTCCATTATTAAAGAGGTTGATACAATAAAATTGAGATATTCGCTTGAAATTTGGTACATCTGTATTATAACGACAATTGGAACGAAATCATATTTTGAGATGATTCCGTTGAAGGGGTGGCGATGTAAGTATAGGTATATGAATAGGGGAAAATGTGTAAAAGCAAGCTGTGTAGAGTATAAATACTTGAGGTTTGGTGCGCACCTATACGGGAAGCCAAGCCCTCAGATTTCTTTATAATATTTTTCATCTGATATCTAAATCTATGTTCTCGCATTTTTACGCCTCGACGCCGACCGACGCCTAGCGTCATTTTTGTAAAACTCGTGTATTTGATAAATTTTAATTCCTACATTCATATTCTTACGTCTCGACGCTGACTGATGCCTAACGTCGTTGTTGTAAAACTTGTGTATCTAAATCTATGTTCTTGCATTTTTACGTCTCGACACCGACCGACGCCTAGCGTCGTTTTTGTAAAACTCGTGTATTTGACAAATTTCGATTCCTAGATTCATTTTCTTCCATTTTTACGTCTCAGCGCCGACCGACGCCTAACGTCATTGTTGTGAACCTTCTGAATTTGATAAAATTTAATACTGAGAATCATATTCTTTCATTTTTTCGTTTCGACGTCGACCGACGTCTAGCGTCGTTTCTGTAATATTCTAATTTTAATAACAATAGGTATGGATATATTAAATACCATGTGACAACAAGACTACCTTGTTTGATTTACCAATACTTTCATTTTAATGAAAATCAAACTAGAAATAACCTTAGAAAAATGCAATGGAATATAATTAGTCAACCGCCCAACCGCACTAACACTATACGACGCTGCGCGACGTGGTTGTGCGGTTGGCTCCGGCAATGTTGTATATTTTAATTATTGAATAAAATATGTTAAGGCAGTATTTTTTTTGAGAGATATTTTTTAATATTTTTCACTAAATGCAAATGTGAGCTTTGGCAATTTAAGTAATGTCCGGCGGCTTATTTGAAATATAAAAAACATTTAAGAAAACGGTAATAAATTAATTAAATTGCGAAAACTGACATTTGTTTTGGGTAAAAAGAATTTAAAAATACATTTGGGATAAAAATACTGGACATTTGCTAAGTACATATATTACACTTTTTTTTAACAAGATTACGAAAAAATGAATGTTTAAATCAAATACGTCCTGTACGTAATTTCTTAAAAAGTAAATGCATAAGTGAGGACGTCCCTGTTTTTGCTGCCACCTGTCCTGGTAGGTGTATAACTGTATAATATGTTGGTAGGAAAATGTTAACATTCTTTTTCATAACTATAAAAGCAAATTTCCGGGTAATTTGTAAAAATGTTGATATTCATGCAATAAAATATTTAAATGGGGGAATGCCACTCAATTCTGGTTTTTGTTCAATAATAAGTATAAAACAAACAAATATTTATAGAATGATGTATTTCAGGATACTGAATAAAATATAAAAGTTAGTATCTGGCAATACGGTAAACTTTCGTCAAATTTACTAAAAAAATTCTTTATAGTATTTTATATCTTACATAAATACCCATAATGTTTTTTTTATATATAAATGCCTATAACTTTTCTACAAACAAATAAGAAAAAAAGCAGAAGCGACTAGGTTTTGAACCCAGAACCCCGCGATTGAAAGTCTGATGCTACATCAGACCCACCACCTGTTCATGTCCAGTAGTTATCTGTTTACACGGTTTTCACTTCAAATGTGATCCGTATCATATAAATTATAGGTTCTCAGGTAATAATGCTATGAAATAAATCTCTTGCCCTCTTCTCACTGCGTCTGCGGTTGAAAGAGAAGACGTATCCGTTCTCTCTTCAGTAGCAAATAAAATGTAAAGTTATTTCTCCTACAAATGGTGTTGCCGGGGGTAAACTAAACGGTAATCCTTGAAACTTCGCAGGGGAACTACTAAGGGCATTCCTCTTAATATATTCTTACTTTATTAACCAATCAAAAGCTACATTTTCGAAAAATTCGACCCATAGAATTTGTTTAAAGTGAGAATTTTCGAAAATTGTTCATATTACAAAAGTTGCTTAGAATGTAGTGTTTTATCACAAGCACCTCTTTTCATGGTTCCTGCGATTGAGCAATTTATTTAGATTGCAACACCATTTATTACCCAATTTATAGAAAGATAGTTTCTACTACCCTGAAGTCATTTATATATTTTAGTGGATGCTTTTTACCTAATTCAAATATTTCTTTTAGTTATCAAGAAAATAACCCGAGAGTTTAAGTGGGATATTCTGTATATACCGTTTTTTTTTTTTCAACTTTTAACTGTATACACTCTATTAAAGACATACAAATTACACTTTCCCCTTCAATCACAAAATAATGAAAATTTTGATTTATAAACTAAGTTACTACTACTGCTAACCTATCGTTTCGACAGAAACAAAATCGCCAAATGCAAATTAAAACTATTAATTTTTTGGCGAGGGGTCAACCACCTGTAAAAATTTGTACACAAACTGTTGAAGACTGCCGCAATTACATTACTGTGACTGCCGAGACACTGCCTAAAATTAGTACTGCTGATGGTGGTTTACTCCTCTTTCTTTAGTGAACAATAAACATATCAAAGAATAACGAGAAAGTTTAAGTTTATCTCAAATTATTTTTATTCCAGTAAGGGATTGCACACCAAAGAGTTCAACTGAAAATATTTTTGGAGTAAATGGAATAAAAAGAAGAAAGTCAAGAAGTAAGACATCTCTAGATTCGGATACTACTGGAAACACCAGTTTACATACAATTATAGAGCAAAGTGAAAGGGTTAGTTTTTTATATAATTTTCTCTATTATTTAATTGTCTTAAGATGTTGTTTATTAGTCTTTAGTCAAGATAAATTTTGATTAAAACATCTATCAGAACATTTATACATTAAATTTAAATAAATAAATAAATAAATAAATAAATTTATCCTCAAAATACTATGGATGCTTTGACACAGAAAATTGTTGAATTTGCTTATGGTTCAGGAGACAAATGTCTAGCCGTCACCCCGGAGCACTCATGAAAGTAGCCGAAGTCAACTGCGTTCTCCGAGTGTGACAGCAACTAGTAGTATAATGTTAACATCACCTCGGAGCACTTAGCGTGAAATTGGGCTATTGACATAAAAAATTATTACAGAACAAAACTGTATTTCTTCTATTTAAAACAAAATTAAAAAATATGTATTCATTATAAAATATTTCTAAAATTATACTTCATCAAAAACCACATTATTATCAACTATCTTTTTTGTCGATATAAAGTTTTTTGTGGCTTTATTGGCAACTTTCTGGATCTGTTCTAAAGTATCTCCGGATATGCTATCTCTTACCGTATTTAAAATTTCGTCATATGGAATTTTTTGGCTTATTTTTGCAGCGATTTCTTCTTGTTCGCTTTTGGAAAGTGTCATTCTCCCAAGATCCATTCCATAACCTACATGAGTACTTGTAAAATTGACTTAAATGTATCCAGTTTCTCTGTTCTCACATACATTTAATTTAGCCGGGCAGTAAGTAACCATTTATTTTATTACTGCCTAACAACTTTAAATGCCGAATATTTTTTCCAGACTTTCTGTACAACCCATCACGGTGACATCGCTAATAATGAGTAACTGCGGTGTTAGTCTGTTTTGTCCGATACATGGACAGAATGATAATGATCTATCATTTTTTTTTCTCGCAATGATAACTGCACATTACACATTTAATCTGAGGTAAAGATTTGTTAACAGCCGTATGTTTCCTACTAATGAGGAGAGTTAAATTAAATTTTTTTATAAACGATAGAAAGTAAGGTTATAAAAGTCAGTTCTCCGAGTGTAATGCGTAGACAAAACAAATAGACGAAAATAAACGTCACACTCGGAGAACTCACTCGTCTTCGTATGCTTTCATGAGTGCTCCGGGGTGACGGCTAGACATTTGTGTTCAGGAGCCAGCATGCAATTACCTGACACATTTGCATCAGCTAGATACGTGATATGGGAAATTCTCTTAGGGCCGGTTTATCAGTGCGCGTACTTTAGCCGTTGGTCAACTATTAGCTGCCAGTCATATTAATGTCAAACTGTTTATTCATGTTCCAGTTAACCCAAACCATAATATAAAGTCACGGCTATTTTAACAGACGCTATTTTTGCCTGTTAAGGAAATAGCTGGAAGCTAGTTGTTGATGTTGAGATATATAAAGTTAGGTTATATAAACCTTATATGCTCGTGTGTGTTATAAAAATATTTATTTTGTTAAATGCATTTTGAAGAAATCGAAATTAGTGATTAAGTTGAAAATTTCAATTTAGTGAAAATAAAATTGTTTTTAATTTTCGTATATTTATTATTTTTATATAAACATAGAGACCTAATACTAATAATAGAAATTCAAAAAGAAACATACTTCCAAATAACAGTCAATTTTAATATTATAGAAGTTAAAATATAATTTAAAATTGCTTAAGAAATCTGTTTAGTGGAGGTGCTAAATTTGTCAAATGAAATTAAACTTTCAGAAAATGTTAAAATTTCTACAAAATTATTGTATTTAAATAAACACACAAATTATGCAAAATTCCAACTTGCGATAGACATAATTCAAACAATACAAAAACAGAATGCAGCCTTGCTTCTGTTAATACCATCTTCGTGGCATTTGTATATTTTAATTCAGATTTTCCTATAATTGGCTAGCTGTTGACCTCGACGCTGGAAAATTCATCATGGACATGGCGTCTCCTGCTGTTTGAAAGAATATTCCCGCAAATAGCCAAGGAGCTCTTCATCTTGAATGAGATTTGAACTTCTCCATCAGCCCGAACAGTTTTATGCTAAACTCCTATCTACGTAATAATTCCTTATGTACCAGAAAATTCACAATTGTCAAACTGGCTTCCACACTTCTTTTCTTTGGCGCTAAGTTATGGAATCTGTTTTTTTTATCTCAACCGCGGCTTTATGTTTTACAACAGCTTTAATTAACCGGAAAAATTGAAATTTTCCGGTTTTTTTAGTTTTTTATCGCTACAGAGTACCCACAGATGTCATATACAGACAAAAAAACCGAAAATGTTGGGTTAGAAATTACGAATTTACGTTATTGCATGTTCACAAATATCTCTTTTCTATTTCTTTAATGGTTTATCACGTCTACATTTAAATTTATTTTTAATTACGGAATTTAATAATGTATTTCAACTAGAAAAATAACTTATACTATAAGTATTATTTTTAACCTTTTTAAATAAATCTCTTTGAAAAATACATGAAAGAGGACAGAAACAGGTAGGTACTTACTCTTTAAATATACTACAAATTAGTAATTCCGGCAGCATTGTCCACATACCATATGACTACACAACTCTGCTGCCAAATTTACATTTTATATAGCCGACGGCTTTCTAACTGCCAGTTGACTGAAGGCAGGATAAACACTTTTTAATTTAACAGTGACTTTAATAGCCATTTATAGTGGACTGGCAGCTATGTAACAGTAATGTTTAATCCTGCACTGATAAACCGGCCCTTAATGGTAAAAACTTTACTAAACAACTCAAAATGTCTGTATAATAGGCTTGTGTGGCATTTTTTTAAATTTCATAAATTGAAAGTGCAAGTATAAAATAATGAATCTGCAAAAAATCAGAATTTTATTTGCAAGTTTAATATCTTAAAAACAATTACAAACCTCCAATATAAGTTAGAGAAATGTTACCAAATGTCAAAAAATGACGATTTTCCTTCGCTTCTGTCAGGCCGAATTTTCGATTTTGACCTTGCAATTGATAATGTCAATTCATCGCCAACCCTCTCCTTGCCATAGACATAGAATGAGCTTCTAATCGCCGTATTTATTTAGCGAAATGCGAAAATTCCATGTTTTTCGACGTTTTAGGTTTGTAAGGTCCCGGAAAGCCACTTTTGTCTCGCTTGTGACCGGCCGAATTTTCGATTTTTCCGATACAACTTGGTATCACGAGAGAGCACCACTCTTCCTTTTTGCATAGAGATGTCGAGCGCCATTCCACTCCAAGTATTTATTTAGTTATAAACTTTTTAATTACTTCTGGTTTTCAATTTTTACGAAAATAGCAATTTTTAGTTAGCAGAACTTCCGATTTCCACTATGACTCTTACGATGTGAATAAAATGCCTATCTTTCTTTTTAAATAGAGACCAAAATCCATCCTCCACTACAAGAATTAACTTAGATATGAGGGTTTAAAGCTTTTATATTTTCGAATTTTTTTCTCGCTCTTGTAGAGCCGAATTTTCGAGGGAAAACCTGTACAATCTGGTATCAGGAGAAAGGGCCAATCTTGTTCTTTCCATAGAGACCTACGTCCATTACATGAAGTTACTTAGTTAATGAATTTTTGAAAATTCGATGTTTTTCAATTTTTAACAGAAAAGCCATCTTTCATTCGCCCGTGCCAAGCCGGATTTCCAGTTTTGCCCATTTACCTTGGTATCAGAGCAAGACGCCACTCTTCCTCTTTAATTAGACACCTAAAACGGCCCTCAACTCCACGTATTAACTTACTACTGGACGACTGTTAGCGGTCGCGGTATCTCGGTAGATCTCCGAGTTCAAAGTTGCTTATAATGACGTCACAAACAGGCGCACTGTTTTTGCAACTATTACTAATTTCAACCCCTCAAGAACGGAAATAGTTAATAATATGAAATTTCAAGGGCATAATAAGCATATCGAGGACTATATAAGAATGTATAAAAAGAATATCATGGATATTAATATGAGTGTTTGTATTAGGCGATTATTTTTTTTATCGTTTGTTTGCCACTTAGTGAATACAAAAATATAATTGGCATACATCTCGGTTAGTGGAGGTCCAGTGACTGACATTTTCAACCTGCAAGCTATGTTACTGGGCATGTCAAGTTGATTTCTTTGTTATCAATCAATTGCCACTTAGTAATAACAAAATTATTGTCGTGTGTTTCCACCCTTTAAGAAACACCCCCTTAAAAATCTGTACGTTCAAAAATGATAACAAGAGGTAAACACTAATGCTGTATTGAATAATTTACTGAAATAAACTTCACAACACTTTTATTAACTAAAATACAATTTTCCTGACTAAAATAACATTTAACAATGTTTATTACTTCACTTTTTATCACTTTGTATTTATCTCGGATTTTCTAACCTTCAATTCATTAAGAATTTCCCGTTTTGCCTGTTTACATTAGCTTATATACTCTAAAATTGCATCTAGATCCATCTAGAAATCTTCTATACCCTTCTCAGCAGCAATTCCAGAACAATGTACTACTTCCAGTGTCTCAAAGATGGCTTGCATTACAGGCTTTGTTTGATGGTACGAATTCTGACGTCACTTCGGGTTACGTTTGTTTGTGTCATCGAATACATGCATAGAACTTACGTCAAAATGTAGGTTTTGAGGTATACAATGAGATTGTAGAGGGCTGCCAGCCTTAATTTGCCAGTAACCCTGAGACACCCTCGATTAAAGTATTTTTTTTCTGTTTTCTTAAGTCATCGAATACATAAATTTTTTTTTTTAAGTTAAAGTACAAGCCTTCTAGTTATTAAAAAAAATAGGTTGCCCCTTCTTATTTGCCCGCATCCTCCCATTGTGACGTCACTTCCGGTAAAATTCCATGACGCGGACAAAATTTGCTTATATGAAAAATGACTTCCAGTAGTCTGTGGTAATACTTACTCACTCATACAAAGTTTTTCATGTATCTTATTCATAGGAAATCTATACAGCCGGCTCTCTACCTATCACCATTGCTACATAATTTCGGGTGTTTCTCAGGAGGGTATCAGCCTCCAGCCCCTAGGGAGCGCCAGTGCATAGCAGTTTGGTCGGCATAGATTCTGGTTAATGGAAGCCCCGAGGCAGGTATACATCCCAGTATACATACAGTGATAGACATTTAGAATCTGCAAGCTGTCTACTTTGAATCCATAATTAGTAAATGTCAAGCTGATTTTGGTTTAACAGGGTTCGGACTCATATGGAAAACCTGAAGAACCTGCGAAAACTCAGGGAATTTGAAAATCTTAAAAAAAAAAAGACTGGAAATATCAGGGAATTTTATAAATTGTATACAAAATCTGCGTCTCAATATGGAAAACCATAGATTTATTAAGAATTTTCACTGATTCAATTCAATTCAATTTTTTCAGCTTCGCAAAGTCTGAACCCTGTTTAATAATGAATTTCCTTTATAAATTATAATAATTATTTATAAGTTTGCACCACTAAGAAAAATTCTCATGTCGTTTTTCTTATCTGCCATGCTCTAAGGTAAATGATGAATCATGTCTCTAGCTGTTACAAATGTGTCAGGTAATTGCATGGTGGCTCCTATGCTAGTATCTTTCAATCTTTAATTTTGTCACATTTTCGGCGACCATCTCCCCACCCCCCAAAAAGTTAACCTAATTTGTTGATTGGCGTTATAGTTATATATAAATATATAAGTAGATGGATTACAAGACAGAGTGCAAATAATTTTTGAAAAAATTAAAAGAACCAAATTTTTCATTGTAACAAACATTTAAATTCTATATGGTAATTAACATTTCATTTCGAATCAAAACAGATTCCTAAATCTCATATTACATGAATGGGGGATTTCTAATGCTTTTAAAAAACTGTATGTTTTTGCACTTTGCTGTATTTAAAACCATACTGAGTACACCAAATTTCAAATCGTTTTATGTCCCCTTGAAATTCCGAAGATGATAAATTGTCTTTTAATTTTATCACAATTTTTAAATCGTCAGCATGCAGTAATACCATACTATGCTTAAAGCAATTTTCAACATCGTTGATGTAGAGATTGAACGACAGAGGAGCTGAATGCGCCCCTTGAGAAACAATTGATGTAACTATTATTGTAGTGGAAAAGAAATTTTAGATTTTGGCTACTTATATCCAATCAGAAAGATATGATTTAAGCCACAGCAGTAGTGTGCCACCAATACAACAAAAAAGCATATTACTTAAAAGCTTATGACCTACCTTAACAAATATCTTGGAAAAGTCTATAGATTGCATCTACACAATTAACTCTCTCCAAGGCATCGACAATATACTTTTCATATAATTACTTTGGACAGATGAATCGCCCTTGAGTAAAACTGTTGCTTAGTGCTAATAATATTTTTAAATAGAATTTTTAAATAATCATTAACTAAGATTCAAACGTTTTAGGAATATGAGATATTTTAGTGAGGGACCATTCAATAAATGTGTTTGAAAAAAATGGGCTATATTAGCAGCCCCCTCCTTACATGAACATTCGATTGTGAACTTCCCCTCTATATATTTTGTTATGCCGATTTTTTTTGAGAACATTCACTTTTTGTGACCTTCTCCCCCATTGTTGACTTTGAACAGGATCGGCATACCCATACATCAGAATGTATTTCACAAGATAGCAGCTTGTTAAACAAAATCCAGAAAGATTTAAAAAGGATAAACACATCATTCTTGACAAAATATGCTGCTATTTCATGTGATTCTTGACTCTTCTTACTATAAATATCTAATTTCCCTATAACCACAAAACCTAAAACGTGGCTCAAAAGTCAGTACCTTATAGGATGACGTCCTCAAGCAAGCCAATCAACACCTTAAATCCACGTTCCGGTGTTTTAGAAAATGTCCTCCTCTATAAAAATAATAATATTAATGTACAAAAAAATAGCATGTTTTGAGACATTTACATGGAAAGCATTACAGCCACTACCATAAACAACGCCAAAAGGATCCTTTATGCCTAAAGTTGACTTTCAATCACCTTTAAAGTCTGTCGTATACCATAAATCAAATTAAATCATCCTTTTGGAAAAGGAGGCTTTCTCTGCTATTGTTATGTTGGCTGGACTGAAAAAACTGTGATAATACGGATTTATGAAGTTCTTACGGCGTTACTCTTAATTTACGTTTTTTGGCAGCATACTGACAGAAGTTTAAAAGTTAATTATTTTCTGTTTGCTTATAATGACGGAAGAGTTAAAAATGAAAAGAAAGAAAAAGTTCGCACTTCATGAAAGAAGACAATACGACTGGTAGAGGCAATTTATGCCCAGAAAAAAGTTATGGAAAATAAGGAAACAAACAAAGTAACAAACGCGGAAAAGGTAAATTTTATCACAGACATAGGTGTAGATCAAGTAATGGATTTTTTAGGAAAAGGTTTGGGAGTGTGTGGGGTGGCTTTTAATTCCATTGCTGGCGAGTATAGACATATAGACCTGCTAAAATCAAAATATGACAATTTAAAAACAAAAACTAGGAAGGTTGTGGCCCAAGAGAAAACATATATGAAGGGAACAGGATTACTTCTAGATTTAGAGATAGCGTTAAAAGAAGAACAATTACAAAAAATTAAAGACAATCAAAATATCTAAATAATTATTGAATAAATATGTTACATAATACACTGTTCTGTTTACTAAATAAACTTATAGATTTGCAAAATGTTCATTTATAATTAATCTTCGGATATTGTCTCCTACAATACCAATATTTGCGTTCTCTGTATCGCCATCATTCTGGTTATCTTCTTCATCGTCTAGAGCTTCGAACCACTCCTCAGGAATATGTTCATTTATATCTAAAGCTATGTTATGCAGCTGTAGCCGCAATGATGGTCATAATTGTCTGCAACTTGACCCTCATTCCAAACTGCAATATTGGAAATCGTCGCTTCCATACTCCATATTGTCTTTCAACTGCATTTCGTGTTCGTATTATTGATTCGTTATAAAGATTTTCTGCTTCAGTATGAACATGAGCCAACTTTGTCATTAGATATGGTTCAACTGCATAGCCACTGTCAGCGACCAAAAGAAATCTGCCATATTTGCAGTTTCTAAATTCTCGTTTCACACGACTGTTGTTGAATGTCCTGAATTTTCAATGATGCGTCACATATAGTTTGCACATTTAAACAAAAGTACCCCTTTCTTGAGCGATATATTTCGGCTTCAGGTCCCCCTACAGAATCTATTTTCACCAAGGTGTAATCTATTGCGCCAATTACCCGTGGAAAACTCGCGGTTTTGTAAAATTGTGCAGCCGTGAATTCCATTTCCTCATTAGTATCACACATTTTTATGTATTGGGGTCGTAGTGATGCAATGGCTAAAGAAACTCTTCGCGCAATTCTGCTAGCAGACATTTTTGATACACCAACAAAATCCCCAACAGAGATTAATAAATTTCCAGAAGCGTAAAATCTTAATGTTAGCAACAGCTGTTCCATCGGCTGAATACATCCACCCCTAAAATTAATTTACATTTCATCTAGGTACATACAAATTCTAAAAATATACAGATATGTAGGAAGGTAGGTACTGACCTGTTTGAAGGAAAACTTATTACATCTGCTATTTTTTCTAACAAAGCCAAAGCGGTAGGCTTTGTTAATCGGAATCGGTCGAAAAAATCTAGATCATCGTATTTCGTAAAATACTGTTGGCGCGGTCTATCAATTTTTGGTCGTCTCAACACAATGTATTCTTCGTCGTCTTGAGAAGAACTGGAACTACTGCTTGAATCAAATAACACCCGATAATCTCCCATTTTATTATATTTTTAGCTTGAATGCGAATGGAAATGTTGCTGTCATCAAATTTGTGGGTTATGTTTCACAATAAAGTCGATTTTAATTTGCGTAAAGTCCAAAATCGACACTTTACCAAAAAGGAAACTTTATTGCTAAAGCCTCCTTTAAAATTGGATTATGGTACGAGTCTGAAGGATAAAAGGAAGCTTTTAGGTTTAAAGGACGCTTTATTTTCTTTATGGTACTGGCTGTTAAAGACAGATTTTTTAATAGTTTGAAATGATTGCGCTTTAATCAGCTATGTATTACATACAATTTTCTGTTCCTATATAAGAAAAATTCAACCAACTTTGGGAAAGTAATTTGCAGTTGATCAATTTTATTTTTAGATGAGCAGTTTGGATGATACGAGTATTCAAACTCCAACTTCTAATAGTTCTCCTCGAAAGAGTTCTCGAAACTCTATCGTATTTTCAACACCTACCAGCACGATATCTCGAAGAAGTAAATTGATTATATCAGAGACCTCCTCAGATTCTGAGTAAGTGACATTTATTTGTATTTTAAAGTTCTATTCCATTTTCGAACTATGCCACGTGGGGCATTTAAGTTGACAAACATGAATAACTTGAAAATAGAGATTTAAAAAAAAAAAGTGTTTCAGACAAGTCTCACTTGTCATTTGAAAAGTACATCTAATGGCTATGTTTTTAAAGTTTGGTGGAGAACTTCAAGGTTATCCTAAGGTCAACTTTGGTTCTGTACATGCAAACCCCTATGTCTTTACAGATTCATATTCTGCTTTAAAAAATAAACAACTTATATTTATATCATTTTTACTTCCCTCGCATACCGAAGGGAAGTATTGTATTCGAGAAAAAATCACCCTCCGAGATTTTTTTCGGATTTTCCCTTTTCAGATCACGTAGAATACGAAATTATAGGTTTTTCAATTACGTATGTCTGTCTGTCCGTCCGTCTGTCTGTTGGTGCATTAACTAAAAAACTACTTGATGGAGAATAGTCAAATTTGGTAGGTAGCTGACGCTACTGTCAGCGAAGAAGTGGTTAAATTTTCACTAGAAAATATACAGGGTGGACCATCTAAATCGAATAAATAATGAAAACATTTTTTTTTCTCAAATTTCCATGTTTCATGACATTCTAAATCCATTTCTTAAAAAAAAATGTTCAAGAAAAATATGAAAATTTTTTTAATGGAAATTTTTTTTGTTTAAATTTTAAATATCCACATTTCATTACATTCTAAACCTCTATTTAGAAAAAAAATGGAAAAATATTTTGAAATTTTTCCTTTACTACCTAGAACAAAAAGTGGAAAAATTTATTTTGCTCAAATTTAAAATTTTCACGTTTCATGGCATTCTAAATCCATTTTATAAAAAAATTTCAAAGAGAAAAATTGTTTGAAAATTTTGTCAAAAATTTTTTTTACCATAGAATATATGATGAATTTTTTTTTCTACTCAAATTTAAAATTTCCGCATTTCATCACATTCTAAACCTGTTTCAGAAAAAAAATTTCAAAAGGAAATATTTTTTGAAATTTTTTCTAATTACTAATACCTAGAATAAAAGGTGTAAAAAAATATTTTTTGCTCAAATTTAAAATTTCTACGTTTCATGACACTCTAAACCTATTTTAGAAAAAAAAATGTTCAAAATTTATTTTTTTTATCAGTAGAGAGATGGCAAATTTTCTAAATCCATTTCATAAAAAAAATTTTCAAGAAGAAAAATGTTTCTAAATTTTTTTTTATTGTAGAATATATGATGAATTTTTTTTTGCTCAAATTTAAGGTTTCCACGTTTCATGACATTATAAATCTATTTCAGAAAAAAATGTATCGAAAATTTAAAAAATTGTTTAAACATTTTTTGACCGCTACTATAGAATAGATGATGGAAAGAACATTTTTTTTGCTCAAATTTCCACATTTCATGACATTCTAAGACTATTAAATTAAAAAAATTGAAATTTTTGTAACCACAACTATACATCCACTGGAACTGAAAAAATGACAGATAGCAATAATATTTGACATATGGTTAACCCATTTCGCAAGGAAGACACCTATTATAGTTTCATTGAAAAATCACCTAAAAAAACAATTCAACCATGTTGGAAATTTGTAAAGGCATTTACGCAAGCCTTCCATATCTGACATCTTTTATTTAATATTGAATTTTTGCTATCGGATAATCACTCTGTACATTTCTTTGACCACAAGTTATCAGGTTTTCTTTGTAACGACACCTTCCGATAATTATATTCTCATATATGTGGTTTCGTAATTAATAATTTTTTAGAGTGGCCGTCCGGTATAAATAAAGAGGGAAGTTCTGTGTAAATACCTTTACTGATTTTTTTATTTGGTCTCACTGTTTGTGAGTGATTAAGCATTGAATGTGGAAGTAGCACATGTCTGTAACTGGGAAACAAAACATTTCATGGAAAAGTAATTTAGGTATTATTGTAATTAGGTGTTTTCACTATGTGCAAATTTGTTTTTTTTTTTGTATTATTAAAATGAAGTACTTGTTATACTAAAGCACTTATTGATATTTAAACAGCATTCTATCGTCCATCAAATTAACATTTCAACAAATAAATAACATAAAGTTTTAGTAATTGAACGAGTATGCAAAACACGCGGTGACGTCATCGGTTATATTCGTATCTTAAATCGCGTTTAAAAATTGTTAAACACAACATTTTATTCACTTTATTTACGTTTTTCACGTGTTTAAATAAGTAATACGGGATTTGTAAAAGCTACTTTAGGAAATTTATCTGCAAAATAACATGTTTATAACACAAAATGACACTGACAATATAACTGATGACGTCATGAGTGCGTAGTGAATTGATGTAGTGCTTCTGGTGAAAAAATTTTAATACAAAATTAAAATGGCTTATTTTAAGGTATTATTTGACTGTTTCTCAAAATTCAAGTGTTTTTAACTATAATAAAGCATTATCATCACAGTGAAAGTGAATTTAAAACTTGTGAAAACACCTAATTATCCAATCTGTAATGGCAGTAACAATTGAGAATTCTAATAATGCAAAAAATAAGACTTACATTTATCAGGGTAATTGAGTTTTATTGTCAGAAATAAATCTGAGCGGTGGATTGGACGAGGTGGTCCACGCACGATTACCTGACTTAACTTCACCAGATTTGTTTTTGTGAGGATGTCTGAAACAAAAAGTTTATGAAAACTCAATTACATTAATAAACATAAGTCTTAATTCTTGCATTATTAGAATTCTCAATTGTTACTGCCATTACGCATTGGATGTTTACAATAATTCCTAAATTACTTTTCCGTAAATGTTTGGTTCCCAGTTACAGTGCCACTTCCACGTTCAATGCTTAATTACTCGCAAATAGTGAGACCAGATTATAAAATGGTCGACACAAAAGTTGTATATTTTTTAGAGCGGAATATGAATCTATAAGGAAAGAATAGGGGTAAAAAATCAAGGTTGACCTTTGGATGACCTTGAAGTCCTCCACGAAACTCAAAAAAAATATTGCTGTTAGATCCCATTTTTAAATGATGAAACTATTGTCTGAAATATTTTTCCCGGAAATTCTTTATTTTCTAGTTATTCGCGTTTGTCAACTTAAATGCCCCACCCGGTATAAACTTGTGGTTTTGGGTCCCGTTAATTCTCATTTTATTTTAGATCTGGATCGACGATATCGTCAATTAGAAGATCAGCAAGGAAGATAAAAAAGAAAAATATGGACAATTATGTTTTATAATAATAACAAATTGTATATATCTTTAATATTTTCTTAAATTACAATTTAAGAAGATAACTTTGAAGTATAATCATGAAATATTTATACTTGTGTATATATAAATTTATAAAAAGTAATCTGTCATTGTTTGTTTGTGTTCGAAACATTTGATTTATTAGCTATGTATTAAGCGATTTTAAAAATTGTCAGTTGAAATAATAAATTGTAATGTAGTACAAAGTCCTCTTTAATGTATGTTTTTATCGTAATAAGTTACAAAGAATTATTTTGATTATTTAATTAATAGAGTAATATGTTATTAATAAACAGAATTAAATATGAAATACCTATTGTTAAACCATATTAATAATATAGTATGTGTGCTGTATATTGTTAGACAGTACTTGACATTTTAAATAAATTGTTTTAAGGAAAAGGTGTCATATCTATAGGCCGGAAAAATAATATCCACCTTTTACTTCTCTGCTTTTAGAAAGAGTTTTTCTAAAAGTCCGAATGTAGGAGAAATTGTTGAAATACCTAATTTTTCGACAATTCGGTGTTTTCACAAATTTTAAAATCTCTTTGACTGTGAAGATAATACTTAATTATGGTTAAAAAAATATGAATTTTTCTAAGCAATCGATTTATTCCTTGAAACAAGCCCTTTTAAATTTGAATTTAAATATTACTGCGAAAAACCGTACGTCACAGTATCCCGCACTGATGACGTCAGAGGTTACATTGTTGGTAAACAAACATGGGTATTATAAATACACATTAATTTGCAAAATTGTTTTATAATGGAAAGTAAGTGGTGTTTTGTGCCAGGATGCAAAAATACATCCAAGAACTCACCTAAAAAAGTTCTCGTGATAGTATCAAAACAAGAACAACACAAAATAAAGTGACAAAGCCACTAAACGTGATCCACTTACAATAGCATCAGTGTTTTTTTGCTGTGAGGATCAATTGAAAGTAAGTTGAGTAAGTTTAAAACTTAGTCTTAGTCTAAAATACTGAATAACTAGCTACCTAACCCTGTTTACATTACAAGTTTATGAGCAACATTTATAGGTTATTTTTATATAATATCAACCTTGTATGTAGGGCCGGATTTTGAAATTTTCCGCCCGTAGGCAGATTTGAATCTGACGCCTTTTTTCAGACAAAAACCTAAGTGGTTATTTAAACGTGTATGTGTGTGTATTTTTCATTATAAATCATAAAATGTATAATTATTATTATTTTATCGTCATAAAATTTTTTGGCAAATTATTTAGGGCATGTTGCCCTAAATAATTTGCCGCTCTAGGCAGCTGCCTACATTGCCTATTGGGAAATCTGGCACTGCTTGTATGTATATTATATTGAGCAACTATGTATAATCATAATATAGGAATCAATACACTACGTTAAAGTAATAACAGATGTATACAAAGAAAATAAAAAAGTTTAGTACTTACATTGCAGCTTTAGAGCCCCTCACTTCTGCTATGTTGAAGGTTCATCTTTTTTCATAAATTCCACGATCATGAACACATCCACTGCCGGTAAATTTCCTGAAGTAGCACTTACGAATCCTGTATTAGCCATTTCGAATTGACAGGTAAAAATGTACAAAAAGTCTTTAAAATGTTATGTTTTTATACTACGTACATGCAATATTATTGTTTAATGTAATTGATGACGTCACTAGTGTCACTACCAATAATGGCGTGTTTCGTGTAGCTGTTCAAATATTCAAATTTTATATTATTTATTTGTTGAAATATTAATTTAATAGATGACCGATTGCTTTTTAAATACAGGGAAATTCTTTAATATATTTAGTACTTTTTTAATAATATCGAAAAAGCTAATATACATATGGTGAAAACACCTAATTTCTCTTTCATGCCTAAACCGGTTCAAACTTTCATTATGGGCTTTTAGAAAAATTGTACTCTACTAACCTGTGAAAAAATTGTTTGAATTGGTTTAGGGATGTGGGAGGATGAGGTCATCCTTTGGTTGATGGTTAGAAAACGGTTAGATGTGCTTATCTAACCAATACTTCTGCCCACTTTGTTTTTCCCATAGACCTCGCATGATTATTATGTCATTCCTAATTCGAGTTTCAACAATTCTTATCATAGTAGTTCAATTAGTGTCTTTGAAATTTGCGATTTCTGCAACATGAGTTACTTATTTTAAACAGCGTGTCCCCGGATGGGGTAGCTCTTTTGTAAACTCTCTCATTTCTACTTCCCTTGCTTGCTGAAGGGAAGTGTTGTAATTGTGAAAAAAATCACCCTCCGAGATTTCTTTGAATTTTCATGTTTCAGACCATGTAGATTACAAAAATTAAGGTCTTTTAATTCCGTATTCCGTCAGTCTGCCTGTTGGCGCTATATCTAAAAAAATATTTGACGGAGAACAGCCAAAGAGTGAGTCCAAAAGGTTTTACAAATCACCTGTTTTTTGCCCTCGATATCGGTTGTGAATTTGGTCCTAAACGATAGTTTATGATAAGACATTAATCCCTGGCGAGTTTCAAATTGAAGATATTTTTAGTTTCTGAGATAGAGATCGGAAATTTTATCTCGGTGATGTAAAAGTCAGGGTTGGCTCTGCCAGTGCGGAAAGATTTTTATGCAAGTATGATACAATATATCTCACCTTGTACTTTTTTTAGGGAATTCCGTAATATGTAAAGTTAATATGTTCAGTTTATTATAAACACTCATTCGAAGAGGAGATATTGGGGGATGTAACATTAAACTAAAACACACACGTGTATTTTTCACTACCTTAAAGTAACACACACATGTAATTTTTCAAGACCTATAACGAGTATAAAATTAATATTTGTTCTAAACGTTCTGAAGTTAACTTTCACCGCCTGTCATTAAAAATCCATTTATAATGAGAAAAAGACCGCTCAATGTCAACAGATGTCATCGGGGCGTACTTAAAATAAAAGTCGCCCTATTGACGCCTGGTGTAAAAAAGTCTACTTCTTTACCGTTTAAAAGGTCTGTTACAGATGACATCGTTACAGATTGGTTTTTAAAACTCTTTGGAATTTTGTTTGAACTCTTTCAGCGATTTCTCTAGGTAATTGAAAAATATATGGAGATCGAACACAATGTTTATTGCATCAACTGCAGTAAAATTTGATGATGTTGACATGTGTTGAAGTATGGCTAGAGGAATTTCCAAGAAACTTCCGTGTATGGTCTTCAGATCTTCTTGAACAGTTGAGCCTGTGAAATAACTGCGTCATCTGAATTCAAATGCAGTACTGCTAATTTGACGTTTTCAAAACGGCAAAAATAGTATGGTATGATGCCGCCTTTAGCCTAGCTCGCCACCTGTGTGACACTCGGTCAGGGTCAAATGCCCTTAACACTGCAAATACAAAAAATCAACTATGTTTTTAGGTAATTGTCAGTACGTTTCACAAATATAGTAGATTTCCAATAAAAGTAGGTTATATGTATTGTTATGAATTACACCCCCTTGGAACTGGAGATGATACGCCTATGCCTACTAATTGTGACTGGAAGCTGTCAGAATGAAATGGACTTTTCTGGAATGTTGTTGGAGAAGATTCTTGATTAGATGGATCTAGAGAGTCAAATTCGGAGTATATAAGGCGCGATTACCAGCGCGGAAGAGGAAAGTTTATTAAGAAGGCAGTTTATAAAAGTGAATAAGTTGAAAAGTGAAAAGTGAGGTTAAATAGAAAAGTAAACAAAGTGTATTTTGAAGTATTGTATAGTCAGTAAATTGTTAAATAAAGTGTTTATCTCTTGTTGAAATTATTTAGAACCCACGGATTCATACAGGGTGTTTCCTAAAAGGTGAATAAACGGAATACTGGTGTCAGACGCGGAATTTTGACAAGAGGATTTTCCGGAAGTGTTGAGAAGACTGGGACAGTATTCTCGGAGTTTGTGCTAACACAGGGAGGACTAATTTACTGGACATTGTTCGAGGATTAATTTCGAACAGGAAAATAGTGTCAAGTGCGTTTTTAGACATTGTAGAACATTTTTGTTGAACATTAGTGGTTAAGTGACAAAGACTCTAGATAAGACTTTTTTTTGTGCCGTTTTGAGGTTTTTCTGGACAGTCCCATTACCGATAGTGACGTAATTATTAAATTTATTTGATTTCAATGTAATTGTATGCCGGTAACGACCACAAGCATGGCATCCGAACAACAAATGCAGGACTTTATGGCCCAAATGCAAAAGATGATGATGGATCAGGAAAGGAAGCGCCAGGAAGAGAAGGAGGAACGGGAAAAAAGACGCCAAGAACAAGAACAAAAACGTCAAGAAGAATTAAGAAAAATTTTTGAGGATCAAGAGAGAAGACGTCGAGAGGAAAAACAAGAAGAGGAGAAACGCCGTAAAAAGGAAAATGACGACTTAAGAAAAGCTATAGAGACGCAACAGAATTCCTTGTTTACAGTCGCTGAAGAACTCAAAAATAAGATCGAAGTAAAAATGGACAAGGGGAATTAAGTGAAGTCAAAGAAAAAGTAGATCGGGTTGAAGGAAAAACGGATAAAGTCGAGGCAAAAGTAAACAAGTTCGAAGAAGAAGTCAAAGGAGAGATTGACCAGCTTAAACAACAGTTGAGGGATAGAGGAAACCAGCAACTGGTATCGTCAGGCCAGCGATTAAAAATTCCCTCCTTTGATGGATGACTTACAAGACACAGATAAGGCTAAGGCATTAATCGTGGCTTTAAGAGGCCAAGCGTTGGAGTTGCTCCAGACAATTCCGGCAGACCAACAACGGAATTTTAGAGTTTTAGAAGCTGCCTTAGATCTACGATATGGAGATCAACACCTTGCTCAAGTATACCAGACCCAGCTGAAAGTGCACGTTCAGAAAGCTGGAGAGAGTCTGCAAGAATTTGAAGCTGCGGTGGAAAGACTGGCACACTTAGCATATCCTAATGCACCAAAAGAATTTAAAGAGCAATTGGCAGTGGGAGCATTCCTAGACGGGATAAGGGACGAGGAGATCAGGCGAGTCTTCAGGCTATCCCGACATAAAAGTAGTAGTGAAGCCTTGGTGCATGCACTAGAGGTAGAAGCTGTCTATAGGGATACTCCAAAGTCAAGAGTATGGGTTATGACACTTGAAGAATCGCAACCAGAAGAGAGAGACCAAAATCCCATCTTGAACGCGATTCTCAAAAACGAATAAAATGATCAGTCAATTACTGGCTCAATCGAATCCTCCAAGAAGACAGGAAAACCAACAAAATAGAGAAAGGCCAAGGGAGGTATTAAATGCTACAACTGCGGCAAGATAGGACATATGAAACGAGACTGTCGATATCGGATCTCGAGGAATGTGAATGCTGGAAACGTAGAAGAGACACAGAATAAACAAAGTAGTGGAAGGCCAAGTGGATGACGGAGTATGAAATGTTACAGGTGTGGAGAACTAGGACATATCCAGCTTGAATGTCCACGGAGAAGATTGGAGAAAGTAAAGGCCGGCGAAGCTGTGAATCTGAGGGGAAAATCAGAGGAGGCTGGTACCAGAGAGACTGTGACAGATAGGGAACATGGTACCCCAAGAGAAGTAAAGATTTCCCAGCTTCGAAGCATTCCGAGAAGTCCACTACTACCAGGACGTGGAAGTAAAGTGATACCCCAGAAAATTGCTGATATTTCATCCGGAAGAAGGTGCAAGGAAGATTGCAAGTACTACCACCAGGAGAAACTGCAGGTCGCGGGAGCAGTCAAGGTGGAGGTGCCGGATAACAGGACAGATGAGACGCTCAGACAAGAGCAATTGAATGATGTGGAAATTGGGCCTATATTGAGAGCCAAAGAAAGGGGAACACGTCCAAAATGGAAGGATGTTTCGGACAAAAGAGAGGGACTGAAGGCACTATGGGCGCAGTGGGACTCACTGAAAGTCAGGAACAGGCTGTTGCGGAGAGCATGAGAAAGCCCGGATGGAAAGCAGGTGGTTATGCGTCTAGTGATTCCCAGGTGTCGAGTACCGAAAGTACTTCAGGAAGTGCATAATGGAACATCCGGTGGACACTTCGGCGTTAACAAGACCCTGAATAAAGTACGTAAACGATTTTACTGGGTAAATAGTCGTCAAGATGTTGAAGCTTGGTGTCGTAATTGTAAAATTTGTGTAGCCAGTAAGGGACCACAGACTAGAAGTAGGGGTGCAATGAAGCAATATAACGTCGGGGCTCCTTTTGAGAGGATTGCGATCGATATAGCCGGACCATTCTCAGTAACCAAGGACGGTAACAAGTACATACTGGTTGCCATGGACTATTTTAGTGAATGGCCTGAAGCCTACGCAATTCCAAACCAGGAAGCAGTTACTGTCGCCAAAGTCTTGGTAGATAACTTGATATGTCGGTTTGGTGTACCCCTGGAGCTGCATTCAGATCAAGGGAGAAATTTTGAGTCAGGGGTATTTCAGCAAATCTGCAAGTTATTAGGAATACACAAAACACGGACGACAGCCCTTCACCCGCAATCAGAGGGAATGGTGGAGCGACATAATAAGACTATGAAAGAACATCTCTCTAAAGTCGTTCATAAAAATCAACGTGACTGGGATCTCCACATACCGTTTTTCCTCATGGCATATAGAGCTGCTATCCACGAGACTACAAAACAGACTCCGGCTCGTGTAGTATTTGGACATGAGATCAGACTGCCGTGTGATTTGATGTTTGGAACACCAAGTGGAGAACGGCTTCCTGTGAACAGCTATGTAGATGAAGTGAGTGAACGGCTAAGGAATGTCCATGAGTTAGTTAGAGACCAAATCACCATAGCCAGTGACAGAATGAAGGCTCGATATGACCGTAAGGGTAGTTCAGAAGGGTTCAAGGCAGGAGACCTGGTTTGGCTGTACAACCCACAGCGGAAGAAAGGAAGGTCACCGAAACTTCAACCACCTTGGGATGGACCGTATACTGTTATTACCCGAATTAATGACGTCGTCTATCGGATTCAACGAAGCAAAAAGTCCAAGATGAAGATCGTGCATTTGGACAGACTGGCGAAATACATCGATGATTCTAAATTGCCTGACCGGGACGATCAGGCTTAAGGAGGGGGCAGTGTTATGAATTACACCCCCTTGGAACTGGAGATGATACGCCTATACCTACTAATTGTGACTGGAAGCTGTCAGAATGAAATTGACTTTTCTGGAATGTTGTTGGAGAAGATTCTTGATTGTTTCTAGATGGATCTAGAGAGTCAAATTCGGAGTATATAAGGCGCGATTACCAGCGCGGAAGAGGAAAGTTTATTAAGAAGGCAGTTTATAAAAGTCAGTCTTAATGTTGATAAAAAATATTTGTGTAATAGTTAATGTGATGTAATATTATATTTGTATTATTTCTGTTATATTTAATTGTTTTATACATTTTTGTATGTTTATTTCAGTTTATTTATACAATTGGGGGCAACCCCGTTTAATAAATAAATAAATAAATAAAAAGTGAACAAGTTGAAAAGTGAAAAGTGAGGTTAAATAGAAAAGTAAACAAAGTGTATTTTGAAGTATTGTATAGTCAGTAAATTGTTAAATAAAGTGTTAGTGTTTATCTCTTGTTAAAATTATTTAGAACCCACGGATTCATACAGGGTGTTTCGTAAAAGGTGAATAAACGCAACAGTATTAACATTTTAAAATGAAATGAAATTTAGTGTGTCATGTGATGCACACGGTACATGGCAGTTTTATGCCATTAATCGTTAACTTTATATGTTATGTATGATTTAATATTATATAAAAATGGTTTATTTCAATTTATCAAATGTTGATAATTGATAATATCGATGTTTTTTCCACGATAAATATCATGTATCGATAGTTTGGTTCGATGTTATCATCGATATGAACTATCAATACTTTCGGTTCGATGTCGCATCACTATTTGCAATATAATATTACTCTTATAAGAGCCGTCTCTGGCACCGAGATAAAATTCCCAATGATAAGCAAAATCCCCGTAAATGACACAATCGCTGAAACGAGATAAAGGAGGATAACTTCCAAGTTACCTGCTAGCTAAGTTTGGTAGATACATGTAATAATTTTTGTGTGCAAATAGAGCAATTTTGTTGCATGTTTTAATCTAACTAATTGCAATTGTTCTAATACGATATTTTCTTGCAAAATGCTTGAATTGTGTTCTTATCTAATATTATCTAATATTAAAATCTTAAAAATGCTAAGCAACAGTCACAGTAGTAGGAGCAGCAATAGGATTTTTCGAGGTAAAAGCACAATTAAACCACGGTGAATTCTTAAATTTACACAATATCTATAGAAAATCAAAACTTACTTCTTTACAACAAAACGTAACATTTACCCACAATAAAACGTTTAGGATTAATTAAATTACACCGAAATCACAGCTTAGACTGCAGTGTTTTAGCTTAGTAATGACAGTTTACTGTTTCTCTTTTGTATTACGAAGCAATTTAGGAAATACGGGGTATTATAATATACAAGTTACCCACATTTAGATTTATTTTACTGGATTTTTACTTAGTAGATCTTGATACCAGCTATAAGAAACTGATTCTTTTTTTTTCAACAAAAAATGATTTTATGGAGGTTTTATTTAGCAGGGCAGAATACTTTAATTTTATGTGTTTTGGGAGATTACCAAAAAATAGGTTTTGCGATCCCTCCGGGAGTGGAACACCCTTAAAAATGCAAAAAACGTCCGAATCAAGGGAGTTTCTCACATTTGTTGTTACAAAGTTCATTTTTTTACAGCTCTTATTATAAATTGAGTAAATATACATATAATGCGAAAGCAACAGTTGTTTTTAGCTTGAAAACCACCACTCCAAATTGCTGAAAACCTTGAAATAAATGTTTATTCTAATTTTTTCATTATCTAAGGATTCAGTGAGTAGTTAGCAACTTCTGCGGGTTATATAAGTGACAGCTGCTTTTTGTGTTTGAGAACAACCCCCCCAGAAAATGTGAAAATTATAAAAAGGGGGTATATTTTATGCTAAAAGGTGGAATTATAGTGTAATATCCTCTAAATATTTCACTAATTCAATTTTGTCCTAAAAATAAAAAATATCAGAAATGATCGAATTTTTAAGAACCCTTTTGGGGGTTAGTTCTCATACAAAAAGGTAGCTCCTGTCACTTATAGTAACTTTCAGAAGTTAAGGATGCGATTGCACGCCACAGTAAATTCGTATATACAAAAAGCGAACTAATGGTTATACCGATATATAACAGGAACCATAAATTGGCTATAGTCTGTTTTTAAACCAGGAGGAGCGTTTTAAATTTAACGCGCTAAATCTTACATCTGTGATTGGATAAGCCCTCGTCAGTTTTATACAAGGCAATAGTCGTAAATTATGACATATATTGTAAAGAATTTAATTTCATGTCATAAATTATTTAGTTATAATTTCTATTTTATCGTTTGCACATTATATATCAGTTTTTATCCCTTTTGTATAAATCTGAAGGTAAAAATGACTAACTGCTTGGTGCCTTTATATTGCGTAAATGAAATCGATGCTGTATAAAATACCCAGAGGTCAAATAGAGGTCGATGCATTATATAATGTAATAAAATACACACAAAAACACTGTAGTCGTGTATTGTTGGTTGCACAAAACGCCAGAAAGGTTTTAGTGTAGTTACTTTTATGGCGTGAATGGAACTTCCATGTTTACTCCTCCTGGTTTAAAAACAGACTATAGCTATAAGTAGTAATTTCATCATCAGTTTGTTGGCAACAGAATTGTGCAGGGCTGTACGGACACTATTGGGAAGCCTTGACTCGATCTACAGCAGTGAATAAAAAATGACTTAGTTCCTATTTTACTTTGTAAATTTTGAAATAGGATTTGATGTTTGTAAATAATTAAACAGTTCATGGTTACGTTAGGCGGTAGCCACCGCAACTATCTACGAAATCTAATAACGCAGTAATAGTTTCAATTATTGTTAGATATTGTTTTTTGTGATTTTCTTTTTCAAATTCTAATGGTTATTCATCGGCCTTCGTGTGTAGGTGCTTTTTGTGGCATTTCACAGTGTAAAGGTGGTCATCATCTGATGACAAAAATTTGATGTTTTAGGAAAAATCTGAAAAAATTAGGGGTGGTACTCAGTATGGGGAGAGAAATCGAATGTCGCGCACCGGAGTTCTCCATCTGCGTTGTTTCTTCGGGTAAGGTCCTCGGAAATTTGAACAGTTTTACGTCTTTCGTGTGTAGGTGTTTATCATGGAATTTCACTTTCGTTATGAGAGTGGTCATCATCGGGCGACAAAATTTCGATGTTTTAGGAAAAATCTGAAAAAAATCAGAGGTACGCAGTAAGGGGAGAGAAATCGAATAGCGCATAGTGGCGTTCTCCGTATGAGTTCTTTATATGTAGATAGCGCCCTCGGAAAGTGAAAACATGTCACATTTTTCATGTGTAGGTGTTTTTCGTGTCATTTCACTTTCGGTATGAAAGTGATCATCATCGGGTGACAAAATTTTGATGTTTTAGAAAAATTATGAAAAATATTAGGGGTATACAATAACGGGAGACAAATGGAATAGCGCACAGTGGCGTTCTCCGTCTGCGTTCTTTATATGGATAGGGCCCTTGGAAAGTGAAAAAATGTCACATTTTTCGTGTGTAGGTGTTTTTGGTGGCATTTCACTTTCGGTATGAAAGTGGTCATCATTGGGCAACAAAATTTCGATGTTAGGAAAAATCTGAAAAAAATCAGCGGTACGCAGTAAGGGGAGAGAAATCAAATAACGCACAGTGGCGTTCTCCGTCTGCGTTCTATATGTGGATAGGGCCCTCTGAAAGTGAAAAAATGTCACATTTTTCATGTGTAGGTGTTTTTCGTGGCATTTAACTTCCGGCATGAAAGTGACCATCAACGGGTGACAAAATTTTGATGTTAAATATGAAAAATATCAGGGTTTTCTTTTTCCTTCTTCAATTCTTTGGGACTTCCTGCCACATGTATGTTTGCTTTTTAAGCGGTGCTAGGGGAATCTACAAAATATATCACAATTAACCAGTATGATACTGGTAAATAACCTCTACGCCTGTGACGTTTACATTAAAGGATCAGTTAGAGGTTGGTTTTTTAAAATAAACAACACATAAGTATAAAAACTTGAAATTAAATATTCGCCGACGTTTTGGAAATCTAATCTGTTTCCTTTTTCAAGGCTTTTTTGAAAAGTTTTTATACTTATTTGTGTTGTTTATTAAAAAAAAACCTCTAACTGATCCTTTGGCGTAAACGTCACAGGCTTAGAGGTTATTTACCAGTATCATACTGGTTAATTGTGATATATTTTGTAGATTCCCCTAGCACCGCTTAAAAAGAAAACATACATGTGGCAGGAAGTGAAAAAATGTCACATTTTTCGTATGTAGGTGTTTTTCGTGGCATTTCACTTTCGGTATGAAAGTCGCCATCATCAGGTGGCAAAATTTCGATGTTTTAGGAAAAATCTGAAAAAACCAGGGGTACACAGTAAGGGGAGAGAAGCGTTCTCAGTCTGCGTTCTTTATTTGTCTAGGGCCCTCGGAAAGTGAAAAAATGCCACATTTCTCGTGTGTAGATGTTTTTCGTGGCATTTCACTTTCAGGATGAAAGTGAACATCATCGGGTGACAAAATTTCGATGTTTTAGAAAAAACACGAAAAAAATCAGGGGTGTGCAATAATGGGAGACAAATCGAATAACGCACAGTGGCGTTCTCCGTCTGAGCTCTTTATGTGGATAGGATCTTCGGAAATCAAAAAATGTCACATCTCTCGTGTGTAGCATTACACTTTCGGTATGGAAGTGGTCATCATCGGGCGAGAAAATTTCGATGTTTTAAGAAACATCTGAAAAAATTCAGGGGTATGCAGTAATGGGAGACAAGTCGAATACAGCACAGTGGCGTTCTCTTCCTGTGTTATTGATGTAGATAGGGTCCTCGGAACGTGAAAGAATGTCACATTTTTCGTGAGTAGGTGTTTTTCGTTACACTTCATTTTTGGAATGACAGTGGTCATCGTCGGGTGACAAAATTTCAACGTTTCAGGAAAAATCTAAACAAATTCAGGAGGGCGTAGGAAGGTGAGAGAAATGGAATGGCGCAAAGCGCAGCTCTGTGTCTCGTTGAGCGGCCGTATTTCGGAAACGAATGACCGCAGCGACGTTCGGCTTGCGCCACTCGATTTCTCGTTCAATTTTAAATAATAAAATATGCCATCGAGCTCGTGAAATTTTTCGTTTTAGGAGAAATAGCTCTCGAAGCTGGACCGTGTCACGCGAGGAGCGAAATCCTCGGACTTCTCACTTTAGCGATCCATATCTCACGCAACTAGACTATATTTTATTCGGTTGTAAAAAGATAATAATAAATCATTTGAAAAATTTGTTGTCTCCGGGGACGTAAGGCAACACTGGTGTTTGGTCTACCCTGTATGAGTGCCGTGGATGATGGTACAATATCCGCAACGCCGCGTTATGGCGGTGGATGTAGGCCGAAATCGCATATACCGGGCATGCAGACAGTAAATGCATGAGCGATTCCGGTGCCTGACGGTAGGTCCTGCAGTTAATATCAGGAACCTCTACACCCATTACGCGGCTTCGGTAAACCAAAGTGTTGATTACACCGTCTTGGCAGGCCACAATGAATCCCTCGGGCTCCAACTTCAGCCCAGCTTACCTTAAAAGGCGAATGTCAGCTTAGTCGATAAACCCAGTGTTTCTAGGTTCTTATTGAACACCCCGTGCATGGGCTATCGACATGCTGTCTAAACAGACGTTCCTGTTCGGTAGCTTTTATCTGGGCCTTCAGGCGAGGTGGCTGATGTTCAGTGACTGACTCTGGGTCAGCACCGCGCCGGCATCCTCTCCTGTCGTCGAATACGAGACTAAGTTCATCTGCGGCCCTTTTTGCCGCCTTGAACAATCGTGCACCCACCCCTGCAATTTTGTGACTCATCTACAGTCCATTTGACTACTCCCAAAGAGTAAAGCAGAACAGGAACGGCAAGCATATTAGTAGCAGACACCTTGTTTTTCCCAGAAAGTTCGGATGACCAAATCTTTCGGAGTATGCATCTGTACTTGCCGCGGAGAGATTTCTTCACTTGCTGTACATCCTGGATGTGGTGCTGTTGCACACCCAAGTATGTGTAGGTCTTTCCGGCATCCATATGTCTTAGGATGCTTTCGTCTGCGAGCCGCGCGTCTTCTCTTGAGATGGACGACCGCACATTTGTCCAACCCAAACTCCATGCCAATGGCCCCCGTGTACTCCTCGACCACCCTTAGAGCATTCTGAAGTTCACGCTCTCCGGAGACATACAGTTTGAGGCCCATATAAAATAGATGGGTAACCTTATGCCTCCGGTTTCTGGGTGGTCCACAATGGTGCCCGCGAGTTTGGCGGAGTTTAACAGATAATGGCAGTAGTGAGATGCAAAAGAGGAGGGGACTCAGAGAATCTCCTTGGAAAACTCCTTTAGGAATGCCACATGCTCTGTCGTAACTAGCTGTGCACCGGATGTTATAGTGAAACGAGTCTTCCAGAGTGGCAGCAGTTATTTTATGCACTAGTGGCTCTGCTACCGTAAGACATTCGATCAAACGCAACAATCGTTGATGCGACGTTGTGCCAAATGCCTTACGATAGTCAATTCCGGCCATCGATAGATTCCGCTTGTACTGCACCGAGTCCTGCGCAATACAGAGGTCTGTCAGCAAGTTGTCTTTGTAACCCGCCATGCCTTTCTTGGCGTCACGCTGCTCGTAAATCAGTTGGAAGATCGGATCAACCTGCCGTAGTGTCCGTGCATACAGGATACCTGCAAATATCTTGTAGCAGGAGCTCAGAGAGGTGATTGGCCTATATAATTCCTTGGATCGGACAATTCTCCCTTTTTGGAGATTAGCACGGTACGTCCCTGGACAAACCAGTCTGGAATTTGCTGCTCTTCGTTCAACCATGTGTTGAAAACTCGGGCCAGGCGACGGTGGGTGGAAGGAAATTTCTTCCATCACCAGTTATTAATGCCGTCTGGGCCCGGAGCAGCAAAGTTCTTGGTTCCAACAAGAGTTTGTTGGACTTCCTCCGAACTGATTGTCGGGCACACCTCTCCGACTCTTCAAAGGTTCTGTGACAGAGAGCCTCGAAGTGTGCTATTGCTGGAGTGTTGTTGTCGAATGGACATGTCGTTTCATAGATTCTTTTCCAGAAGCTCTCGACATCGGCTACACTTGGCGGATTACCTACAACACGCTTTGGCTTTTGAAACAGGTGGGAAGGATTCGTACGGAACAACGAATTTTGTTCCATACTCCTCACCCGCCTTTTTAGCTTCTTCTTAATAGCCATAAGCGTTCGAATCCTATCTAAACAGTGCTGCTTAATTGTAAGCATTACTTCTAGAATTAAAGTGTTGGCGTCGTAGTCCGGTCAGCTATATATACGCCGAACTTTTGGCGTAAAAGTCTCGCCAGCTACTACATTCTGGATTCGAGAAGCGTGTTGTCTGACCAACTGTATCTTGCCCTCGATTTTTTGTACACGCCGCTTAGCTTTCTCGATACCGTTCGAGGCAGTGGTTGTCCTCTCACGGGGAACAAGTTGTACACGGCACAGTTAATTTGACAAACGTCGTTGTCTTCTGGTAATTACTCATCGATGACAGCGTCATAGCAGGTCAGCAAGTCATGCCGGAGTTCCCTTGTCCACTTAGAGCATCCGCGTTCGTTGCCAAGTTCGACATCATTGAGACCGTCCTGCTGAGCTCTTCCAACTGGTCTCCGACCCCTATCCGAGCGGGGTCGATTGTGAGGAGAACTTTCTCTGTTATTATTATATTTTTTCAATTTCTGGTTGTATAACCGTAATTTCTTAACCAACGCTGTGATCGGCCGTAAAGGCAAGATCATTGCTAGGGGTCTACAGCTCCAAAAACGATCTTACTATATTAGTGGCATCTAAGATAACCGATTTTTGCATGCGGTGGTAAGTGTTCTCTGGGATATTTAGTTTTCTAAGATATTCTTACCTTGTGAAGTAGTATTATTATTATTGTCTCCGCTACCCTGTTTGATGTCTGAAAATACAAGCTTTCTAATAAATAAATATCAGCTTTAACGGCAATCACTTTCAAAAATTCAAGAGTGCTCACCCCAACGACGTCCGTTAGCCTTACCAGCCACTTTGCATATTTCCAGCCTTGTAATAGTGGGTATGTCGTCGAGTCCAGTAATAGACCAAGCAAATGGGTAGGTTAAGTCGCAAAATGTGTCCGGAGGGAGATCTCTACGGGAAAAGTTGTATTGAGCTGAGATGTGAAAAAAAAGCCTAATACACTACTAGCCCCACCCTTTCCTTAAGGGCAGAAAAAGGATGAAATAGTTTATTTTTGCGTATAAATCGAAAACGATGGTAGATATGGAAAAAGGTTTCAGATAAAAATTGTAGAGCTTAAAATTCTGCTTAAAAAAGGTCATATGCATTTATACCGTATTTCTGATGGTTTGGCTGTAAAACTTGTATGACGCTTAGGGGCTGAATGGAATGTTAAAAAAAATCGTAAAAAATCGAAAAGTTGATATTTTTAATTATTTTCTTTTTGAATCTCCTTAGAAAAATCCTCAACTTTCTCTCCAGAGATAAGGTATCCTTCTCTACTTGTTTATACAAAAGTTATAAACATCTGAATTTTTAAATTCACGATTAATCAGGATTGAACGTAGCGAAAAATATTTTTTTAAGCAACACTGTCTTCTTCGTGAAATTTCCTTACAAAAAGTCCTATACAGTTTTTTTTATCTCACATACCAACGTTGATATCTAAATAAAATTACTATAATTCCTACAATTTTTATTTCACTCGACGCCACTGGAATATAGTCTAAGAGCTACTGGCCTCGACAACATACCCATTTTCACAAGGCTGGAAATATGCCAAGATGTTAGTTTAAGGCTTCCCAAAGAAGGAATGGCCGGTGTGGCGAAAGGATGTCGACGGGGTGAGCAGTGAGCACTCTTGCATTTTTTGAAATTGGTTGCCGTTTAAGTTGATGTTTATTTTTTACTTCTACAAAGTTTGCATTTTCAGATATCACATAGGAAGCCAGCGTGCAATCACCCAACATATTTATAAAAGCTAGAGACATTATTAATCCTGTTCCTTAGAGCTTGGCAGACAAAATATAGTGATAAGAGAAATTTCTTTGGTGGTGGGAACTTCACTAGATGACATGCTCTTCGTGGTTGGTGGAAGTTTTTGCATGGAGCTGATATTTTTTATCGATTACTTGTGTCACAATGAGTACAAAAATATGATTGACATGCATATCGGTTGGTGGGTTTCCAGAAGCAGAAACTGTTAACCTGCGAGATATTTCAGTGTGGATGGCAGATTTATAACAAGCTGATTTTTTCTGTATCGATTAATTACCATTCGGTAATTACGAAAATACGATTAGCATACATATCGGTTAGTGCCTATCTAGAGGCAAAAACTGTTCATCTGCATGACAAATTTGTAACAAGCTGTTTTTTTTATTAATTCATTTATATTCTACAAGTAGAAAAATAATGGTGTCGAATATAGTGATATACGACTCTGAAGTGGTGAACAAATTCATTAACTTAGACATGGATTATTTCTATTTTTTTATAGTTCTTAAACGGAAATCGCATAAATGCGATGAATATAGGATAATAAATATCCGCCAAAAAGTTCAACACAAATTTTAAAAAGTTCAAAACAAATTTAAAAAGTGCACCTGTACAGGATTCGAACCGAAAAATCCGCTATGAAAGCGTCGCTTAACGCGATTTGCTACGGCCGGGATGGATTTGAAATTTCAAATAGTCTCGTTGGAGAATGCAAAACATGAAATTTTTAAATGGACATAACTAAGTAAATGCACCAGCAGGAAGGCTCCCGAATGTCGATATCGATACAGGTTAGGTGATGTCTTGAAAATGAGATAATGCAAGATAAGAATTGTGTTAAGTGACCTGGATATCTATTCAGAAATAGGCTTGTGAAAAAACGCTATTAGCTTTCTCATCCAAAATTTATTGAAAAATATATTTTTTAACTATAAAAATTCACATTGAAAGCACGAACAGGATGTAATTCATACTTTAATTATATAAACGGAAATGTTTTGAATGAGAAAAGTTGAACTTTACAAAAAAATCTTACAATGTCGAATATGTTTTAAATTACAACAATTGATTATATATTTAGAGATCATTAAAGAAGCAAATGTATAACAGTATCTTGGAATGAGGAAGAATTCTATAAAATAGAATTCCACAAAGTTTATTACCTGGAGACCTCAAATGGTGAACTTAAAGCAGATCTCATAATCTTTAAAAAAATGTTTTTTTTCTGCCTTCGTTTAGGCACCACTATTTTTGTCTGCCAATACAGTTACATTACTAAAACAACTGTGCATACATTTTTAAACAAATTTTGAGCTGAGTTAAAGGGTTGAAGGGTATTCATTCGGTCCAAAAATATTTATTTCATGGCCCCGGGCCCAAAATCAAACCACTACATTATTTATTTATAATAAATAATGTTAGTTTATTGAACTCCATAACTGGAACATTTCCATCTATTTTAAAGATAGCCAAAGTTTTTCTCTACACAAAAAATTAGATAACACATTACCTGAGAATCACAAGCCCGTGACTTTTGTCAACTATTTCTAAAATAGTAGAACGTGTTATTTTTAACAGAATTGTACATTTTTCAGCAAAAAATTAAATATTGTCAAAATGCTCAATATGGTCTTCGTAAAAAATATTCAACAGAGGACTGTTTAAGCGCCTACGTCGGAATGCTTCTATTTTGGAGTAGCGTGATGCCCATAATATTTTGTATTAGTGAAAGAAAGTGTTTCTGATTAAAATGAAGTATTCTTAAAATCTGTAATTATACATTGCAAAAGGTTTAAGAAAAGTTCAAATATTATTTTCATTTTACGTTCCTTCGCATTCAAAAAAATTAAATATTCAACCAAGGATCTTCAAAAACTTGACATATTTACACATATCACTTTAAAATTTTGGCAGTAGATGGTATACAAAACTATAGAGTTTTTTTTTAAGTTAACTCGCTCTATGGTTCTTCATATTGAGAAAAAATTAAATATTCAAAAAAATTCATTCAATATCTGAAACAATAAAAATATAAACGAAGATTTGATTTCGGTATGAAGTACCGTACTACGAGTTGATTCTTTAATGCAAAATCTTTATAATTGTGTGTACTATCGAGTTCAAAAATTTGAAAGTGATAACATGTCCTGTTTTTAAAAAATCCTAGTTGTCTTTTAGTGTTTCAGTTTATGAATTTATTTTATTGAGTATTTGATATTCTTTATACGAAGAAACGTAACGCAAGTTGACTTTTTAGGGACAACTCTAGATAGTTTTGTATAAACTATCGACAGAAAGGCGGAGCTTACTGCTAGCGGTCGCGGCGGTCTAGTTAATAATTCATGCTTATCGCAAATGTCAAAAAGAGCCGTTTTTGATTCACTCGTGCCGAACTGAATTTCTGATTTCGCTGACGCAATTTATGATGCCGACAAAACGTCAATCACCAATCATATTTTTTCCATAGAGGCATTATACGAACTCCACTCGATGTATCTTTTTAGATATTAAGGTTTGAAAATGTGATGTTTGTGAGTTTTTACCTTTTCCGCCGAGATTATATTTAATATATTTTGTGCCATTAATTCGAAAATGGATCATTTTGTTTCAAATGTAGATCTCGATGCCAGCTTTCCGATGACATTAAACATTTATTTTTAAAGTCATATTGGCCACTTTCTTGAAATTTATATATAAACCAAATAACAACAAATTGATTCTTCGGGCCATTTTGAACTTGAGGTATTTTACTTTTAGTATTTTGGCCAATTATTGTTAATTAACAAATGGCTAATATTCGAACTGTATCATTTTGAAACATATTTATACTTCATATGAAACGTCCAAAAACATTTTAAACTTATAAAAACTGTTTTTCAAACATTTACATTTCATTGCTGTTAGTTAGCCTGAATATAGCTTTTTTCAAATTTATATATCGAGATTTACCTCTTGTTTTGTTGCACTGTGCTCAATTGTTTCCGGCTTACTTAAGTTAGTAGTTAACGAATGTATTTAGGGGAATTTAATATTCTGCTAACTTATCTTTATAAAATTATAACCTTATAGACCGGTAGCACGGGAAAGATTCTGGTGAACAATTAGCTAACGTCTGCGTCTCATGGAGACCTTTCTTAAGCACGTAAAATAGACTACGAGATATTTTTTATCATTGCCACTGGCGCAAAACAATTTTTAATTCATTTTTTATTTTGTAAAATAAATGCATCATTTTTGTCAATTAGTTCACGTCTGCGATGTTAATATTAGTTTACTTTAGGAAAAAAAAGTGACGGGTAGCGCAATCGCAGACGTGTAGGTGGCGCACTTGTCTTTGAAATCGGCAATCGCATTTGTATCGAAAACCGGCTTTTAAAAACAATCGGTTCACGTCTGCGAAAGGCGTCACCCGGTATATAATGTCTTTTTAAGTACTTGAACAGTCTCCCAGACGATTTGACTGTGTATGTGATATTTTTATACATTTTCGATTATGCTACCGATTCCGATAATTTTGTACGGTTAGCTAACGTCTGCGAAGTGCATTATCAAAAATTTTGAGCTCAAACTGTTGTATCAAATTATTCCCAGACGCGTAGAACAAGCCCAGACGCTTGTTTGTACGCTTTTACTTTGTGAAAAAAATAATTTTTTTTGAACAATTAGTTTACATCTGCGAATGGTTTTTTATGCAAAGTACGTCACTTTTAGGCCACGAGATTATTCGCAGATGTGTATATTGTGCATAGTTGCTTATATGAGTACGATCGCATGAATTTTATTTGCGGTCGCTTAAAAATAATACTTGCAAAGAAAGAGTTTTTGTTTGAATTCTTATGAAGTATGGTAAAGAAAAGGGGGGGATGGACGCGGCAACACCCAGGTCACTTGTTGAAAGCATTTTCGTTGTCGTCAGGATTTTGTAAAGTAAACGATTAGGCCACAATGGGTGTTAAAAACCAAAGATATCTGCTATTGTCTGTAATTGTTTATTTGTGGCATATTCAGATTTTCTTACTTTTTATTGGGTATTTTGCCAAAGATATCTGCATTACAAAAAAAAAACATGTATTTGTAAATTATCTTGAACGCGAGTAAAACATTCATTCATTCGTCGTCATCGTCATCATCATCATCCAGATCAACACAGCTCTCCTCATCCTCATCCACAGCGGTTATATTGTCGTCCTCATCTATTGGTAAAAAAAATTGCTTGTATTTGATTTATTATTTTGCAATTATTTTATTGTACGCGGAGCTTAATATTAGTCGAACATTAAGCTTCCTTAAAAACGTTTGTAATTATACATATTAAAATCAATTAATTGAGAACTGTAGTCAGTTTGCTTGTATGTGTGTATTAACGTTTCGACAATAACTTTCATGTAAACAAAGAATGTACTAATAACACACAATCGGCAAATGATGCCCCTTGCACATGTTTAATTTTATTGAAGTTGATAAAATAGTTTAATAAGTCTCATTGAAATACAACTCTTAATAAAGTATTTTAACATTGGAAATATTTAAGGAATCGGGAATGTAATGGTAGATATTGGGGGACATATACATCGAAAGTGAAACATATGTTCGGGCGTCACCGCTGGACGCAGGGGTGATCAGATCGGAGTGATTTGAGTGGAGTTGTGTAGGTTGTTAGGTTCTAAGTTTACGGGGGCGTCAAGGGGGAGGTCAATAGTGAAGGTCTGGGTTTTGACTATTTTAATAAAATTATGCCGAGGTTTAAGTGCGATATAAGAAAATTAGGATGGTCAGATCGGGATGCTTTGAGTGACGTTCTGTGGGTTGGACCTTTGTGTATCGAACAAAAGTTGTCCGGGCATTCTAAGTTTACGGGGGCGGCAAGGGGTAGGTCAATAGTTTTACATTTTGACTGCTTAAAATCATTGAATGGGTATAAAAAATAAAAACTTTTGGGCATTGAATTGGACGTAGAACGGACCCATAAGACCGATGCTCATTTTTGAGATTTTTCGGGAGGGAATAAGGGCGGTGGGTGGCAAAATGGGATGCTAGCAGAGCAGACAGGTAAGTAAATATAAACAAGTTAAGTTAGGTAGCCCGATATTAGTATATTTTACAGGGTGTTACCAGAAAAAATGTCCATTTGTGCAGAAAAATCACCTATATTTCCTACAGAAATTAATCAACAGTGGTACTCTTAGTAAATTATTGTTGTTAACTTGCATCTAATTATATTAGACTCTCCACACATATAAGACAAAACACTTGTACGAATCAATAGATACGTATATGATAATGAAAATTGTGACAGTAAAACCGAAGTAAGTCATGTATTGTAATTATTTTTTTTTTTAATTCAAATTCAACGCTCCCGCAATGCTGCTAATTCTACGGAAGGCGCCGCTTATACATTACGCTTATGGAGCTTGTCTCCTCTTGTTAAACTCTTTGAACCTAGCACGCTCGAGAACTAATAGGAAAAATGACATCACCAAGGTGGAGCAGTACCGCCAGTACCGGATCAGGGAATACCTTTCAACGATCAGTGGTATGATAGTAAGTATAATATATTTCATGACAAAGCAAGACCCATAGAATACACTAGCTAAAATGATAACGTGCGGAACGTTCGTGAGCACCTGATACATTAATTTGATTGAAATATATGCAAGTAGTAGGCGTCTGCAAAATTCACTATGAGTAAGCAGAAATCAATTATTAACGTGGTTTGCACACACAGACGTGAACTGATTGTTCCACTGTGTATATGGCTTTCAAAGTTCTTAATCTTAATGTTAAAAATATTTATGCGGACGCTTAACGTCTGTGAAAAATATTTTAACTTTGTTATACCATTATAGCAATAAACAAGTTATTCGCAGACGTGAGTCGATCGGTAAAAAATGTGTGTTATTTTTTACAAATTAATTTTTTCTTTACTTACACTTATACACGCGCGCAACGTCTGCGAATGCGTCCATAAGTATCGGTATATCAAAACATTTTAATATCTATTTGTGTGAAAAGTGAGCTTATTGTACAAAGTTACCGGAATCGATAGCATAATCGAAAATATATAAAAATATCACATACACAGCCAAATCGTCTGGGAGACTATTCAAGTACTTAAAAAGACATTATATAACGGGTGACGCCTTTCGCAGACGTGAACCGATTGTTTTTAAAAGCCGATTTTCGATACAAACGCGATTGCCGATTTCAAAGACTAGTGCGCCACCTACTCGTCTGCGATTACGCTTCCCGTCACTTTTTTTCCCTAAAGTAAACTAATATTAACATCGCAGACGTGAACTAATTGATAAAAATGATGCATTTATTTTACAAAATAAAAAATGAATTAAAAATTGTTTTGCGCCAGTGGCAATGATAAAAAATATCTCGTAGTCGATTTTACGTGCTTAAGAAAGGTCTCCATGAGACGCAGACGTTAGCTAATTGTTCACCAGAATCTTTCCCGTGCTACCGCTCTATTATTTTTCTTGGCTAATGTCAAATATTTGTTGTGTTCAGAGACAACTCTGTTTTAGCCCGGGAGGCAGCGACAGATTTTTCGCGTTAATATCAATAAAGCTAGATTTTTTTTCCAAAGAGAGTTTAGATAGTATCTATAATGAAAGTGCAATTCTACCAAACTCTTAATGGTGCATAAAAGAGTAACGAATTAAACAACATGTTGCAAAAAAATAAATGGACGAAAATATCGTTTTTCGAATTGTCAAAAAATGACAATTCGCCTTCGCTTCTGCCGGCCCCAATTTTCGATTTTCACCTCGCGACTCATGTTGTACGGTCATTGCCGACCTTCTCCTCGTCATCGAGACATAGAACGGGTATCCAATATCACCGTATTTGTTCAGTTCTTCCCTTTGAAACATTGACTTGCGGTCGTGCTAATCGGTGACTATTTTTAAGTGGTTTCCCAAGTTCGAATCCCGCCCGGGGATACTTTTTTTTTTTTCGTTTTCAATTTTTTGGCGGATATTTTTGATTCTATAATTGCCATTCGCTCCGTTCTATTGCATTTCTCGGAAAAGTTTTGCATTTTCCGCCGCGGAATATTAATCTGCATTATTTCGATTAAGAATCACATTCTACCTCCGCTATTGGGTGGTTAAATCTTTGGTAGACGTTGCAAAAACGGCAATACGTAGTCAAATCATGCCAATTATATTCCTCATTAGTATTAATGAACAGACAGTATTTTTATAGATCTGTTAATAAGCTTTCATTACATGTATCGGCAAGGAAATTTCTGATCTTTAATTGAAACAGTGCAAATTAATATTCAGCGGCGGAAAATGCAAATCTTTTCCGAGAAATGCAATAGAACGGAGCGAATAGCAATTATAGAATCAAAAATATCCGCCAAAAAATTGAAAACGAAAAAAAACAGTATCCCCGGACGGGATTCGAACTCGGGAAACCACTTAAAAATAGTCGCCGATTAGCAAGAACGCAAGTCAATTTTTCAAACGTCAGAACTGAATAAATACGGCTATCGGAGACCCGTTCTATGTCTCTATGGCGAGGAGAAGGTCGACAATGACCGTACAACGTGAGTCGCGAGGTGGAAATCGAAAATTGAGGCCGGTAGGAGCGAAGGCGAATCGTCATTTTTTGACAATTCGTGACAATTCGAAAAACGAAATTTACGTCCATCTATTTTTTTACAACATGTTTAATTTTTTACTCATTTATGCACCACTAAGAGTTTGGTAGAATTGAACCTTCATTATAGATACTATCTAAACTCTCTTTGGAAAAAAATTAGCTTTATAGAAATGATTTCACGAAAACAGTCGCTGCCTCCCAGGCTATTTCTATGTGTATGTGTGTGTATATTTATTGCTATTTATCTTTTTACAAGATGCTAAAAGTTAACTATCTCGAGTTCATATAGACAAAAATTAACTTTATTTTAAATCAAAGTTCTCGCAATTCTCTTTATTTTCTGATAAAAAAAATTTCAAAGTGGCCCAAAAAATTTGTTGTTTTCAACAGAATAGAATAGAATAGAATAGAATTTTATTGCGTAACAGTGACAATAAATTTTACAACAGTACAATTTTAGTTTGTTACATGTCGAAAAATCCTGCAAATAGTAAGAATACATGATAAAAACAGAATAAAAAGTAAGATACTAAAAACTAAAAAAACAATTGCTACTAATAGTACAAGAAATACAAATTACAAATTAAAAGAACAAATACTATCTTACTTAAAAGTTGTCACATTCACTTCCTCTATGGTATAGGGTTCTGCACATATTAAGTGGTTTTTTAAATTATTTTTGAAAATCTTGATAGATGTAACGTTTTTCAGTTCGGTAGGTAACATGTTATAAAAATACAGACATCTATAAAAACAGCCTTTTTCTAAGACTGTAGTGCTATGAATTGGATAAGACAAAGTATTCTTGTGCCTTGTTCCATAACTATGATCCCTAATGTTGTTTTTGAACTCCTTCATATGTTTGAAAACAAAACAAAGACATTCATAAACAAAAAGAGCCGGGGCAGTCAACAGATTTAATGCTTTAAAATGTTTACGACATGATTCATTTACTTTTAAGTTGGATAAGATTCGTATTGCTCTTTTTTGAACTATAAATATTTCATGAATGTGAGTGCCACCCCAGAATATTATTCCATATGACATTAAGCTGTAAAAATGGCCATAATAAGCTGTAAGAAGTGTATTGTTATTCACTACTTTCTTCAGTTCTCTTGATGAGTAACAAACCGAACTAAGTCTACCACAAAGCGTTTGTACATGATACCTCCACTCCATGTGTACATCAATAGTCACCCCTAAAAATTTTGTACTTTCCTTGTAGTCAGTGTATACGTTGTTTATTTCTATCTGATTCGGGAATTCCGTTTTGTTTCTACTGTGTTTGAACAAAATACAACTGGTCTTATCATTATTTAATATCAACCAATTTTGCTGAAACCATTCCGATATTGTTTGCACTACATTAGATGCTTTGGTCTTTAAACTATCATAATCTTTATCAAAAATTAGAATATTTGTGTCATCAGCATAAGATAAGAACAAAAGGTATATTTTCTGAAAGTTTGAAGCCGATCGTAATTCTTGACGTCCCTGGGCGTTAAAATGCAAAAATGGCTTTTTAGCCAGTTTATTTAATTTTGCGTGATATATACATACTTAAATGACCCAAAACTAACGCAGATTTCTTTAAATTTTAATTGCGAAGATTTAGGTTTTTTGTTTGTCCCGATCGGACCTCTAGAACCGGAGATATTCACCTCTTTACCTAAATAAACGCTGTTCGAAAAACAAAATTGTTTATAAAAAAACGCAATAGGCTTTGGAAGTCCAAAACTCAGATTTATACTCCTGGTGATACCCCAGAAGGTATGATATAATTTTGGTGTTACAAAACTATACACATCAATGTCCTTTTTCGCTCCACTATGTGACTATTGGATTATTATATTTTCAAATAAAAAATGAATGTATGTAGGAATGGTACATGTATACTGAGGTCGGAGCATAAAGAGATTTCCGATGAAATCGGTATAAGCTCTACGATTTCTACAATTTTTAAGATAAGAACCTGGAACTTTCACATATTACTCTTGAAGTAATGTATAAGAAATCGCTGTAATTAGGTATGCTAAATACTTTTTTTTAAAAGTTATTAACGTTTATCTTATCCCTAATTTCACGAATTTTAGAACAAAAAATACTTTTTTTTATTCTCTTAAAATTAAGGGGTTAATATAATTTCTAAGGTAAATTACTTTGAAGCATCGTAAAGGACATATTTCAAGCTTTAAAAATCGCCTACAGAAATCGAATAACGTAATTGAAACCAGAGTAATCGATGGTTGAAGTTAGTTATACATATCAAATTTTATCATTTTCTCAAAATTTTGAAATTTTGGAAGTGTACATCTTCAAAAATAAATTTTTGGAATTTTTTTCACTCACCGGATCTTTTTATACATTACTTCAAGAGTAATATGAGATAGTTCTAGGTTCTTATCTTAAACAATGTAAAAATGGTTGACCTTCTAAGTACAGAGTTCATCGGAAATCTCTTTATGTTCCGATTTCATATATGTACTATTCCTACATACATCCATTTTTTAAATTATAAGTATAATATGTTTCTTCTTTCAATTAGATCTTGTTGAGCTCAATTAGTTCAAAAGTTACAACAAATTTGGTGTAGCGCGCCCAAGACACCGCTCGCTTCGCGCGCCTTACGCATCGCCACGTTCCATTTTCGTGCGATCTGAAGCCTACATTTTTCATTGTAAAAAATAATTTCCCGTACTTTCGAATGGCGCTATTAGTTTTTATAAGAAAAACATATTTCAAGAGATATTTGACAATAACTGGTTTTTTGTTCAATAACAAATGACGCTCAAGGACTATTGTTGGTAACTTTTGGTATGTTGTTCCCGACATGTCAGAGATGTATTTTCACAAGTTACCGCTTCCCGGAATTATTAAGTAATGCATATTTTCAGCCTCATTGACTCCACTAGGGATGATATGTCGATATGTTGAGTTTTGAAAAATCCTGGTTTCATTTTTGATTGTTTGAGATATTGAATTTATTTTATTACACATTTAATTTTTTTTCAGTGTGAGAAAACGTAAAATGAAAATAATGTATGAACTTTTCTTACCTTTTTCAATGTATAATTGTAGATTTCAAAAATACTTCATTAATCGAAAACACTTTCTGTCACTAATACAAAATATTATGACAAAGAAACATTTATAGAAGTGAACTATAGGTAACATAATATTCGAGGAAGAGATTTGGGTCGAAAAATAAAAAAAAAAAAAGCAAAAAATATTTTTGGCGCTACATAGGATTTGAACTCTTGACCTCTAGCGTGTTAAGTATTTCTGTTGCCGCTACTCTATTTGAGGTCTGTAACTCAAAAGTTTGTAGAAGTGAATAAATAAATATCGGGGGAGACCTAACCTAACATTTTAACATATTTCCAGCATTGTGACAATGGGTTGCCGAGGCCAGTAGCTCTTAGACAATATTCCAGTGGCGTCGAGTGAAATAAAAATTGTAGGAATTATAGTAATTTTATTTAGATATCAACGTTGGTATGTGAGATGAAAAAAACTGTAAAGGACTTTTTGTAAGGAAATTCTACGAAGAAGACAGTGTTGCTTAAAAAAATATTTTTCGCTACGTTCAACCCTGATTAATCGTGAATTTAAAAATTCAGATATTCATAACTTTTATATAAACAAGTAGACAAGGATACTTTATCTCTGGAAAGAAAGTTGGGGATTTTTCTAAGGAGATTCAAAAAGAAAATAATTAAAAATATCAACTTTTCGATTTTTTACGATTTTGTTTAACATTCCATTCAGCCCCTAAGCGTCATACAGGTTTTACAGCCATACCATCAGAAATACGGTATAAATGCATATGGCCTTTTTTAAGCAGAATTTTAAGCTCTACAATTTTTATCTGAAACCTTTTTCCATATCTACCATCGTTTTCGATTTATACGCAAAAATAAACTATTTCATCCTTTTTCTGCCCTTAAGGAAAGGGTGGGGCTAGTAGTGTATTAGGCCTTTTTTTACGTCTCAGCTCAATACAACTTTTCCCGTAGAGATCTCCCTCCGGACACATTTTGCGACTTAACCTACCCATTTGCTTGGTCTATAAGTCTTAGACTATATTGCAGTAGCGTCGAGTGAAATAAAAATCGTAGGAATAATAGTACTTAATTATATTTAGATATCAACGTTGGTATGTGTGACAAAAAAAACTCTAATGGATTTTTTTAAAAGAAATTTCACTAAGAGGACATCAGTGTTGCTTGAAAAAAATTAAACTAAAACGTTTAGCCCTGAAAAGTCGTGAATTTAAAAATTCAGATGTTTATAACTTTTATCTAAACAAACAGAGGAACTTTATCTCTGCAAAGAAAGTTGAAATTATTCTAAGGAGATTCAGAAAAGAAATAACAAAAAGTATCAACTTTTCTATTTTAAACGATTTGTTTATTACTTATTCCATTCCTCCGCTAAAAGTCAGACAAATCTGGCAGCCATGCAAACAATCAGAAATAGGGTGTAACGCATATGACCTTTAATCTTACGCCAAATTATTAGCTCTACAATTTTTATCTGAACCCTTTTTCCATATCTCTTATCCTTCTCGATTTATACGCAAAAATAAACCATTTCATCCTTTTTGTACCCTTAAAGAAAGCGTGGGACTAGTAGTATATTGGACTTTTTATTTTACATCTCAGCTCAATACAACTTTTCCCGTAGAGATCTCCATCCAGTCACATTTTTGCGATTTAACCTATCTATTTGGAGTAGCAAGTAGGCAGGCGAGAAAAATCGAATGGCGTAAACCGCAGCTCTTTATCTTGTTTAGTTTTCGAGATATGGCCTCGGGAAGCCACGAAGCCAGTGAAAAACTTCGATTTTTACCTTCCGGAGACTTTGAGCGGCCGTATCTTGGAAACAAAAGGACCGCTTCCAGAGATCGTATCTCGAAAACGAAATGATAAAGAGCGGTTTGCGCCGTTCGATTTCTCTCACCTTCATACCTACCCCTGAATTTTTCCACATTTTTCCTAAATCATCGAAATTTTTGTCACCCGATGATGACCACTTTCACACCGAAAGTAAAATATCACGAAAAACACGTACACACGGAAAATTTGACATTTTCCATTGGGAAATTGTTCCGAAGGCCCCTATTCAGAGAAAGAGCACAGATGGAAAACTCCGGTGTCCACTATTCGATTTTTCCCCGCTTACTGCGTATCCCTGTTTTTTTTTAGATTTTTCCTGAAACATCGAATCTTGGTCCCCCGCTGATGACAACTTTCACACCGAAAGGAAAATTTAACGAAAAACACGTAAACATGGAAAATGTGACAAATTTTCAAGGGCCCTATTCAGAAGAAGAACGCAGGTGGAGCACTCAATAGATTTCTCTCGCCTTCCTACGCACTATAGGGGTGCAGATTTTTGTAGATTTTTACTTAAACACAGAATTTTTGTCACCTGATGATGATCACTTTCACGCCGAAAGTGAAATATCACAAAAACACGTACACACGACATCCAATGAACAACCATAAAATTATAATGTTTGAAAAAGAAAATTACAAAAACCAGAGGAAAACTATGGAAAGACCTCTTGCGTGCTTGAGGAAATCGGAATTCTTCAAAACAATATTTCTGTACTACTAGTTTAGTTATCATTTTCAAAGCCTAAAGTGTCACTTTTGCTCCCAGAAAGAATGTAAGCTCGCCTTCGAGGAGTAAAAGATCAAAATAATAATTGATTATCTACAATCTAGGTACACTATTAGAGTGTATGCAAAGATAGTTTCTCTATATGACATAAGATCAAAGTTCTTTTGAATCCCGCATGGCATTGATTTTTCACAATCTGGATTGAAAATACGTACCTATATTCAGTCCATATAAAAATTACTTTTTATAGTAATGATATGTTATTGTTAGATATGCTCCTGATTTATTAGCAATATTACTAGAAGATGTAGAATAAACTAGAAATTTAACAATTCAATTGGTGAGTAAATTTAAATTATTTTAAACTATATTTCAAACGGCAAAGAAAACAAAAAGTTGGACCCTGCAGTTTTTAGTTATTTGAAGCATAGTTGGTACTTTCGAACAGCTACTGCTTCGCCCTCTATTAGTAAACCGTCCAATTAAATTGACAAAATTTAATACATTTTTTCTAACATATTAATCTCCCTTAGGAGCAAATATTATGCCAATATTTAACTTTTTTTCACATTTGATGTATTTATTCTAGTACGTATCATATTTTATTTGAATATTTGAGTTCCATTAAAGAATATAAAAAAATTAATGGTGAATTACGGACGGTTGAGTGGCACGTTCGCGTGTAATAATCCAAAGGAAATATTTAATTTCATTTAGTTTTCAAATATAAAATATGATACGTACTAGATTTAACTTAACTAGTTCTAATAATGAAATCAAATCTGAATTTTGTTGGTTTGTTTTTGATAACAATAATATGTTGTAAGATTTACGACTGTGAACGTGGTATTTTGACATTGATCACAGCCTTAACATATTGATTCCTTAGAAAATGAAAAATATTACAAAAACTATTTTGGGATTTTCGGCAATTTGCAGGAGGCTTGAGGTATTTTTGGTCAGTTTTCAAGAAAAAAATAAATTATAATATAAAGTAACTAGGGAGAAATATTTCATATTGTCATGGGTTTCGATCCCCTGGGAAGCACCCCTAAAATCCGTGGGTCCAGAAATCATAATATGAGATAACCACTAACACAATTTATTCAATAACTTACTGTAAACTTAACCTCACAATACGTTTATTATTATTTACAATTAACACGTCACATACTTATAACACGTTTACTAACTAACATGTTTCTTAAAATGTTTTTCGTAAAATGTTAAAATAACCCTGTTTATTCCTTCATATTTTCACTTTACTTCGGATCGTTTCGTTTAAAAACTGCCTTCCCGCGTGAATTGATCGTCATATATGCATCACAAAATGGTCGCATTCAGCGGACGTAACAGTTGTGTAACTGTAGCGGTAACGTCCTCTGACGGATACGCTATTGTCTCAACATGTTGAAGAGCGGTCGCAATTTTTGGTAGCGTAAATCATTTGTGCTACAAGTTGTGAGCGGTGAGCGGTTGCGTAGAATATTCAAAAAATAAACAAAATGAATACCAACACAATTTATTATATCCATGATGGACAGCTTCTGGAAGTTGAGGGGACTGATGCCTATTTGGCCAATTACATCAATGTGAAATTTATCTTCCATCACTTCCTCAAGTATAATATTATTTATATTATTCATTTGAAGTTATGCTCACATATACCTAACCTAAAATACTGACTAAATTGTCATTTTACCAAAAGAAATATAATATTTGGTAAACAGGCATAGCTTACCAAGAGATTTCCTTAAAATTGTAAAATTACTTTCAAATTTCAAAGACGTAAAAAAATATATATAATTTTGACATCTGACCAGAAAAATTCTTAGTTCAGAGAACGTTCCAACGGCTCCGTAACAGTAGCGGTAGCGGAGCGTTTTATGCTACGTCCGCTGAATGCAACCATTGCATCTGGAAAGGGTCTAGCCGTACTTCCATGGCAAAACTGCCCCCGGTAGCCCGATCCCGATAGGAACCTATATTGTAACCTGTTATATTGTAGAGGGCGCTAATAGTAGTTGATCGAGTAGATATTAGCAAAGAATTTATATATATAAATTCTTTGGATATTAGCTCTATATCTTAGTTAATTGTTATGTACAGTTAAAGTCGTCTCCGGACACTTTTTTCAAAGCGATATATATCTTATTAGTTAATTTTAAAGCTAGGAAAATAAAACTAAAAGGCAATGTTATGGTACACTTTACAGTTTATTTTATAACAGTTTCCTATGGGCCAAGTCTAAATAAAAGTTTTTAAAAAAATGCAAATAAAAATTTTTCCGATCGGTTTCTATCAGATCTAATATTGAATTACCACTTTGAAAAGAAAATTTAATAATTGTCTACGTCTTGCCTAACAGCACACCAAGTTTCACTAAAATCCAAGAGGTGCAACATGTCGAAAAAAAGTTAAAGTAAGTGAACCACTATGTTGACGCTTTTAATTTGCATTTCAATAATCTTTGGAAAAGTTGCGTTTTGATAGCTCATAAAAAGTAAGTATATCAACGGTTGGTGGTGTTAACTAGCCTATTACAATGTTTTCTTGATTTACTGCTATAGTGACTATAGTCGGTCTCAGTTAAGAATGCAGTTGTTCACGTTATGAACGGAGCACAGTTTACACAGAATATGGCGAAAAACCATCAAAGTATTAGAAACATTTTCAATACTAAATTCAGCTTGATATCTTGTTTGTCATGCTCAGTGGCATGGTATAGCTTGCAGGTTTAGAATTTCTGCCTCTGGACCGCCACTAACCATGGGATGTACGCCAATCGTATTTTTGAATTCAGTAAGTGGTAAGTAGAGATGTTTCAGAATCTCATGAGCCGCGAAATGCGCAAAAGGCAAAGTTTATTCTGCGTTATAAGTATGTACCTACTTGAAGACACTGGAGGCTGCCTTGCTGTATACATAAACAAGAGCTCGAGATAAATTGTAAACAATAAATATAATATTTTTAAGAAGTGTAACTGAGTCAACAGGAGGGATTATATCTCTGCGCATATGAAGGTCACAGCTCATGAGGTTTTAAAACACCTCTAAGTACTTAATCGATAAAAAAATATCACTTGATAAAACTTGCACCAACTGTAAAAGACATATCCGGTTATTTAGTGAAGTTTCCACTGATATGAAAATTTCTTATTTCACCCGCTGTCTGTCATGCTCTAAGGGAGAGGATTAATAATTTCTCTAGCTGATGTAGTTGTCTCCACATATTTAATGCAAATAAAGAAGACTATAAAAACAGGCCATTAAAATATTAAAGTCGATATTTTTACCAGAGCAGAACTTAAAATTTTTTAGTATTAGAATAAAAAAATAGATACTAGAGAATTAAAAATCGTGTTTTCGGCAACAATTTAATGACATTTCTGGTAAATTAAAAAATCTTACTCAGTTTTGCGTCAAGATAGAATATCTTATGCATTGGTGAACGTACGGCCCGTACTTCGCGATATTGATAGATAAATTCAAAGTACGGCTCTGCTTATCTACTCCCTGGGTATGGCGTTCTAGTTAGGGGTGATATGCACAGCTATATTTCAGGTGCTAAGAAATTTTGACTAAAAGAGACTTGTTTTCAATTATTTCTTATTATATAATTATTAGTCCCTTCAAATTAGTCAAAAATCGCTATTTTATGGAAAAATTCCCACAGCTATGAGACCTGTAAAAAGTGAAGCATTTGAGTTGTCTAAACATGATTTTCACACCTGCAGTTCAAAAAAGGGTGGTTTTTGAAAAATATATACATATATATGAATTTTAACGCTTTTCCGCCGTTTTCTCTATTTTGAGGAAAACTGTGCAAAAATTTTTTCGTCATATTTTAAAAAATTTATAAAAAATAGAAGAAACATCTTCAAACCAAAACTAAGGAACAGGTTGCTTATAATAAAAGGTTAGTTTATCCTACTATGAATATCGTAAAAATAACTTATACAGGATGTTCAAAATTCAATGCCAAACTTTTCAAAATGTAATGATATTTTTCTCCATTTTTTCAAATGGGACACCCTGTATATTTTTATCTCATCGGATGCAGAATTAAAGCATATTTTTTAATTACAATTATCTCGACTATCTTAAAGGTTTCACAGATATTCGTCAAAAACTACTACAAATCGTAAAATTATTATCTAATAGTTTTACTTAACATTTTTCAAATCAATAACTAGAACTTATGTTCAATATGTGTTCCGTTTTATCATTTAGCTCCTCTAATGTTATTAAATAAGCAAATACCTAAATTAGACAGTTTCTCATATAACTGTCTATGCAATTCTCCTCTTGAAGGCGTAAATGAAGGGGAGTAAACAGAAATCATATTCCTGTTGTTTCTTAACCATAATAAGGTAATTTAGTAGATAGCCATGGAAACAAATTTGCTTACAAACTGTCATACAAATAGACATATGTCAATATTTTAAATTACGTATTAGTAATTTACAAGTTTTAAGCATTTTTTGTGATGAGAGAAGAGCTAGTAGATATGATTTTCATATTAGGAGAATCAGAAAGAAACTGTTTTTTGGCAAGTCGAGTTTACGCACAGCGTTATCCGGAACGGAGACATCCAGACAAAAGAAGCCTGAACAACTTATTAGAGAGATTTGTACAAACGGGACATGTAGACTATACAAAACCAGTTAGAAATAGACCCGCTCGAAATGAAGAAAATGAATTGTCTGTGCTATTATCTGTTACGGAAAACCCTTTCGTTAGTCAAAAAGCAGTCGGTGATGCCGTAGGTGTAAGTGAGAGAACCGTTCAACAAATTTTAAAGGACAACTGTTTTCATCCCTACCATATCCAGTTTCATCAACAACTCTTCGATGCAGATTTTGAGCAACGTGTCGAATTTTGCAATTGGGCGCAAGCTAAAATTAGGATAAATTGTGAGTTTTTTGATAAGGTTTTGTTTTCTGATGAGGCCACATTTCATAAAAACGGATTTGTGAATCGCCATAACTTTCATTACTATTCCGACCACAACCCAAGGATTTTTAGGCAGGTTGACCAACAACACAGATGGTCAATAAATGTGTGGGGGGAATTATTGGTGAACATGTTATTGGTCCTCACTTTTTTAACGGACATTTGAATGGTGCTATGTATCTTGATTTTTTGCAAAATCAATTGCCAAATTTATGTCAAAATTTACCAATACCTTTGAGAGATGCAATGTGGCTGCAACACGACGGAGCCCCAGCACATTATTCATTACAAGTCAGGGACCATCTCAATACGCAACCTTTCCAAACCGGTGGATTGGAAGAAGAGGGCCATGTAATTGGCCGCCCCGATCACCCGACTTCACTAAATTGGATTTCTTTTTGTGGGGCTACGTTAAGGAAATCGTTTATCAGGAACCTCCAACCACACCAGAAAACATGCATAGCAAAGAATCAGGAACGCATTTCAAAACATTACACCCGACCTATTAGGAAGAGTAGCAAGATCATTTCATACCCGCCTTCGTTTGTGCCTGCAAGAGAACGGAAGACATATTGAACATAAGTTCTAGTTATTGATTTGAAAAATGTTAAGTAAAACTATTAGATAATAATTTTGCGATTTGTAGTAGTTTTTGACGAATATCTGTGAAACCTTTAAGATAGTCGAGATAATTGTAATTAAAAAATATGCTCATTTTTTAATTCTGCATCCGATGAGATAAAAATATACAGGGTGTCCCATTTGAAAAAATGGAGAAAAATAGCATTACATTTTGAAAAGTTTGGCATTGAATTTTGAACATCCTGTATAAGTTATTTTTACGATATTCATAGTAGGATAAACTAACCTTTTATTATAAGCAACCTGTTCCTTAGTTTTGGTTTGAAGATGTTTTTTCTATTTTTTATAAATTTTTTAAAATATGACGAAAATTTTTTTTTTTTTCGATTTTAATTTATTCCTCTGGAACTATCAAATCAAATTTGATAATATTCTAGGGATATGTACAGTAGCTCGAAGGGGTCCCAAAAATCAATAAAACTACAGGGTGTTCCATTTAAAAAGATACAACTTTGATGCACCACCAAATTCTGGAACACCCTGTATATTCAAAAATATTTTTAAAATGTGCTCTCTAACAAACAGTATATTGTCCCGTTTGAATCATTTTTCTAAAATAAATCGTTTAGGTGTAGTAGAAGACGGGAGGTGAGCTGCAGGACCCTGTATATGTATATATTTCTCAAAAGCCACCCTTCTTTAGAACTGCAGGGGGTGAAAATCATGTTTAGACAACTCACATGCTTCACTTTTTACTTTTACAAGTCTCATAGCTGTGGGAACATTTCTTTAATTTCTCCTAATTTGAAGGGACTATATGCCAGAGCATACTATACATGAGAACATTGTTGTTTTATGTATTAAAGTAATACATTATATTTATGATTTACCATTTTCTACCAAATTTGAACATGCCCCGTTCTCCCATCTATATATAGTACGGCAGCCCGTTACCAAATTTTTCTGTCATAGCGCCCGAATCGAGTAAACTATGAATCGCTAGTTTTTTTAAAACTAAGAAAGTTTTTCCTGATCGAAAAAGTCGTACAACGTTGCCGTAACCCGTCAGAGTAATTTCAGTAGGTAAAAAAGTCAACGGTAATTTTGTTACTCCGCCTGCTCCGTTCTTCATGTAATCTTATTAAAAATGTACAAAAAAACATGAATCCATAGAGAACGGAAGTTTTTGATATTGAAATATTTCCATTGTTTAAAAAAAACATGTATAGAAAAATGGTCTGACAAAGTTACAGCGCCCGGTTCAAAATTTATTTTAAATTATTGATAGGACATCCAAAAACGGTAAGTAGAGTCGAACGGACCTTTTCCGTGCTGCAATGCTCCAGGGAATGCTACGGAGTCAGCACTATATATGCTGTATGGTCCGTGCTCGCGGTACACGGCGCGCGCATACAAATTATATGTACTCTCTTGAAAAAGATCACGTGATCGTGTCACATCACAATCACATCGCAGATCACGTGAGAAATATTCTCACGTGACAAATTTTCTCATGTGAGAAATTTTCTCACGTGAGAAATTTTTTTCATTTGATGAATTTTCTCACGTGACAAATTTTCTCACTTGACAAATTTTCTCACGTGATCATCACGTGATCTGCGATGTGATTGTGATGTGATTGTGATGTGACATGATCACGTGATCTTTTTCAAGAGAGTACTTTATGCCCTTCTTTAAAAAAATTGGTGGCCTCAGACTTACTGAAAGCTTTCGTTTCTGTTTGATTCTAGATTTCGATGAAAATGACGATGATATCGAGGAGTCTACGGATTCAGAGAGTGATGATACTTATGACAGCAGTTCAGAAGACGACGATTGAATTAATATTTTTATTTTGTATTGATGAAGTTTAATAAATAAGCGGGACAAAATTTCGCAAACAAAATAAAAAAAATCAAAAATAAAAATTTTTCTGTCACTGAAAATGACTTTACACAACAATGCACGTATAACAATGTCCGTTCATATTTTTTCCCCACTTTTCAAGGCACAAGAAATGATTTGTACCAGGAAACGGAGCAGGCGGGATAACTCGATCAGCCTTAAAAAAAAACACACACCTGAAATTCAACCCTTCATTTGCGCAACAATGAAAACGTTCGTTCTTATTTTTTTCTGATAACAAAACATTCAAAATTATCTATGATCAGGAAAACGGAGCGGGCGCGAAAAGTTGAATTCCGAACTGTCACAAAATTTAGATTTTTAACGAACCAAAACCACTCACAGCTCGGAAAATGTCAGTAACTATTTCTATCCTATTGAAATGATCATTCTTGGTAAAAATAACACAAAAACGGACCGGGCGCGATAACTAATTTGATCACTTCCTCTTTACATATATATAGGTGTTTTTCAACCACTTCGCAACCTTGCCTGAGTCAGTACCCCTGAACTTTTCTTCTCAAAACTTCATGAATCAACCGAAAAAACCAAAAAAATTGCGGGCGGGATCAGGCGAAAATCTTGGTAACGGGCTGCCGTACTAATACGTAAGCGACACAGCTTTGAGGTTTATGTGCAGTAAATATATGGAGACAACGATACAAATTTATCAGGTAATTGCACGCTGGCTTATCTACCATTACATTTTTAAACACTACATTATAAAATTGTGATTGCAAAGAAAAATATCAATTACTGCTGAAATCCTGTGAAATATTCCTAGTAATAAACAATAAAGTAGAAGAAAAGTCCTCTTGTGATTAGTAGTAATTAAAAAGATAAACAGAATTTTAATTTTTTATTTGACAATAAAGGCGGCACAGAAAATAGTTTTTACTCCCGGTGTTGCTATCTCTTATTTTTTGTAAGAAAATGACACTCTCACTTTTTTTCTCAATCTTAATCTCACGGGACACAATTTATACGCTGCATGGTGATTTCCCTGACAGTTGCAGCAAATTGGACTGTGTTTTGGTCGCTTGCAGTACTCTACAGAATGTTCCTCCCCACATCTTACACATCTTATATTTTGTTTACATGTACTAGCAGTATGCCAAAATCCCTGGCATCTGAAAAGGAAATTATGAAGTAAAATTCATTCTATAGAATAACTCGCTAATTATTAAATAGAATAATAATATTTTAAACAATGGATTAAATTGTTAATAAAAATACGCAATACAAAAAAATAGTAATGTATGGGGTTAATAAGTCAAAAAATATTTTACAGTTTTAGAGAAATTGAGGCAAAAAGATCTATGCATCAATTTTATTGTCTTCTAGCCTGAGTCTAATTTCGGAGCGAAAAATGTTTGAAATATCAAAAATTAGTTTAAAGTTTTTTAAATTTGGTGCATTAATTACTGAGAAAATTAATTTTGAAACTGAGTGTTAGCTTATTGGTTTTTTAACACAATCGAACAGTAAATAAATTGGAAATGTTTATGTTCGTATATGGGGGTCGAGTTACCAGTTTTCGTTCAAGGTCAAAAGACAGCGGTGTCGCGGTCGAGTGAGACTATCGTATATACAACTGCTGATATATGCAAATGTAATATGGGTTGTATATATCACAGGGGGTTAAGTTACCAGTTTTTATTTAAGGTCGAAATACAGCGGTGTCGCAATCGAGAGTGGATCGTAGCTGTTTTCGGATGAGGTGAAGCCGAGTCCGGAAAATGTTTATGTTTTATGTGTGGTGTTATCATTTCCAATGTTCCGATGGTTGCAAAAATTGCGAAATCTGTGATTTTTTTTTCTTTAAATCTATTTTGATATGTTTTGTAATGAAACAAAAAAATTCTAAAACTAGCATTATTTATAAAAAAGCTGTGGAGAGTAGCCCATAGAATGTCCAATAAATCGGTGAAAACTTGCATTTGATCGGCATATTTCTAACACCGTAAGTATCGCTTGTAGAGAAAAGAAACCATATCGTTATAATAATTGAAACTCTAAAAAATGCCCGTCTGTCTGTCCGTGCGTCACAATTCTTGAAAGTACGATAACTTTAAGAAAGAAAGTCCGATTGTTTTGAAATTTGGATGGTAAATTAGCGTTAGCTAGAACTTTATTAATTTTGGACAATATCGATTAGTAAATTAAAAAGTTATTAATTTAAATTTAGAAAAATATTTTTAAATTTTGTAATTGAATCGAAATCTTCTGAAATGTTATTTTCTATCATTTTGTATTCATATATTTTACTAATATAATGCATTTCATAATATAATATAATATCCGTGAAAATACGATTTTTATTCTGACGAAAAATTATGCAGATTCAGGTAGGTACTTTCAAGCAATAACAAAAATTTAATAAAGATATTTACACAGAACTTCCCTCTTATTCATTCACGGTGGTCTCTCTATAAAATTACCCACTGTAACTAGTCCCATTGTTCTATTTAATAGCCAAGTTAGTTATAAAATTATTAATTAAGAAACGACATTGAAGAATAATTATCGGAATATAGTTATCACTATTGCTAGATAGAAAAATAAATAATAAATAAAAGGTGCCTAAATATGTCAAATTTCCATAAATAATGAATTATTTCTTAGAATGACCATCATATTAACGCGCGGACAAAAAAAGTTACAGAGACAAAGCTACAGACAGACCGACAGAAAAAATTTTTTCGCTCAAATTTAAAATCTCGATGTTTCACTACATTCTAAACCTATTTCAAGAAAAAAAAATTGAAATTTTTTTTACGATTACTATACTTCCAATCCACTACGTGGATGTGGAAGTAAAATTATATTAATCTTCCTATTTCGTAGTTTTAAATCTAGCTATTTACACAAGACAATAGTCGTAAATTTTGACATATTGTAAAAATTTTAATTTCGTGTCATAAACTAGTTGGTTATAATTTGTATTTTATCGTTTGCACATTATGTATCCCTTTTGTATAAATCTGAAAGTAAAAGTGGCTAATTATCTGGTGCCTTTATATTGCGTAAATGGTATGGATGTTTTTTAAAATACCCAGAGGTCCCATAGAGGTCGATGCATTATATAATGTAATAACATAGCCACAAAAACACTCAAACACTGTAGTCGTGCATTGTTGGTTGCCCAAAGCGCCAAAAAGGTTTTAGTGTATTTTCTGGTTACTTTTATGGTGTGAATGGAACTTCCATGTTTACTCCTCCTGGTTTAAAAACAGACTATAGTATATTCACCGAGCTTTGAAAGCTGTCACGCGCTGTTCACGTGGGCTTTGTTCACCAGAGCCATTCATGCGTAAAATTATTAAAAATACAAGAAGTTTTCTGATCGATTATAGAACGATTGAATATTAATGAAAATGTAGGACATATTGTTCTTTTAAACTTGATAATACACTACCATAAACTTCAAATGGATTCACTGAACTGTTTATGAGTTACAATAATTCAAATTTTCGAACAAATGTAAATACACTCTTACGCAAATTACATACAACTGAAGTCGAGAAAATCGTTGGCAATCTCCTGAAAAATGCAACCAATGAGGATGGAACACGCGATCACGAGGTAATCACGCATATTTATTACTCTCAGCCTTCCGTGAATACACTTTTTTTTTAGTCTTGGTACTCTTACAGTTTTTTTTAAATATACGTACTAAGAAAATAAAGTTATGGGCAAAAATAATAAATATTTCCCTATCGGATGTCTCTTTTTAGGGAATGGCCACCTTAATGTTGCCGGTCTGGAAATCCTGCAGACTTTAGATGATCTTATTAATTACACTTCAGAGAACTCATAAAAAAATTAATGTTCTACCTTCGGACATGTTTGAGTTTTGATTGATTGATTGATTGATTTGATTGATTTGATTGATTTGCCAGCGTAAGGTGGGCATTGCTGCCAATTCCGGTGCAGGGAGATTTGTTCCACCACGCAGCCCGATCGCCCACCGATCATCCCACCGTGTGCCAGAACAAACCCCCAGTGCTTTTATATATACCGCCGGACCAGCTGCATACGCTGGATTGGACATTGGACATGCTTGTTGTCAGCAGCGAGAGCCGCATGACGCATGGGGTAGGAGTATAGGATGGAGCGTGTAGGTGTTTGTGAGATGTTTCTTCTTGTTTTCCTTCTGTCTTCATCGGATGGAAAGTGTAGGCGTTTGTGAGATGCTTCTTTTAGGTTTTCGTGCTTCTTTTTACTTTCAGGTTTTTGTGATATGCTTCTTCCTAGTTTCTGTCTGTGATCATCTTCTCTCCTATTCTACTTCTGAGTTTTCTGTTTCTTCTGTTTCTGAGTCTGGCAGTGTGTATATCCTTGGTATTTCTTTATTGTATTCCATTTTTTGTTGTGGCAACTTTTCCCAGTGTGTATAATCCTTTCCTAGCTTATTCATAATCCTCTCGATTGTTGTAATCCATGTGTAGCATGGCCTCCCTATTTTCAGTTTGTTGCTGTTCATTCGCAGCGCTTTCTTCAGTAGGTGTGTCGTGTCCCGTCTTTGGACATGTCCCCAGTATTTCATTGCGTATGATTCTATTCTTTTGATTATTGTTCTTCCCTCTAGTAATGTTGACGTTTTCTGTCGTTTTTGTGGTTTTCCTGTTTTTGCTAGCAGTTGGATAGTGTCCCTTTCAGCTCTTCTCAGGCTTCTTCGGTTGGCCTTTATCGTTGCTGCGTTTTTGACTCCATATATCATCGTAGGCATTATGATGGTCGTGTATACCTTTTTGGTTAGGCACCATGGTGGTTTGTTGTCCTCAATGAAGGGTAGTAGAGCTGTTGTGACTCTGTAGGCTGTTTTGACTTGGTCCAGGACTGTGGTGAATAGGGGACATCCTTGTTTGACTCCTATATTCTTCATTTTTGATTCCGTCGTCTGTCCAAACCATTGTATTGCAGTGTTTTCGTGTAGGCATGCTTTTATTATTCTGTTTATTAAGTAGTGCGGTACTCCCCTGTTGAGCAAAGTGTTGACTATAGCCTCATGCCTTATAGTATCAAATGCCTTTTTGAGGTCAATTGAGACTATATATAGTTTTGTTCCTTCTTTCCACTTTTCTTCCAGGATCCGTCTGGTGGTGTACATGTGGTCGTCTGTCGATCTACCCTTGATAAATGCCGTTTGATAATCTGGTAGTTCGCCGATGTATTTTTCCATTTCTCTGAGGAGGAATTGTGCGTAGTATTTGTACCCTACACTGCAGAGTATTATTCTTCTGTAATCGTCCACGTTTTGTGGTGATTTGATTTTAGGGAGCGGTATCTGTATGGTTGTATTCCATTCCTCAGACAGGGGTGTGGTTTCCGTCCATGCGTTGGTGATGATTTCTAGGATTAGCTGTTTTATGTTGTCCGGTCCATAGTATACTAGTTCGTTATTTATTTTATCTATTCCCGGGGCCGTGTTTCTTTTAGCTCTGGCCATTATTTCTAGTAGTTCGTCTTTTGACGGTGGCTTTCCCAGAGGCCAGTGGTCCATTTCTTGTATTGGTTCTATTTGACTTCTCTCTGCGTTTCCTGCTTCTTCTAGTTTCCTGACCCAATGCTGTAGTGGTATGTATTTTCTTGACTGCGTATTGTTGTTTCTCCTGTATGTTTTGGGGTGTCTAAAAGTTTGGTTTAATCTCTGTCCTGCTGGAGTGGATTCTATGTTTTCGAAGAATTCCCTGCATTTTTTTTTTGTTCGTGCCTCCTCTCTGTGTCTCTTCTTTGTTTCCTCGCTTCTATTATCTTTTTGTCTATGTTTGGTGTATATTGTTTTCCTGTGGCCTTTATTTTCTTTAGTTTTTCGTAATTTCTTTTGGTGTCTTTTCTTGTTGGGCTCATAGCGGATTTGTTCCTTTTCAACGTTTTCCTCGCCGCTATTTTGATTTAAACCCATTGTTGACCAATTTAGTTCCTTTCCTGTTAACTGTTTTTCTATCTCCTCCTGGTATTTCTTTTTTATTCCTTTGTTTTGTAGCAGTGAGATGTTCCATGTGTCATTTGCTGTTTTGCTGTATCTTTTTTTTCTTTTTTTCTTCTTGTTTCTTTATTACTAGTGTTCCATATAATATTTTGTGATCTGTTTTGACGTTTGTTGCTTGTTTTGCCTTAATATTTTTGACCCTGTCCCTTATTTTTCTATCCACTAGGATATGGTCTATTTGAGAGTTGATGTTTCCTTTACTCCAGGTATTAAGGCAGGTTAGGTTCTTGCTCCATGTGTTTCTAACTGTTAGATCTAACAGATGTGCCAAGTTTTTTAGCAAGCTTCCCTTATCGTCTGTCCATGTGTGAAGTAAGGTTTTTCCTATGATATTCTTGTCTTCATGTGTTTGGTCGTCCTTTCCTATATGCGCGTTGGAGTCTCCTAGTATTATTGTGTTCATTTTTCTATTCCTATTTCTTCTAGTCTCTTGGGTAATCTGTCTGAATACTCGTCCTGCCCGTTTGTCGGAGGGCACATGTACTCCTAGTATGCATATGTTTTCCTTTCCAATTTGTAAGTCTGCCATGGTTATGTTTTCGTTTACTTTTCTTGTCTTTATCTGGATAGGGGTGTTCCGTCTTATTGCCCATGCGACTCCTCTGCTGGTTTTTTCTTTGTCCCCTCCACTTAGATGCCATTTGTAGTTTTGAGTAACTGCTGTTCCATCTATCGTGTGTGTCTCTTGTATGCATGCAACGTGTATGTGTTCCATCATAAGAACCTCCTCGATTTTGTCTCTTTTCTCTCTCGTTATGCATCCTCTGACATTCCATGTCGCCAGAATGATGTCATCGTGTTGTAATTCTTGACTGTTGGCTTCCTCTGTTCTTTGTGATATTTGGTACATGTTTATGTGCGTTGCTTCCTCTAATTCTGGGCGGGGTGTTATAGCCCCAGTTCGAGCGTATGTTTCTTCTGGTTGTTCTGCTTCATGTTTTTCTTGTGCAATAATCGCGCTATCGTAGTGATTTCTTTCGTTTCAGTGCTTCCTAGATACTATCTCTAGTGGTGTGTTCTCTCTTCCCTGTTGGTTAGTAGGATGGAAGATTATATGCTCTCCTTCTTCTTGATGTACTATTATTGTCCTGTTTTTCATATTTGTTGTTACTGCAATTGTTTCCATATAGGCATTCCGTCGCCGTCGATTTTTTTGTACCAGTAATTGACGTGTTCTCGTTTCAACGTCCTGTATTAGTGTGTCCATTTTATTTGCCTTGTTTTTCAAAACCAATATTAGCTTGCTGTAAGAGAGTCTTTTTATTATGTTATCTGTATCGCGGTAAAATAACTTTTTACAGCGAGTTGCAAATGAGAAAGCGGCCTGAGAGAAACCTCCGCACACCCTGTATATTGTTTTGATCTTTGTAGTGCCTAATTCAAACTGCCGTTTTCCAAATGGGAATAAAAAGATATTATAAAAGTAAAGTAAAAATAATACTAAAAAATAGAGGGGCAAACATAAATAATAAATCAGTTAAATAAAGGTATAGGTATATCTATATCTTATCTTTCTTTCTTGTAGTAGGCTGGTGATGTTCGTTGAATCTATGGAACTCCACTTCATGCGAATTGTTTATTTACACTTTCCAAGAAAGCATTAGGGTTCTGGTGCCAACGTCTAATTTTATATTACTTGACACTGATATATTTATTACCCTGGCACTTCAAGAGGTCTTTTTGGGTACAGACAGGCTTATCGTAACACGCCGCACTTACTATTATATTACAGAAAGCCCTGTACTAGAAATAATCAAATATTTATTCCATATAAACTTTGTATATTAACTATTTCGCTTCCCGACACGCAGAATTTCTGGACCTATCGATGGCCTAAATTTTATATAAATTAGCGGTGTTTAAACACGTGTTTTAGAGCTTATTTCGAGAGCGGTCCTCGATGCGTCCGTTCACTTTGAGAAACTCAACCGAACTCCCTCGGACATGTTTGAGTTTTGTAGACCAAATTAGTTACCCCGCCTGGGCTATTGACTCTTCTTCGTCAAATAGTTTTTTAGATGTAGCGCCAACATACCGACAGTCAGAGCTCTTTTATGCAAGCGTTTTGTGTCGCCCGAAACGCGGCTGCAAATTGCGGCCGCGTTTTAATAGGTTTATTTACGCACGCGACATTTGCCGTCCGACAAAAATGTCATATCAGTGCTACCACACAAATAGTTGGGAACTACTTTGAATTAGTTTCCTCACTTCGATAGCGGTAAGATAATTCACCCTTCCGACGCGTAATATTTAGTTTTTTCTTGTCACCAAATTCATCGAAACCGAAGTAAAATACGGTGCAAATTTCTATCCATTCATTTTTTTTTTAAATTATTTTTATACTCCTCCGATGTCATATCCCATATTGTATCGAATCACACCCATAAGGTGCCGTGTTGGGCGGCTTTTTGTTGCTGGCGTTTTGTAAAACACGACGGCATGTTTTTTAGAACGCAACGGCAAGTGAAACGGACGGCAGTGCATAAAATGATCCATTTGTTCCCTGTGATTTACAAAACGTAGCCGCAATTGCCGTCACGTTATGGGCGATACAAAACGCTTGCATAAAAGGGCTCTCAGACAGACGGACGGACAAACTGACGAATTGAAAGACCTACATTTTCATAATATATAGGGAGACCCAGAATTAAACCGCCAAACGTTCAGAATCAATTTTTTAGGTTAAAATAAGACTTTTCGTCTATAAAGTTTTTTCGAAAAATGCACCTCCTCCGAGCTAGAGCAAAAGGAAAAAGAGAGAAAAATGGGTCTCGTTTCATGGCATCTGTTACAAAACGATGAAGTTTTGAAAATTCACAAAAATACTCGAAATGACTGCTACCATTTTCACTGCAAAGTTCATCACACCTACGGACGAAGGCTGGAGCAGCTGCATGGCATCACAGTGGCCAATTTTATTAATCTAGGCGCACATAATCCAAATTTCCAACCCATTCTAATGAAAAAATTATTAACATATCTTAGTATCAAATACCCTAAACTAAATAGTTCTGAGGATTTTACCTTACTTCTCTCATATTTTTATGATGACCGTTTTATATGGGATTGGGACTGGTGCAGGTCAAGTAAAATTGAGTTTATAATTAGACATTGTTCAGTAAAGGTGCTTTAAATGTAGTATTGTGTTGAAGTTATTCTGTGTCGTGGAGAATGTTCAACAAAGTATGTAGTTTCTTATTCTTAAACTAATTCTTACAGCGGCATAGTTTTATATATCTTGATTCATACATCGTTTTAAGAACGATTCGGGGTTTTTGAATGATTTTCTAACAAGTTTTGTTAACAAAATATTTTTGGTGAAAAATGCCTACTATGATTATTTGATTTTTTTCATACAATTTACTATCGTAGATGCCCTGCCATTTAAAGATGGCAAGTGATGTTGTGGTCTTAAATAGACCTTGGTGACCTCTATTTTTTAAGATCAGTTTGATTCAAAGAACGGACAAAGAACAAAAGAATCATTACGCGGTTACACTCTTAAGTGAGACACACTGTATATAATTTCATTTTTTACTTTTCAGTCCTTATTATACAGCAGGCAGGCAAAACCCGTTCATTTGATACCATGTCAAAGCGGTTGTGAAAAAAAGGGAAACTGCCATCCTGAGGCCTCCCGCCTCACTCACCAGAAAGCGTGCTATCCAGGATTTGCAGGCCTTTCGCCACATGATCGTTATTCTTGTGGATATCCCTTCAGATTCCACGGAAGAGAAGGTAGTAGCGACCTCGACACCCTTCGAAGAGATGTAAAATTCATTAATTACACAGCCAAAAAAAATAATAATTTTTTTTCTGGCCTGGGGATCTGACCATGTTCACTATATGTTTTTGGAGTCGCTCAATCTGAATCTGAGTCTATTTAACTCCATCATATCAGGATTTTGCCTTAACCTCAAAAAACCCATAATTTAAGCGATTTTGACATCTGTTCACATAAATCGCTGTAACTTTTTCTAGACAAAAACGACCCCCTCCTTTTTGTACTAGATCGATTGCAAATTAAATTTCTAATCCGATGACGTGGGGCACGATATTCTTCCGGTGCTTTTTAAGTGAGATATCGAAGTAAAAGGTATAGTTGCCTTCATGTTTCTAAGGCACATACAAAATTCCCGTCAAAGTCCGCGCGGCGGTTTCATTGAATAGGTAAAGATGCCACCTGCCCGCTTTGTAGCTACCGCATTTTTTATATGCCTTAAAATTATGAAGACGACTATACGAGGATTTCGCTTCTCGAGCGATAGGGCTCAGCTTCGAGGCCCATTTCTGCCAAACGAAAGTTAGCAAAAATCTGAAAAAATTCAGGGGTACGTAAAAAGATGTAAAAAATCGTTTGGCGCAAATCTGCGCGAATTGGTTTTCTAGATATGACCGCTTGAAGTCATCGGAAGGTGAAAATCGAATTTTGTAATCGCTTCCCGAGGCTATATCTCGAAGGCGAAACGAGATACAGAGCTGCGGTTTACTGTATTCGATTTCTCCCGCCTTCCTGCACACATCCGAATTTTTCACCTTAAAAATTTTGCAAAAAAATTAAAGTGCCGGCACTTTTGCCTAGAAAAAGTACAGCGATTTATGCGAAGAGATGTCGAAATCGCTTAAATTATGGGTTTTTTGAGGTTATGGCAAAATCCTGATGTGATGGAGTTAAACAGACCTCGGATTCGAATTCAACGACCCCAAAAACATGTAGTAAACATGGTCAGATCCCCAGGCCAGTAACATTTTTTTTGTGTGTGGCTGTGTTACACTTTGGAATGTCAATACACCCTCCCCCGTTTCGCAGGCACTGATCACGTTAAAAATATTGAAATGTGTGAAAATTATACGCCAGATGATAAAGACGTATGTACAGAAGAGAGAGAAGATGACGATGATGATTATTATTTTAATTTAATCCCTGAAATTGGTTTAAGCGATTCCGATTCTGATTCGCTCGCTGAAACGGCGGCGGATGAGGAAGAAGAAGAGATCGCGAGATGTGCATTTCCACATACTCTTTAACCCCCTTCCATGTTATTTCAAATATAACCCATCAATAAATCACTCCCCAGACCCGTTTATATATGAAAACATACAGGGATCATCCATAACAAGGGGAGGTTTTTGCCGTTTGAAGGGGTTGCGGCCAAAGAATTTATATAAATAGAAGCAGAGATAAAGCATAAAAGTCATACGATACTGTTGCCAACATGTCCAACGTACCTTTTTCTCGCCATTTCTTTCTAATATGCAACATTGCCCTCAACGCTATCTCTGTTACGGCCTGTTCAAGGCCGTGGCATATGAGTGTAGCATAGACATATGTCTAAATCTAGTTATTTAATAACAGCTGTTCATGTTTGACGTTTGACTCAACTAACCTTTAAATTATTTTCATGTTTAGTGCAAATATTTCTGTACAAAAATATATAAGAATTGTAAACGATTGTTTTATTCCCTTGCCCCTTAACATCCCTTGCGGATGCCCAAATTCAGTCCAATTTGTGGCCGGGTAGAATTCCATTTTACTAGACAATCCACTACTTGTAGCCTTGTAGGAATTAAGAACAGTTGGTAAGTAGTTTTATTTTTGTCACAGGAGGTATATTATTTTTTTTAAATAAAAAAGTCTAGGTCAATTTGTCAAAATATAAATGAACTACCACATGATTTCCTGTAAATTAGTTAGGTACTTCCATTGATTAATTATGGTACTTCTTTTCTGATTCGTAAGGGATGCAAACTAAACAAATTTCTTTCGGCTTATTAAATGAAACAACCTCTACTTAATTTGACTCTAGATCACATCTTTTTCCGAATCCATGGCCCCTTAGAATTAATTATATTGCTGTAGTTTGGCGGTAAATAAGTGTTAATTTTAGGAAAATAAATATGTAAGAATACAGCTCAATATATATAGGTTGATGACTGACACATATTTTGTCTTTAAACTGTCATCGTATTAGAGAAACAGCATATAAACGTTATTTGAGGCAATTTTAAGTCATATTTTGTCTCCTCAGCACTTGAAAATAGTTTATTTACAGATCTATACGCTTTACAAATTAGGCGTTTAAGGTTATATTCACATTTATTTGTCATGTCAAAATGACGGTGGCTGCAACAAAGATGGTGCTATAGTAATTTTGGTCATAAAGAAAGAGATGATTATAAAATGTAATGTCTGAACTATGTTGTCAACACACTTGTAAATGTGTATCATCTGCTTCTATTTATATAAATTCTTTGGTTGCGGCCTTCAAAAACTTCTTCCATCACTTGCATCGTGTTAAGCAGCCTCCAAAAGGGGGGGAAGGTGGTAATCTCGTCTTTGCACGAAATATTTACACTCTCTCTGTCTTCATTACATAGACTGGTCGTGGATTGGAAGTATAGTAATCGTAGAGAAATTAAATATTTTTTTTGTTGAAATAGGTTTAGAATTTCATGAAATGTCGAGATTTTAAATTTAAGCGAAGAAAAAAAAATGTTGTCTGTCTGTCGGTCGATCTGTCCGTAACTTTTTTGTCCGGAGGTTAAATAGGTGTAAATAGGGGAAAATAAGTAAAGCAAGCTGGTAATAGGTACTCTTACCAGCTTGCTTTACTTATTTTCCCCTTGGAAACTTGGAATTTGCTGTATATACTAGAAGTCATGGCTTCAGATTTTTTATAATATTTTCAACTCCCCCCACCACCCCTACTTCATTATTAAAAGCGTTTACAAAATAAAATAAAGATTTTTACTTGAAATTTGGTACATGCATGTATTGTACCGCCATCTGTAATTAGATTATATTTTGAGATGATTCCTTTGAAAGGTTGGCGGTTAAATAGGGGTAAATAGTAGAATATATGTAAAGCAAGCTGGTAAGAATACAAAGATTTGGGATTTGGTGTATATACTAGATGCCAAGGCCTCGGATATCTTGGTCGTATGTTTTAACGCCATCTCTACTTCATTATTGAAGGGATTGACAAAACAAAATTGAGATATTCACTTGAAACTTGGTACACATATGGGATTTAAATCGGGGAAAATAAGTAGAGCAAGCCAATATAGGAGTCCAGAAACTTAATTTTTGGCGTATATGCTAAAATCCAATGCCACAATTTTTTTTATGACATCTGCCTCAAGTATTATTAAAATTCTAAAACCATTTATGTCACACATTAGAGTGCAAATATACTCAAGATGTTTTCCTTTAAAGAGACTTGGACGGAAAATCTGGAAGTTGAAGTCGCGATTTCTTAGGCAGCGGTTTAGTAGCGAGTACCTACCTCACCATTTAAATTGGAAACAGAATTAAACATTTCCAAATTTAAGATTATTTACAAAAGACCAAGAGGATTCTATTGAATGTGCAATAATCATATAAAAAGTGTAATAAATTAGTCCAAGCCAAAGGGAGTTTTCGAAAAAAATAATGCCAATCAGGGTTTCTCAGTGGGAATGTGTATCTCTTAATATATGTGACAGATGTGACCGGTACACATTCCCGCTGAAAAATCCGGGTTGGCATTTTTTTAAACAAGACCTTTTCAGGCTCCTTTGTCTAGGCTAAATTGGCGAAAAGTGTAATTACCCTAGTAGACCGGCGGTACATGACCAGTCAGGTGCAACATTTTTAAAATGCATGCCAATCATATACATGAATGTAATTACCACGAATATGCCAGAAACGCTAATTTTAGGCAGTCGATGCGTGCAGAAGGGTGTACAAGTCGATTTTCCGTTTGCATGGAAAATCGATGTCTGTGAACGATTTCAAAATGGATGCCAATAGTGCCAAACGAAAAGCCGTGAAAAAAAATCCTGCGGAAACTTATTGGAATGCAGTTTCCGCGTGCACAACAAATTTTGGTGCGCACAATAAATCGTAAAATTTTTTGGTATCTTCGAACGAAGCTAAAATCCATGCCAACATGTTTTAGATAAATCTGCACAGTCAAACGATGATTTAAAGATTGGCATGCAGTTTTATAATGCAGAACGTTATTAAAAGTTATTCCTAAAAATGCAAAAAAAATCAGGTCTTTCCGAACGACTTTAAAACGTACGTTAATCAGTTTTATGAATAATTGGCACTACCAAACGACGATATACCGATTAACATGCAGATTTCTAGTGCAGAACGTTATTAAAAGTTATTTCTAAAGATGCAAAAAAATCCGGTATGTCCGAACGATTTTAAAATGCATGCCAATAAATTTCATGACAAATTTGTCCTACCAATCAACGATATGCCGATTGGCATGAAGTTTTATAGTGCAAAAGATTTAAAAAAATATCCCTAAAAATGGAAAAAAAATCAGTTATCCCGGAACGCTTTTAAAATGCGTGCCAATATATTTTGTGATAAATTTGCACTACCAAACGACGATTTACCGATTGGCATGCAGTTTTGTAGTGCAGAACGTTATCAAAAGATATTGTAAATCGTGCGAGAAAGTTCAAGTATCTCTGAACTTGTTTAAAATGCATGCCATTGCAGTATGTTGTAGGTAATGAAAACGAAAGATAATATTAAAAATTGGCATGCAGTTTCAACATGTACTAAAGTGTTTTGGATCTTAAAAACTATTGCTTTTTTTTAAATACACCTTTTCAAGCGCACCTTACATTTTCTATATCTATATTATATGGAAGAAAGAGGTGTAATATAAAATAAAAAATGAAGTGACTTATATAAAAACTTTTTGATGAAAGCTTACAGAAACAACAGCAATAACAACAACAATAATAATAATAATAATAGTCTAAGGGAATTAATTGACTCAAACAATTAGCATGTTTTAATAAGTCATTTAAAAAAATATTTCAAACCAAAATATAACAGTTTATTTTTATTCAGCGTCCAATTCCATTAGCATCTTTTCATTAGCATCATCTTCAGTATCAAAACCGCCATCCTCCGGAATATTCTCAACATCATACTAGCATCATCGTAATCGTATTCAAATAGTTGATCTGTTTCGTCGGCTTCGTCGGAATTATCTTCCTCATCACCATCATCTACGTTGCTCTCTTCCGAAGTCTCGATACGATAGAATCCATAATTACAATAAGGCATTTTCTGAGCAAATTACGAAATAAAAAATTTGTATTAACAAAATGATTGATAATTAATTTAAATAACTTAATTCCATTAATTAAATAACAATAGTGAATAAAAATAGTGCAGCAATAGAAAATGTTTATTTTTATTAATTATACTTTAGATTTTAACCTTGAAATTAGGAATTTAGAGTTTGTTTTATTATTTTCGGACCTATGTTCATATGAAAAGTTTTCCATGTTTTCTTATGTATAATCACCCCTGAAATTATTCGATCGGAATTTCCGGACGCCCTGATAGCGATAAAAATAGTGTAACATATCATAATAGTATGTGTGATTCCACAATTAGTTAATCAGCTAGCTGGCTTATGGTCTTTTTAGAACTTCAAAGCGTTTGGCGGAAGTTAGGGCCCACGGGAAGTGTCTGGCAATAATGAATGTTGGTTTTTAGTAGTATTCTCTCAAACATATATAAAAACCAGCCGTCATACCATGACGTAAGTTCGTAGTGTTTTTATGTACCTTTAGCACCTGGTTACTTGTAAAAGGGCCCTTTAAAGCTAGCAATTATGCATACGTTCTTAACCACATGTCACAGTATTATTTATTGTCAAAATATTAGCTTTGTTAAAATGACGTAGGTCTGGCGCCTCTGGGATCTTACTCTACTATAATGTAATTAAAAGTATAAATTATGAATTTCACGATGGCGAGCACAACGATGAGGCACTAAAAAGCATATAATAATGGCGTGTTTGAGCGACCCTTAGCCGAGTGCATGTAGGCAAATTTTATATAGGGAGCAAGGGAGCCAAAGATTTTGGGTAAATTTTTCCTTGCTTATTCGAAAGGATATTCAATGAGAACCTTAACTTCCAGTTTTCGCATTCTCAGAGTCATTCAGTCCGCCTCCATCTTGGATTTTCTTATTTTTTTTCAATCGCTCATACCTCGCGTTCTAATTATCCCACAGCAATAAAACCGACGCCGTTGGTAATTGACTTTATAGTAAAACTCTCCGAAGCACTGAAAAGATTTTATTAGCGACCAAAGTTGACATAAGCCCTTTCGACCGTTTTCCCCGCGTGTAGCTCTTTTATTTTAATAACGTTCTGCGCTAGAAAACTGCATGTCAATCAGTAAGTAGTCGTTTGGTAGTGTAAATTATTCATAAAACTGATTATCGTACGTTTTAAACTCGTTTGGAGATAACCAAAATTTTCTGCATTTTTTGTAATAACGTTCTGCATCACAATACTGCATGCCAATCAGTAAATCGTCGTTTAAAATTTTTTTATCATAAAACGTAATTGGCATGCATTTTAAAATCATTCAGAGATACCTGACATTTTTTTATAGTTTTCAATAATTTTTGATAAAGTTCTGCGCTAGAAAACTGCATGTCAATCGGTAAATCGTCGTTTGGTAGTGCAAATTATTCATAAAACTGATTAGTGTACATTTAAAGTCGTTCGGAGGTAACTGGAATTTTTTGCTTTTTTCGTAATAACTTTTAATAACGTTCTGCATCACAAAACTGCATACCAATCGGTAAATCGTCGTTTAGCAGTGCAAACTTATCATAAAACGCAATTGGCATGCATTTTAACTTCGTTCGGAGATATCTGACATTATTTATTGTGTATTTGGTTGACGACAAATATTTTAAGCATCCCAAAACTGCCTGCCAATCATTAATATCATCTTTTTTTTTATTACCAATAAGATACTTCGATGACATGCATTTTAAAATCGTTTGGAGAGAACTGAATTTGTTTGCATTTTTAGGAATAACTTTTAATAACGTTCTGCATTATAAAAGTGCATGCCAATCGGTAAATCGTCGTTTGACAGTGCAAATTTGTCATGAAACATATTGGCATGCATTTTAACTTCAATCGGAGATACCAAAAGATTTTACGATTTAATGTGCGCACCAAAATTTGTTGTGCGCACGGAAACTGCATACCAATAAGTTTCCGCAGGATTTTTTTCACGGCTTTTCGTTTGGCACTATTGGCATCCATTTTAAAATCGTTCACAGACATCGATTTTCCATGCAAACGGAAAATTGACTTGCAAACCCTTTTGCACGCAACGACTGCCTAAAATTAGCATTTCTGGCATATTCTTAGTAATTACATTCATATATATGATTGGCATGCATTTTAAAAACGTTGCATCTGACTGGTCATGTACTGCCGGTCTATAGTTTTCATCTGATGATGACTAGGCTATACAATAATAATTAAAAATATGATTTACCTGTAACATTGAATTATATTATCGGGATTATAAACAGCATCGTCGTTGAGACCTGCTTCATCAGCTGCTCTAAAAAGAACAGAGTCATAAAAGTTGATACCCTCTTCTCGTAATCGATGATAATTTGGAAAATCTGAAAGTTCTATGTATACTGTTGATTTTTCTCTTGTTAATTTCCCAACACTTATGCCCTGATTCTTAAGGCAAATTTCTAACTCCTCGTTTCTAATACACCAAGGTACATTTTTAAAACTAACCATTTTTTTAAAATGTCCTGAAAACAGAGGCGCAACTTGTACAGGTTTTCCAAAAACCTTAGCAAGGTCCGCGGTCAAAATTTTGTATACATCACTATCGTCCGCGAGATTGACAATAAGACCATAATCTGTTTCAACCCAGCTAGCTGGATATAAATTTGGCATAGCTTCTTTTAACTGACTGAATGGTACTTTAAAAGGTAAATCTTTTTCACATGATGTTATGTAAAGAGACATTAGAGCACATGAGTTTTTCGTATGTTTATATTTTGATTTTTTGTTTTTCTTTGATATCGGGTTGGATACTTTTTCTTCGTCCACCTGAAAAAAAAATATTATTAACGTATATAAGTGCTTACTAAAAATGCGGGAAAGCAGGAAAAAGTATACGTTCTCACAACAAATAAAAAACCAGCCAAGGACGTATTGGGCACGCATACAATAGGGTTCAGTAGCTATACTCATTCAATGAGGGAACCCGCCTCCTTTCTTTTCAACTATGCTATATGCCCACGTATTAAGAGCTATTTCACCTTAACAAAGCTCTGTAGCGTACTCTCCAACTTTGTTAGTATTACTTAATTGCATAATTTGTAATATCAGCACGTTTAAGCTCAAAAATCAACAGAGCCGACAGTTCAATTTAGAGTAATAAACAACCGTAATAGACTACCGTAATTAAAGCAGGAAATGACCGTTCATGATTCAACCCTTGTGTTTTGTTACTTGTATAACAAAATACACTAGAGTCTAGTCGGTCGGGTGCTACAAACGATCTTGTATACGCGTGCAGTAACAGGCATATTGATGCAAGTTTTATTGTATTTAAAAGTAATTTTGAGCAGTAGAACGTTTGTAGCACCTGACCGGCTAGACGCTTCTACAAAATCAGTGAGTCACACACAAAATCTCAAAAGCTTCACTACTTACACGCGAACCTAGTGCAATTGTAAACTTTATTTTGTTAAATTTTTGTAAAATAAAAATCTTCTAAGTACAGTTTTTCTTAGTTGCTGCACGCAACAGAATTTCTCAGTAGGTACTTTTACTTCAGCATCCGTTATAATTTTCGTGAATTTTTTCAAATTTTGTACAATGATAGTTTAGAAATTGGAGGGGAGGGGGACGCGGCGATAACGACTTTAAAAACGAATACCTCGTGACTAAAAGGTTGAAATTATAAAGTCTCAGAACATTTTTTGTTGCATGTTAGGAGACCTATCCAACGACGTCGAATGTAGTAAGTGTAATTATTTTTTACTGTACGGGGGAGGAGTCCAAACATTTTTTTCATTTCTGGTTTTGGGTCATCAATTTACGTCGATGCCAAATCTCAATATTTATAAAAGTGAGAGAAGAGAGGGCAGTGCTGTGACATACAGAGAGACGGGCGGACTCTAGAAATTAAGTTTGTTATCTCGTGTGTACTCTTATCAACGCAATATTTTGTATGAAAAGTGTAATTGGGAGACTGCACACGAATGTTCCTTTGAGGGGTTAAAATGGCCCATTTCTGTATTTTTACTTCCACATCCACGTAGTGGATTAGAAATATAGCAATCGTAATAATTTTTTTTTTTCTTGAAATAGGTTTAGAATGTCATGAAACGTCGAGAAATTAAATTTAAGCGAAAACAAATTTTCTGTCTGTATGTCTGTCGGTAACTTTTTTGGTCCGCACGATTTCTCCAGAACAGTTTAAGATATTGACTTGAAATTTTGTACACATATATACCGTAACGAGATCTGGAACTGGATTGTATTTTGAAGATATCCGGTGAAGGATTGGGAGTTAAATAGCGGTTTATGGGGGAAAATATGTAAAGCAAGCTTGTAAGAGTACAGAAACTTGAAATTCGATGTATGCCAAGACTCAAATTTTTATAATATTTTTCAACACCCCTACTCCTTTATTGATAGGGTTGGTAAAATAAAATTGAGATATTCACTTGAAATCTGGTACACATATGTATTATAACGACATCTGGAACTGGATTAAATTTTGAGATGATTCCTTTGAAGGGTTGCGGTTAAATAGGGTAAAATAAGTAAAGCAAGTTGGTAAGTGTATAGAAACTTGAAATTCGGTGTATCTACTAGAAGCCAAGCCTCAGATTTTTTATAATATTTTTCAACCCCCCACTCCATTATTAAAGAGGTTGTTAAAATGAAACTGAGATATTCACTTGAAATTTGGGTCACGTATGTCTTATAACGATATCTGGAACTGGATTATATTTTGAGATAATTCCGTTGAAGGGTTGGGGGTTAAATAGGAGTAGATAGGGGAAAATATGTAAAGCAAGTTGGTAAGAGTACAGAAACTTGAAATTCGGTGTATGTACTAGAAGCCAAGGCCTCAGATTTATTTATAATATTTTTCAACTCCCCACAATCCCTACTCCATTATTAAAGGGCTTGTTAAAATAAAATTGAGATATTCACTTGAAATTTGGTACACGTATGTCTTATAACTACATTTGAAATTTGGTACAGGTACGACATCTGGAACTAGATTATATCTTGAGATGATTCTGTTGAAGGGTTGGGGGTTAAATAGGGGAGAATAAGTAAAGCAAACTGGTAAAAGTACAGAAATTTTAAATTCGGTGTATGTACTTACTAAAAATCAAAGCCTCAGATTTTTTATAATATTTTTCAACCCCCCAACTCCTACTCCATTATTAAAGGGGTTGATAAAATAAAATTGAAATATTCACTTCAAATTTGGTACACGTATGTATTATATCGACATCTGGAACTAGATTATATTTTGAGATGATTCCGTTGAAGGGTTGGGAGTTAAATAGGGGTAGATAGGGGAAAATAAGTAAAGCAAGCTGGTAAGAGTACAGAAATTTGGGATTTGGTGTATATATTGGAAGCAAAGGATTCAGGTTTTTTATAACATTTTCCAGCCTCCCACCACCCCCACTCCCTTATTAAAAGAGTTGATATAATTAAATTTAGACTTTCACTTAAAATTTGGTACATGTATTTTAACGATATCTGAAACTAGATTGTATTTTATATGATTGCGTTGAAGGAGTGGGGGTAAGTAGAGGAAAATAGGGAAAAGTAAGTTAAGCAAGCTGGTAAGATTACAGAAACTTGAAATTCGGTATACGTCCTAGAAGCCAAGGCCTCAGATTTTTTAATAATATTTAATAATACGTAGATATTGTAATGACATCTGATTGAGATGATTCCGTTGATGGGGTGGTAGGTGGTAGGTTGTGAATAGCGCAAAATAAGTAGAGTAAGCTAGAAACTTCATTTTTAACGTAGGTGTATGGTAGAAACCAAAGCCTCAAATTTTTCAATAACATCTGCCCCAGATATTATTAAAATTCTGTGACCAATAATTTCCACATACTAGAGTGCAAATATAGTCAAGATGTTTCCTTTAACGTGAGTTGGACGAAAAATTTGGATGTGGAAGTAGTGATTCCTCAGGCAGCGGTTTTAAATATACGTACCAAGTAAAAAAGTTATGGCCAAAACGAATAAATATTCTATCGGACTCTTTCTTGAGCATCGTCACTTTATTATATTTTGTAAAGATAATTACTCTAAAACATAGTCCAATAAATATAACTTGGGGGTTTCTTTCAATATAGGTATATATTTTTTTACATTTTTAAATTCTTAAACATAAAACCCCTTAAGAAATCGATAAAGCTATTTACACAGAATTTCCCCCAGTTCCCTCTTTAGTTATACAGGGCGGTCGCTCGAAAGAATTATTAATTACGAAACGACATTTGAGAATAATAATCGGAATGTAGTTATCATTATTATTATAAAGAAAATCTGATAAATTTTGGTCAAAAAATATACAGAGTGGTCATCCGACAGCAAAAATTCAATATAAAATAAAAGGTGCCAAATATATGGAAGGCTTGCGTAAATATCTTTACTTTTCACCATGGTTGAATTATTTCTTGGGATGACCACTCTTTATATTTTTCAATAAAACTATATAGTAGGTGTTTTCCTGGACAATTCTGTTAACTATGTGCCAAATATATTATTGTCATCGGTCACATTTTTAATTGCACATCCACGTAGTGGAGTGGAAGTATAGTAGTGGTTCAAAAATTGTCAATTTCCTTTTTTCAATAGGTTTGGAATGTCCTGAAACGTGGATATTTTAAATTTGAGCAAAAACAATACAATTTTTTTTCATTATCTATTCTATATAATACCTAGTGGTAAATTTTTTTTTTAAGTTTAGAATGTCATGAAACGTGGATAATTTAAATTTGAACAAAAAAAAAATAATTTTTCACTATCTATTTCCTTTAGACGGTCTACCCTGTATATTTTTGTTCGAGTCGCACTAGATATTATAAATAAATTATAATTATAAATGCCAATGTATCAGGTGAAAGCTCTTATGGATCAAGAATAACATTCAAATGTACCTTTGACCTAATCCAGTAAAATAAAGGTTAATGATTAGAAGTATTCTTAGACCCAAGGGTTTCGATATGAAATGGGGAAAGGGGATCGGTATGCGGTCAGAAGCAGGTAGTCACTTTTGTTTACATAATTGCGATTTGGAACTTTCGTCAGGTGGTGTAATCATATACATATTAACTATATACTATGAGTTTCGTTCGTAACTTGACGCCAAGGAAAGCCTGTCTCTCTATCCTTTGTGGCTTTCGCTGCTGGCAACAATCATGTCACATATCCAATGCGGCGGTGTATAAAAATATCCAGATTGAATATATGGAAGTGGCAGCAATACCTACCGTACGCTGGCTAATCAAACAATTAATCAGTCCACTAAGTGGTAATTAATCGATAACAAAGAAATAGGATTGACACTTTGTCATGCCCAGTGACATAGCGTGTGGATTTAGAATGTCTGTCGCTGGACCTTCATCAACCGGAATGTATGCCAATTGCATTTTTGCATTCAATGGCAAGTAATCGATGAAAAATATTCGCTTTATACAAATACTTGTAACAATAACAGAGGCTCACAAAAAAAGTCCTGATACAGAAAGGTGAAGTACCTTCTGGTACGTTTTTCGGTGTGCTAAAAACGAATCTCAGGTCAGAACTGACCCATCACCCTTAGATTTCACCCCAGCACACCCTAGCACCCCCCAAATGGTCAAATTTTCACATCATATAAAAATTCAAAATAAATATCTCATTCTACGTTTTTCGGTTTGCTAAGAACGAACCTGAGGTCATAATTTACCCATCACCCTTAGATTTCGCCCCAGCACCTCCCAGAACCCCCCCAAAGGGTGAAAATGTTAGTTTATATAAAAATTGAAAATAAATATCTCATTCTACGTTTTTCGGTGTGCTAAGAACGAATCTGGGGTCATGATTTACCCATGACCCTTAGATTTCGCCCCAGCACCCCCTAGCACCCTCCCAAATGGTCAAATTTTTACATCATCATATAAAAATTGAAAATAAGTATCTACGTTTTTCAATGTAATTTAATAGTTTTAATTTTGCTATATCTCCCCACAGACATACTGTATTATCAGTGTCAATATGTGACCGTAGGTAATTACCTAAGGACTTTCGCAATTTTTCATACCTATTTTGCTTTAAATGACTAGCCTAAAGTTATAATAAGTATAAATATGCATACAAAGTCATACTTACATCAGAATTGTCGGAACTTGAAAACTCGTTGCTGTTTGGGGATGAGGTGTTTCCTTCATGGGTATCACTTTCCATTTTGTGAACTCTTAGATAAATACTACTTGCAAAAATTTTAACCTGAAACCAATATGTCTAATGTAAAAACTAATATATCAGTGGAAACGTCATTGGATATGTGTCAGGTAATTTTAGGCTAGCTCCTATACTATTATAGTACCAAACAGAATTTAAAAACAGGCCAAGTGCAAGTCGTACTTGCGTGTGTTCCATACTATCAGTTGTTTCTTAATTAAATTTGATAGGTTTATACATATTACTTCGCAAAACAAAGTTTGTTCTCGAGTTTTCTGTTTGTGTAGGTAGTAGGTACCAAAAAAATTATCGAAGGTAATGCCATCCTGATAATTTTCGTTCAACGTACACCTTATTACGAAGCCCTGGAAAGGACACCTAAAATAAAATAATTTATGTTTTTAATATTTTTATTAAATTATTAATTAATTATAACTGGGAATTTTACGTTAAAACTCTGAACTATATCTCAGAGTTTTAATATTCCGACTTAAATTTTATTTCAATATTCCGAGTAATAAATCGAAATTTTAAAATTTCGAGTTATAGCTACTAATTTTAAAATTGCGCATTATAAGTAGGAATTTTAAAATTTCGAGTTAACGGATTGCAGCATTAGTTTCAGCATGATTAATATCTCCAAAATTGCCAAAAATTTTTGTCATAAGTCATAACACAAATTTCATTGGAAATTTTAAAATTGCCTGAAAGGCCCTTATTTATCAAAATATGAAAAAGTACCGTAAGGAAAAATTGTTTGTAGTTACATTAAGAATCTAAATTTGAGGATTTCGTTGTTCTAGTTTTTTAACTTTTTTCATTTTTTTCCAAAAATACGTAAAATGTTTTTTTTGTAATTTTTGGTTACAGTTGAGTTATATTTCAATACGGAAAATATATAAATGTTGCATTTCTGTTTTAAATGTAATTAATAAGGACAAAAAAATATTTTTACAAAAAACAACAGGATAATCGTGGACTACAATACTTTCAGTAATTCTAAACACTTACTGCGTGTGTGAATTTTGCACGGCTTAAATATTAAAGCAAAGATTGTTCATTTAAATCAAATTTAGATCACATGAATAAAACAAAAAATTCCAATTAAAAATACTTCAAAAATCTTAAGGGTGAATACAATTAACTTTAAACCGTGTTTAATTTAATTTAATTTTTTTTATCGATATTTTGGAAGGGTCTTCCATGGTAAACTTTATTTTTCAAGTAATCCCATAAAAATAAATTAGGGGCGTTATGTCCGGGGATCTTGCTGGCTGTGGGTATTGTGAATATCTGCAAATCTATTTATCTCTAAACAAGTTGTCCAGATATTTTTTTACATTAATAGTACTGTGAATTGCCGCTCAGTCTTGTTGAAACCATAAGACGGCTCGTTCCTCCAATCCCATGTCGTCATAATTACTTCAGCAATTTCATTCGTAGAAAGTTCAAATATCTTTCCGAATAGAGAGTATGCCGAAAAAAGGGGCCAATTAGTCTGCCATTAAAAATGCCGTACCTACTAAACATTGGTTTTAAAAGAGTACTGGTCTTTACATTTAATCATAAATCCTGGGTTTCCGTCAGCCCACCACCTGTAATTTTGGGAACTTACTACCCCATTTGAGGACAAAGTTGCTTCGTCTGTGAATAGAATCTGTGTAGCAACAGATCGCCTTTCTTCTATTTCTCCTCGTATTCAAGCACAAAAAAAGAATCTAACATCAAAATCTCGTTCTTTAAGCTTGTTAATAAACTTTGGCTTGTACGGGCGAAATCTGGTTTTCCTCTAAATTCTCCATACACGATTAGTAGTTCCTCCCGCGTCAGTTCTGTCGGAAGTTGCGGCAATCAAAGTTTGTTTACGTTCTGTTCCCTCAAGCAAAACGTTTTCTTTATGTTTATCAATTTTATAATAATTCGTGCGTGGCTTTTTATAAAGATGCTTACATGAGCCAGTTGTTTTGAATTTTTGGTAAGTACGTCCAACTGCTGAATGTGAAACAGATTTTTGGGGATATTTTTGGATAAAAATATCAGGCGTCCCCTATTGGTTCTATACTCGCAGCGAATTAAAATAATTTAAATTTTTTCTTTAGTTTGAATATTTTAAACGATTAACAGCAATAGAAAAAAAAATTGATTTTATTGTAGACATTAATAAGGGGCATCGATACGTCAAAAGCTAGCATTTGTTTTGAAAATGTACTCGATTACCAGCGAAACTTATTAAATAAATCCGTATTATTCACTTTTAAGGTTTTTGAGGTAAATTTTAATAGGAATTTAGAGTTTTATTTATGCGATCTAAATGTGATTTAAATAAACAATCGTTTCTTTAATATTTAAGCCGATTATCGTGCAAAATCCCACATTAAGAGATCAGAATTACTGAAAATAGTCGCACGATTGTCCTGCTGTTTTTGTGAAAATGTTCTTTTGTCGTTGTTAAATACATTTAAAAAGGATATGCAACATTTATGTATTTTTTTTGCGTTGATATATTTCAAATCAACTCATTTGCAAACAAAAATTTTTAAAAAATTTCAATGTTACGTATTTTTAGAAAAAAATGAAAAAACTAATACATTGAAATCTTCAAACCAAACTTCACATTTAGATTCTTATTGTAATTACAAACAACTCTTCCTCATGGTATTTTTTCATATTTTGATAAATAAGTGCATTTCAGGCAATTTTAAAATTTCTAATGACATTTTGGAGGAGTCATAGTTGTGACGACAAACATTTTTGTTAATTTTGTAGTTATTAATCATGCTGAAACTGATGCTGAAACCAGTAAAAAAAAACAATTGACAGACTTTTTGGCGGACATTGTGTAACTCTGAATTTTAAAATTCTGAATTATAAGTCGGAATTTTAAAATTCTGAGTTATATCTCGGAATTTTAAAATTCCGACTTCTATTTTAAAATTTTGAGATATAATTCAGAATTTTAACCTAAAATTTTTAAAAACAGAAATTATTTTAGCTGTCCCTTCCAGAGCGTCGTACCAGTGGCGGCTCGTGATATTGTCTGCAGAGGAGGCTTGATATTCTGAAAGACAATTGATGTGCAATATGACTACAATTTGTACATTTCCCCACCACCCCTGAGGTATTACAACGGCGCGTTACATTTTTTTGCCGTGGGTTGTTCGCCAGGATACCGATTCACGACTTGAGAGAATAGAACTAATAAAAGAATAGAATGAAAAGGAAATAGAAAATATGATGAGATGAAAAAATCATTCTCATGAAATTCTCGTTCCTACGACTCGAGTATCGGTATCCAAAGGAGTCCTACTATCCCACTTGTAATTAAATTATATAACTTTTAATAAAAATAAAAATAGTTTTGGTAAAAAAATTAAAGTGTTTTTCTACAAACAAAAAATTGTATTCATTATCACTGCCAGGCGTGTAAAATTATAAGTTTTAATAGAAATTAAAATAGTTTTGAGAAAGAAGTTATATAAAAAAAATATAACCGCGGAACTCTATATTATGGAGAATTATAAAAAATATTTCCTAAAAAATAAATAACACAAATAAATATTTTTTATAAGATAACAACTACCTATATTAATCTCTGCTTTAAAGCCTGAATATTTTTATAAATGAGTGGTAACCTGCGATTTTTGGAACTAGCAAAATGGTTGATTATTTCATCATAAAATGAATCGCGTTTCCTCAATTCTGACAAAAAACGTTTTTCTATTGAAATAAGCGATACATTTGAAAGGCGGTCTTGACTCATTTTGTTTCTAGTAAAAATGTTTTTATGCGTTTAAATGCTGAAAATGATCTTTCTACAGAAGCTTACCGGAATTGTCTCAAAAAATAGTGGCGTTATTCAAAAAATTCTCTAATTTTGGGTCATAAGTTTTTAAAAAATCTATCAGCTCTTTGAAATTTCCTTTATTGCACGATTCTCGTTTTTCGTCATGTCCTCGGAAAGAATTTTCTTGTGAAGATAACTATATAACGGCATCTATTAACCTCTTTCTCACGGACCTTTTCGTTAACATTTTCTATTTCTCTCTTATGTGCAGAATCCAAGAAATTTACAATATTTTGTTTACCAAACATTTCGAATTTAATGCAAGATGAAATGTGCTCCTGGGATTTTTCGTGCCTTTCTAAACCTCGCGACAAATTTTGCAAATTATTAAACCCGGCCCTGCCCCAAATTGAGGATTGATCATTAGTAAATAATAAACATCTCCAACAATATAATTTGTTTCTAACTGTTGATGCCGTTAACCACTCGACTTTTTTATAATTGTTATCACAAAACCCTCTGTTTTGTTTACCACTTTTAAAAACTAACGAAAGCATTGCTGGTGTAGGCCTGGCATTTCTTTTAATTCTTACCTTTTCGTCTTAAATAAGAGTAGTAAATCCATTTAATAACAAATAATCCACCACGTCTGGACAACAAGACATGTTGTTGGGAATATTTTCACCTAGAACACTTATTTCTAGCCCGCCTATCAAATGTTTTATGTATTTATACGTCAAGTTGTTCTTAACCGGCTAAACGCAACTGTCAGACGTCAGTTCGTTTTCTTTGTGAATCACCTGACTCTTGAATGATCTGTGCACATGCGCTATAAATAACTGAGCTCTGAGGCTAGCCTCATACTTGGCTATTCCAAGTGTTGCTATTTTACACAGCGCAAAGAAATTCAAGGTCATTCATCTTATAAGTAAATGCGGTAAAGTTGGAAGCTATTTCGTATTGGCCTCCAGCGAACCGCAGTGTTCATTCAGTAAAAGACCGGCCGACCGGGAAATATGCATACAAAGACTATCCGGACTGTAACGTTATAGGTATGTTTGTGGAAAGGAAATGCAAAAATGTTATATATAAACTGAAAATTAATTAATGAATAATAAACAATAAAAAATATTGAAAATTGAGATATACCTAATAGAAATTTCTTAAGATATTACTTTTGAAGATATGGTGGTTCTTCCAAGGGGAGGTTCAGCCTCCTCTGCCTCCCCTGACCAGCCGCCACTGCGTCGTACCTAATTCCCAATGGTCATGATCTTTCGAAAAGGTGTTAAGAAAACTTACACGAAAAAAATACATTAAATATTTTTTAATTCGTGCTCTCATCACGATGATCTTGAATTCTTATTTATTTAAACTTCCTGTTTTACCCCCTGAAACTAAACTCTACTGTTTGTACTTCACGTCTGTAATCGGACCAACTTTCTACAACTATGCCGAATATGAACTTTCTACGTGAAATAGTCTCTGAGAAAAATGCCTGTGATAGATATCGAGGTGATTCCCTAAGTGTTCCATTTTGCCAATTTTGGTACGGAACACTGAAAATATAGAATAAATTAGTAGCAGACAGAATAGTCAAAAAATAGAGATATAAAAAAAGGAATCTTACCTTTAGTCGAGTCAATGAATCCCAAAAATCGTCAAAATTTCTTAGTCCTCAGGGATAGGTCCGATTATCATGATTTAAAAAAAAAGTGTGTTTGTTAATATTATTCAAAATCAGAAACATCCCAAGTGGCGCAAATAATGATTTATATTGTTTCGGGGTGGATGTCACACCTGCTCAGGGTGGAACTAAGTAAACTCAAAATAATCGATAGGGGGATGAATTCTAAGCAAAAAATATTCTATGAAGTTTTTTCGATAAATCAGTATTTTTCGAGGTATTCGCGATTGAAAATGTTGATTTTTTCATCCACAAAATGCATGTTTTAGAGTGATTTTTTACGAATAACTCAAGAACCTTACGTTTTACCAAAAAGACATCGGAAGCAAAAATGAAGCTTATAAAATACCAAATCGATTGGTTTTTCTTATTTATGTAGATGCAGTACGAATCAAGTTATGGCTCGACGAAGGTGACTGTTTGCTGAAAACTGAATTCGAACCTTTCAACTTTAAATAACGACGACTTTTTGGAGGAAAACTTATCAGACCTTTTTTAAAATACTTGAAAAGATCTTTAAAATAGTTTTTGGAGCGACTAGACGTCTTAAGAATTAAGGAAGTTAAAAAGTGATTTCAGAATATTTTGTAGAGCTGGAGGTTATCATTTTGATCGGCATTATAGTGGACTAAAAGTAAAATTTCTAGGGAATTGTCTTATTATAGCAATTTTTTTGCTGAAACTTGTTGACCACATTTCAAGAAGTGTAGTAAAAAGTTTTGGATTAAATCTATGTGGCGGAAAGCTTTTGGTTAAATAATAGAATGTTCAGAATCCTGTTTCTTCGCAGGTTTTCTTAAATATCTCTGGTTGTATAACCCGTATCGCTAAAAAGAAAGAGACAAATTATTCAAAATGAAATTGCGAAGAGAACTAGATTTGTTCGAAACTTTTTGGTCAATATGCCAAGTCGTAAAACATGAAGACATCATAGGGAGGCCATTTTGAAACAATTGATGATAACTTGAACAATAATTAATGCACATATTCTAATGAAACTTTAGAACAGTATACCCCTTATGGTGTTAAACCATCAAGCTAAGTTTCAAGTTAAAATGTTTGCAATAACTCCTAAAAAAACAATTGCAAAGTCGAAAATCGATACGTCGATTGTTTGTGGACATCAAGTCGTATTTCAAAAATGTCTATTCCAAATTATAGTTGTTTCTATGTTCTTTATGGTGGCATGAACAAAAATATATTTTAAAATTTTTAAGACCAATTTTATTCAATTTTATTCTTCTATTTTCTTTTTTTTTTAAGAAATTAATTTTACTCAAAAATGTTTTATTCAAAAATAAAAATTATTGATATATCTTGAAAGTATATAAAAACGAGCTATTAAAAAAAAAGTAGTTTTATCTCCGGCAATTGGGACTCTAGATATGAAATTTTATTGCATTATGATTATTTATAAGCAAGCTATAGACATAATGACTTGAACATTTTTTCGGTTTTCAAAAAAAAAATCAAATTCAAATTTCTTGTATTCAATTTAGTAATAACATGGTATTATATGTACGTACTCAGAGCCAGCCAGACATGCGCGGCGCAAAGAACATAGAACAACTATAACTTGAAATACAAATTTTTGAAATACGACTTGATGCCCGTAAACAATCCACGATTGAATTTTCGACTTTGCAATTGTTTTTTAGGAGTTGTAAATATTTTAGGTTGAGACTTGGATTGATGATTTAACTTCACAAAGGGTATACTGTTCTAAAGTTTCGTTAGAATATGTGCATTATTGTTCAAGTTATCATCAATTGTTTCAAAATGGCCTCCCTAAAATGTCTTGATGTTTTACGACTTGGCATATTGACCAAGAAGTTTCGGACATATCTAGTTCTCTTCGCAATTTCATTTTGAATAATTTGTGTCTCTTTCTTTTTTGCGATACGGGTTATACAACCAGAGATATTTAAGAAAAACTGCGAAGAAACAGGATTCTGAACATTCTTTTGTTTAAACAAAAGCTTTCCGCCACACTGATTTAATCCAAAACTTTTTACTACACTTCTTGAAATGTTTTCAACCAGTTCCAGCAAAAAATTGCTATAGTAAGACAATTCCTTTCTAGGCAATTCAGACCCTTAGATTTACTCCACTATTAGAATATTTGTAGTACGGAGCCCATCGATAAAAGTGGATCGGGTACCGCAGGCGCAGGCACCGCCGCTTGGTGGAAATGTTGTAGGTGTCTGTAGGTACCATTTCCCTCCCAACGGCAGGTCTCGTGACCTCTACCTCTTCGAGAGAGGGGAAAAAACATAGAGCCGCTTAAATGTTGCCAAAAAATTCTGAAGAAATTCTCAAAAAACAAGCAACTTTTGTCTCTTGGACATCTTCTCCAAAGTGCTTCCTTCTCCTGGAAAAAAAATTACAAGAAAATAAGTCATAGACCTTTATTAATTAATTAAGGGCGAAGGAAAGGTTTTAGAGAAAAACTTCAAGAGTCAAAAGTTGCTTATTTTTGCCCAAAAAAGTACCAGAATTTTTTAACCGAAAATAATTTCAGTGAAGATTTTCCCTAGATTTTATTTTTTTTCCCTAGATTCTTTTTTTCCCAAAAAATTCATTCATATTTTTTAGATAGAAATAAACAACTTTGGCCCCTTAAATTTTTCTTCAAATTGTTTTCTTCTCCCGTAAAAAAATTAAAAAGTAGACTTTCATTAATCCGTTTAGGGAAAAGTAAGTGTTTTAGAGAAAAATCTAAAAGCCAAGACTTCCTTATTTTTGTACAAAGAACGCGCCTGACGTTTTTCAAGATTTTTTAGCCAAGAAATAATTTCGGTCAAGTATTTCACTAATTTTTTTTTTCTTCAGAAAAGTTCCGAAAAATTCATACACATTCTTTAGACAAAAATAAACAACATTTACCTTAGTTGGTTGTTTCGCTGCCACCACCCTGATTTAACAGGGAAAAGAATCATAATTTTTTTTGGGTGGGGGTGGGGGGCTAAGGAAGCGTTTTAGCGAAAAAGTCCAAGAGGCCAAAGTTGTTTATTTTTGTGTAAAGAATACACCTGCATTTTTTGGGATTATTTTGAGGAAAAAAAATCTAGGGAAAAAAATTAATCTAGGGAAAATCTTCTAAAATTATTTTAAGCTAACAAATCTGACAGACATGTTCTTTGGGCAAAAATAACCGACTTTTCGCTCTTGGAATGTTTCTGTAAAACGCTTCCTTCACCCTAAACTAATTAATAAAAGTCTATGACTTATTTTTTTTTTTTTCGGGAGAAAATGTCCAAGAGACAAATGTACATGAATTTTTTGGCAACATTAAAGTGGCCCTTTGTTTTTTGCCTCTCTCTCCCGAAGAGGTAGAGGTCACGTGACCTCTCGTTGGGGGGGGGGCAATGGTACCTACAGATGCCTACAATATCTCCACCAAGCGGCGCCAATTGCGGTGCTGCCGTACTATTTGATTATATTTTCAATCACATTTTTCATGTGTTACATTATTCCCAGGCCACAACTGAACTTGTAAATAGACCCTCTTCAAATGTTCAGTTGCTTAGTTTTTTGTGGGAGGCAATGGCACTTAGTTGGACCGCCCTCTTGCTCTTTGGAGTAGCTTTGACAACACATTCGTATTGGTTTTCTAACGATAATTTCCTTAATTCTTAAGACATCTAACACAGCCACACAAAAAAAAAATGTTCGCTTCCACCAATGAAACCTGGTACACCCTAGGTTTTTGGGGTCGCTGAATTCAAGTCCGAGGTCGGTTTGTCTGCATCAGGTCGCGTTAAGGTCATTTCAAGGTCAAATGATTAGATTTCGACAGAAAAAAAATTATGTATAGGTTTTTGAGGTCGCTGAATCAACATCAGACGTCGGTTTGTCGTTAAATCCAGGTCGGTTTGTCGGTATCAGGTCGCATTAAGATTATTTCAAGGTCGAACGGTGGAAAAACTGACAAAAATATTCACCTGTTACTTCACACATAAGCAGCAGAGGATGTATAAGATGTATAACATGTTTAGAAGTGAATTATTTATTATTTGATTGCTTATAGTAATGAAAAATATTCTTTATAGGATTTTGCAAACAGCGGAAAGAAAAACTATCTATGAGAACTAAAGGAAAAACTATATAAAAATTTTATTAATATTTTTATATATAGTTTTTCCTTTAGTTCTCATAGATAGTTTTTCTTTCCGGTGTTTGCAAAATCCTATAATGAGTATGTTTCATGTATAACATGTATACAATCGCGTAAAAAGCTAGATTTGTGATATGTAAATATTGATTTGTACCTTGACAAGCCGATGAGCAGATCATTCTACACATTCCCTTTCGGGGCAGTTGTCACCGACATCGCACTTGACGAGGAAACAGGTAAAGACTAATTTACCGAAAAAATGCTTTACAGTAGATTTATTCTTATTTATTACATCATTCATTTATAAAATTTAAAGACGTATAAGGAATGACTACAACATTTAAAAAAATGGTTAATGAAATCAAAATGCACCTTAAAAAGTTTACAAAGGAACGATGTCATAAATAGGAGTAGATCTACCGTAAACACATTTTTATCTTGAAAGTGGTCTCATAAAAGATATTGCTGAAGCAACAAGCAACGAGAATAGCTGTATATTGAAATCGGACACTGTCCAAATAAGTTATTTTCGTCCAAATGTCTAGAAAAGCAAAATGGAAGGCAAAAGAACCCATTTTTTCGTAGCATGTAAGAATAAAGTGGACATTAGCACTACAACACCCTCGATTACAAGATATGGAGACGCTCGACAATGTGCATAGCTCGTAAAATTAAATGTGTTTGATTTGAAAAATAGACCAAGTTCACAACGTGAGAGTAACTTAACGATCTAGTGAGAGTTGGAAAAATCGCGAAATAACTGGTGAATATTTTTGTCAGGTTTACCACCATTCGACTTTGAAATGATCTTAACGTGACCTGATATCGCGACAAGCCGACTTCGGATTTGGATTTAGCGACCTTAAAAACCTATTTACAAATTTTCTCAAATTCTGTCGAAATCTAATCATTTAATCCTGAAATGACCTTAACGCGACCTGATACCGACAAACCGACGTCGGATTTGGATTCAGCGACCTCAAAAACCTATATACAATTTTTTTTCAAATTTTTCTGTCGAAATCTAATGATTTGACCTTGAAAGGACCTTAACGCGACCTGATACCGTCAATCCGACCTCGGATTTGTATTCGGCGACCTCAAGAATCTATATACTTACACTTTTTTTCAAATTCTTCTGTCGAAATCTAATGATTTTACCTTGAAGTTACCTTAACGCGACCTGATATTGACAAACCGACCTCAGATTCGGATTCACCGACCCCAAGAACCTAGGATGTACTAGGTTTCGTTGGTGGAAGCGAAATTTTGCTTTTTTTGTGTGGCTGTGTCATCGCTTCAAAACCCATTTTGCAGAGAATTTCAAGAGCTACAAGGCCTGTAAAGTTGAACTTCACTAAATACTTAGTTTTTGAAATTTTTTGTTCCTCGCACTTAAATGCGAACTTAAAACGGTGATATCTCAATTAATTTTCATCTTAGAGAAATAAAAAAAAAAACACTTATTTTTTGCTTTAGTTTTTGAGTTATTGTGAAAAGAAAATTTTTTCAAAAATTTCAAAAATCGTTTCAAAATTGAATCATTTTTTTTCCAAATCTACGTATTCTGAACCGTTCAAACTTCTAGAATATATAGTTAGTACCGAAATAAAGTAATTTGTGATGGATTAAGTTTAATTTCAATTCTTGCGGTTAAGCTATTGGTTGATATGATATTTTCTCCGAAAAAACGGGACAACCGATTTATTTTCACCATGACTCGGTAAGTTTTTATGCTAACGACTTTTACAGGTATTTTCAACTACTTTAAAAAAGATCTAATAAGTTTTCCTCCAAAAATTCGTCGTTCTTCCGTTATTTAAGGTGGAAAGGTTCATATACAGTTTTCGGCAAACAAACAGTTACCTTTAACAAGCCATAAATCGGTTCCTAGTGCATCTACAGAAATAATAAAGAACTGATCAATTTGTTATTTTATAAGCTTCATTTATGCTCCTGATGTTTTTTTTTGATAAAACGTAAGTTCTTGAATTACTCGTGAAAAATCGCTCTAAAACATGCATTTTTTGGATGAAGAATCAATATTTTCAATCGCGAATAACTCAAAAGATGTTGATTTATCGAAAAAACTTCGTAGAACAATTTTTGCTTAGAATTCATCTCCCTATCGATTTCTGGTTTTATTTTGAGTTTACTAATTTCCACCCCCGAGAAGGGGTGACACCCACCCCAAAACAATATAAATAATTATTTGCGCCACTTGGAATGTTTCTGATTTTAAATAATAATAACAAACACACATTTAAAAAAATCGTCAAAATCGGACCTGTCCCTGAGGACTAGTAAAACCTTCATTGACTCCAATACTTGCAAAAAATCAAGGAAAGTTTATACTTTGCATGGTAGGCCATTGACTATGTACAAAAAAAGAGGAAGTAAGGAACCATTAGTTAGTTGGTCATCTAATAATTTTCCCCTTACGAGGCCGGTCCAGGTCTACAGCGATGATTGGGACAAAGAGCTCAAGCTCGACCCCCTAATCATCCGAAACCGTCATCACGGTCAAGAATATTGACATCTAATAATGGTAAAATCACAAAATACTGTTAAATTTAGGTATTCATTTTTGAGAACGGGGTGAAAAGAGTGGTTCTATCGTGTTCCTGGTACCACATCGAGATTTTAAATTTGAGAGAAAAAAAAATGTTTCTGTCTGTCTGCATCTTTCTTGTGAGCACGTTTTCTCTGGAACGGAAAAAAATATCTACTTGAAATTTTGTATACATATGTATTATAATGAGATCTGAAAGTGGATTGTTTTTTTAACATATCCGGTGAACGGTTGGGGGGTAAATAGGGGAAAATAAGTAAAGCATTCTGGTAAGAGTACAGAAATTTGTGATTTGTTGTATATGGTAGAAGCGAAGGCCTCGGATTTTTTTATGACATTTTTCAACACCTCCACTTCATTATTAAAGGGACTGATAAGATTAAATTAAGATGTTCACTTGGGATTTGGTACACGTATGTATTATATCGATATATGGAACTAAATTATATTTTTAGATGATTCCGTTGAAGGGGTGGGGGGTAAGTAGAGGTAAATAGGGGAGAATGAGTAAAACAATCTGGTAAGAGTACAGAAACTAAGATTTGGCATATATACTAGAAGCCAAGGCCTCAGATTTTTTACAACATTTAATACCCCACCCCATCATTAATGAAATAGAATTGAGACATGCACTTGGAATTTACAGGTATAAATTATAACATCTGTAACTAGATTATATTTTGAGATGATTCCGTTGAAGGGTTGAGGGTTAAATAGGGGTAAATAGGAGAAAATAAGTAAATCAAGCTGGTAAGAGTACAGAAACTTGGGATTTGGTGTATGCTAGATGTCAAGGCCAAGATATTTTATAATATTTTTTAAGTTCTTCCACCACCCCCACTCCGATTTACTGCACTTTTTATATAATTGTTGCACATTCTATATACTCTTCGTAGTTTTTTTTTAAATATTATTAGTTTTAGACATTTTTTGTTCAATTACAAAACGTGTATTTTTTGTTTGTAATTTAAAAAATGTATAACTTCTTTATTTATTGATCGATTTTGTTCAAAAGCAATAAGGTTCTCCCTCGGACTTTTCGTTCTTAAGTTAGCGTGCTTACAAGAAACGTTGAAAGTTGTTCAGAATTCGATCACCAAGACAATGATATGAATTTTTTTTCTTTACGAGCAATATTACCGGTTTTAGAAATGTGCCGATCGAATGCAATATACTCTTCGTTTTGTATTTGCGAACACAATCTGTAATTAGATTATATTTTGAGATAATTACGTTGCAGGGTTGGTGGTTTATTATGGGTAAATAAGGGAACATAAGTAAAGCAAGCTGGTGAGAGTACCTACATAAACTTGGGATTTGTTGTATATACTGACTACTGACTGGAAGGGAAGGTCTCAGATTTCTTGATAATATTTTTCAACCTCCACCACACCGCTCCCCCCTTACCATCTCCACCCCATTATTATAGGGGTTGATAGAAAAGATAAAATTGAGATGGTCGCTTGAAATTTGGTACACGTATGTATTGTAATGACATCTGATTGAAATGATTCCATTAATGGGGTATAAATTGGGGAAAATAAGTAGAGCAAGCTAATAACAGTCTAGAAACTTAATTTTTGGCGTATATGCTAGAAATCAACATCTCAATTATTAAAATTCTATGACCAATTATTACCACATACTAGACTTTAAAGAGACTTGGATAAAAAATTTGGATGTGGAACTAGTGATTCCTTATTGGGCATGTCAAACTTCAGATCTATGCCAAGTACAAACTTTCCTTAACTTTTGCAAGGTAAAACCCACGTATTGCTTTAGCCAAAATGCCAGGTAAAATATTTCAAGAGTTGACGACTGCTTCGAAATATACAATATTTGTGGGGTATTCTGCTGAATCGTACATTTTAACCACATTCACGGAAAGACTACTTCCAAAAGCTGCATTGATTTTTTTTAATAAAGAATGAAATAAGTTTTATATACTTCAACATTAACGTAGTCAAGTGGAAGTATAGTAATCGTAAACAAATGTTTCTTGTCGAAATAAGTTTAGAATGTCATGAAACGTCGAGATTTTAAATTTGAGCAAAAAAATTCTGTCTGTCAGTCTGTAAGTCTGTCGGTCGGTTTGTAATTTTTTTTGTGAGCACGTTTTCTACGAAACAGTTTAAGATATTAATTTGGAATTTTAAGAAGACAACTTGTAGATAATTTAATTAACTACAACTTTCACTGATCTCATGGGCATCTGATGTATAGGACGTTAGATATTTGAAAATCTTTGACCTTCGATATCTTGGGTAGCCACGTTGGGATTTTTCTGGATTTGGGTTTGGGGCACCTCAAAGAACGTCGGTGCAAAATTCAGATTTTTACTAATTTTTTCCAGGTTTCCTCCTTTTTTTGGCTAATTTCCCGGTACTAATCTGATTGAGATTATTCCGTTGAAGGAGTGGGGGAAAATAAGTAGCAAGCTACTAAGAGTTCATATGCTGGAAACCAACGCCTCAAATTTTTTTATGAGATCTGCCTTAAATATCAAAAATTCTATGATCAATTATTTCCACATATATAGTCAGGATGTTTTCGTTTAAAGAAACTTGGATGGAAAATCTGGATGTGGAAGTAATGATTCCTTAGGCAGCGGTTTTTTTATAATAACTTCCAGTATCACATTTTCGGTTTTGAAATATAGGGATAAAATAGGTCCCTCTCCGCAGATCCAAGCAACGCCCTATTTAGTCTAAAAATTAATATGCTATCAAAGAACATCATAACATCAAATGAAAAAGCCTATGAATTTTTGTATGTTTCTCTCATTTTTCCTGCTGTCCCCAATTTTCATGTATCGCGCCGTCTATGTACTCGGACAGTTAATAAAATATAAATATTGCATAAATGACCAAGTGGATTTATCGGGGTCATCGAAGTACTTTCTCCATGCTACAAAATGTCAGCGCTAATCGATATAAAGTAAACCTACTATTTAGAACTACAACAGAATTATACAATATCCTGAGTTATACTAATAGTACGAGAGTTGGGTGGCTTTTTCGACATGTCATCGTTTTATGCTCTGTCAGTTATTTTTATGGTCTTGAATGATAACGATTCACATAATCGACTTCTGGCGAAGTACCTCCCGTCAAGTATATCATGTCATGAGTTAGTTGTTAAAGTTAAAAAAAAATGAGTTATAGTACGTGATCGTTAATTTTTTTTTTTTAGATTAAGAATATTTAGTTAGCAAAAGAAAAAATCCAGATTTTTTATTGTATATTTTATCTCAGGATTCTGAATTCTTCGTTACAAGTTCTTTCTCTTACGTAAATACATGCTCCATTAACAACAAAATAATCTTCCTAGGAAGTTACTGGTGCATGTAAACAAAACTACAAAACACCCTTACCCTTAACTCTAGAAGAATTTAACATTTTTCTGCATTTCTACCACCGCATCTCACATGTATTGTATCATTATTAAACGGTCATTCTTATTTTTAGTAATTTGTCACAAGTTTCCCAGAAAAAAATCTTAAGGCTAGATTTCCACGAAAATAATATCTATATGTATTTAAAAACAATTATATGATTTTACGCAAAAAAGACGTTTATTTTGAACTATGACCAAACTGACATGACGGGATGGCATATGCCAAAAGTTTATCGTGATTCATGTTCGACAAAATTAATTAACTCACGTAGTCTCCACAAAAGTCACCAAGCTCCCGCACTATAAGTACACACAGAAAAAGGAATTGTTAAAACAAATAAATATTTTTTGTCAACAGAATTTATTCCACTTAAATATAAATTTTATTGCTCCAAGAAATTTCAGTTCTATGCAATATAAGTCATTGCTTAATCCAATAAAATATTTTTCTTGTTTATCAAAAAATTAATTATTTACTTCAAAAATACAAATATTTTAAACAAACGTCGTATTATTCTAATTAAGTAAAACAGAAAATTTCAATTCAAAAGATTCCAGTTGTTTTTGTAAATAAACATACAATTATAACTAACAAATATTTTTTTCAAATAATCTAAATTTTTAGTTACTGCTACAAAATATTTGTTTGTTGATCGACAAAATAAGTATTGAATTAAAAAATACATTATTATAATGTAATCCAATGCCTTTTTTAAAGAAAGCAAATATATTGTATCAACTTAAGATATAAAAAGTATCTTTACAAACGAATTATAAAGTAAAACAACAAATATTCTCTGAGTTGAAACAAATTTATTACTAACTGTAAAAAATATTTTGTTAAATAAATAAAAAAATACTGTTGAAACAAAATGATTAATTTGTTGGGTGAATAATATATTTTGTCAAATTCAAAACGGCATAAGTGCGCATGTGCGGTAAACAAGGAAACTGGCGCGTCCGTACATGTCTTTTTTTATAACGTATTTTATTCAATTATTTCAATTACCAGCCTGCCAAAAATCGGATTTTATACGTAGATGATGCACATACTTGTGACCAGTGAAAATAAATAGTGTAATTCCACCAGGTAAGCATTTTAAATAGTAATTGTTATATTATTTTGATTGTAAATAGGACGAAATATAAATAGTTATAGTTTAAGTGGTATTAATGAATTCACATGCATGTAAAGTAAAAAAATGGCGTTCAATTAATAGTGGTATCTGACAATCGCCATATTCGCGAAATTATATATAAATATAAATTAGGTGTTTCCTGAAATTATCTGGATTTAATTTAATCATACAGAATAGGCATTTGAAATTATTTTAATTGATTACCTACTCATGGAAAAGGAGTATAGATAGGAAGCTGCTATATTTTTGTTTTTCAGAACTGTCAGATTTTTTAAACAATATTTCAATAATTTTAAATTTAATCAAAATTTGGATTCAAGCTTTTTCAGAAATTCTAAACAACTTTCATTAGTAACATTTTCCTATAAAAAATGCCCAATATGTTTTTTGTTTTTTAAGTATATTTTAGTATTGCTGGTAGCTTTATATTAATATGGGGGCGAATGCCAGTAGATCCTATAGTATTTTGTTCAAATTGGAAAAACATAAAAAACTTATTAAGGGCGCTTCACTCTTAAGTGCGACACAATGTAGTATATAGGTGAACATTATTAACGGTATACTCTCAACATTAAGGCCACGCAGAAAACAAATTGATAGTGCCCCTTTGCTCAATGAATAATCCCCAATAATTCGAAGATATTTTTTGCTTCATTATACGAGGAGAAATAAGCTTATTTGTTTTGCAGAATTTTATCTATAAATTATTTATAGTTCATATCACTTCCGAATTAAATATTTTTACTAATGTTTATGTTATACAGTGTGTTTCACTTGAAATGGTAATACCCTAATAACTTTTTTATTTTTCGTTGAATTTCATCATTTTTTATATGTAGTTTTTAACTCTCTTTTAAAAGTTTAAACAACATTTTAGCTTAAGTAAAAATATAAGTCTATTATTGTGATCAAAAATAATCTGAAAAAAATTTGAAAACAGGTTTTCTTTAAGTTTATTGAGAAAAGTTGTTCAGAATCACCTTAAAATCCCAATTCCCAAATTTTGATGGAAAAAAAAGTTCATCCCAAAGAATCAACATTAAAATAAATTCATTTCGATGTTATCACAAGATTGAAATGATTTATTTTCAATTATAAATTATTGCGAGATCTGTCAAATAAAACATTGATGTCATTGTAACAAACTATTAAAATATTGTTAATATAAATTTTACTTTTTACTTTTTCGAGTGAATTTTTTTTTCCAACCAAACTTGGGAATTGGGGTTTTAAGGTGATCCTCAACAACTTTTCTCAATAAATTTTTCTTAAAAGAAATATTTTTTAAATTCTTTGAGATTATTTTGTATCACAATAGACTTAGATTTTTACTTAGGCTAAAAACTTTTACATATAAAATAAAATTGAAATTCAACGAAAAATAAAAAAGTTATTGGGGTGTTACCATTGGAAGAGAAACACACTGTATATTTTAATATTTTTTTATGTGTATTTTCTATTTTTGTTTTCTTATAGTTGGATATAATAATGGACGAATTTCTTAGAACTATAAATTTAGAAAATCTTCTTTCTGCTTTTGCTGGTAAAGAAATTATTTATATTTATAAAATATTTTGCACTTATATCTGTACCTACCTAAATACCTGTAATTATTTTCCATAGAAGTAATATTTAGGTTTTTTTATCTTGAAAATTATCCATTATTTGGTACCTAGTCGAAGTGTTTTTGTTTTAAAATTTATTTAATTTATTAACAACCCGATTTTTCAGTGCATTATTAAAATTTGTGGCATACAGAGTATTTTGAGGAAGATAGACCACCGAAGAAAACTTTTTATACTATATTGTGTAAGTTGGACAGTTATACAATACATTTTTTTTACCCAAAAAATTGTAATTAAATTCTGAACTGTTAACTAATTTTTAAATATAATTTGAAAGCTGATTTTGTACATGTTGTATCTCATCCCTAAATCATATGGAAATAAAATAATTTCGAAATCAATATATAGAGCAGTAGCCTACTGTCCAAGTAACCTTTTTAAGGATTAAATTTGGAGAAATTTCTTCTTAGCGTTAGTTATACCTACCTATGTTATAAAGGGAAGCGACCCCTAAAATGTCACGGTTTTAGGTCCAGGGGTTTGGCCTCTGGCTGCTGAAGAGTCTATTCATCAGGCCTTAGCCTCTATTTGGAACTTATTCCACTTATGTATTCGAATTTTTTATTAAATATATAAGATAAATGGTATACTTCCGTGGCGCACCTCATTTAAATACCCTGTATATTACCTAACAAAAGCAGTAAGCTACGAATTCTTATCGTATTTCCTTTTATAGAGAGCGATATAAATATTGATAATACATATAAATTTAGATGATGAATTATATATAGGGCTAATTCCATCCATTGGACAAAGGGTTCAATTTCTATTGGAAATGACAAATTATATGTTAAAAGTAAACATATTTTGATGTCCATATTGAACCGGTATTCTGTAGCTATTGAATTTTTTAGAAAAACATCGTTGATGTTGCTGATGAATCAACATCAGAAGAAGAACCATTTGTTTGAACCATCAATATTAATAATGAAATGCCTTTCTCTTCACGAAGGTTGGAGGAATATGTAGTAGTACCTATGGAACCCAGAATAACTTCCTTTATTGGTTTAGAAAATCTTAATATGAGAATAACTTTTTTAGATTCTTTTGTCATGAAAATTTTGCGTTTATGATTAAATTATTTGTGGAACCATATAATATATATATACTATTTTAAAAGTTATAAACTAAGTATTTATATACTTTATTATACTCTTAAACACATGTATTACATATACTGTATAGAGGTATAAAAACAAATAATAAATAATTTGTGAATCTCATTTTTGTTTTATTTGTTATAATTTTTCAGTTCCAATTAGAATTACATAGGTATGTATAAGTGTATTTATATATTGTCTAAATATTATTTGTGGCATTATCTTAATTTTTTTAAATTCTTTGGGACTTCCTGCCACATGTGTTTTTTCTTTTTGGTGCACGGGGAATCAATTGTGATTTTTGTAGATTTCCCGACCACCAAAAAAAAAAAAAAATACATGTGGCAGGAAGTTCCAAAGAATTAGAAAAAATTAAATGTATTTATATATAATATATAGTGTTTATATTCTAATGATCGCGATTTCATAAAAGTATATAGAGGGGATAATTATGAACCAAAAATGGTATTAAACATATGCTTTAAATGTTATCTTTTTCGAGGTATATGTAAGGTGTCAGACTTTGAATAAAAAACTAGTTATATATCTCATGAGGTATAGCTTAAATAATTATTTTTTATTAAATGCTGACGCCTTCTATATCTTGTAAAAGAAGACGTTTAGAGTATATATTTATTGGAGCTTTTTTTCCAAAACCTTCCCTCTATATATGCATCCATGAAATTCTTCTCATTAAAGCAGAAACACCCTGTATATAGAAAAGCTTTAATTAACAAAATATTTGGTCAAAGTTAATCCACCAAATTAATTCACTTCAAATAAAAGGATACTTTAACACAAAGGTATAAATTTTTTTAATCAAACTGTTTTATCATTTGAATTAATTAAACATATTTATTAAATCAACTAAAAAATTGGCCAAATCAAAATTTCTGTAATTTAACTTAACAAGTTAATTTGTTGGCTTGCAAATAATTATTAGTTAAATGAAATGGTAATTCTCATGTTATAACAAAATATGTCATCACAGTAAGTTACAGAACAATTTAGAAAGATCAAATGTATCTTTAAGTTAACAAAATATTCATTCAGTTTCATTAAAGTCCATGATCAGAAGAAGATATAGCTTTTTAAGAATAACAGAACATGTTATCTCAGTAAGTTATAAAACAATTTGAAAAGAATAAATGTATCTTTCTGTTAACAAAATATGTTGTTTTACTAAGTTATCGAATAATTTAAAAAGAATAAATGTATCTTTTAGTTAACAAAATATTTATTCAGTTCGATTAAATCCATGTTCAGAAGGAGCTATAGTTTTCTTAGAATAACAAAATCGTTTGTTAAATCCACTAAATGGATTAATTGAAACAATTTAAATAAAATTGCATGAAATAATAAAATAATTGAATTTCAACATAAATATTTAGTCATATAAAAAATATATTTGCTTGTGCATATACGATCAAATTATTTGCTTGATTTAATCAAATATGATTTCGATCAACCAATTCTTTTTCTGTGTGTAACCACTCTATTATTAAAGGGGCAACAAAATAAAATTAAGATATTCACTTGGAATTTGGTACACGTATATATTATTAGGACAGTAGATATATGCAAAAAATAGGTGATAGGTGGAACTAATTCCCACAAAGACGGGGTTTGAATTTTTTAGTTGGTTGTTATTTTTTTGACATGCTAAAAGTCTAGAACCATCTGAGTGTTCAAAATGTATTTTTTTGGCCGCCATCTTGAATTTTTTTTGTGCAGACGTACGTGAAGTGAGTATTTTACGTTCTCAAAACAGTTCATGAAATTCAATTTCAAGGCCGGTACCCTTAGTAACTGCCGAAAAACTATAAGTCACTTTCATAATTAACATTTCTAAAATATGACAACAAAAAATTGTTAGTTTTTATTAAACAGAATTAGTAATTAGTAAGTCGCTGTAATAGTTTTCGTATCGCCATGCTATTTCCATTTTTCAAGTATTAAATTAGAAAGCGCCGAATTTATAATACTTTTTAGTTCTGGAGGAGTGCAAGAAATTGAAATCTCAGTATCGCTGTCAGACATTTTTACGATTTTTCGAAAACTGTCAAAATGTTTTGTATACGGTCAAAATATACCGTTTCCATAGAAACGCTGTGACAATAAGGCTACTGCTAAATATAGCATAAACGGTGGTGTCATTTTCACCATCTATACTAACTAGAATTTACGATTGCACAAAAAATAGTGTTTATACTGTTATGAATTACACCCCCTATGAAGTGGAGACTGTTACGCCCATGACTACTACTAGTTGAAATTAAGTAGAAATGGTTAGGCAACCAATAATACACCCCATCTCTTCTGGAATCCATACAGCACAAGGACATCCTTAGAACATACTGGGGACAACTTTTCAGGACATATGGGATATCCTGGGCAGATCCCATTATCACCTTAGGATGTCCGTAGGATATCCAAATGGGACAGTTCGGGCTTTGCTGATGACGTCCTCAGGACATCAGTATGGGTGTGTACCATTGAGTTAGAAGGTAGGGAGAAGCTGTCACGTGATAAAAAACGGCATCATTTCGCCATCTTGTTACTACTTTTCCGTCAAATAGTGACAGTTTGTTTTCTGTGCGATTTATTGTGATTTTTACTGATCGTTTGTTAAATTTTAGACAATAAACATTAAAAGGACTATGGTGTCGTGTGCTAAAAGAAGTTGCTCTTCTAGAGATGGTGTTGACAAGAAGAAATTAACGAGAATAACATTTCATAGCTAGTGTAAACAACAAACAGAGCCGTATTAAAAAAACAGCTAATTAAATGTTTTTTAATATACTCAAATTATATATTTCGTAGAATAGAGACAAATTGTTTATTTTATATATCAAGGTAAATAAAAACTGTTAAAACTCTTGCATTTATTGAATTGAACATTTATTTACGTTATCCAGATAGACCATCTCGTCGGGGTACAAAGTTCTTATTATTTTAATTAGTCCGAGTCTGGCAAAACCACCATACTGTTACTACATTTAGCCACGCCTACTGATACCGTTTCTGTATAGGAAATTTGTATAGGATGTCGTCTCCCTACCTTCTAACTCAATGGTGTGTACAGAACATCATCAGCTCTTATACGGGTCATGCTTGGGCTTTACTATGAACAACCTGAGGACATTGATTGGACTTTATAAAGGACGTCCCCAGTTCTTAAAAAAAATGTTTTCTTAAAATGTTTTCTTTAACTTCTTTTAGGGTTTATTGGATATTTCTAAACTGAGCCAATAAGCGAATTTTTTTTTCAACCCCGGGAGGGGGTGAAAAAAAATAAAGTGTTTTTTCAAAATTACTCAAAATGTGTAAAAGATAGTAAAAAAGTTTCAAATAAAAATTGTAAAAGCATGAAATATTACATAAAAATGATCTCTTGCCTTTTTTTGGTATTATTAAAATCAACAGAGTTTAGGGTGGTTAGAAGTTATAAGGGACGATATGTATACATCTTTAAAAAATCAACGCGTGCTGAAAAGTTATAACGAATTTAAAAAAAATTCTATTCACAGGAAAATATGAAGGATTACGTATCTGACAATAACATCTGCGGACAATAACCAATCACATTTCCCCTTTTAGATGATATAATAAATAAAAAGATGTAACATAGCAGCATTATGTTTATGAAATATTTAACAATCTTATTAAAAGAACTTTAAAATAAACGTGGAAAAGACATCGGCGAAATCCGGCGGATTTCTTAGAACTTTCGACTAATTCAAAACACTCTAAATGTATTGTTGCGTGTTTTCCACCTTTTTGGAAACACCCTGTATGAATCCGTGGCTTACGAAAAGAAAGCACTTTGAAGAAAAAGTTGGGGGAGCATAAATTGATTATTTTTGTTCAAAGAACACGCCTGCCGGTTTTCAGAATTTCTTAGACAAAAATAATTTCGACCAAGAATTTCTCTAGATTTTAATTTTTTTCCATTTCAGAAAGATCTCAAAATATTCAGGCATATTCTTTAGGTAAAAATAGTCAACTTATGCCCCCCCACAACTTTTTCTTCAAAGTGTTTCCTTTTCGGTCGGAATTGGGTGATCAAAGAGACTGGTGGTCAAGGAGAATTTTAATCAGGGGGCCCAGGAGAACATTTTTCCCAAGTTTCAGAACAATCGACTGAAGCCCATTTTTACTATAAAAAACTGCGGGGTCCTTTGGCATCAGCTACCTCCAATACTGTCTTGGGGCAGACGAATTCAAATATTATATTATTTCCACATACTGCGAATGCGAATACAGACACGTTTGAAGGGGTTCATATCTTAAGATTATTTTTTTCGTTTTGCTGTTGCAATGAGTTCCTTTAAAAACACACCTATTCTGCAAGACGTTCTGATACATGTAATGTGCCCTAGTTTGGGTTTTAATAATAATCATTTTAATAACTATAACAATTCTACTTTTAATATTTTCCCGAAAAATTCCGTATAGCTGTCTGCTGTCATTCTGTCATATTGATCTTTTTTAGGCAATTAATTACTAATTTTATCACGAATAAATGACGTCTTGTAACCCTATATTTAACGAAATTTTGACGTTAGCTTATTACGTCATTTTAACTTAATTGAAACGTCGGTTTCTAATATTGAATAATTGTATATGTTACTAAGTACATCTATTACAAATAAAAATTAAAACATATGCTTGATACAGTTCACTTCGTTTATTCACTCGTATATTACACATATCCTTGCGATTTAATTTTCGTTATACTATACAAGCTTTACGTAGTTAATTTTATTTGTATTAATTTGTATCTACCTATGTTTTGTTTTCAAAATACTTTAACTAGCATCAAAATAATTTATTTGTTTTCCAATAATAATTCTATGGAATTTTAGCCAGCATTTATTTCTTAAAAAATATATTATTAATTACTTTATATACTTTTCATTGCTACTTTCAAGACACTTAAATCACGAAAAATTGTTCATTAATAAAAAAAATGCAATCAATACTTAATTAATTATTTATTTGTTCAAGCTTGTCAAGGTCTGTAATCAACTGTAGCGTAGAAATATTTTCTGACAAATCTTTCTATAATGATATACAGGATTTAATTTTAAGAAAAGAAAAGATTAGTTACTTTTAAGCGCCGTTCTCGAGGAAAATGCAATACTGTATGCAATGCATAATATAGATAGTACATAATTATTATGTAATATTTGAATTATTTGAACCTCGTAGCTACAATCTACATACGTAAAATTAACAACATGTAATTCTAAATTTGAATAACCACATTGAAATACAAAATAATACATTATGGAAAATTCTGGCCGAATGCCACTAGCATAATTTGTTTTCACATGGAAAATATATAATTGCTGGGTACACTAAACAAAATTCTAAGGGACTTGCTACACTAAGAACCTATATGTATTTAAAACGTAGACAACCTGGCGTGGTTGAAAAAGTAAATTAAAAATTTTAAAAACCGCGACACAAAAAACAGACCTTTAAAAAGGAACAAATAATTTATATTCACTGGCTCGAAACGTTGGCTATTTTTTTTTCTGTAAATTTATTGTTGGGCCTCGCATTAATAGTTGTCAGTTGGGTAGGTTGGTAGGTAGGTATAGTATGCGTAATTGCTAAGAGACCAACTGTTAAGGGACGGTGAGACGCAAGACGAGGTAAAAGGTAGAGCCGGATTACCGGTATTCTCCGCTCGATTACTATTTCAATGTAGGTATTATTTGTCAGCGGCGTCTGGTGAAATTTAGATTGGTAATGTCTTGGTATTGAGCCATAGGACAAAAGGCATATTTATATCATGACTACCAAGATAAAATAAAGCAGTATTGCGGAAAAAAATTTCAATGGAAATTTGCGAAAAAGTTTTAAAAATGAGTTGTTTTTTTTTGTAAAAAGACTTTCTGAATAGTTAAAAGATGCGACCTTTACTTGGTAATAATTCATGTCAACACTATATAATAATTTAACAAATAAAACACTGAACTGTTTTTTAAATTTTAACTGATGTATTGTCAACACGACAATTGTTTCGCTAAATATTAGCTTATTGATTGGTTGATTGATTGAAGTTTCTTTATCTTTCGCCAATTTACATTGGATAGACAAGTCAAATACATAATATACATATATGAACACATATACATAAATGTGTCATACTAAAGAAAATATGTAATCAGTTATAACAAATATACAGAATATTTAGGTATTTTGTACAGCGGTAATAAATTCTTCTGAGTTAAATGTATTTCGACGTAGAAATTCTTTCAACAACAATTTGAATCTATTCAGGTTGGTTGCGCTATTCAGATGTGAGCACAAGACTAACGTAATACATCAGTGAGACGGGTCCTGACTATTGCACGCTTTGGCACGCGACTTGAACAGCCCATGACCTTCTGTCTCGCTTTATAAAGTAAGAGGTGAAAGACGGACGATGTTATCGGCGCCTTTTACCTCATCTTGCATCTCTTGCGCCTCCCTTTTACCGGTTACTCATACTATACACTTTATGGTTGTAGTAAGGAAAATATTTGAATGCTGAAAAGATGGTATTTTTTTCCTGGAATTCCGAATCTGAGGTTAAAAAAACAACAGAACATCAAATGTTGAAAATAGTCGCGAAAAATATGTTTCGAAAAAAAAACACCTTGTATATTTCTACTGGAAATGAAATGTTGTAATGTTATCAATGATAATTAGTATTCAAATTCAATATTTGGGTTCCAATTGGTCGCAAAATCGCAATGTATTTCGTATTTTCTGACCAACCCTGTATAATTTTATTATATATTCTATCATATTGTTTTCTTGACCTCAGGTTCGGAATACCAGGAAAAAATACCATCTTTTCAGCATTCTATTTTTTTTCCTACTACAACCGTAAAGCCGCTATGTCAACGTTTCCGCTTAGATGGACCACCCTGTACATTATTTTTTTTACTACAGATATCATAATTATTCGAAAACAAACCAAAGGTGTGTCGGGCACCGCTGAAGTGGACAACTATCATACTCACTAGAAGTAACATAATGCATAAATTCATATATGTACCTATATTATGTAAAGTAAAAATCTATCTGTGGATATAGACAGCAGCGGTCCCGACGCACTTATGACTTTTTTCGATTAATTAAGTTTTATCCTCCTACCAGAGATCAAAACCACGACTAGGTCATTATGTGTAATAGGCTTGTTCCATGATATTCTTTTCACAAGGTTTTTATACGTTTTCATATAGTACTCGATATTCTTATTATGCACTTAAAATATCATATTAACTTTTCTGTTCTCGAGATATAAGCAGTTGAAATTAGTAATAGTTACAAAAACAGTGCGTCCATTTGTGACGTCATTATACGCAAGTGACGTAAGAAAAGTGTCTTTCTGGGGCATTTCAAATTTAACCCGAAAGGTCGAAAAACGTAATTTTCAAACGCTGGTACCTAAGTAAATACGGCAAGTGGAAGGTCGATCTGTATCTCTACGGAAAGGGGAGGGTCAGACATGAATCTTCATTGTAAATTGCAGGGTCAAAATCGAAAATTCGTCCCGACAGGAGCGAGAGAAAATTGTAATTTCTTGACAATTCACCAAATCTTACTCTCCTACTGTCAGGAAGTACGTAACACAAACAATACTTCGAAAACACCGAGTCGACTGATATTGCCGAGTCTATGCGTTTAGTGACGTAGCACCTGGCCACGCCCTGGCCCTTTTTCGCGAGGTGGAGGTTTGTATTAGTTTTTAAGACACTAAACGCGAGAATAAGATTCTGATTTTTTGCAGATCCGTTATTTTATAATTTCCCAACAAGCTCATTGGTATAATCGACCAAATAGAACAAACGTTCGAATATGGATGGAAAATATTGTAAAAAACTGAGGTCTTCGCTTCTAGTAAATATACCAAATCCAAAATTTCTCTACTCTTACCAGCTTGCTTTACTTATTTTCACATATTTACCCCTATTTAACCCCCAACCCTTCAACGGAATCGTCTCGAAATATAATCTAGTTTCAGATGTCGTTATAATACATACGTGTACCAAATTTCAAGTAAATATCTCAATTTTATTTAATTTAAATATACATGAAAATTATGCTTTTTAATGTTTCAAAAAGTTTTATTAAAACTCTACACGTGTTTCGGCTTGTTAGGCCTTTATCAAGAGTACAAGATAATACTAAATTTAAAATGTGTTCCTTACTTATTTATACCTAATGGAAGGTATAAATTATTCAAAGCTTTTAATCTATTTATTACATGCAACTAGTTATATGATTCCTATCCTATGTAAATATACTACAAATAAGTTCTTAATGTTAAATTATTTTTTCTAGAATATTATGACCCATAAATACTGTTTGATCATTAGTTACATTTTTATGCTTTTTGACAGCTTTCATGATCTCAAATTGTTCTAGTAAATCTAACTTCTTTCCTTTATTTTCTGTATGGAGTAATTCGACTTCATTAAAATTAACAAAATGATTATTTTCTATGCAGTGTGTTGACATACCGGTGCTATGTATACCATTCGTTATTGATTTTTTATGTTCAGCGAGACGGTTTTTTAATTTACGACCAGTTTGACCGATATATATAGCATCGCAGTCATTACATTTTAATTGATATACACCTGTTTTTTCTAATAAATCTCTTTTGTCTTTATTATTAACTAACATTTTCCCTAGATTATTTTTATTAACAGAAATAGTTTTACATCCTAGTTTTTTCAGTTTATGACTAATTTTATCACTAATTTTAGGCCTATAATTAATACATTTATATATGTCAGTTCTTTGTGGAGTATCAGCATAAAATTCTTTAAGTAACTTTTTCTTTTGTTTATGTTTTATTAATTTGTCTATGAGGTTTTCACTATAACCGTTGTTTCTAGCTATTTCTTTAATGGTGTTCACTTCTTTCATAAAATTATTCTTATTTAAAGGGAAGGTTAGCAGACGGTGGATAAATGAATGGAAAGATGCCATTTTTATTTGTGATGATTGCTTAGAGTTCTTGTGAATGACTGTGTCTGTGCAAGTTGGTTTACGGTAAATGTCAAACTCTAAGCTGTTGTTTCTATTTTTTAAGTTAACGTCCACAAAGAACTGACATATATAAATGTATTAATTATAGGCCTAAAATTAGTGATAAAATTAGTCATAAACTGAAAAAACTAGGATGTAAAACTATTTCTGTTAATAAAAATAATCTAGGGAAAATGTTAGTTAATAATAAAGACAAAAGAGATTTATTAGAAAAAACAGGTGTATATCAATTAAAATGTAATGACTGCGATGCTATATATATCGGTCAAACTGGTCGTAAATTAAAAAACCGTCTCGCTGAACATAAAAAATCAATAACGAATGGTATACATAGCACCGGTATGTCAACACACTGCATAGAAAATAATCATTTTGTTAATTTTAATGAAGTCGAATTACTCCATACAGAAAATAAAGGAAAGAAGTTAGATTTACTAGAACAATTTGAGATCATGAAAGCTGTCAAAAAGCATAAAAATGTAACTAATGATCAAACAGTATTTATGGGTCATAATATTCTAGAAAAAATAATTTAACATTAAGAACTTATTTGTAGTATATTTACATAGGATAGGAATCATATAACTAGTTGCATGTAATAAATAGATTAAAAGCTTTGAATAATTTATACCTTCCATTAGGTATAAATAAGTAAGGAACACATTTTAAATTTAGTATTATCTTGTACTCTTGATAAAGGCCTAACAAGCCGAAACACGTGTAGAGTTTTAATAAAACTTTTTGAAACATTAAAAAGCATAATTTTCATGTATATTTAAATTATTGAAGAATGTTTCACAAGGAACCAACCGTAGAATCAACCCAATTTTATTTTATCAAACCCTTTAACAATGGAGTAGGAAGGTGGTGGAGGCTGAAAAATATTTAAAAAAATTTTAAGTGAATATCTCAATTTTATTTTATCAACCCCGAGAAAATCGATATTGAAAAAAATTGCAAAATATATATTTTTAATGCGCACAATGTACGTTTATATGAAATTTTTTACGTGCGGCCTATAGAAAAAAATTGAATTGCTTGAAAACCAAACTTGCTAGGAAAAAATTTCAAATAAACGTTGCAGTTTTTGTCAATATCGATTTTATCGAAAACCATGGATTATACAAAAAAATTACAAAAGGAATTTTTTTAGGCAATTAGTCAAGCTTTCTTTTTTTATAATTAGCAATTTTTTTTTTATCGTCAACGGTTAACAAGTTATCAGTAGAATAAGGCTTTTTTCACCAAAGAGGTGGTTTTTTGGGGGGGTTGCGCGGCACCCCCAAAACTGATTTTTGTGGGTTTGTGATGTTTAATCCTCGCACTAACAGTTACGGCAGGAAAATCTCTGATAACATTTTTTGGGAGCTTCTGGTGTATTTTTTACTTTATCGACTGGACTATAGAAGAAACCCTTACTACTTCTTTCTTTTTGTTGGGTATTTTGTCACCTGCATATCAGAAAAAAACGATTTATTTAAATCGAATGTTATAACATGACACAATTAATTAGAAAAGTCAGATTTGACACATATTTGGTACATATGCATAAATAATTTAGAATACATTTTTTAACATACATTTTAAAAATTTCAAATTTACTTTTCTTGATGAAGGATGTACAAAATTCAAAAAACCTTATATTGGTGAATAGAGAATAAAAAACTCTTTCAAATGTGCTGTCACATGCACCCTCGTTCCATTTAAAAATTTTAAAGGGGTAGCTGCCACTCCAATGGGGTTGAAGGGAGAGGTATAAATTTATGCTAAAAAAATATCATTTAAGAATTAAAAATTGACGTGTTTTAGGACTTTACTCATAAATTGTAAATTAGGTAGATAATGAATTTATCCGTTACTTAAGGACCTCAGTATATAACTAGGCAACTACGTGCTTTCGAAAAAATTTAGTGATATTACATACGATAACGTAATTTTAACAGAAAACTGTGGGATCAAATCTCTTACGTCTTATAGTAGCAGCCAGTAACCAAAATTTTCGACTTATCGCCTAATGGGAAATTCCCGCGCCAATGCTTATTTCTTTGAACAAGGATAAAAAAGTTCAGAACGACGGAAATTTTTTGCTTGCGAAAGGGTTGAAATGTATCCTTCAACATGTGAAAAATAACAGACCATCTGAGTAATCATCTAATGTCCGTTTATTGCTTCTTGGTGTTCGTAAATATGCATAGTTCGAGGAAAAATCAAATCATAATTTTATCGAGCTTTGCAGCCATTTTACTAATAAATTTGCGTATTTCATTTTAGAAAAATCGGTAAAGGTGTTTACACAGAACTTCCCTCTTTATTTGTGCATGGCGGTCACTCTAAAAAATTAATAATTACGAAATGACATTGAAAATAATAATCGGAATATAGTTATCACTATTATTACAAAGAACACCTGATCAGTTTTGGTCAAAAAAATATACAGAGTGCTCATCCAACAGCAAAAGTTCAATACTAAATAACAGGTGCCAAATATGGAAGGCTTGCGCAAATACCTTTACAAATGTCCACCATGACTGAATTATTGCTTGGGATGATCACCCTGTACATTTTTCAATAAAAGTATAATGGGTGCATATGCCAATTATTATTGCCATCTCTCACATTTTCAATTCCACATTCACGTAGTGAAGTGGAAGTATTTCATTTTTTTTTTGAAACTTTCAAAAATGTTGGTAAAAAAAATTTCAAAATTTTTTTCTTCCGAAATAGGTTTAGAATGTCATGAAACGTGGAAATTTTAAATTTGAGCAAAGAGAGAAGTTTCCTTCTGTTCTATATTAGCCACATTTTTTTTTTAAATAGGTTTAGAATGCCATGAAACATGAAAATTTTATATTTGAGCAAAGAAACAAAATTTTTCCATCTATTTTAGTGGTAATTTTTTTTTTTTTAAATGAAAACATTTTTCAAAATTTCTTTTTCTGAAATAGGTTTAGAATGTCATGAGACGTGAAAGTTTTAAATTTGGGCAATAATTTTTTTTTCCATCTATTCTAGAGGTAAATTTTTTTTCCAAAATGGTAAACGAATGTTGCAATTTATTTTTTCCGAAATAGGTTCGGAACGTCATGAAACGTGGAAATTTTAAATTTGAGCAAAAAATAATTTTTCATCTATTCTATAGTAAGTAGTGATAAATAGATTTCAAAATTTTTTAAAAAAATTTTTAAAATTTTCAAAAGTTTTTAAAATTTGTTTGGATAGGTTTAGAATGCCATGAAAACGTGGAAATTTTAAATTTGAACAAAGAAAAAAATGTTTCCATCTATTTTAGTGGTAAAATTTTTTCAAAAATGATAATAAGAATTTCATTTTTTTTTAAATAGGTGGAACGCAATGAAACGTGGAAATTTTAAGTTTGAACAAAGAAAAAAAAAATTCCATCTATTTTAATGGTAAAATTTTTTTCAAAAATGGTAAAAAAAAATACCGTGAAACGTGGAAATTTTAAATTTGAAGAAAGAAAATAATTTTTCCATCTATTTTAGTGGTAAACAATTTTTCAAAAATCTTGGCGAAAAAAATTTTCTAAATTTTTTTTTCTAAAATAGGTTTAGCGTGTCAAAAACGTGGAAATTTTAAATTAGAGCAAAAAAATATTTTTTTCATTATTTATTCCCTTTAGATGGTCCACCTTGTATATTTTGCAGTGAAAGTTTAACCATTTCTTCGCTGCCAGTTGCGTCAACTACCTACCAAATTTGACTGCTCTCCGTCAAGCAGTTTGTTAGTTAATACGTCAACAGACAGACAGACAGACAGACAGACAAACTGACGGAATTGAAAAAAATCGGTAAAGGTATTTACACAGAACTTCCCTCGTTATTTGTGCATGGCGGTCACTCTAAAAAATTATTAATTACGACATTGTGAATAATAATCGGAATATAGTTATCGCTATTATTACAAAGAAAACCTGATAACTTTTGGTCAAAAAAATATACAGAGTGCTCATCCAACAGCAAAAGTTCAATACTAAATAACAGGTGCCACATTTGGAAGGCTTGAGCAAATATCTTTACAAATGTCCACCATGACTGAATTATTTCTTGGGATGACCACCCTGTACATTTTTCAATAAAAGTATAATAGGTGCATATGCTAAATATTATTGCCATCTGTCACATTTTTAATCCCGCATTCGCGTGATGGAGTGGAAGTATAGTGGTGGTTAAAAAATTTCATATTTTTTAAATTCTTCAAAAATGGTAAAAAAAAAATCTAAATTTTTTTCTTCTGAAATAGGTTTAGAATGTCATGAAACGTATAAATTTTAAATTTGAGCAAAAAGGAAAGTTTTCCTCTATTCTATAGCAGTGGTAAAAAAAGTTTACAAATTTAAAAATCATGTATTTTTTTTAAATACGTTTAGAATGCCATGAAACATGAAAATCTTAAATTTGAGCAAATAAAAAAAAATCCATCTATTTTAGTGGTAAAAATTTTTTCAAAAATGTTGGTGAAAAAAAATTTTCTATTTTTTTTTTTCTGAAATAGGTTTAGAATGTCATGAAACGTAAAAATTTTAAATTTGAGCAAAAAAAAAAATTTTTTCCATCTATTCTATTGTTAAATTTGTTTCCAAATTGGTAAAAAAATGTTGCAAATTATTTTTTCCGAAATGGGTTTGGAATGTCATGTAACGTGGAAATTTTAAATTTGAGCAAAAAAAAAATTTCGTCTATTCTATAGTAGTGATAAATAGATTAAAAATGTTTCCAAAATTTTTTTAAAATTTTTGAAAAACATTTTGTTTGAATAGTTTTAGAATACCATGGAAATGTGGAAGTTTTAAATCTGAACAAAGAAAATAAATTCCATCTATTTTAGTGGTAAATTTTTTTCAAAAATGGTAAAAAAAATTCTATTTGGCACAACTTGCGGCCATATTGCCTATGATACCAGCGCCGCGGTGGTAAATACTGATGTCAATACAGAAATGTTTACGTCGGTGGTTTCAGCCATTAGGGAGAAACTTTTTTATACCATTTTCTTATACAATTTTAATCTTTATTATTGAAATTACGCAACACATAAAATTTCCGTTCTGTATTGATTCTTCTTTTATTCGATAACAAGATTTCATCGAGAATGAATATCAGGGGATAAAAAAATAACCTCTCTTTTTTTAAAGGACGGAAAATCGTTTTCCCGGCTACTGCAACGTTATGGGAGTTTTTTTCAGAGGAAAATCGGTTTTGTATTGTAATAAACTATAACCCGGTGATCTAAATTGGCATTAGGCGATAACAGTTGATTTTGGTCACGGGCTGCCGTACTATTAGGGGGGCTTACTGTGCATGGTAATTTCAACTTGACTTGTTACTTTTCTACTAAAAGTCCCAATTCATGGTCGTATATTTAGGAACAGCAATTAAATATTGTTCATTAACTTTATATTACGTAAATCGATTTCATTGATGATTGTATTCATATGTATACGAATATTTTACGTAGAATAAGTAATTAAATTTCACTTTTACGTTTGTAATTTTTAATTTATTTTATGTAATTGCAATTAGCATTTATTATAACATTAAGAACGATAAACAATAAAGGCAAAATTATGTAACAAATGAAAATAGGAAATGAACTATAAATTAAACAAATCTAACGTTACCTCTTGGGCTAATTATTGCGAAAATTGTAAGTTACTTCCTTCATCCACTCGACCCTTTAATTGGATTGAAAGTGGTAGTTAGATATTTCCAGAATAGCTGGTACCGAATCTGATGTCAAAAGTTAAAAATCCAAAATGGAGAATCTAATAGAGCTGCCAAAATTACAAGACTTTTGCAGATTTACATAGGAAGCCGCTAAAAAGAGTGAAAGAGAAATTTGAGAAAAATTGGACCACCTTTAAAAAAACAGTCCCTAAAAATTATGATATAAAATTTCGCCCTTGTCTGGATAATTGACCCTTACTACCTAATGTAGTCGGTGGAAAAATAAAGAAATAACAAGATCGAACGTACGCACTTAACCGCTATGGACAGATTACTATAATAAACAAGCAGACCCTGCCAACGATATATTGTTCATTTCAAACATTAATAGTGTAGGCGAGCTAGATTTTACCCCCAGACTAACTGCAACCTCAGCAAAAAAAATACTCGCATATACAGACTGTCTATTTTACGAGGGCCACACCAAATATCTCGCTTAATATCTATTGTAGAAGAATAAAGTTTTAGAAACAGTTATCCCATTTTTTGTGAGCTATATTTCAGTAAAAAGAAATTTGAAATCCATAGCCTACTTTATGAGATATATTACAAAAACTTGAAAAATAGGAAAACCACAAACGGTTATAGCTTCCTTATTTGAGGAGATATGAAAAAAGTTAAAGGAATGAAAGTTGACGGCAAAGACAATAAGAATAATAACGTGTAACAAAAAAATCGAAAAATGCAGTTGGCTTTGACATACGCTATTGTGCAAAAATGAAAAATACATATCTCAAAGCAGGCCATGACGCCATTAATTCCGTTATTTTTTTCTCATTCCAACGATATAAAACATGTCACAGAAATTTTAACCGATAGTGTCAATATTTAATATTTTACGAATACCACAATTCATATAATTGAATCGTAACAATCAGCTGTGCCATAATTAGTGAAAAACAATGTATACAGTTATTAATAAATTTGACAGATTGTCACTGTTGTATGTTGCGTTGTCGAGTTCTAAGACAAATTTTATATCAGTAATTATGGTACACCAATAATAACAACTTCGATATGATTAGCATTTATTGTCAGTGCAATTTTGACGCTGAGATGGCAGTCACGGTTTACGGAGATAGATTTCCAGATGCTCCGCAGCCAAATCGAACTATGTTTAGGAAGTTAGTTCAAAATCTAAAAACGCACGGTTCATTTTCAAAAAAAGTAGTAAGGCGAGCGCATGTTGCGGATAATGTAAGAAAGGTGAATAGAGTAATGAATTATGTTAACCAAAATGAGGAAACCTCTTTGAGACAAATTCAGAGAAACTGTCGCATAAAAAAAGACAGTGCAAGAAAAATATTGAAAAAAAACGGATTTCGATGCTACAAAATGAGGAAAGTTCAACATTTAAATGAGGGAGATAAGCCAAGGAGAGTAAGATTTTGTAGATGGCTATTACATAAGAAAAGGAATGACGCGCTGATATGTAGCAAAATTCTTTGGTCGGACGAATCAAATTTTTCTAATAATGGATTTTTCAATAGAAATATGCAATATAAGTGGACACGAGAAAATACACATTGGTGCAGAGAGACTGCTTTCCAAGAAAGATTTTCTACGAATGTTTGGTTGGGTCTTTTAGGGACTAAAGTAATTGGACCTTATTTTTATGATGGCAAATTAACCGCTCGTAGATACCTTAATTTCCTGCAAAACGAATTTCAAGATTTTCTTTATGAATTAACAGTGGCAGAAAGATTAAATTATTCATATTTTCAACAAGATGGGGCTCCACCTCACACTGCTGTAATATGTACAAATTATTTAAATCAAGTTATGCCAGATAGCTGGATAAGCACCTATGGACCCATTCTATGGCCAGCTCGATTACCAGATATTACTCCCTTGGATTTTTTCGTCTGGGGTTACATTAAAGACAAGGTATTTCAAACTGCCCCTGAAGATATTGAGGACATCAAAACCAGAATTCGAAACGCATGTGAGGCAATTACTCCTGAAATGCTCCAAAATGTAATGCGTGACGTGTCTCGTAGAGCACGTTTATGTGTCAGAATGCATGGTGCACAATTTGAGCATTTGTAGTTAGAAAAATAAATACACACAATTTCTTTTCAATATAGTAGTAGGTAGTACTGTTATACATAGTTTTTCGTTTTTTTCTTTGCATGTTCGTTTTGTACTTGTATTTTTATTTATGAGATATTTATTGGTTTGTAATAAATAATTACGGAATTATAATTATTCTAAAGTGAATTTTTACTATTATGGCACAGCTGATTGTTACGATTCAATTATATGAATTGTGGTATTCGTAAAATATTAAATATTGACACTATCGGTTAAAATTTCTGTGACATGTTTTATATCGTTGGAATGAGAAAAAAATAACGGAATTAATGGCGTCATGGCCTACTTTGAGATATGTATTTTTCATTTTTGCACAATAGCGTATGTCAAAGCCAACTGCATTTTTCGATTTTTTTGTTACACGTTATTATTCTTATTGTCTTTGCCGTCAACTTTCATTCCTTTAACTTTTTTCGTATCTCCTCAAATAAGGAAGTTATAACCTTTTGTGGTTTTCCTATTTTTCAGGTTTTTGTAATATATCTCATAAAGTAGGCTATGGATTTCAAATTTCTTTTTACTGAAATATAGCTCACAAAAAATGGGATAACTGTTTCTAAAACTTTATTCTTCTGCAATAGATATAAAGCGAGATATTTGGTGTGGCCCTCGTAAAATAGACAGTCTGTATATTGTTTGCGATGTCTGCAAGAAGATATTATCTTGGAAAAAGAATTTTTGGCGGAATTTGCAAAAAAATGCGAAAGGTCGCGAAAAATGGTTTTTCTCGTTTTAAAGGAAAAGTTGAATTTATACAAAAAGATGTGCGCAATAAAATAACAAACAAAATGAGCCTTGGTGGAACTCAGTTGGCCCAATGGTTCCCTCGGAAATTGCAAAAACCACTAAAATTGTACGTATTTTCAAAAAGAACCACGCACATTTCTTAGGTAAAAGTGGTTTCGGTCAAATAAGCTGAAATTCGAATATGTTGTACTTCTTGTCGTTGTGAACAAGAGCCTTAATGGGCGACCTCCGAAAATGGACAGTTTTTGAGCTACAGTGTAAAAATCGCTGCCTAAGGAATCACTACTTCCTCATCCAGATTTTTCTTCCAAGTCACTTTAAAGAAAACATCTTGACTAGATTTGCACTCTAGTATGTAGAAATTAATTGGTCAAAGAATTTTAACAATTTGGGGCAGGTGTTATGGAAAAGTTTGAGGCGTTGGTTTCTGCCATATACGTTAATTAAAAATAAAGTTTGTAGTTTATCCTACTTATCTTCTCCTGTCCACAACCTATCACCTCCCACCGTTCAATAGAACCACCGTTCTAGGACATACATCGAATTTCAGGTTTCTGTACTCTTACCAGTTTGCTTTACTTCTATTTCCCTATTTACCTGTACTTACCCCCCTCCCCGACTCCTTCAACATAATCGTGTCAAAATATAATCTAGTTGCAGATATCGTTATAATATATAAGTGTGCCAAATTTCAAGTGAAAATCTAAATTTAATTTTATCAACTCTTTTAATAAGAGAGTGGGGGTGGTGGGGGAGAAAAAGACCTGAGGCCTTCGCTTCTAGCATATGCACCAAATCCCAAATTTCTGTACTCTTACCGGCTTGCTTTACTTATTTACCCATATCTACCCCTATTTAACCCCCACCCCATCAACGGAAGCATCTCAAAATATATTCTAGTTCCAGATGTCGTGATAATACATACGTGTGCCAAAGTTTAAGTGAATATCGCAATTTTATTTTATCAACCCCTTTAATAATGGAGTAGGGGAATTGGGGGGTTGAAAAATATTATAAAAAAATACGAGGCCTTGCTTTCTAATACATACACCGAATTTCAAGTTTCTGTACTTTTACCAGCTTGCTTTACTTATTTCCCCCTATTTACCCCTATTTAACCCCTAACCCTTCAATGGAATCATCTATATAATCAATATAATCTAGTTCAAGATGTCGTTGTAATACATACGTGTACCAAATTTCAAGCGAATATCTCAATTTTATTTTATCAACCCCTTTAATAATGGAGTGGGGTGGTGTTGGTGGGGGGATAACAGATATTGTATAAAATTTTGAGGCCTTGGCTTGTAGTACATACATCAAATTTCTGTAGTCTTACCAGCTTGCTTTACATATGTCCCCCTATTTATCCCTATTTACCCCCAACCCTTTACCAGATATCTCCAAAACAAGCCAGTTCCAGATCTCGTTATGATATATACGTGTACAAAATTTCAAGTCAATATCTTAAACCGTTCCAGAGAAAACGTGCGGACAAAAAAAGTTACAGACAGACAGACAGAAAATTTTTTTCTTCGCTCAAATTTAAAATCTCGACATTCTAACCTATTTCAATAAGAACAATTTTTGAATTTTTTTGCGATTACTATACTTTCAATCCACTACGTGGATGTGGAAGTAAAAGATAGTATGGATGATGGTGTGTATTTACTATGAGATTTGTTTAAACTGCATCGTAGTGGGGATATGGCTCAGTGGCAGACTGTTCGTTTTGCATGTGAAACGCCCCGGGTTCGATCACTGGTATCACCATAATTTCTTTTATATACCATTCCTGTTTAATTACTATCATTAAACTGCATATATATATTTTACAACCATAGTTATTACTAAACTAGAAAATTAAAGAACAGGGCCATTAGACATAATTAATATGGATTATAGTTTTATTCCTGCTCCATAACTGCTACTGGATGTATATCCTCTTGTCGCGGTCTATGACCTGCATCAATAATATTTGAAAACATTGCGGTGCTAGGGTATCTAACTCGTGGCTGATGTCTGGCATATCCTAAGAACCATAATACGCTTGCAACATGTGCACATGAACCTAGTGTTCTGGCTCAAGTTTTAAAAGTGCAGTAACACCCTAAGATCGGTTCATTATCTTCAACTAAATCTTGTTCGTTAGCTTGTTGGATTGCATCGTCATCAATATGATTGCTATCCAGAGTTGACATTTGGTTGCATTTCTGAAACGGGAATAAATCCGCACTCCGATTAGACCTGGTTCATTTCCAAGTTCATCGTATTCAAATCTTTCCGAATCCTCTCTTTGTAGTTTATCTTGAACGTAAGCAGGTGCCAAGTTGACTTGATAAATTCCTACTGTCGGCTCCTTTAAATAATCTAAATTAAGTCTGAGAAAAAGGGGTATATGATTTTCAGTTAAATGAACCCATCTTGCGTTTCTAGTGTGAAAGTTGTCTATTTCAACTCTGGCTTGAAGAACGTTAGGTGTCTGAGATTTCTCTAGAATTATTTGAGCTAGTTCTGCGTTTGCTCCCTCCATAAGTATTGGCTCTCGATATTTATTAAGTATTGCTCCAGCAATCTGATAAAATATTAATAGCATGGTCCATTGGAGTGATTTTTTCAACAAAATTAAAAACAGATTTTATGTGACCATTACGTGCCTCTACTATCCACCTCGTTTTGGTAATCAATCTGGAATCATTAGCTTCTTCGGTATTAAGTTGCCGTTCACCACGCTCTAGACGTGATGGCATTTTGTAATTAATACCTATATTTTCAAGAAGTGGCAAAACGTCTGAATAAACACGGTCCACAATAAAAATGTCATCATTATTGAACCATTCTCGAAGCCCATTGGCATCCATTTCACCGTTACGGAGCATCGAGGCGTCATTATTACGCGAATCGGAGAAGTAGGCACCATGAATATCTAATATATATCCATCCGGGGCTACAAAGAGGGCTGTCTTTATCAAGTGACGGACCTTAAGGACTGAATATGATTGCCTCAGTGCTCTAAAATTGCTACTATTCTGAATATAGGCATAAGTTCCATCTATGTATGCAATCGCTACACGCAGATCCCGATTAGAGTACTAGAGTTTATTCGAAAAATCCATCTCTGTATATACTGCTCTCTTGTAATTAAATTCAATCCTATCTTTAGAGGAACAAAATGTACCATCAACGATCTTCATACTGTGGTAATAACAAGACTTACAGCTTGCCTGCTCGTACCTGAAAATGACTTTTAAAAAATCATCAGATAATCCTTGACGAAGTTTGCATAGGAATAATAACAAATCTCTTTTGCTAATATGTCGATGAGTATCTTAGCCAGGTACAGGTACAGGGTCACAATATGTACACAAATCTTGAAATTGTTGGCGTGTTATTGGGCTTATGGACCGGAACTCATCCTCTGTAAAACTATTTTCATCGCTAAAATCGGGCTCATGAACAAATCCATTGCGTCTAAATGATGATAACAGCCTCGAACTGATTCGGGTATATAAATATTTTTTATGATAAAGAATTTAACTCTACACTCGACAGAAAGCCTACTTAGATTGTGTAACCCATTGCAAAACATACAAGAATTATTTGTAGTTTGCTTTAAAACATTTAATTTCAAACAATCGGGATCACGTGCTAATTCATCAATCTCGGCATTGGCAGTTCGATTGCAGTTAAGACATATGCGACAACTAGCTTCAATATCTCGAAACCATTGCTCGTGGCTGTAAACCAATGTTACATATATAACAGTATACTCTTCGCCTAAATATGTCTGGATTTTTAACAATCAAAAGTCAGATGCTTATTATAGAATTTATTCTATTGTTAACTAATACAATACCAAAGTTGTAACAAATAAACACACAGGTCGGTATTAAAATGTTTACAAATGAATTTTTACTTGTGAATAATAATGATAACCAGTAATACTACGTACTTAAACGTTTAACTATATTTAAGGAATCTTATCATGTTCTTTAATTTTTTACGGTCGTAAAATTATATATGTAGTTTTAAAAATGATGGCAATTAAACAGGAATGGTAGGTATACAAAAAAAATTCTGGTGATACCAGCGATCGAACCCGGGGCGTTTCACATGCAAAACGAACTGCCACTGAGCCATATCCCCGCTACAATGCAGTTTAAACCAATCTCATAGTAAATACACACCATCATCCATACTATTTACAGTGTAGCTCCAAAATCTGTCCATTTTCGGAGGTCGTCCATTGAGGCTCTTGTTCATAACGATAAGAAGTACAACATATTCGAATTTCAGCGAAACCACTTTTACCTAAGAAATGTGCGTGGTCCTTTATAACTCAAATATATATTAAATTCTGAAATTTGCACACGCTAGAGTTTTAGTAGTTCCTAACCTACCCTCAAAATTTCAATTGAAAATACCATGTAGATTTTGCAAACCGTTGCTTTTTGCAAAAAATGCACTTTTTTGCACAACGTCGCGAAAGCCTTGTGGGGGTCGGACTGATATTTAACCAATGCGGGTGCATTTTTTGAGTTACTCTACGTGTTTTTTTTTGTTTTGCCAAAAGTCGATTGGAAGCTTGCAAAAAACGCTATCAAGAAACATTAATTTCAGCGCTATAGAAGGGGTGAAGAGTGGGGGTAGCCGAATTCCCCTTCATTCTCGCTACCCTCACTCTTTGCCCCTTCCACAGTGCTGAAATTAACGGTTTTTGATCGCGTTTTTCGTATGCTTCCAATCAACTTTTGGCAAAACAAAAGAAAAAACACGTTTAGCCCAAGCGGTGTAGCTAATTTTGTCTATAACTCTCAAATATGTTCGGAGGTAGATGATTTATTTTTTTATGAGTTCTATGAAGTGTAATTAATAAGATAATCTAAAGTTTACATGATTTCCAGACGGGCAACATTAAAAAAAAAATCAATAACTTTTCTTTTCGGTGTATTTTCCTAATTTTTAACGTGAGTCGATGCATGGAAAAATAAAAATAATTTTTATAAAGAGCATACATTTTTAAGATATATGTCTCCATCGAAATTTTAAAAAGCGGAGGGTCATATTCCTTACAATTTAAATATTTAATACGGTAGAAATTTTCAAAAGCAGGGGGGGATATTCTTTTGCCTAAAAATTTTATATTTATCACATTATAAATAATAAGTCATTCGAAACTCGTTGTCATTTACATCACACTAATCTTTTAAAAGTATACCTCTCTCGTTTTACCTAATGCGAATACAAATCTCCAACTTCGAGTAGAACCCGGGCCCCCTCAAGACCACCGAGCCCTCTCAAAAATCATCGGGCCCGGGGGTAAACACCGCCGACCCCCCCCCCCGCCCCCTTCACGATGGGCCCTTAAAAAAATCTCTCCCGCAACGTGACAATAGTAAGATTTGACGCGCAATGGGGTATTGGGTTCGATCCTCGGTGTGGCCAATTTCTTTTTTGGCAAATTTGCTTTTTTTCATGTAAGTATTTTTTATGATAATGAATGTTTTTACGTTCTGAGAAATTTTTAGAAACGTCGTAAATAATTTCTTTTTGCAATGAATAGCTATCTGGAAACAAACATGATTGTTCTTGTCCAACAAGGATTTATCGGTAGTTTTTGTTTCTTTTACTACTTTTTGTGAAAGAGAAGGCTTGTTTTACTTTATTTGTGGGAGGGTGCCTGTCGAAAAAAGACCAAAAATAAAAAGGAAACAAATTTATTTTTCACTTTTTTCTTATAATGAAAAAAGTTCACGTCTCATGAAAAAAATGCACACTTTGTTATTTGTGAATGAGGAATAATCAACAAATTTAACTATTTTAATGATATCATTATTTTATTTTTGATCTTTTTCTGATAGGCACCCCTCTCAAATAAAGTAAAATAGATAGTTATCTTTTCTGCTGTTTGCAAAATCCTATAAAGAATGTTTCAATACAATTATAAGCAAACAAATAATAATTCATTTTTAAAATAAGATTTCTATTTCACAAAAAGTAGTAAAAAAAACAGAAACTACCGACAAACCCTCGTTGGAAAAGACAATCTTATGTTTGTTGCGGGATAGCCATTTATTTAATGAAAATTTCAAAAATAAATTATTTACGACGTTTTTAAAAATTTCTCAGAAAGTAAACACATTTATTATCATAAAAAATACTTGGTTACATGAAAAAAAGCAAATTTGACGAAAAAAAAAAACCGCTGCCTAAGGAATCACTACTTCCACATCCAGATTCTTCATCCAAGTCACTTTAAAGGAAACATCTTGACTATATTTACACTCTAGTATGTGGAAATTATTGGTCATAGAATTTTAATATTTGGGGCAGATGTCACAGAAAAGTTTGAGGAGTTGGTTTCTATCATATACGTTAAAAATGAAGTTTCTAGTTTACCCTACTTATTTTCCACTATTCACAATCTACCACCTCCCACCCCTTCAATGCAGTCATCTCAATCAGATGTCACTACAATACATAGGTGTACTAACTTTCAAGTGAATATCTCAATTTGATGTTTTCAATCCCATTAATAATGAAGCGGAGGTGGTGGAGTTTGAAAAATATTAGAAAGAAATCTGAGGCGTTGGTTTCTAGTATATACACCGAATCCCAAATTTCTGTACCCTTACCAGCTTGATTTACTTATTTTCCCCTAGTCCTCCTGTTAATCCCAACCCTTCTACGGAATCATCCCAAAATATAATCTGGTTCCAGATGTCGTTATAATACATACGTCTACCAAATTACAAGTGAATATCTCAATTTTATTTTATCAACCCCTCTAATAATGTAGTAAGGGTAGTGGAAGGGTTGAAAAATATTATTAAAAAATCTGAGGCCTTAGCTTCTAGGACATACACCGAATTTCAAGTTGCAGTACTCTTACCAGCTTGCTTTACTTATTTTTCCCCATTTAAGTCTACTTACCCCCACTCCTTCAACGCAATCATGTCAAAATATAATCCAGTTTTAGATATAGTTATAATACATAAATGTACCAAATTTCAAGTGAAAATTTAAATTTAATTTTATCAACACTTTTAATAAGGGAGTGGGGGTGGTGGGAAGATGGAAAATACTAATAAAATACCTGAGACCTTCGCTTCTAGCATATACACCAAATCCCAAATTTCTGTACTTTTACCAGCTTCCTTTACTTATGTTCCCTTATATACCCCTATTTAACCCCCCAACCCTTCAACGGAATCATCTCAAAATATAATCTAGTTCCAAATGTCGTTATAAAACATATGCGTACTAAATTTCATGTGAATATCTCAATTTCATTTTATCAACCCCTTGAATAATGGAATAGGGGTGGTGGGGGGCTGAAATATATTGTTAGAAAATCTGAGGCCTTGGCTTCTAGTACATACACCGAATTTCAAGTTTCTGTACTCATACCAGCTTGCTTTACTTATTCCCCCCTATCTACCCCTAAATAACCCCCACCTTCAACGGAGTCATATCAAAGTATAATCTAGTTCCAGATGTCGTTATAATTCATACGTGTACCAAATTTCAAATGAATATCTCAATTTTATTTTATCAACCCTTTTCATATTGGAGTAGGGGTGGTGAGGGTTGAAAAACATTACAAAAAAAAATCTGACGCTTTGGCTTCTAGTATATACACCGAATTTCAAGTTTCTGTACTCTTACCAACTTGTTTTACTTATATTCCCCTATTTACCTCAAGTTAACCCCCAACCCTTCAACGGAATCATCTCAAAATATAATCTAATTCCAGACGTCGTTATAATACATACGTGTACGAAATTTCAAATGAATATCTCAACTTTATTTTATCAACCCCATTAATGGGGTAGGGGTGGTGGGGGGTTGAAAAATATTATAAAAAAATATGAGGCCTTAACTTCTAGTACATACACCGAATTTCAAGTTTCTGTGCTCTTACAAGCTTGCTTTACTTATTTTCCCCTATTTACTCCTATTTAACCCCCAACCCTTCACCGGATATTCTCAAAAAACAATCCAGTTCCAGATCTCGTTATAGTATATACGTGTACAAAATCTCAAGTCAATATCTTAAACCGTTCCGGAGAAAACGTGCGGACAAAAAAAAAAAAAGTTACAGACAGACAGACAGACAGACAGACCGACAGTTTCATGACATTCTAAACCTATTTCACGAATAAAAATTTTTGAAATTTTTTTTGCGATTACTATACTTCCAATCCACTACGTGGATGTGGAAGTAATTTGCCCACACCGAGGATCGAACCCGCAACCCCATTGCGTGTGAGATCTTACTATTTTCACGTTGCGGGAGAGATATTTTTAAGGGTCAAAAAAGCGTATAACTTCTTCAGGGATTGAATATTTTTTGTAGAACTTTTTGTGGTTGATGGAAAAACTTGTTGGCTTTTGCACCAAACCTCGTGTCCAAAAAGTTGTTAATAAACAAATTAGAGCCTCTCACGCAATATCAAGCACTTTCATATGCACAAAACCCCATTTCGGTATGGTTATCCAGAGCCGAGATATTCCATTTGTTAATTTGTAAAATTAATTTAAACTTTAAATAAACAAAAGCAAAAAGTTGCATTCGTGCAGACTTCTATGGGGATTATGCCCGTCATCAATATTTATCGTTTAAAGTTGGTTTGAAGTCGATCAAACTTTCGAAAAAAAAGTTATTTGCTAATTAACAAATTATGCCAATTGTTTAAATATCTAAAAAATATTGAAGATATCGGGCCAAAAAAAATGGTATATTCTTTGGTATAAAAGGCATGTATTTTGAAAAAAAACAATATCGTGACCTTATTAGTTTCGGAGTAATCAATTTGTTAATTAAGAAATTTATTTTGGGTATAACAAATGAACGGGTTGACAAAATGAGTTGCGCCTGGCGCCAAACGACGCGTATTGAAAATATCTTTCGATTGAATCAAGATTTTTCAGAAAATCTTGTTCAGCGGAATTTTTCCCATAAGAATCCGTGGCTAACTCAAATGGTATAGACATTTTTTGTGGAAAATCCCAGGCAGACTCGCCTATACATGTAAAATACGAAAAAAAAAACTTTCTGCTGTCTTGAAAAAAAAACCATACATATAGTGAAAAATATTTATACCCATAATACCCCTTTTAACCTTCTTTATGGGGGTATCAACCCCTATATTGAAAAACGAAAAGATACCATCATCTACATTTTTGATAAGCTTTAATTTAAGACCTTTGGCGTTCAATTATTTTATTTTGGCTCAAAGTTATGAGTACGCAAAAACAGATAAAATTTGAAAGAATTTTGCGGCCACTCTTTTCATTCTAAACCTATTTCAATAAAAATAATTTGAAAATTTTCCACTCCATGTGGACTCCTAGTAAAAAATTATCATGGAACTGCGCCTCCAGGTAGTTGCCTGAGTTTTCTGACCCTAGAAGCGGCCCTGATAGGGACATTTTGTGAATTCATTTCTAATGACTATTTCTAATTAGACCACGATGGAGAAATTGTTGCACGATTTTATAAAAGTATTATCATGTATAATAAATTATTTCCTTATTCTAAACTCAAATATTCGTACTTTTAGAATGCAAGCAACATTTGTCTATGCATTTCTGTGATACAAGGACAAAAAATGCTGATATGTATGACACAATTATTTATCTCATAATACCGTATGTTTCAAAAATTGTAAACTATTGATAAGGAGTATTCTTTTTATACCTATTGAACTTGGCCGAATAGGTGTACACGACATTATTGTGCTATAACTGGGCAAAAATATTCATCAAAATGATCATCTTAGAAAAAAATAGAACAGAAATCTATTTTATAACTAACTAAACTAAAATATTGAATAAACAAATGTCTGTATACAACGTATGTAAGAAGTATTGAACCGTGATGGGCCAGTTGAGATAGAGATATAAGGGTTTTTTTTTCGAGTAGAAAGCTGATTTTTTGTGTCCCGAATTGTATACGCGAAACTTCACTAAATAATACAACTTTTCAAAATAAGAAAATAGTTCCTATAAACATGGGTCGGGAAGTAATTAGTTTCCGAGATACAGGGTGTTCAAGTAATTCCCTTGAAAATGTTTTTTTATGAATATTTTCGAAACGTCTAAAGATAAACAAATGATAATGTACACAGGAATTTAACTTTTTATGCTTGTTAAGAAAAAAGGACAACTATGTACGAAAATCATTCAGGAGCGGGTGAAACTGGGCGGGCGGGTGTAACTGGGGGGGGGCTAGGTATAATTTAGTCCCCAACTTTGTGTGACACTGTTAAATTAATTTATGAGCAGAACTTAAAAAAATGAAGTTTTCTACACAGAAAAAGTCTCGTGTTTTTTCTCTAAAATTATCAGTTTTTGAGTAAATCTTATCTGAACTTTATTAATTAGTAACCATTATTAGAGGTGTTTTAAAACCTCATGAGCTGTGACCTTCATATGCACAGAGACGTAATCCCTCCTGTTGACTCAGTTACACTTCTTAAAAATATTATATTTATTGTTTACAATTTATCCCGAGCTCTTTGTTCATGTATACAGCAAGGCAGCCTCCAGTGTCTTCAAAAACATACTTATAACTCAGAATAAACTTTGCCTTTTGCGCATTTCGCGGCTCATGAGATTCTGAAACACCTCTACCAGCATTCCCGGTAGGCAGGAGTGTGCCGTGATTGTAATGTTTATAACAAATGAAAAATAATCTAGCATGCAATACCAGAATGACAATAATGACGTTTTTTGGTTTTCTGCAGTTCATTGCTCTGTAGTTTTATTACTTCCTTTTGGAAAAAGTGTTCTCTTGAAAAGTAAAAAATGGTCATGTTTAGTAATGTGGAGTACGCGGATATTAATTTTATTTATGGATATTGTAATGAAAACGCGAATGCCGCAGTACGCGAATATCGCAGAAGATTTCCTAATAGAAGGAAACCATCTAAATATGTTTTTATTCGAACCCACCTAGAATTTAGAAATGTTGGCCTTAAAAGAGGTTCAAGAAATGGAAAACAGCGAAATGGGCGATTTAAAAACATGATTATGGCCAAATTGAACAATAATAATAATTTAAGTATCAGAAGAGCGGTCCAACAGCTGCGCGCGCAAGCTGTGCATGTTTCCAAAAACAAAGTTTTTCGGACTCTGGAAAAAGACCACAGAAAAATTTTTCGACTGTAGCCAGTCCAAAGCCTTCAACCAGGTGATCTCGAAAGGCGTATCAATTTTTGTAATTGGTTTATAAATGCCATGAAACAAGATCCCGATTTCGGAAGTAAATTATTTGGACTGATGAAGCTACCTTTAACCATAATTGGTTGGTTAATTTTAATAATTTAAGAATCTGGGCTCATCAGAATCCTCATATAATTCGCCCTAGGGCATTTCAACAGGAGTTTAGCGTTAATGTATGGTGTGGTGTTATAAACGGGACTTTTTGTGGGCCCCACATCCTTCCTTCCCGTTTAAATGGACCATTATTTAATGCTTTTTTAAATAACCATTTTTTTAATATTTCAAGGATATTCCTCTTAATTTAAGAAATGAATGCTGGTTTCAAATGGACGGAGCTCCTGCACATTTTGCTGTTGAGGACCGTTTGTGGGTAAATAATAATTCCCCGAACTTCAGGCCCACTCCAGCTCGAAGCGAAAGCCGAGAGCAATGAAATGTAAATATAAATTAAAACATCGATCCTTCGATGACCTTCCTGATCTGTCTTACTTATTCAAAGATCCCGAAGCCCCTTACCACTCGAATGTATTAACTTCACCAGCGACGTATTCCCTCCACCTCGCATCAAAATTATAGTAAATAATCGAGCCATCAATGCCCTCTTAGATACCTACTCGACAAGAAATATCATTCATCCTAGACTCCTAAATAATTGTAACGATCTCACAGCCCCTCAACAATTCTCTCTAGCTTGCGGAAATATGGTAGTAGATTCCTTAGGGACTACAAAAGTTATAATAAACATAAACCGTTCGAAAGTACCATGCAAGTAATCTCTAGTCTAAACGAGGAGCTGATACTGGGAGCCCCGTTTTTATATAAGAACAGAGCATTTTTTGATTTTGATAGAAAATGTGTGTATATCGGCATAGATGACCGCATAACCGTCTTTTGGAACCAAGCTACCGAACGGGATAAGAGACAGCCTAGTCTACCCGAGGAGCTGGCCATTTCAAACGAAACTCTCAGGCCGTTGTTCGAAGAGTTTTCGGAACTGTTCACTGAGGTACCGACTCAAGCCACCACAGTAACAATAAAACACAAAATTCTAGTAAAAGACGATTCCTCATTTAATATAAGACCTTATACTATGTCTCCCACAAAGAAAACGATTATGTACGAACAGATCGAAGATATGCTCAAGGCAGGCGTAATAGAACCGAGTACGGCCCCGTACAGTTCACCTCCGACAATAATAGAAAGACCTGACCAGAAGCCTCGATTTTGTATCGACTACAGACATCTTAATTCAGTAACGATAGACGAAGCCTCCGTCTTATCAAAAATATATGAAAGCATTCAAGATTTAGGAAAGGCAAGTATTTTTACCGTGCTAGATCTTAAAAGTGGCTATTGGCAAATACGCAGGAATCCTCAGGGACCGAACGTACCCAGTGACAACGAAGAGGATAGAATGTTTTAATTCAAATTTACGATTAGTGGTACCTAAAAGGAAGGTGTTATGCATAATTTCATATTTTCACGACCGAGCAGAAGCCGGCCATCCTGGGCAGACGAAACCGTCAGGACGATCTCAAAGAGATATTATTTTAGTAACATGGTAGCTAAATACCTAAACGAATGCATGATCTGCAATTCCGTCAAGGGCCGGCAAATCCAGCCGAACGCTCCTCTGAGAAGCCATGCGCCGAAAAGTCCGTTTGAAACCCTAAGCATAGACGTCATAGGGCCCCTTCAACGGACGCAGGAGGCGGAAAACCGCTATATATTGATGGTAGAGGACGTATTCAGCAAGTGGATAGAAGTAAAGGCATATCCCCAGATCAGTGGCAAAACTATATCCAAATATTTAGAAGAGGAGATCGTACCACGATACGGACTACCTCGAACCATAATAACAGACCAGGGCGGTCATTTTAATGCAGGTTGGTACACTATCTTCTGCGAAGGAAATAACGTAGATATGTATTACACACCATCATATCATTCAAGATCTAATCCAGTCGAAAGACGCGTCCAAGAGGCGAAGAAAGTTTTAAAAACACTAATGTTTGGCCAACCCAATGATACCTGGGACAAATATGTATGCCAGATGGCTTACATATTAAGAACACGCAAAAATGCAGCCACGGGGATGACACCGTGCTATCTGGTTCTAGGCTAAGTATGAGCTCGCCGAAGCCGGAGATTGGATTATGCGCGCCTATCAGCAAGAGCGTGATAAACACGTCGACATTCCCCGACTTGAGCGGGTCAAAGAGGCTGGAAAAGCACAAGTCAGTTATCAAAGTAAATATGCCCCGAAGGTGGCCGTAACCCCTATAGTTTTTGAAGTAGGAGATATGGTGATGGAGAAACGGATCAGGAAGGATCATACATTTCTTACATTTCATCGTGGGCTGGGCCCCACAAAGTTTTAAAAAGACTCTCAAATGAAGTATATCTATTAGATAAAGGAAAGACGACCACAAAGTTGCACGTAGACGGCATCAGACCGGCACCGGCAGGTCAACATGCACTGGCAACAGAATCATCAGATGGTACGGAGGATAGTCCGGATGAACCGCATCTCGAAGACAACTCTTCCCCATCTGAAGATGAGATTGCAAACAGGTCAGAGCGACAAAGCAATACAACTGTAGTCCAAGTACATGCACCTACGATTGTGCAAGGTGAGGCAGCACCAATTCCTCGACAGCATGCAGTCCACCGTCCTGCAGCATCGAATGTCTACAACAACATTGAAATCGATCCAGGTTAAAGGCAGATGTCCTGATAGCCATTTTAAAATTCCCAAAATTCCTGTAGTAACTTATTCCTTATGCGGTAAAGTTAGAAATTTTACAAAAGCTGTTTCGAATGCTGTTCTTTTATCAAAACTTTAAAGACGGTGGATTCACACGCAAGAGCGCGATGTGGATCAACTTGGTTTCTCAAGAGCGAGAACCACTAAGCCGATAAGGGGACGAATCTCGAGACCTGTTCTTTTTATCAAGAGGACCTCTCAGTTTCAACCATTTTCAGTCTACAAAATTTACGTTTTTTAATGAAGACTCCATGTACGAGCTTCGTAAGCAGATTTTTCGCCCAGAAAGAACTATTTTAAACTTTTCTGGCTTTCAGAACGAGTTTCGTGAGCAGACCTTCCTATCAAGAGGATATACGAAGTCTCCGAGTACGAGCTTCGCAAGCAGTTTTTCTGTTAAAGAAGATTAATTTCAATCATTATAAGTCAACAAAATTTTCGTATCATACTATTATACCCAAGGATGTATTACATCGAGCTTCGACAGCAGATGTTTGAATTTTAAAAGTTTTGTGTCACGATTGACAAGACAAGCCATGCTCCGCAGCGAGCCTATCTTCCCGTCGGAAGAAAATTTTTATTTTATAATTTTTTTAAACCTTTATAAGTCAACAAAATTACCGTACTTACATTAACCAAGTAATGAAGTACGCATCGAGCTCGACAGCCGATATTTCCCAATTTTAAAGTTTCCGTCAATACAATTATTGACACCCTACGAGGTTCCAAACGAGTTTTGAGAGCCGATCTTCCAGATGGAAGAATTTTTCTTTTTATCATTTTTGCATCTTTATAAGTCAACAAAATTCCCGTCGATCTATGTCAAAGTGTGTTGATCACCAAATAGAAAACTTATATGTGTCTCTAAGTTACAGATATGAGATATTCCTATGTTCCATGAGCTGAATTGGAAAGACGGCAGGATCCGACGCAAGAGCGCGTCCGTCCAGGCCTAGCCATCAAGAGAGATCGCCGCCAATAGCTGTTCGATGGATCAAGGATTGAATCCAATATCCAAGTCCTTAGTCAAGCCCGAATCGAAGACAGAAGATGAAGAGATAGTGGCATGAACATTCTCAAATCTTCGCATCGCTACGAGTGTAGTGTTTCTATTTTGCATTGTAACCAATTGCTTCTAAAGCTTATACTGACCAATAAAATTGTTAACCATTTCACATTGATTCCTGAATATTTAAAGTACCACCCTTGGCAAGAGCATTCATCCAAATATTTCCTTCCTAATAACTATCAAAAACATTCGACTGTACATAAAAAGATTCACCAACAGCAGGGAGGTGTTATTGAACCAAGTAAAACGATCCATTTGAAAAAATAGCCGATTTACTATAAAAATAAAATCAGACAAAAATCCCATGAAAAAATAATATTAAAACCATTAAAAAGACTTCTAAACACCTTTGGCTTAATATTAAATCAAAATCTACGTAAACAATTATTTTACTAAAAATGACCAAAATATTGACAGAAAAATTTTTCATCTCGAGGACGACGGTCAATCGCCTTTGGGCTCCGTCGTTCAAATTTTCAAAAGTACTCCAAAAGGAACCGCTCCGCCCGACGAACTTTTCGAAAGTACCCCGAAATTGGTTTTTCGAAAGTACAACGAATAAAATCACATAAGACGGAAAAACTGCTCCGCACAACAAATTTTTCGGAAGAACCACGAATTTAATTTTTAAAATCTCAAAAAATTGTTTTTACAAAATTACCATAACAAGACGCAATTAAAGCCAAAAACCGCTCCTGGAGACGAATTTTTCGAAAGTACCACAAATTTGGTTTTTCGAAAGTACAACGAAATTGTTGTTTCATAAGTAACAATCCTCAGCCAGGATGTAGCGAGTAGTTATTTTAAACGTCAAAATTTAGGAAAAAATCAATGGGGCGGTTTTTCCAATAAAAACCGAAATCCTCATTTAATATTCCTCAAAGGGTTGGAGCATAATCCTCATACAAAACCCCAAAAACGTACAGAAAAATAGTCAAAGAATTCAAAGTCGGAGGGTCGATTCCGACGAACACAAAATATTTTTTATTTCGGCTCAGGCGGACAACGCCATACTAATCGCTCGAAGGCGAGTCGACGGAAAAAAAGTATATTTGTGTTCGATGCCGTTAGTACGTTTATAAAAGCAGGAAAGCCACCGGACACATATAGATAGCTTCTTTAAGCAACTTGATAATAATTTCGATAATATTAGTGCCAAATTCAAAGTGAATAATTTTCAAAAAGTTTTGCATACATTTTACAAATATTACTAATTGGGAGTCTGAATCTTTTTGTATAGTCGATTGTCATAGTTCTCTTGACGCTGGATAAGTTACCCTCCTACGGGAGGTAAGGGCTTGCCGAGTGGTGGTGCTCTTTGATGTTAGCCTTATACACATTAGCTAAGTATTGAATATTTATATTTTTACATTTTATGAATTATTTCAATAAATGAGAATATATTTTGAATTCGATTTCTTATTGATCCACTAATTATAAGATTTGTGACCGACTGGCGATTCAGTGGCGTGAGTCGGACAATTACTTTCCGCGGGTCACCTTTGAACCCGCCAACTGTGTACTTGTCCGAATACTCATAGAAACCATCGACGGTCTTAATATTAAGAAGTGTTTCTGAGATAGTGCTAATTATAAGCTATATTCATTAAAAGTGCACTGACCAACATAAGAGTTCGACGGAGAGAGCAGACTGTAGCAATTACAGTAAGTATAATTTTGTCTATTCTCGTCTTGGGGAGTCTGAAGGGTATTTTGAATCCCCCTTGTGAGTAGAGTTGATCAGTATCGTAGTGGCGACACGGCTCCGGCCTAAATTATATACACTCCTTGTCGTGTCCTTCAGACCAAACGATACATCTACATTTCGATGGCGAAAAACGTATTCGCATGTCAACCTAACCTTTAAGTTAACGTCAATCTTCAGGCAAACGGCTTTATTTTGGTTGGAAATTGTGTTAGTGTTCTAATGGCTGCTATGGATGAGTTGAATTTGTTAATAGCAATTAATAAGTTGGAAGAAATGGAGCCAGCTGTAGAAGTCAGGGGCCTAATTCTCGAAACTAGACGAACCCGATTCGTGCACGAATGGCGCTAAAATTCGCACATGAACGTACTTTTTCTATTCTCGAACTGTTGACTAACACATGGACGAACAGATTCGTGCACGGAAAGTACTCGATCGGTGTTTCGGTGGCGAAAAGCGTATTCGCATGTCAACATAACCTTTAAGTTAACGTCAACCTTCAGTCAAACGGCTTTATTTTGGTTAGAAATTTTGTTAGAGTGTTCTAATGGCTACTTTGGATGAACTTAATCTTTTAATAGCAATTAATAACTTGGACGAAATGGAGCCAGCTGCAGAAGTCAGAAGGGAACATAATAATCGCGTTTACGATGCCTTTGATATGTCCGATATAAAATTCGTAAGAATGTTTCGACTAAGTAAGGACCTATCACGGGATCTCCTCCAAACTCCTCCAAAACACAAAAATTAGATCCCAAAACCACCTACAACCAAGCAATCATCCTTGTGCAAACCGCAAAACAACAACAAACGATAACACCACGATGACACATTTTAAACTTCTTGACTTTGACACTTCTCAACTACTGCACCACCACCGCGACGAAAAGTTCCCAGACTTACACGGTCTGCTATTGGTCGACATATATCTACATACGAATGTATATACGATGTACGTTATACGGTCGACGAATGTGTTCGCCTCGTGTACCGCTTTTCGACTATCTGTGGAGAATTTGATTTTTATAAAAACTACGATCGCATGCGAACCAGGGGCCCAATTCTCGAAACTAGACGAACCTGATTCGTGCACGAATGTCGCTGACATTCGCACACGAACGTACTTTTTCTATTCTCGAACTGTCGACTAACACATGAACGAACAGATTCGTGCACGGAAAGTACTCGATCGGTGTTTCGGTGGCGAAAAGCGTATTCGCATGTCAACATAACCTTTAAGTTAACGTCAACCTTCAGTCAAATGGCTTTATTTTGGTTGGAAATTATGTTAGTGTTCTAATAATGGCTGCTTTTGATGAGCTTAATCTTTTAATAGCAATTAATAACTTGGAAGAAATGGAGCCAGCTGCAGAAGTCAGAAGGGTTTTTTAATAATCGCGTTTACGATGCCTTTGATATGTCCAATATATAATTCGTAAGAATGTTTCGACTAAGTAAGGACCTAGCACGGGATCTCCTCCAGACTGCTATAAAACACAAGAATGAAATCCCAAAGCTGCCTACAACCAAGCAATCATCCTGGGGCCCAATTCTCGAAACTAGACGAACCCGATTCGTGCACGAATGGCGCTAAAATTCGCGCACGAACGTACTTTTTCTATGCTCGAACTATCGACTAACACATGAACGAACAGATTCGTGCACGGAAAGTACTCGATCGGTGCTTCGGTGGCGAAAAGCGTATTCGCATGTCAACATAACCTTTAAGTTAACGTCAACCTTCAGGCAAACGGCTTTATTTTGGTTGGAAATTGTGTTAGTGTTCTAATGGCTGCTTTGGATGAGTTGAATCAGTTAATAGCAATTAATAACTTGGAAGAAATGAAGCCAGCTGCAGAAGTCAGAAGGGAATGTAATAATCGCGTTTACGATGCCTTTGATATGTCCGATATAAAATTCGTAAGAATGTTTCGACTAAGTAAGGACCTAGCATAATAAAATCCCAAAACCGTCTATAAGCAAGCAATCATCCTTGTGCAAACCGCAAACAAACGATAACACCATGATGACACATTTTAAACTTCTTGACTTTGACACTTCTCAACTGTTGCACCACGACCGCAACGAAAAGTTCCCAGACTTACACGGTCTGCTATTGGTCGACATATATCTACATATGAATGTATATACGATATACGTTATACGGACGACGAATGTGTTCGCCTCGTGTACCGCTTTTAGACTATCACTGGAGAATTTGATTTTTATAAAAACGTCGTTCGCATGCGAACCAGACTGCACGAGTTGGTTCGTGCACGATCAATTCGTTCGGGATTCCAGAATTGGGCCCCTGGTGCAAACTGCAAAACAACAACAAATGATAACACCACGATGACATATTTTAAACTTCTTGACTTTGACACTTCTCAACTGTTGCATCACAACCGCAACGAAAAGATCCCAGACTTACACGGTCTGCTATTGGTCGACATAGGTCTACATATGAATGTATATACGATGTACGTTATACGGTCGACGAATGTGTTCGCCTCGTGTACCGCTTTTCGACTATCACTGGAGAATTTGATTTTTATAAAAACTGCCTTCGCATGCGAACCAGACTGCACGAGTTGGTTCGTGCACGATCGGTTCGTTCGGGATTCCAGAATTGGGCCCCAGGGGCCCAATTCTCGAAACTAGACGAACCCGATTCGTGCACGAATGGCGTTAAAATTCGCACACGAACGTACTTTTTCTATTCTCGAACTGTCGACTAACACATGAACGAACAGATTCGTGCACGGAAAGTACTCGATCGGTGTTTCGGTGGCGAAAAGCATTTTCGCATATCAACATAACCTTTAAGTTAATGTCAACCATCAGTCAAACGGCTTCATTTTGGTTGGAAATTGTGTTAGAGTGTTCTAATGGCTGCTTTGGATGCGCTGAATCTTTTAATAACAATTACTAACTTAGCAGAATTCAGAAGGGAATATAATAATCGCGTTTACGATGCCTTTGATATGTCCGATATAAAATTCGTAAGAATTTTTCAACTAAGTAAGGACCTAGAACGGGAGATAATCAATTTACTATCTGAATATTTGATCCAACTCATTAGAACTCATTAAATTTCAACTTACATATTTATTTTCTTGCGCGGCACCATTGGTGCACAATCTCCTATTTACAAAGGATATTTTTGGTCAGAATTCCTGCAAAACACAAAAATAAAATCCCAAAACCGCCTACAACCAAGCAATCATCCTTGTGCAAATAGCAAAACAACAACGACGAGTATTTTGACTTTGACACTTCTCAACTGTTGCACCACGACCGCAACGAAAAGTTCCCGATTTACACGGTCTGCTATTGGTTGACAAATATCTATATATGAACCAAGATACGATGTACGTTATACGGTCGACGAATGTGTTCGCCTCGTGTGCCGCTTTTCGACTATCACTGGAGAATTTGATTTTTATAAAAACTGCGTTCGCATGCGAACCAGACTGCATGAGTTGGTTCGTGCACGATCAATTCGTTCGGTATTCGAGAATTGGGCCCCAGACTACATGAGTTGGTTCGTGCACGATCAATTCGTTCGGAATTCCAGAATTGGGCCCCAGAAGGGAACATAATAATCGCGTTTACGATGCCTTTGATATGTCCGATATAAAATTGCTAAGAATGTTTCGACTAAGTAAGGACCTAGCATAATAAAATCCCAAAACCGTCTATAATCAAGCAATCATCCTTGTGCAAACCGCAAACCACCAACAAACGATAACACCATGGTGACATATTTTAAACTTCTTGACTTTGACACTTCTCAACTGTTGCACCACGACCGCAACGAAAAGTTCCCAGACTTACACGGTCTGCTATTGGTCGATATATATCTACATATGAATGTATATACGATGTACGTTATACAGTCGACGAAGGTGTTCGCCTCGTGTACCGCTTTTAGACTATCACTGGAGAATTTGAATTTTATAAAAACGTCGTTCGCATGCGAACCAGAATGCACGAGTTGGTTCGTGCACGATCGATTCGTTCGGGATTCCAGAATTGGGCCCCTGATTATTCATCATCCAAGAAAAAATAAAAAACGCAAGGCTGCTGGAATATTGTAGAGAAATGTAGGTAGGTACTTTTTCTATTTATAAAAATATGATATTGATGTTATGAGCGGTATTGTAGTTTTACTACAAAAATTTAATTTAATTTCGGTGAAACAATCTTTACAATTGGATTATTCTAGCGAAATATATCGATTTATTTCGGAAAAAGACAGGAAGCGCGGGTTGAATATGAGTCACTTCCTGCAAATCCGGCAAAAATATTATAAAAAATCTGAGGCATTGGTTTCTGTGTAGTATGTACACCAAATCCCAAGTTTCTGTACTCTTATCAGCTTTATACTTAACTTATTTTCCCCTATTCAGCCGTATTTAACCTCCAACTCTTCAACGGAATCATCTGCTCAAAAGATAATCTAATTCCAGATGTGGTTATAATTTACATGTGTACCAGATCGGTAGTGAATATCTCAATTTTATTTTATAAACCCCTTTAATAATGGAGTAGGGGATGGAAAATATTATTAAAAAAATTGAGGTCTTAGCTTTTGTACACCAAATCTCAAGTTTCTGTACTCTTACCAGCTTGCGTTACTCATTTTCCTCTATTTACTTACCCGCGACCTCTTCAATGGAATCATCTCAAAATATAATCTAGTTCTATATATCGTTATAATACAATAAATACGTGTACCAAATTTCAAGTAAATATCTCAATTTAATTTTATCAGCCCCTGTAAGAATGGAGTAGGGTTTCTGATTTCCCTACTTTTTTTCATTCCCGAGAATCGGGAAATAGAATTTGCCGTTCCCGGGAATCCCGGGATTCCCGGGAAACAATAAATTTTTCATATATTTCTTGAAAAACACAGTTTTTTTTTTCAAAATATCACACCATTCAAATATTCATTTTTTAAATGTTTGTTTTTTTCTTTTGGTCAAAAAATAAATCCGTCAGTTTTGTTTTGTTTTATTTATAATTAAAAAGACACAACAACACTAACTACAGGATATAATACAATAACGAAATAAAACATAATCCGACGCGCACGCTCGGTAAAATTTCGGAGCGCGCGCACTCTTCCACGTCTCCGGTTCACTCGTTGCAGTCGATTTATGTGATGAGAGCACGAAATTTAATATATTTAAAACTTATTTTTATTTTCAAGGGTCCGGGAAATCCCGACTGTTATTTCCCGGGAACGGGAATGATAAAAAGTGACATAATTCCCGGGAAATCCCGTCCCGGGATTCCCGGGACAGAAACACTAGAATGGAGTGACGGTGGAGGGGTTGAAAAATGTTATAAAAAAATCTGAGGCCTTCGCTTCTAGTATATACAACAAATCCCAAGTTTCTGTACTCTTACCAGCTTGCTTTACTTATTTCCCCCTATTTACCCTTCACCGAATATGTTCAAAAAACAATCCAGTTCCAGATCTCGTTGTAATACATATGTGTACAAAATTTCAAGTCAATGTAGTAAACCGCGCGCACAAAAGTTACATACCTACAGACAGACAGACAGAATTTTTTTTCGCTCAAATTTAAAATCTCGACATTTCATGACATTCTAAACCTATTTCAACAGGAAACATTTTTGATTTTTTTTTACGATTACTATACTTCCACTCCACTACGAGGATGTGGAAGTAAAAAGTAGAAGAAATTTTCGTTCGTCTAGGTATTCAAAATCTTAAAATCTCCTAGCTCAATTTGACGCATTTTGGTCTTTTTTCATCTTTGGCCGCTTGATCTATGCAAGTTTAAAAAAATATTAATCATTTAGCTAAAAGCTTTAGATGCTTGCTTCCAATAACATGGTACAGAAACCTAATAGTGCGCTAATAATGTTAGGTACCTACCTACCGCAATTTCTAATTGCAGTGAAATGGGTATCATGGTTGAACATTGAACGCAAGCGCTGGAAAGGCCAAACAATTAATTTCCTTTAGTTAAATATGCACGCGGACAGAAACGTTCATTTTATTCACTAGCTCTACTATAGATCATTAATGAAAAATAAAACTTCGTTAATACTCACTCATGTACAAGTAGAACAGACGCATTTCTTTTACTGACCTACAAAGTGCAGCGCCGGGCATGTTCAATTTAAATGTCTTGTTTCAGTCGCGCCAAGAAGTTGGATCTGTTAATAGTATGAAAGTTACAAAGAAATATTTTAAAAAATGTGACACAAACTACATGAAGTATATAAACAAATAAACAAAAACAAAACCAGTGGCTCTAGTGAAATAAAAGTGAAGTTTCGATAGTCAAAAAAATGATTTTGACAAGAGATAATAATGTGGTTATGTATGTAGTTCTTTTTGTTTTATGTGTCTTCGGAATTAATGGGAAACCTTCTTTATCTTTTAACTTACCTTCCATCGGACCCTTTGGGAGGGACCCGGATAAACTTTTGAAATATTATAGCGGAAAAAGGGTCCAACATGACTCCATACGAATGGTGTACTATTTCGATCAAACTGTAGCTGTAGTTGAACTAGGACCAAATAAATTGCTTTTAAATTGTGAGCTTATTGAAATACGGTAAGTAAAAACTTTTTATCCTAAATTATCTAAATATTCATAAACCATTTAAATGCTCATAGTGTTTGAAATAACAATGCTTTAAAATATTTGTTTATATATGTATGAGAATATAAAACATGGTAATTATTGGCTAAAAAGAAAAGGGATTTTAAAATAATACCTATCAAACTGATTTTATTAGTTTTAGATATTAAGGGAGCTAGATGTGTATATCTGCAAGGGGCATATTTGTATAGAATCTAGTGGAAAATATTATTATCGATATTAAGCATATGAAAATCGTTCATATTTTTATATATAAA